>JAJEKV010000129.1:1033962-1633962 GCA_021234155.1 Isoetes taiwanensis
TTGTTGTACTTCGTTCAGTTATTGCTATGCAAATCAATGTTAGAAGACTCTAAAAGAACTTATAAAATGGTGAATCGCGCACCACGAAAGCCGGCCAAAAGGATAGTAAAAAATTTGAAAAGAAAGATGGCGAGAAGGCTGCCATTTTAAGTTCAAATCTTCAATATGTTGCATGTGAAGATATTGTGCTAACCACCACGAGTGAATCGATGCATCTTGAGGGCCGGTTTTTGGAATATGAGAGTGCGTGAGCCGGGACCAGCTTTGTTTACAATATATTGGGCATTTGCTCAAAAATGGGCAGGTCGAGCTCATGCTCAATAACAAGCAAGTGTGTTTGAAGAGCTAGCACAAGCCTATGATATACCTATGTTCCGCACACAAATTGGCGTAAGCTTCCCTAGGCGGACATACGAATTGCGGGGCATGATATCACGTGTTTAAAAGTCAAAGATCCGCATACTCTAAATTTGGAAATGTTATTATTTGTCCATGTATAGGCAATCGCGAGCTTGATGCCCATAAGTCAAAAATAATAACAAGTGGCGGTGTGAGGAGAATGGGAAGAGGCTTCAGATAAGTCTAACCAAAGATATTCTCCATGGTGGAATGCTAGTGTGGGGAGATGGCCGGGCAAGCGTTTGCATCTTCATTCCTATCGGGTGGAAGCGAAGAGGATTGCATTCTCAAAAAGTGCAACAAGCTGTATTGTAATAAAAGAGAAAATGGCTAAAGACAAGAATCCGGGAGAGAATTGCGGATGTAAAAGAGCGCACATGACGGCCGGCGGATATCTTGTAGAGACGCTGCTGGCGATGAGGGAGCTTTATCTGTCGTCGGTCCAAAGCTTATGCAGCGACGGGTCCATTCATGATAAAAATGGATCAAGAAAGAAAACCATGGTACCTAGACTAGAGTTGGCAAAATGGGTATGGAGGAAGAGCGGCGAAGTGTTACGAGGGCACTAAACACTGACCCATGGCATAAAGCGCCCTGGGCCATTTCCCTTCGATCTATGGAAGGATGATTCTAATTTCCTAAGTGGAATCTTTGAACCACACACTTAAGTCCTTGAGGATGCTTAGGAGACAGCGGGGGCCCTTTAGGAGATGCAAATGCATCTGACTGTCATCGGGGGCGACAATCACTTAACTCAGATGCATTGAGGGACCAAAAAAAGAATAGCGTGGACAAAAGTTCTTAGCTCCACCAAAAGCTCAGCCACACTAAACAACTACCAAGGAGACTCTATCTTGCAACTAGACAATTGCTCTGGCATAACAAGAATAGAAATCTTTTCTCTTACCTTTCTTATCTTGTATAGTTGAGGTTTTGATCAGTCCGGCTTGGCTTCATGATGGTTGGCCACATCCATATGATGACGTATACTATTTAGAAATTACTTAACTTTCTTTGTGAGTCGGATGCACTCCTTATTCTAGAACTTATGCAGCTAATTAAAATAATAGCATCAAGAGCGCAGAGCATCTTACACAGTAGCAAGGCTGCGTTGAGAGTACTGCATTGAAAGGTTACATTCGAACCAAGAAGGATAAACGATTGGTCACTTGGAGCCTTGATTTTCAAATTTTCCATGAAGTGGTTGGCGCTCATATATTACAGATGAGGCGGGGCATGGGAATGGGTGCACGGAAATGGAATAAGAATGTGGAAAGGCGGATGCTAATGGTAAGCCAACAATACTGTCGATGCTTGAAGAGGCGTGAAATACATCACTGACACTAAGAGATATAAGGTGCTTTGAGATGTCCATTCGCGAAGTACATGATGCATTGGGCAAAATATTTCATGTTTGGAATGAACTCATGGTCCATTGCCACATGAGCGAGGTTATTGACTGCGGTCCAATTTCATGCATGCGGCTTGAGATATTCCATCGGGGTAGAAGCGAGCTTCGGCGCTTAGCACTAGATAGGCCATGCTAAGGTGACTGTTTGTGTACCGCAGCCAGTACACACACCACCCACTATGTGGAGCTTTGCAAAGGATAAATCCGAAACAGTTGAAATATTAAGACACGCTAGGATGAAAGGTATGCTTTTGAACCGGCCGGACTCATGTCCTCACGTGGATGGCCTTTCTTTGAAGGGGGACCACGTGCAAGACCCCACTCACGCCCCATTCTGCGAAGAAGAAGTGTTAAGTATCTTGGTGAGAACTGTGGCAAAAGGTACATCTTATGCTCAATGATATAGGTGGCGGCATAAAAGGTGGAAGGCGAAATCACAAGCGATAGGCCTTGTTATCAACTTATCTCAAAACAGACTATGGCTGAATTAGGAGTTAAAACCGAGGCCAGCTAAGCCGGTTCGCGATACACTTAATTTCTTGGTTCAACTTCTGAGTATTGAAAGGCAGCAGAGATGAAGTGAGATACTTAACATCAAAACCAATAAGTGCGCTTTCGAGGGTACAATAAATTAGTTATTTTTTCATTATGCTACTGCATTCTTCATAATAGCACAAACTCTTATATATTACTACATTATATATTCTTTGAATAGGTCTTTGGATACACCTAAAGCACACAATAATCCGCAATAGTCACTAAAATGAAGTGACCATGCAAGATCTAACTTGAGTTAATCTCATACATAGGTATGCAGCACTCTGGAAGCCATATGAGATGGATAACAACATGGTATCGAGGGAATCCATCTACGCTGATGATTAGCTATGGATTGCAAGTAGGGATCGAAAGCTGGATACCTCTCATTATGCACTTATTTATATTGTGTAGTAAGTCATGGAGCAAGTAATGGAGTGCGATATTTTCAGCTCGGCGGGCAACAAAACTCTATGGTGGCATATCTGAGATAATGGGAACATTGCAAATGAATGCCTCCTTACTCAGAATGTGATTCCCATATTTATACCCATGGAAATTATTGAAGAGAACATCACAGTATCATGCACATAATAATGAATTGTATGCGTACCATCAACAATAGTGGTAGATTGGGCCACGAAAATACTTGGGTGGCAATTAATAGTACGGTGAATGCTGTACTTTAGAAGCGGAGAAAAGCCGCTGACTTGACTAGATTAGTTGAAGTTAAAGTTACCGAAGTCCATTATTCTCTCCAATTAATGAAATCATGCTTATATGGATGGGATATGTAGGTGTCTACTAGGCTTGCACGATACGGTGACTTCAAATATGGACCTTAAACACAAAAGTGGACTCTATGGACTCAGTTGGCACTCTGCTCTTTACTATCACTTCTTTAGGAATACATTATTTGTCATTTGGGATAGCACAAATTCTAGGCCCTCCCAGCAATTGGTGTGAGAGACATATGAGGAATTTGGAGTACTTGTGGCAATTATTTTTAAGAACTCTAGGACTAACGGTCAGGAGGTATGTGCTTTCTATTTCAAACCAACATGGAATTTTGATTACTTGAGAGAGTTTAGCAGTGAAGTCCCGGTGTAAAATTGATATAACATAAAATCTTGCAAAAATCTCACTTGCGGGCAGCTTAACCTATCCACATACTTCACAATCAAATATGATAAGAAAAATTATTGCCCTAGTGTCTTGATTAAGTTGTTGTGGCAAGCCTAACATTTTAAGGTAATGCTAGCCCATGACCTTAACGTGCAGTCGGAAGTTTCGGTAAAAGCCTGGCAGGGCTTTCGAGATCAAACTTTCCGGTTGGTTTTGCACCTCATGATTGATTTGCGCAGCTGAAGAGTTATTTTCTACATCCATAGCTCACGATTCACGGTCGATGTCCATTCGGACATAGTTGTTTGTATCTATATTCCGAATGGGGCCATCTCCATCATTTGGTGCAGCGCAACTCTCAGAGCTTCTAATCTAAATTTAACTCTCAGCGAGCCTTGTTGTCCTTTCCATGCAACGGCA
Organism: Isoetes taiwanensis; assembly: GCA_021234155.1. NCBI lineage: Eukaryota > Viridiplantae > Streptophyta > Lycopodiopsida > Isoetales > Isoetaceae > Isoetes > Isoetes taiwanensis. Next base: position 1,037,855 of record JAJEKV010000129.1, read on the forward strand.
CTTGATGACCACACCGCTTTTACGCCAGCTTCTCTGTGATGGCTTTCCGTCCTCTCACTTCTATGCTTACCGACTTTTTGGCAAAAGTTTGGTAACATCTTTTTCTACATTATCCACATTGGTTGTTTGTTTCTCAATATCTCCCCTCCCTCAGCCTATTGAGTATTGCCCATACCGCTCTTGTTTTCAACCTCATCTATTCTTTTGAATTTTGTTTTCTAACATGGAAGACTTGTGACGTTTTTTTGATCTGCGGTTGTTTTTGTCCATGCACTTCCCTCGTTGATTCGATTTTAATCCTTCTTATCTTTGTGCTAGTATTAGATCTGGTGCAGTGATTTTTGCGCCGTTCTTTGCTTGTCATCCGTTTTTCTTTCCTCACTATCTTTTGCATCCTCCATTGTCTTGAATCCTTAGAGTTTGGAGGAATGATACCCTTGCTTTGTGATGGAGTTCGCCCATCATCGGTCTCTCTTGCCCCAAACAAATTGGATTTAGCTTTTTGTATTGCTCAATAGCATTTATACCAACTTCCTTTCTGTAGCCATCTACTTGCTCCATCACTTAAATTTGGGAGATAGCATTACTAGCGGGGTAGCCCTTAAAGGCCCAAACTTTCATAGGTGTAATTTAGAATGTAAGTAGAATCTTAGTTTTTAATTAGTTTATGTTGGAGGATTTTTGGGCTTCAATTTGAGTTATAGCAATCTTGGCGAATCTTTTCATTTGTCGGCGTAGAATCATATCCTTTTTTGCTCAAGTAAAATTTGAATTCTGCCAATTTATACTCACACAAAAGCCTGAACACAATTGCTTATATGTGATATAAATACATGTTGCCGGACATTGGCATGTGTCTTCCTGAAAAAGGTCAAAGTATTTATGGTAATAAAAACACAAATCACACGAGAATAATTACCAAGGGCCGAATTTGCAAATCCATGGATTTAGTGAAGTGAGCTAACTTATGGATGGAGGAGAAAATTACGTAGACAAGATGGCGATATGTCATTTGCATATCTAATTGAGCCTATTCGCGATTAATTGAAAAAAAATGCCATCCCAACCTTTTGGTGATATTTAGAGCTTAAGAACTCTTGTGACCCCAAGATGCACTCCTTCTTCCATTTTCTATGAGTTTAGAATTTCAATTACTTCATGGGTTGGGCTGGATCGTTATCTTCTACAAGCCAAATGAGGTCCCATCCCCTAGATTGAAAAAGCACGAGTACGTGCGATTCCGCGATACCCAACTGAGAACTCCTGGAGTGTGGGTCTTGCAACCAATTTTCTCTCAGGATTTCTCTTCCTTGTTGAACTTTAATGTGGGAAACTTTTCAATGTCAACCTTTTTCTCTTCACATTATATCCTTTTTTTGAATGCACATTGCATTCACATTAAATTGGCGTTAATGATGAGTACAACGCCCGCACGATTGAGCTAAAGAAATGTTCGCGGCCATCTTGAGCAGCGATTGATAAATTCTTGTAGATATTAATCTGAACTAACATTAATGCACAAATATTGACGTTAATGAGTGAGTTCACTATGATATTTACTCAGGCTAGCGTATTACAAAGCGGAATTTGGGTTATTATAAATGTCTTATTAAAATTTATGCACATCGGGCGGGCGATTACGCTATTAGTTATCAAAAGAAATAGTACATACTCTCATAGCGACATGCATTCATTATAAAACTCTATGTTCTTATCGCACCATAGACAATGTCAAAGATCAACATAACAAAATTTCGTTTGCGTGTTCCTATGTCAAGACCGTGCCTTGAGGACATAGCTGCATCTCACGAATGTCAAAGTCAGCATAACAAGCTCCTACGTTTCACGTTCCGAGGTTAGATTAAGAATTGAATTGGTGGATCATCAAGACTTGCGATCTTAACTTGCTTAAACACTTATAGCCGCATGTCACAAACGATATTGAGAGAACTAGCTACAAATGCCACATGTCAACATTAGAAACGAAGGTCGGTTGAAGATGTCTAAGCTAAAAAGAAATTGATAAAAACGCACGTCCATTAAGATAGAATTGTTACGCGCAGAAGCTAAAGGCAAAGAGGAAGAGGCGTGTTTAAAGATAATCATGGGGGATTATTGAAGCCATGATCACTAAACACTAGTAGGTTTGGCGTATCGTACTCAAAAAGAATTTGGAGTATGGCAATACGTATTTACTTCAAACACAATTGAGATTATTTACACATGCAGGAATCTAATGTCAACGAGGAACAGTTACACGAGCTTTTTTTATTTATTGTGCATATAAGAACAAACAGATAACGAGTGTCTTCATGGACCTGCTCGTTTTAACATGGCTGGGTGGCTGTTTCTTAGTTTTGTTGCTGATCATTGGGTTTTGCCACAGCTTAGAAGCCGTTCTAATTAAAATTGGTGGGTATGTGTTGAATATGGTCATATAGAGAATAGGTTTCCTGTCTCAATTTGTGTAACCGGAAGTTACTCCCTTTTTTTTGCAAGGTGATCCTTCTGCACTGGAGACAGGGGTTTACCTCAGATATGTGAACATACTAGAGACCATACAAAGGAGGCGGGACTATTTTTCTTCAGATATTACAGGAGCAGTGAAAGGCACCATAGACTATCAGTGCAAAATATCAACCCAGTTCTACAAAGAGCACCGCCTCCTTCTATGCATATGTAAAAGCACCCAATTCTTTTGCATAAAAAATGTTTACTTGAATCCACTGCTGTGGATCAAGTGTGCAATTCAAATGCCTTATATTGTTGCAGATAACTTGAAGATACCCGGGGGCTGAGGTGGAGGAATAAGCGCAGTCTCTTTCAGTCATAGCAGCAGACCTTCAGCATGATAAGTGGAGAATACAGATATTTCCTCCTTGGCTGTCATCGTGCTTTTCAAAGATGAGCAGCATCTTAAACGACCCAGAATAGCATGCCCCTCAATCCTGACCTTTTAAAGGACCTAAATGTCCTACCTGGCACCATCAATGCCACGTGGCAGGGCGTCATGGTCATAGAATAATTTATGAAAATGGGGTAGCCACTATGTCACCAAAATGTCTACACTGGGTCATGAAAGCAACAATGGAGTGTAAATAGTTCTAAATCATATAGTGCTAGAACTTTACCGCCCAGGCTTGCCTCAAACTGAAGGTCTCATCCCCCATCCTTGACCCTTGTGCCAGCGTGAGCCTACAAGACAGCGTGATGCCTCATCATATGAAATGAATGATATCTTGTACGTCCAAAGTAAAATCATCCACACGTGCCAATCTCACTTTAACATCGCCTCGGGAACGTGCAACAATTCCTTGATGAGAACATTAGCCTAATGCCCTGCCATTCAATATAAATTTGCACCAATTTGGAGATGTTCGACAACGATTCCCAGTGGCTCTCAACAATGGCAAAGTTGCTAGAAATGCAGAAGCTTACTATCTTTGGGCTCAAAGGGATTTGGTTGCTCATTTACTTGATTAGCAATGGAAAATTCCTTCAATATTTAGGGGCATGAAGGATGATTTTGGAACATATTTATGAATGGTATTAGGACTTTGTCCAAGGTTACTTGCGTCCTAATGCAGTTGCCATATTGGAGTGCCTTTGCTACCTGATGCTTTGCTATGGAAAGGGTTGTGGCTGCTCTTAGCGGCCTTGACGATCATCAGGTTGAGATCCTCGAAGCTCTTGTGGTGGCAGTAATCTTGAACGTGCAAGAAGTTGAAGTGCGGTGTCAATGTACACCCAATTGAAATTTGGATGTTACATCAGCCGGATATATTTACAATGGTGCATAACCATGCTGCCTCTCCCATATAATGTATACTTGAACATATATGAAAATGTTTTATGTATCCATACCGCATAATATGCAATTCTCCTCGCGCAGGTAACGTTTTCGTTGAATGAATGAATAGATAGATAGATAGATAGATAGATAGATAGATAGATAGATAGATAGATAGATATGAATGAGTAGATAGATAGATAGATAGAATGGAATGCGTCCCGATCGATCGATCCACATGAGAGACCAAATTGGCCAAATGCAATATTAGTAATTTTAATGGTACCAAAATATAGGAACTACCAAAATACTTCTATATGTAATTACCATAGAAATTTTGACAAGATCCATTTGGGTTAAGATCTGAAAGAGGCTAGGTCTGAGAATATTTAGAAATTAGTTTTGTTGTCGTGTTTTGCAATAATCATTCGATTTGGTCATCAGTATTAACATTTGGCCGATATCACATCCGTGATTTATCTCCACTTTAGCTCAGGTTGCTTGCAGCTGTCCGTATTAGCATATTTTTTATCATAGGGCTATCTTTTAAAGGCAAGTTTATGCATGGGAGAGAGCAGCTTCTACTACTTAAGGTAGTTTTGTACCCTATTTTTCTATTGTACTTGGTATATATAATTCTTTCATTTGGCTATGCGGGCTTTTTTGAGGTCTACGAAATTGGCTTCCACTCTATATTGTATCCACTTGGAGAAGACAGAGGAAGTCTATAGCACTAGACAATATGTTGTTTGAATATAATCTTTACAAGGCATCATGGGTTGTGTGACCAGGTGAATGCCATTCCTTTAAATAGAAGCTTAAAGATGCAATATCGAGATTGCCAAAATGGATATCGTGTTTCCTAGGGGGCATTTTTAGGTAAAAAGAAGATGGATTGCGAAAGGAATTTCACGACGGGAAGAAGAATCTGAAGAAAGGATCATAGATTGCAGGCCATTGTTGAGAATGGTACGCTTCACTTAATGCCCCATAGAGTTTAAATCAGCGGTCTTTTTTTTCTTTGCTAAAGTTATTACAAAATTTAAAATGCAGTGTTTGTTGTGGCTTAATGTTTTTAAATTATCACACCAAAGGCAGGAGGGCGGTGCCAGGCACCTCATTTGTTCATGTTAATAAGAAATGCATCGAGTGGATCCTTACACATAGATTGCCCAAAGAGCGTGGTGAAATGCCACCTATTTAAAACTTCCCATCAATATATGCAGATGCTATAAGCTTTTTCATAACCCTTTGATTGATAGTGCACAATTTGTGGTCTTTTATATTCGGGAATGCGAAACAAAGGCCACTTTCGGTCGGGCGTTGTTTTTCTGCGGTTGTTGCTAGGCAAAGGGAGAGCCTTGGTTTAAAGCGCTACATGATGAATTAGATTCATAATACATTGTCTTTTTTTGCTGGTGCTTGCCCTATTATATTAGGATATGCATGCTCCTCAATTTTGCTTTTCGGTCTTGCGACTGGTGCTTTCTGTTATGTTAAGATATGTATGCTCCTCAATTTTGCTTTAAATCAATGCCAAATTAGCCTCTTCTATTGGGCCTTTCAGGATAATCACGAAGGCGAGATTATGGAGATTTGGATTCTAATGAAGCAAGAGGCAAAGGCCCGGGACTCAATGGATTTGCAAAGTTCCCAAGGAATAAATCTTGCCAAAATATAAAGGAAGTATCTATCTTCTTTAAAATTGTAAACATGATCCTCACCGAGGGTTATGGCATTTTATGTGTTAATAAGTAGGACAATAAGTAACAAGCAAAAAGTGCGGATGCAATAATAAGTAGGATGATGCATTATGGTAACAAGGTTACAAAAAAATCGTCATAGGTTATGGCCCCACACATAGCTTGAAACGCATAAGCTGCCTTGTTTTTCTTCTCCTTCTTTTATATCTCATTTCTCTCATGGATAATGTTGGCATCAATTCCGTCATTGTTTTTTGTAGTATTCCAAGATGCAATGGAAAAAAATTTCAAATATGGAAATGGAGGATCGCATGTTGTTGGAGGATCATGGCTTATAAGAAGTCATGGATTCTCAACCTTCTAGCAATGTAGAGAGCGGCACTTCTGGAGGGCTAGTTGTTGACCTTTTCTTTGATGTTGAAAAGGATCGGAAGTCCAAGTTGTGGATCTGCTAGGGGCTAGAAGACAATCTTGCAAGATTGATAAAAGGGGCCAACACAAGCAGAGAAATCATGCGTCTATTAGATCACCATTATGCTTCTAGGAATGCATCCCATAGATGATCTGAGTGCAACTGGAGCAGATATTTCTGAAGATGAAAATGTTTACCTTAGCATGCCTAACGCCTTTGATGTTTTAATTGTCAATTTATAAAGAAGAATTGAGGATTACAATTTCGAAGCAACCCTTGACAAAATTCAAGAGGAGACACTACGGCAACAGCAAAAGAAGCAGTTTCCAAAGGTTATGGGAGATCATTTTCAACAATTTAGAGTTCACACATGAACTGCTATCATTATATTTTCTTTTGAGGTAAAGAACTACATTGGGGATGTGTTATATGTTCCAGGTTTGAAGAAGGATCTTTTATCTGTCAGTAAACTCAATGATGTTGGATTGTCTGTTAGCTTCAAAACCAATGCTTTTCTTGTCAAAAACTCCCAAGATCAGCTTCTATTCTCTGGCCACTGCCTTGATAACCTGTACCAAATAAATCCCCCTTCCATCTTTGAATCTACACACCTAGTGGTCTAGTCCATTTGCTACTTCTCCCATCTGAGGTGCAGCTTGCTCAATTATCCACATTGCCAAACATCACTTTACTGGTTAGGGGTTCAGTTCTCATGCATTCAACAATTTTTGCATTTCATAAGGCATCAAGCATACTCCTCATTCTCCAGAACAAAATGGCAGGATTGAAAGAGCAAATTGATCCTTGATAGACATGACAGGTTGCCAATGTATCAACTTATCAATTAATACCACATTTTTTGAGATCATAAAGGGCCTTCTGGCGAAGTTGCTATATGAACTCAATCGGAGGCGGTAATCGGTCGGCAAAACGATTAAGCTAACTTTTGGATCACATTTTTTCATAAGTGTTGATAGGTCAGCTTTGTTTGGTGCAATAAATAATCTCATTGAGACCTTTTCTAACCTTGGGTGGTTTGCATATCTCCCGTAGGATAGTAAAAATTGGAAACCATATTTTTTTTGGTTTTGACAATCATAAGTGGTTAAAATATGTATAAAGCACTAAGGTTAGAAAATCTCAACGGATCCTTGATAGACATTTGGTATCAGCGAATCTTTGGATTCTGATTTATAATGGTATCAACTCGAAATATTATCCTTCATTGACTTGGTTGGCATGTTTTTGAAGGCCAATTCAAAAACCTAACTTGATGCATTCTCAATCACTTGCCTCAATCACTTGCTACTCATAAACGCATTGTCACATGCCATGTTCGTTAATGAAACTCAAGCTTATTTTCCCATTGAACAAGCCCATCCACCGCTTGAAGAACTTGATTTTGAAATAGCTGCTCTAGTATCTATTCCCAACTTGCCTACATCACCTTCTGCTCCAAAATTCCATCAAGTTAAACCTCCTCAAGAAGAGGCCCACAAAATTCATTCTCCTTCCATTTCTACAGATCCATCTGCTCCTCATTCCCATCCAATTCATGCCTGATAACCTCCTCTTTGGGACAAGGATTATATCTTCAGTGTTACTGATCATATCTTTGAGCCATAAACTTATCTGCAAGCTATTTCTAGTCCTCATCAAGCCCAATGGCTCCAAGCCATGCATGAAGAACTGGCCTCAATTGCTTCCACTGCTACATGGTCCTTAGTTGTCTGTCCACCAAAACACAGTGTTGTTACTACAAAATGGGTCTTCAAGGTATAGTGACTCCCCCTTGCCCATTGCTGGTACTCCAAACTTGACAGAACATTACTCAAACTGAAATTCTCGCATAGCCAAGCTGATTCAGTATCTATTTCTGTCACCACCCTCAGCTCATCATCATCCTAGTTTATGTTGATGAGCTCCTTATTCCTACCAGTGATCTGCTTACTTTTCTAAGTCTTAAAACTCAACTCCAACCTGTTTTTCGCATGAAAGACTTAGGTCCCGCAACATACTTTCTTGGCATGGAACTCAAATATGATCAAACTCAAGGGACTCTGCATCTTCACCAGCATAAGTACATTCAAGATCTGCTCCATCATTTTGGCATGAACACTTGCAATCAGTATTCTTCTTGGGCCCAACATTTCCCTTCTCCCAGATGATCCTCCTTATTCCCTTGAGCTTCTTCACATTCATGACCATTACAGAAATATCCTTAGACTCCTAAACTTTGCCTCCACTTGCACACGTTCTGAACTTGCCATGCCACTCTGCAAGCTTAGCCAATTCAACCTTGATCCCAAACACACTCATTGTCCAAACCTCAAACAAGTCATTCGATATCTTGTTGGCGCACCACATCATCTATATTGACAAGAATAGCTCGTCCATCCTCTCTGGATAGTCCAATGATGACTAGGCAGAAGACTACCATGACAGGATGCCTGGCTTCATCTTCACCCTTGTAGTATTGCAATTAACCGGAGTAGCAGTAAACAGAAATGCGTCGTCCTTTCCACCATTAAAGTTGAATATGTTGCTCTGACTCATGCAAGCAAAGAGACAATATGGCTGCAATGCCTTTGTATAGAACTTTCTTCTGGTATCATCCTTCACATTGACAGTAAAGGTGCAATGGTAGTTGCAAAGAATCCAGTTTTACACAAATGAATGAAGCATATTGACATCCAATATCACTTCATCCATCACCTTGTTATAATGGCATGATCTTGTTACAGTACTGCCCCAGTGAAGACATGTCTGCGGACATGCTGACCAAAACATTGGGATGAGTTAAATTCTTTAAGTTTCTTTCTCTCATTCACTTGCTTTGTCTCTGAGTGGGGGAAAGTAAATCGTAGAGCCAATTCAGATTCTCCCTGTTGCTGAGTGGGGGTGTTGTCATTTGCTAGCACCACCGAGAATATTGAAGCTGGAATCTTGGACCCAACAACTGCAGTTACTAGTTTTGCATGTTTATTTAACTCAATGCTTTACCATTGATTATGTCAGGAATATAGCATTAACTAGATTGGTTATATAAGCAAGAGATATCAAAGACACAAATACCATCTTTGTATGTTCTTGTGATCTGAGTAGTTTCCTTTCTTGTTTGCAGACTAAAGGTCTTGCATATTGTACTCTATTCTTCTAATATATCATACTTTCTTACCCATTCGGCTCATGTTGCGTGCTTGGACCTTGAGGAGAGAATTTTAAAAGTTATTATGTTGTTTGAGGGATTTGAACCCTCATCATTGACCCCCAAACCCCCCATTCTAACCACTAAACTAGACATGGATTCATTGAAAAAAAATGATGTTTCAAATATACTTAAGGATAAGTTCTAATTAGAATAAAATAAAGAAAAGTGTTCTAGAAAGTTCTAGAATGTTTTGGAAGCCTCTAGATAGTCATAGATTTCTCTAAAATGTTCTAGGATGTTCCAGAAAGTTCTAAAATATTCTAATAGAAATGATCTGAGCCGTCAGATCTAGTGCCCATCTCGTCCGTCCATTTGTGCACAAATATCCCACATGCATTCGTGCAAAAAAAGAGATTCTTTTTCCAGTATATAAAGAGAGCTATCCACATGAGGATGAGCATTCCAATTTAAGGCTAGAATGTTCTAGAATGCTTTAGAATTCTAGAATGTTCCAAATAATTCTGGAATGTTCTATAGACTTCAGGAATCTTTTAAATTGGAGGAATCTTCTAGATTGTTCTAAAAGTCGAAAATGTTTAAAAAGGTTTCACTTTCATAAAATATGGGAATCAGGGGCATCTCATAAAATCTAAGGGAATCTAGGAGAATCTAAGGTATCCTCATAAAATCGAGGGGATTTTAGGAGAACCTAATAAAACTTAAAGGAATCTTGAATAATCTAGTAGAACCTTAAGGAATCTAATGCAATCCTGAGATAACCTTTGAAAATCTAGGGGAATCTCAAGGGAGTCTTATGCGTTGACAAGAACTTGCATTGTAGGAACATGCATCGTAGGACGTGCATACAAGTCATTTAGCGTGTCCTACGATGCATGTTCCTATGACGCAAGTTCCAATTTTAGCATGTTCCTATGGTACAATATTTCTGCTCTAGCATATTGCTATGGTGCAACTACAAGTCAACGCATTAGGTTCCATTGAGATTCCCCTACATTTCCAAAGGTTATCCCAAGACTACACTAGATTCTTCAACATTCCTTTAAATCTTATTAAGTTCTCCTAAAATCCCCTAGGTTTTATGAGGGCCTTTAGATTCTCTTAGATTCCCTTAGATTTTATGAGATGCCCCTAGACTAGATTCCCTTACATTTAATGAGATTAGAATTTTCTAAAACTTTCTAAAATCTTCTAGAACTTTCCAGAGGATTTTAGAACCTTTTGGAAGATTCTATAACTTCTTGGAGTGCTCTAGAAAAAGAATACTCTAGATTCTAGAACAATCTAGAAGATTCTAGAACAATTTAGAAGACTCGTAAAGTTTCTAGAAGATTCCAGAATTATTTGGAACATTCAAGAACTGTAGCATTTTAACTGTGAACCAAAATGTCCATCCTCGTGTGGATGGCCCCCTTATATACTAGAAAAGGTGTCTCTTTTCTGCACAAATGCATGTGAGATATTTGTTCATGAATGGATGGACGAGATGTGCCACTAGATCCAACGGCTCAGATTGCATCCACCAGAACATTCTAGAACATTTTCTAGAATTTCTAGAACATCCTAGAACATTCTAGACCATTCCAGAACTATCTAGAGCATTCCATAACTTACTAGAACATTGTAGAACTATCTAGAACATTCCCTTTGAATTAGATCCTTAATCTTAAGTATGTTTGAAACATCGATTTCTTCAATGAGTTAATGCCTAGTCTAGTGGTTAGAATGGAGGGCCCGGGGAGGGGGGACAATGACTATGGCTCAAATCCCTCAAACAACGTAAAAACTTTTAAAATCCGAGCACGCAACGTGAGCCATAAGATCTTGGACCAAGGTTCAAGATCAATATGGACCGTATGATCACATAGGATATATTTAAAGCAACATGAGCCGTAGGATCTCAAATCGAGGATTAGGATCGAATCAACCTCGACCATAGGATCGATTATATACGTTATATACAAACTCCCAAAGTCGTAGGATCTGCCAAAGGCAACGTGAGCCATAGGATCTTGGGCCGACGATTCGAATCAAATCAATCTGGACCATATGATCGATTATATATGTTACGTACATACTCCCACGGCCGTGTGGGCTGTAGGATCTGTTTCAAAGCGATATGGGCCATGGGATCTGAACCGATGATCCAGATAGCGCAAACATAAGAACACATATATGTAGATCTATTACGTATATTACATAGAAACTCCCAAGGCCATGTGGGCCATAGGATCTGTCCCAAAGCGATGTGGGCCATTGGATCTGAATTGACGTTCCAAATAACGCAAACATAAGAACATATATATGTTAGATTAATAGATATATATATTACAACAAGGTGCAAAGCACTGTGGATTGCCCCCAAAATGCTATTATGAATAAAGCTTTATAAATGTATCTTCATTATTTAAATTATTTAATTATTTTGAAAGTAGTATAGGAACATGGATGAATCATTTTGTTGCATATGTCTTTGTTTTTGCAAGGCGAAGAGGTAAGTGGCCAATATCACGAAGATGTTGTTTTTCTGTTCTGATCCCGTGTTGACAATTCATGTGTATTTTTTTTGTTTTGTTAAGGGTGATGCGTAACTTTTTTTTTTTTATAATTGAACATTATTTATTAGCATGTGGTTGTGTTGAATGGTTAAGTCCTTTGAGGTGTAGGGTTCGAGTTAGTGTTGAATAACATGAGTAACACATGTTATTTGAAATTTTAAAATCACGTAAAAGTAAATCATTTATATAAAAGTGTCTAGTTTTGCTTTAAAAGCAAAGATTTCTACAATTATTAAAACAGACAGAAAGCTCATAGACAGTGTTCATTTATATAAAAGTGTCTAGTTTTGCTTTAAAAGCAAAGATTTCTACAATTATTAAAAGCGTGAAAAGCTCATTCGCGGTGTTGATTGTCTAGTTGTTTTTCGCTTTCGATGCACAGCAATTGATTTTTGAATATTCTGTAGGATTTTGTTGAGATACTCGTTCCGCGGAATTTTAGTGGCGGCGTCATCATTTCATTATACAATTCTCCATCGTCCATTTCATATGCTTTTGTCAAGGAGTTCATTTCGGAAGAGTGCTGTATGCTTTTGCTTTGTATGTTTGTAGATGGAACCGCCAAGTGTTGAATGCCCGGCTTTAGATTTGCGGTTTCATACGTCTTGCTGATGTTCTTCTTCATACGTTTAATTTGTGCAATGTGTACAAACGTGTATCGTATGCTATCGAAATTGTTAGTTTCATTGCTTCAAATTTGCCTTTGATCTGCCGGGCCATATGTCGTACATATTTTGAAATTACTTGCATATATTTGTGATTGGTACAATTGTTTTGCTTCGCAGATTCGTCCTTCTTTGTTTTTCGACATGACTTGGATACACAATGTCTTTTCATCGCCGAATTGTTAATGTGTCGTTAGAAGGGCATATGTGAGATTTAAAAGCGAGGTTGCTTTTCGTTTGAATTTGTTGCTTCATTTTAAAAAATGGGATTGGAATGTAGAACTTAAAATTAGTCAATGTGTTAGTACATCTTGGTGCCGACAAATCAAGCAGATCGTTGTGTATATGCATTGTGAGCATTAATTGTACTTCTATAACATAATTCTAGCGTGACAATTCTTGGAGCGGTATGTACAATATAGTTTGGCGAGAAACTCCATTAGAGATTCCATCTCAACGTTATACAATGTATAGTAGAATAAGGTGCTAATTGTAGACTCTAGACATTTGGATAATGAAAAAAAAATCGACAACTCAAATGTTGATGTAGATGCTCAAACCACCCACGAAGGTCGTCGGGTGGTTCACTCCACAACATTATTTATTTAAGCTCCTTAGGTATGGTTTCAAGGTTTTAATATTAAAATTCCACTTCCATAGCTAACTAATTTATTGAGACAAGTAATGCATAGTCTCATAATTACGTGCTTACGACTTTTAAAATCTATAGGGTCTTCACGGCCCGCAAATGTAAAGTAACCCTTGTCCACTGATCCCAGGACTAGGACTCATCTCAGGGAACAAGCCTGTATAATCATCCTGAATCTTGGTTGATTTATTAGCTTCAAATTACGTAAATGTCTTAGTTAATACAACTAGTCATAGAAATTCTTACAACTTGTTATTACTCGCTTGAGGGCGTCATGCTCGAATTTCCTCTGCTGGCTAATTCTTTCTTAAGCCCAGGCGCCACCCAATTCCTTCTATGATTACCTAACTTTATAATTTTTTCTTTTAACATGCCAACAATGAGTTCAAAGCAACAAATTGACAAATCCAAAACATAAACAACAAATAAAGACCACAACCCAAAAAAGTTACAGAAAGAAAAGCAACACAAACAAGCAACGAAGATAGACATGTTTCGGCCTCTTTGGGCTCTGATTTTGGCATGGATTCACCATCTACCACTGACCCACCACCAAATCGACATGATCCAAGCCCAAATCGACCTGATTCCACTGATTTTGAGGCATTTTGGGGCAGTTGGATCGCTTGAGGAGCTCTTCAAACACTGCCGAATAGCCATGCCAGTCCTTAATTCCTTCAAAATAGGCCTTTAAACTCAATTTCGGCCCAGTTTCAGCATGTTCTAACCATGCCCAATCCACGCCATGAGACATGTGCTCAGTTTTTTTTTCTTCCTGATCAATCCCATCTTGGTTTTTGTCGGATCCAATTCACATCCTCAGAACAAATCCAATCCTTCTTCCTGATGATCTTTCAAAAGCCCATCTTACAAATCCAATTACCCAGATACAAAGCCTCTCAATCACAACTCTTAACAAAAGCATGTACAATCATGGCAGCCTATGCAAACCTCAATTGAATCCTAAAAATTAGAATTCAAACCCCACCTGAAAAGGAAGAACGATTTGATGCCGTTTATTCTAGCTCCTGCCTCCAGATAGCCTCCTCCGGCTCCTCTGCAACTCAAATTCCTTCTGGAGGCTCCTCTCTTGCAACAATTCCTCACGTACCACCAAAAGCCATCTTCTATAATTTTTTCTTTTTATAGTTTGGCTTATGTGGATTTACTTATATGGATAAATTCTAAAAAAAGGAATCTCTAGCCCAAAGGTTAAAAAAACCAATAGTTTTTCACAAAAAAAAACGAGTTTCCGATCGCCGGAAAAATAATTTGGCGTCCAAAACACGGAAAACCTTAGCGTATATTCATACGCAAAAAAACCAAAAAGTTTTTCAACGCCGGAAATACAATCAGTAATGACGGCCGTCAGATTATCAGATATACCCCTGATATGCCAGAATATGCCAAAACCAACCCTCCCCCTAACGAATTGCCCCCTTAACAGGGGCAATCCAAAAAGTGCACAAGGGTTTTCAAAATACAAAATCATTGGAGTCATGAGAATTTAGAGGCATAGGAGTCATTCAAGAGGCATTTCCAACAGTTGCCTTTGTACATGGAGTGGAGCATTGAGGACATAATAGGCAGAGACAAGATAGTTATTGAGACCCTCAACACCTCAATTGTCTCTTGCTCCAACCATGCATTAGAGATGTCCAACTGTGATATAGTCTCTTCAACTGTATGGAAAGACAAATAATCCAATGCTGGACATACAAATTTTTGTAAGAAATTATCCTCTTCCTGCCCCTTGAAAGGCATAACAGGAAGGGTTGTATGTGGAGGGTTAGAAAACCCTTTGTAAAGGCGGTTATCTACCAAGAAAATCATACCATAGTATTTGGAAAATCGACAAGTACAGCCATCAACTCCTTGAAATAAAGCTGCTTGACTGTATTGCTTGGATGTTCATATGTGTAGCACTGCTCTTGATCATGAACCTTTAAGAATTTGGTCTGCAATTCTGGGAATAATGCAGCTACCATATCCCTTGCATTGTGAAGTAAAGAAGTACTCCATATTACAATTTCAAATCTCTGCAATGCCTGCTTCACAAACTCATGGTACCTTGGTCCGCAATTAAGGTACTTATTTGTAGTTTCTTTTACAACATGGTGTGTATCTGGTGGAGGCAAGATTTTTTTCGCTGGTTCTCCTCTGTTGTATCTATACCAGTTACGCCATTTATGTCCAGCACCATCAACTTCTTTGGGTGTTTCCATCCCTCAATGTCTGCATCTATCGAGTTGTGTTGTGCTCTGCTGGAATCTACTATAGCTTTGCTATCAAATGATGGCGAGTGCTGAAATCATGTTCAGATGTAATTGGCTTAGAATCTACCTTCCCCAATGTATTGGTATTTCCTGGCCCCTTTACATTGTCTCTCAATGCTTCATTGTCCCTGTCCTCATTAACAACTTGTCTTGTTCTCTTGCAATATTAAAGATGGTGCTGCAATTACCAACTGAGATTTGCAGAGAAATATACTAAGTGAAATAACACAAAAAATAACTTGATGACCCTAAATCCTGGATGACACCTCTTGTAGATTAGAAATTGTGCTGGAACTTGGGTAGTGGCACTGTTTTCTTCCTTAGATTCACTAAGTACAACTTGGATGGTGCCATTTTCTTCTTCCTCAGATTCATTAAGTAAAACTCTTGTCTGCCTTTTTAATCTGCCGTCAAATTTTTATTCAAACCTAAGTTGATTTACAAGGGCATTGTGCAAGAAAATAGAGATGAAATATATTAATTGTTTAAACAAAAACCTTTTACTTAATGGTTTTGACAAGTCTTATGCAATCAAAATTGGCCTGCCTGAAATAGTGATGGCAAAATTACATTAGCCTCATTTTTTTTTTCAAATGAGACGTTTATAGGGACATTATCAACTCAACCATCCGGCTCACCCTCACTCTCTTCTTCTATAACCTTCATGGCACCTTAAACATGACTTTATTAACCTGAATGTCGACATCATCGGCATCCTTGTTCATGCCTGCATCACTCGTATTAGAGGAGACCTCTGTAGAGGCAGATGCAGAATTTGGAAGTACAACATAATTGGCAGCATCATCAACACTGCTTGAATCTCCCTTAGATTCTGCAAGGCTTGCTATCTTCTGCACTGTGCTGTCAGTTGTTGCATTGTGTTGCTGACTGGTACCTTGCTGTCCATTTTCTACAGGATCTTCTGTTGTTACCAAGTCAAACTGATATTCCGAAACCAAGCATGTACCTTTTCTAGCAGCTCTTGGCATTGGAGTTTGCCTTATAAACTTGTGCTTTGCTGATCCTGGGGTCCCTTTAGTTGTAGGTATCTTAATATGTTTCCTTTTCTTGGTGCCCTCTGGAGTTGTAGCTACCGGCTCATCAACATTAATTGTCGCACCCTAAATTTGTGAGATGCTCCAGCATATAAGACTTCATGCTTTGCTATTCCCTGCTTCCCCAAATCCTGCATTAACCCTGCTGGAATAGTTTCTGAACAGTCGAGGTAGTGTGTTTTTGCTATGAGCAAACTCAGGCAACTCACATGATACACGTGTCCACATTTCATCTTCAGGCTAAGGGTGTAATCGTCATGGAATGCAAAACCACATGTGGAGCATCTCTCCTCATCTCCAATTGGCAATCTGAATGCTCACCAGCTGATCATTTTTCTTGGTCATTCCCCTCAGCCTGGTGACATTTTGTAAATGCTGCTAGGCTTTTGCAAGGAGGGTTTCATTCTTTGCTAGGCTTTTGCAAGGAGGGTTTCATTCTTGGCAACCTCATCAGTTAGAGTAGAACAATGTTGTACTATCCCTTTATCTATTGGCCCACCTCCCATTTCGAAGAGGGACTCCATCATATACTCTGCCATATCTTTCTCCTTCTCTAAACTTAGAAGCTCAGCATAGGCGCTTGGACTAGGATCTGTGAGGTCTTAAAGACGTGTAGTATTGTCCTTTATGGTCTGCAACTTTTGCTGTGAAGCCAAAAAGAAAGTTCCCTTTGCCTGAGATTGTACGACTAGCTCCTTCTTGGACATTAGATAAACCTGATGTGTTTTTTAGGCATCTTGCAAGCTTTGGATCATGCATTCCAGAGGACAATGTTTTTCCCATGTTGAAAACGCTGCTGGGCACATTGCAACACGTCTCATGGGCATCCTCCCTTCTAATTTTATCTGACGTCCATTTGAAGCTAGCCTTTACGCTATGCTTTGGTCTTTGTTGTTTGTTAGCATTTCTTTGGGCTCTAATAATAACTTCTGAGGTGCTAACGCTTAGGTTCACCTTTTACCTTGCTCAAGTATGCTCTACTCTTAGCGCCCTGCTTGCTATATAATTTACCTTGAATTTCTTTGGATCTGCTTGGCCCCTCGGCAATTGTTGAATGCAAATAGATGGGAAACCATTTTTCTTACTTCTCTATCTATCCCAAACTTTATTATACTCTATTGCGAAATAACATTTGCTTCGAAATTGAGAGGAATGAACACCTTCGTTTGTGAGACGCATATGGAAACTATTACGTTGACCAATCTGCACAGTCAGTCTTAAGGGCATATTCCTTACGGGCTGGAAGAAATAAAAGAATAACAAATTAACGGGGCACCCTAAACCCATATAAAATTGGTAGTGCATTTTGCTTACCATGCATGACATCTGTCTAAATTCTTTGCTTGAGCCGACAAATCAATAATCTTCTTGCCCATAATGCATTTGTTTTTAGATTGTTGGAGTATGAGCTTTTTCCATGAGCTTTTGGCGAAGTAGAAAGTTGGGGAAAGAAAGTTGGAAATTACAAATTCAAAAGTTTGTTCGTTTTGGGGGCGGATGGTGGCGAGTCACATTCATTACTCTTAGCCATAAGCAGATAATGATTAGAAACCGGCGGGGGCTAGATGAAGTGATGCCCGCGGAAAATAGGTTAGACTAAAAATAGGTGAAGGTGAAAAAAAAAATGTGTGAAGGGTCTTTGGTCTTTGGGTGCTTTGGTCACATTTATTTGCAATCCACCCGACATACTTTTGCCCATCTATAAGAATTTTGAAGTTATATTAAAAATTTTGTAAAGACCTGAAATTAGTAAAATGTGGCCAAAGTAAGAGCATGCTTTTGAAAATTATAGATATTTGGCGAATCGTTCAAATTTTTTGAAGAGTATATTTGTATTTAGCTAAAGTTCTTTGAGAGTTTTATCGTATTTGAAATCGCCAAAACCCTAATGTCGAGTCCAAATTTAAGCTAAAATGTCAAAGAATGGCCACTACATTATACTATGAGCATTCTTTCAGCCATAGGCCAATTGGTCTCCGTGGACGCTAAAAACCTATTCTATTCTATTCTATTCTTTCAGCCAAAGATGATCTTCGCTCTCCCGTTAGGTTTTGGTAAAAATGAATTTTTTGGCCTTAGAACTATGTGTTCAAAAATTTCAAGTATTTTTCAAAATGCACAAGTTCCATTAGAATGTTACAACTGCCAAAGCACCCTATAAAGCAACTACGTTATGAAGTACCATCCCCAATGCTAAAAAATACATTACGTCATGGTTGGCCCGAATGGGTGATAGCTAAGCATTTGCACAACATCGTATGCAAAATGCATGGTGTTTTCCTCTCCCAAGAAAATTGATGTTTCTGCCCTAAAAGAATGAGGAGATGGAGCTTCCATCACTTGTTTATGTTGGCACTAGTTTACATTATTACTCTTGGGAGAAGTGCATCCTTTGGGTGATCCCAAATTTGGATTCCCACAAGAAGACAAACCCACTTGCAAAGCGGCTATTCGAAAGTTCTTCATGCCTTTCGACAAAGGGGAGAGTGCCCTCGCCATGTCAGTCAAAACCTATTTCTTGGTTCATAATGGGAACATCGTTTTTGGAACTTGGTTTGCAACATGGTAAAAGGAAGGTGGGTTGTTGCCTAATGGGGAGGACAAGTAATAGAATGCGGTTTTACTAACTTTGCCATATGTGGAGGTCTTAGAAGGTGGGTTGTTGCCCTAATGGGAGGGCCAGTAATAGAATGCGGTTTACGCTAACTTTGCCATATGTGGAGGTGCCCTACTTGGTGTTGGGCTAGGCGCGTGGAAAATTTCCTATGGTTACTTTGGCCGATCCGCATTGGAAAATTTCCTATGGTTACTTTTGGCGGTCGGATATTTTTGTGTTTAGATTTGGAACTTTACATCGTCTTAGGCCTAGATTCCACTATGTGGGTAGTTTTTGTGGGAGCCAATTCTGAGCTACACATAAGCAAAATGGCTTTGCTTAGGCCTAGATTCCACTATGTGGCTTTGCTTAGGCCTAGATTCCACTATGTGGGTAGTTTTTGTGGGAGCCAATTCTGAGCTACACATAAGCAAAATGTACTTCTTTGTTGCAATTCCAACTGCGGGGTGCAAGTTCTTGGCGTGGCGTCAAATTTGAGAGATTTTTGTGATGGGGAGCTTGCCGAGGGGAGATGCATCGAGACCCGCCACCTAAGAGGCCTCACATGTAAATCTTTAGGTATTCACATGGAGCGGCCGGTTTGGCGTCTGGCCGTTCGTCCCCGAACTGCACGCTTCTTTGGAGCAGTTTACACTGGCGGCTCAACGGCTTGGCGTCCGGCAAAAACTTGCCGGTGACATGTGAGGCGTCCTAAGCTGATCAAAGCTTGCCGATTTCGGAAGTTGGCTCTGATTTCTTGCCAACTACCTGGGCTCAACCCATAATGGAATCTGTCATGGAATCTGTCATCTGGGCCTGAACCATAGGTAAATTTGCCGGACTACTATGATAAAGTAACCGGAAAATTTCCAATTTGAAGTTTGAACCGGTTGGTCCGTCCAGTTGTATCATTAGTTCATCAGCAGATAAAAATGCTGTTCGTATGTGAAAATGCTGCCTTGCCAAAATTAATGTTGAAATGGTGGACGCCACATCTGCATCGCCATCGCCAGCTCCGGCGCCATCCCCTCGTAGGGCATTGCGTTGGAGCAAAGAGGAAACTCTTCTTCTCATCGCATTAAAACGGCAGCACGCAAACGGGTTATCGCAAATTTCCTCTTCTTCTGTCTCTGCTCCTAGTACCCATAAATGGAAATCTATCTCAGAGTCTATGAGATCTCGTAAAGTAGATAGAGACCCCGTTGCCTGTAAAAAAGAGATGGTTCAGCCTTGTTTCTGATTATAGACGAATTAGAGATTGGCAACGCCTCCCTGGGGTTGAGCCCTTTTGGCCAATGCAACCGGAAGATAGAAGGGAAAAGAAGCTGCCCTCTTGTTTCGATAAGGATATATTCAAGGAGCTTGATTCTTGGCTAAGCAGCAGGCCTGTAATCAGTCCAAGTTCTATTTTAGATTGTGAGGTTGATTTGGAGGATTTGGGCATTGATCCAAATTTGGGGCAAGAGCTAAGAACTGGTGCGACAGATGCCATCCATATGGAATCAGGTCAAAGATCCTCTCCTTTTTCCTTGTCCTGGTAGATTAAAGTAAAGGATGATTCTGTTTGGTCGAAATGGATGAAAAGAGGCGTTTTTTGGATTATGAGCGGAACTGACCAACACAGTAAGTAGTGACCCTTTTTTGTGTTGACACAGGTATAGAAGGAACCCCAAGTCACAAAAAACAAAGACTGTTTTTTGATGACGAGGACTTTGTTGTCCACCTCATTGAGATGGAGGATGATGCTGCTAGAGATAGGCTGGTGCACATATTGGAAAGGAATAACGAAGCTATTACAACTGCATTGCGAGAGAGCTGCCAAGCTCAGATAGATGCTCAGAGGGAGATGTATCAGGCTCAAGTAGATGCTCAAAAGCAAATGATGGAAGTCCAAAAAGAAGTTGCAGAGGCCATGCACGCAATGGCAAAGGCGATTGAAGAGCTTGTGAAAACCCTTCAAGGTCCCACCGAACTGTAATCACACAATGATCCTATGCTTGTAAAGCATGGTCATGTCTAGTTATTCTTGCCCCTCTTGCAAGAGCTGAGTCCTTCAAAGCCTTGTGGCTAGGGCAGTATAATGTGTGCTTGGTACATCAACAAGTCCAGACTATTATGTGCATGAAGCAGCTCGCATTGCATTCTTGGTTGATATTTATGAAACGTTTGCACCTACTCTGAACTGGAATGGTGATAGGTTGACAGATGCGGACCATACCATGTTAGTTGTGGTTCTGTTCGCTGAATGAAGATAAGAAAGTCATGTGCTGATCAAATTATTGGTCCTCTTAGTGGGGCTTAAATACAGGTATTTACTGATTTGAGTAGTACGATTAGTGTTATTCCCATCCATATGCAACTCTTTTCTGCCAAGACATAACTCTGTTTCAGTGGCTACTTGTGCTTTGTTAGTTTCAGTGGCATATTCTACGAATACAGGGTTACAGATGCTGCTTATGATTTGTGCAAATGATGCATTGCAACGACTTGCACAGCAAGGTGCTCGGCTATAGTGGTGAGCAAACTATAAGCCAAATATCCCTGGCTGCTCTCTTTCACACGTATCATCAGTTTCTAACAAAATGTAACAAAGGCCCAAAAGGAGGTACTAGTAATACAGATATTGGCTCTTGTAAGTCGTTTACCAGGTTTGCTAGGTGGTTTGGTGCAGCTCTTTGCAGCCATTGTAGCATTTTATGGGGTCTTTGTTATGCTTTTACATTGAATGTCTGGAATACAGATGTTTACCTAATAAATTTCAATCTTTATCTGCAAATAAGAAGTTAGGAAAGTTCCAACTTGACACAAGTATAAGGCTTCATATTTCATCTAGGCTCTACTTATTTGAATGAATCTAATAGTTCTCTTGAAGCTATTGCAGGATTGGGGAGATCAGATCTTAGGTATTGTTTGGCGGTGTCAATTTGGTGTGCCTTATGAGAAAGGAATCCGAAGGGCCAACTTAAGGAAAACTAAAAAGCTTGGTAGCTTGCTCCTAAAGCAAGGAAGGGGCTCCGCATGCACCAAAGTTAAGGCAATTATTGGTTGTGAATGGCTGTAGCTGTGAAACTGATACTGCTCTTACGACCTTGGTGAAGCATCAAAGAACAAAAACATGCTGATGGGGCACCAGTATCTCCATCTCTCCAAGTCTCATGATCAACTTTCTACTGCCTGTCTATCCGTCTGTGAAGCTGGAGAAGATTTGCTTCATATTTTATTGCTATCCTCAGACAGATTACCTTCTCCAGATTATATGGCTAGAAGAGCAGTCTGTGCAGCTTTGATCTCAATATCTCTCTTGTTTATTGAAGCACCACCTGAATAAAATGTGCTATTCACTTCTACTGTGGCAATAAAATTTGGAGCAAACCGTCTCCTGTTTCACTGAAGGATAGCAATAAATCTTGGAGCAAATTTTGTCCAGCTTCACAGGAGGATAGACAGGCAGTATTTGGAGCAAATCTTCTCCAGTTCCACAGAAGGATAGACAGGCAATAGAAAATTGATGTAGCAATAAAGTTTGGAGCAAATCTTCTCCTGTTCCACAGACCTCTGCAGCTTCTCTGGCAAAAAATATATTTTTCATTCAACATTATGAAATTTACAATTCGCTTCCACAATAGCAATAAACCCAATGAAGACTGCACAGGGGCATGATCTTCTCTGGATCTAACAACACAGTAAGCAGGGAACAGAAAGCCATGCTTCTGCAATATATTCTCGAGGAGACCCAATGATTACTGCAACACAAAACCATGCTGGAAAGACAAGCGCTACGGCGACAAGCATTTTCATCTCACTAAGGCTCTTGGCGATAACTTGAGCTCTCATAATGGCATCAAATCTACGCGTTGAGCTCAAAATGGAAGATGAGAGAGACAGAGTTTTGATATGAAAAATACAGATATCATTGCAAGTGCAGACATCACCAAACAATTCCTGTAAAATTATAACAACTATTTCTAAACTTACACACTACAACCACCTCGTATCTATTGAAATTTGAACACGCTACTCTTACATATGGCTTCAAAGCTTACATTCTCCAATCTTCTCATATCTAATGAATTGAACACACGGCTAGACTTCCTTAGTCGCCACCTCCCTCTAGGAAAATGATCGGGAAATTTTGATTTCGCTTTTTTGCCAACACGGGACTCTTTCATATATATAATAGCATATGCTTTTTCGAGAGCCATCTATAAAAACATCTTATACACAGTAGTCCCTCTATAAAAACATCTTATACAGAACGCCAGTAAGTAGTCCGACCATGGTCGTGCAAGCCATTTGTTTCCCACTTCTTCGTCCGGCACTTTCCGTGGTCAGTGGGAAGCCTCTTTTCCTTTCTTTCTATTATCCCATCCCGCCATAAATGCATGATAATTCGTGAATAGACGGAACCAAGTAAGGGCCCATCTCTTTTTGGTTAGGCTCTTTTTGGGTCTTTTTGGGGCGTTCCTGTGCCACATGGCAATTCCGACTGCATGATTTCCCGTTCCAGAATCCGGCAAAATTTTCAGATGTTCCTTCACTCCATCTGAAAAACTGAAGTAGCCAGTCTCCGCCATAGATTTTTGTATTGTAGCTAGTTTAGCCATCATGATTTTGGTTCTTGCTCCACTTCGAGAGCTCGGAGTACCTATTTTCAATGAAAATGGTCTTGATTTGGAGGCCTGCGCTTTGCTTACGTGACAAAACCCAGAAACTGGGTTTTTCTGTAATGGGGATCCGCCTTAACTGATTTTCGTAAGGGAGCCAAACATCAGGTATTGCAGCATTACCCTTTTCTTCTTTTGCAGCGCAATCAATCCTCATGTTGACATTTGATGAAATTTATGTTTTCTCACGTGGAGCTTGGAAAATAGTGGTACAGAATTCCTGGCCGTATAACAATGGCCCGTTTACTGGTTATTTCAATCTCATTAGTGGTGAGTGCTGTGGCAAATCTTTAGGCAGATCCTTATTCAAGTTGCCCTACAATTTGCCTTCGATTTTTTCCCCTCTTAGTGGGACCTGAATTTTAGTATAATATAGACGAACATACTTGAGCAACATATGAGTATGAACTAAGGTCTGTGGATTAAAGTCCATGGTTTACAGTCAGTAGGTCTTCCTAGACAACATCTTTTATCTCTGTTTTGAATCAATGCACTAACAAGGGGATAGCATGCAATTTTCAATTCCTATAGACATAGTTGAGCGACATATAAGTTTCAACCTAATGTCTGTGTTTTAAAGTCATCCATGCTTTATAGTGGTTCTGCCATACAACATTTTTTATTTCTGTTTTTTGGCTGAATCAGGGAACGTTGGCATGCACTAACAAGGGGATAGCACGCAATTTTCAATTCCCTGGCTGTCTGAAGACCACATCTAAGTGCTCGTGTAGTCTTTTGGAAGGTTATTTCCTGAAAGGAATTTCAAGATTACTGCCCATGGCATCCTCAAGAGGTCTCCATGAAGACTGTATGTCAGGGGAGAACAATATTGCAAAATTGGAGATTGATGTATTTGGTACAAAAGTGGAGATTGTGGGAGCCCCTTCTATGTCAGAGAGTGTTCTGAGGTGAATATGACATATTCCTTGTGTCAAACTTTATGAATGATCAACTTTTGATTGCATATTCTGTTACTATTTTAGAATAGCAGTTGGATCTGTACCCTTCCAACGCTGGATAAACAACATGAAAGGACCAGATGGCATACTTAGCCTAGCACATGATGGAGTTCCTCGGTGTTCCTTGAAAAGAGTACTTATTCAGGTTTGTGAAAGGCAGCTGTCTAATATTTTCTTGGATCAGCAGGCCTGTTGAAATCAAATAAGGATCTCATCTTTGTGCTTTACAAATTCTTGCATCAGTCTAAACATGTTTTACATTATTATAACCTGTTGTTAGGTGTTAAGACCAGGCCTAAAGTTAGGAGCATAAAAGGGACAGCGAAAGGATTGAACTCAGGGCCTCTTTTTATTTACTCTGAAATGACACTGTGTAGGCTAAGTCTTGATGAGTCACAGTGGTTCTCGTTTTATAAAACATACTTTGATCCCACAGGATTGAATATTATTCAATTTAGCCATAGTATCCTGAATATCATGCATGTTATACATAACCAATAATCAAGTAGTCAAGACATGGCTTTAACTCATCTTTCTGCATTTATAGAATGTGGATATGTTTGGGCAGCGTATTGGCTTTGTGAAATTCAAAGCAGAAGTAATTGATGAGGCAACAGGTGCAAAGGTATTTGAAGCAAGTAGCATCATGTTCCCACGGTTCTTTTTATTAAATGGGCTGATGCATGTATTGAACTTTCCAGCTTCCAGGCATTGTCTTTGCCAGGGGTGGAGCTGTTGGCATACTCATCTTGCTTGAATGTGATGGAGAAAAGTACGTGGTTCTTACTGAGCAGGTATTTGTTATTTTATTATTTCATTTTATCCTTATTTTTTAATGGTATATACGTAATAATAAATGGATTCCTTTTCAGGCCAGGATTCCAGTTGGACGTAACGTACTTGAATTACCAGCGGGGATGCTGGATGATGATGCTGGGGATTTTGTTGGAACTGCTGCACGTGAGGTGTGTCCTTGTGTCACTTAAGATTATTATTATTGATCTAAAGGCCACCTTGGTTGTAATTTGTAGGTTGAAGAAGAAACTGGGATTCATATTAAATCTTCTGACCTTGTTGACCTCACAGCATTGTTAGACAAATCAACGGGCCAAAAGATGCTTCCATCTCCAGTAAGAAACTAAACCCTTTTAAGGATTATGATTTACGTTTACTGACCATTTAATTAGGGGGGATGTGATGAGGATGTTGCGCTCCTGCTATATCGTGGGCATGTGAAAAAAGAGGTGATTGGCATCTTTTAACGTTTGAGATTTATTTAGCTGTATATGAAAAGCATACGAACATGTTTGGTGCAGGTTATCCAGTCCCTTCATGGCCAGCAAACAGGCTTAGTGGACCATGGGGAGCTTATAAAAGTTCATGTTGTTCCGTATCAACGCCTTTGGCACCTTACACCTGATGCCAAAGCATTGGCTGCCATTGCTCTATACGAAATGGCTATGAAAGAAGGGGTTTTGCCAGCTGCACCCAATGCACCTGACCTTTCTTGTTTATAGAGGAACAAATCATGAAAGCACCAGCAAACTATCATAACAATCATGATCTCAACATAACCTTGATGTTGCTGATTTTTAAATGTCAGAACTCTTAAAATTGACAAGCTCAAGCAAATTTACAGGGCAGCGAAGCAGGGCTTGTTTCTTAAGGCTTTTGCAACAGAAATAGAACCAGAGATTAGAAGAACAATCAAGTGAGGAGAAGAGTATCAAAGGTTGCATAAAGGAAAAATAGGCCATATTAAATGTTAAAACATGCATGACTTCCTAATTTTTTGTGGGAGGAAGCAATAAGAATTGTTGCACAAGTTGGAAAGGAGAAGAGATCATTTAACTAGCAAATGTGGTCAATGGTAGCAATCTCAGCTGCTTGGAATTCATGTTTGCTTAGGATCTTCTCATGTATCACAACACCAATTCCATAGTGGATTAAAATCACAATAGCTGGAACTGCGGATACAATTCGTCTGTGGGCTAGCAAATCCTCCATTGCGGGTACCTTCATTTCCTTATCAACTCGATTCTCTACTTGTATGAGTGCATAAATTATAAAGTCTTGCACTTTTTTTGAAAACCCCTTGTAATGTGGCATTCCGACAGTCATACTCCTCCAAACAGTCCAAAATTGTGGACATAAACTGATGGATGTTGAAGCAGCTTCTTCTGGAACTTTACCATCTATGACATCAAGATGGTCTGGCAAGGAAAGAGGATTGTCGAGACCGGAGGCAAGGTCTCTCATTCTCAATTACTTTCTTCCTAGCATCTGTCTTTCTCTGACAAGTTCAAGTTCCAATCCTGAATTGGCCCAAGGAGATTTTCATAGACAGAATGAAGCTTCTCTGTGAAGGAGCAGTTTATTTTCGAAATGAAGCATTTTCCTACTCCATGCACATAATACATTCTAAGAAAGATTCGTTGAAGCTTTCTGACGGAGTGGTGTTCATTTATAAGCCAAACATGTAGCTCAGAAACGTTATTTTCACTAATTTGAGTATTCAAAGAAACTCCTGATCATATAATTTAAAAATGACACTGTGTATTTGGTCTTGCTATTAGTAGTGTGGAATAAGACCTTGACTGCAAGTTTATCATTCTATCACAAAGATTTGCACGCAGGTACAGGTTGTAGTAGGTTGTTAACAAGTCGTTCAAGAATGCTAATCAAGAATTCATTCTTGATTAGAATGGTCGCCATATGACAATCTCCCATTTGATAAGAAACAAGAGTGAATACCTGTTTACGTTGATGGTAATAGATTAGGACTGTGAAGGTATGACCATTTGTTCTAACATATCCAAATGTATATTTGTGACACAACAAAGACAGACCAACAACCACCATGTTGATGAATAAATTAGTATTTCTGAAGTTGGTCATGTTGATGTTCAGGTTGGCCATTTTGTTACTTCATAAATGCTTCCACAAAAAATAGGTAGGCAAAAAACTTTGGGTATGTATAAGCCAAAAGAACACGTACGCAAATGTTTGACAAGTTTTGTGTACGTAGAGATTGAAATACACATACATACGCACCGCATACGCCTACTTTTGTACCAAACATCAAATTTTTGCGTATGCACGAGCAACCCTTGGTAGGCAAGAAATTTGATGTTTTTGCATGCAAACTAGTTCTTATTTCACTTATGCTGGAATTTGTTTATGCGTTATGGGTTGTTGCATATGCAGGGCAGTGTATTCTTCAGCGGCTTAATTTTCCTTGCTTCTAGGTTCAATTTGGCTAAGTATAATTGTTTTTGCTTGTAGGTTTGCTTAGAGATGCTTAGGCAGGCCTTTTCGATATAAATGGAATTATTCGAAACCATAAACTCATTGCAAATGTTGACTATTAGGTTCAAAATGCTGCGGTTTTCCTTTGGATGTCGATGCATGTATGACGGCCTAATGTTCATCCCTATGAAGTGAGACTACTCTTGCATTTGTTTTCTGATCCTAAGTTCCTCTCCTCATCCTTAAGTCTTAATAGGTTAACTTCCCATTTTTTAGTGTCAAAATTAAACTTTGACCTGATATATGTTAAGTGAGATTGCTCCTTTGCAGATACATGATATCTTTTAGTTCGTGCAATTAAATAAATCACAAAGAGATAGAATCTCGAGGAGGACTTCAGAAGACCACCTCACAAGCTATAAATATGAAAACAATATTAAGCAAGGCAAGGCACTCATACATCGAGCGTCATGATGTACTTTGGTTCAGGATGCATGAGGCCACCTGGAACTTTTAATATGGATTCTAGAACTACTTCGGTGCAACATAGACAAGAATGCCATCTCTACATCTCTTTATTACCAAAACCAATACATATTGATAGCAGATTAGTGAAACCATTATGGCAGGGATTAAAAAACCTCGCCCTTTGGGGTTTTCGAGGAAAAACCCTGACAATAATGGAATCACTAATCTATGCTAGAGTCATAAATCATAAGAGATTCTGTACCCTCATGCTGACCAGCCTTATCGGGTGAAAAATACATTATAACAAAGAAGTTGAAGTTAAACTCATGTTCGAGTTGCCTTCTGTATTGGACTTCATCTTGTGCCAAGAATCCAACACCTTCATCCAAAATGCCAAAGTATTGAAGAACTGCGCTCACCAACTGCTTCCCTGCATACACAAGAAAATAAACCAAAGGCCACTAGGGCTATCCAGGCACAAAGGCCTCCATCCAGGCAGAAAAAGACCTCCAACCAGACACGAGGGCCTCCATCCAGGCACAAAAGGCCTCCAACCAGGCACAAGGCCTCAACCAGGCACAAAGGGCCTCAACCAGGCATGAAAGTCTCAACCAGGCACGAGGCCTACAACAAGATGTAAGTTTACACAAATAAGTTTCACGATTGGGAGAAGGGTCGGGCCCAACACTAGGAAGACGAAATGGAGATGCAACGAGAGCTGATAAGGAAGAAAAGGGAGGAGAAAAAACTTAAATAGGGAGCAAGAAGGGAAAAGGACAAAATAACTACATAATAACTACCTCCGTAGTTCTAGAACTTTGTTTTCCTTCTATTCGGTGAAACGAAGGAAAACACCATTTCTAGAACTACTATGGATAGACAAGGACAAGCATGCTGAAAAAGAGGCAGAGGGGAGCAAAGTAAACTGCTTAACAAGGGCCAAGAATAGAATAGAATAGTTTTTTTAACGTCCACGAAGACCAATAGGTCATGGGACCCATACAATGGGCTAGTACAATCATTACTACTAGGATTAAAAAACCCCTGCCTCGAAAGGTTTTCAAGGGAAAAACCTTTGCAGTAATGATGATACTAGACAAGCTAGAAAAAGTCTAAGAGTTGAAAAAGTCTAAGAGTCTAAGTCTAAGCTAGAAAGGTTTTCAAGAGTAAGAACAATCACAAGCTAGAAAAAGTCTAAGAGTTGAGTGAAATAAAATAACTTTACTAGGGGATCACACGCTATCCAAGTTTAAAATCTAAAAGAAAACAATATTCTATGGCATGAGACATATAGTGATCAAAGAAGAAAGTGGAAAATAAAAATGAGGGGCTTCTAGCAAAAACCTCGTAACAAATACTATACTATAATATTAACACTTAAAATTAAGTAAAAGTCTCATTTTTTTTATTTAGTGTATTAAGTATACCTCACCATTGTTGTATGATAACTAACCTTAAACAACAGGGCATGCCAGCAAGGCAAGGTGCTAACAAGGCTAGAAAACAGGCAAGGCCAAGCAACAGGGCAAGAAGCGGCCAAGGCCAGACTAGGCAAGGCCAGGCAATAGGGCAAGAAACGGCAAGGCCAGGCAACAATAAACGGCATGGAAATCTCAGGCAGAAAGAATAAGTAGACTAGTGATCTAGCAGATAGTTCTTATAGCAGTTCTCATAACCGGATCAAAGCTATGTCAGGAAAAGTGGTGAGGTCAATATGGTTTTCTGACACATCTTGCATTTTCTGGCAACAAAACAACGAATATTTACAGCTCTTTAGTGAACTATTTCTGGAAGTCTGGCTTGCTGAGGAACCTTTCAAGAAAGCGTTTCTTGCAATCATCTGCCCATGCATACTTGTGTCTTGTACAGCCAGATTCCTGCCGGTCAGATCATCTACAAGACATAGGTAAGGAATCGCAATAAAAGGTTCATAACTGGTCCAATAGATGACAATCATAGCCATTATTTTGTATGTTGAAGCTCTGTTCTTTGCAGGTCATAAAGATAATCACTTATTAGAGTCATTAAAAACTGCTCTACTTGCTGCTGCTGGTGGATGCAGATGCTAATGGGAGGGGAGCAAATCAGTTGGCATGCCATAGAAAGCCCATGAAGATGCAAAAAGAGAAACCCAACAAGGCTGCCGACTTCATTCTGGACCCAATTAAATAGAAAACTATTTCACTTCTACTTAAAAAAGGCAAGCATAAAGAAGGAAACAGGGTGAAACATGTTTATAATTTACTTGTTTATATTTTCTACTATTTCCATGGCTGGAAGCGTCCTCTATGACGATGGCGAACATGTTTTGTTGGCTCTAAAATAGGGAATCACATATGGAAACGGAGTGATGAAACTGAATTTGTGGTACCACTACAGTCATTCGTTTCAGTTATTTACAAATTATAGCAAGGTCACAACTGATCTTGTCCAACTCACAAACCCGTTTCTATGCCAGATCAACCACAGGCTCACAAATTAAGCACACCAAGAAAAAACTATGTCAACACTGTAAGTACCAAAACGAATTTGAGCATTTCATTCTCATAAAAAACGGAACAACATGACTACTTATCTGGAATGGCACCAAGAACTCTCCTGTTCTAAGTTGCACAAACATGAAAAACATTGGAAAATACCGCCGATTTTAGAGAGGCTTGAATCGCTATCAACCACTACCAAAATCTCGAGTAGGCTTCCACCTCTGTTTTACATGAAATCTGAAGGCTTATTGTTCTTTTAATATGCCCCAAGGCTGTCAGCCCCTGCCCTGAAGGAGTAATTTATAGGCAAAGGAATGGCTCCACCGAGTGAATGAACAAGACAAAGAATGATGAAACAGAACGGATATGAGAGTAGGCCCAACACTAGGAAGACGAGAGGGAGATGCAACGAGAGCTGATAAGGAAGAAAAGGGAGGAGAAAGAACTTAAATAGGAAGCAAGAAGGGAAAAGGACAAAATAACTACATAATAACTACCTCCGTAGTTCTAGAACTTTGTTTTCCTTCTATTCGGTGAAACGAAGGAAAACACCAATTCTAGAACTACTATGGATAGACAAGGACAAGCATGCTGCTATGCTCTGGGCATCTCCTTTCATAACCAAACTCAATTCAAATGCATATTGAGACCCAGATAGTGAAAACATTATGGCCGGGATTAAAAAACCTCGCCCTTTCGGGTTTTCGAGGAAAAACCCTGACAATAATGGTATCACTAATCTATGCTAGGGTCAAAAGAAAAATAACGGAGTTGATACCCTCATGCTGACTAGCCTTGTTGGGCAAAATTCACATAACACAATGAAGTTGAATTTTTTATTCGAAATGACTTCACTATTCATTTTTTGAAGAAAAACGCCACCTTCGTCTAGAAAATGCGCTGACTAACTATACCTGCATACAACAGAAAACAAAAACCAAAAGCCACTAGGGGCTGACATAGGCACGAGGGCCTCAACCAGGCATGAGAGCCACAACTAGGCACGAAGCCTCCACTCAGGTACTAGAAACCCAACAACAGGTAAGTAACACAAACTACGACATACAATTGAAAAAGGGTGGGGGCTGGGGCGAAACACTAAGCAAAAGAATGGAGATGCACAAAGAGAGATGATAAAGAAGGAAGGAAACGTGGAAGAATTTAAATAGGAAGATAGAAGGAAAAAGACAAACTAACTACTAACTACTAACTACCTCCGTAATTCTAGAGCTTAGTTTACCTTCTATTCTACGAAACGAAGGTAAACTTCATGTATTTTATATACATTTTTGGTGTTGTTGTAGGTGATGATAGTTTGTTGCTTCTAGTATTTTTGTGAATTTGGCTTCTAAGGTGTTGATGAGATGATGGTTCCAACACTTGTTACTATATCTGTGGTTCTGAGAATGTGTACTTGACATGTGATTTCGTAGTACTTCAAGGTTGTGCTTGTAGATATGGAGTTGTAATTGTGTAGGATCTGGTGCTCCCTATCTTTGCAAGCCCGACAGTTTGCCGGATATGTATTTTGGAAATACTCAAGTACTCTTTTTCCAGTCAATATAAAACGGAATTGTCTAAGTTCAAGTCTTAAAGGGCAGATCAACCATTAATGTATTTGTTTAATAATTTCTAATTTTTTCCAGCATTTTTATATAGTTGGTTTTCAAGATTTAGGTTTTCAAATTTAAGGGCTGGCATTTATCGTTGCCATACTATTCTACAATACTAAAGTCCCATATTCTTGTGATAGTGTATAAAGGATAAGGAGTTGCTAAATGTGGTTATGAATTTCTTTACAATCAATATAGATGGTCACAAAAAGGACTGAATTCCAACCCATCTATGTCCCTTTATTAAAGGTGGTGACGTTACCACCTTTTTGGGTTGCCCAAAGGGCAATCCCTAGGCATGGAGATGAAAAGTGAGCAATATTCGTGGAATATTCGAAATGTGAGGTCGAGATACGTGGTTAGGCTAGAATTTGTACATAATATGCTTTTTTTGACTGCCAGAGATAAGACCAAGAAAAAAAAGATACTGATCTTACAATACTTAACAAAGAGACATGGGAACATGAGGCAAGCAGATTAGATGAGATTGGTTTTGTTAAATTGCATACACTTTGGAATGAGAAAAAAGCAAAAGGCAGAGTCTTTGGAGGCCTGGCCTGCTATATCAGGCCACGGTATGCCAATAGAGTGAGCGTGGTCAAGAGTTGCCCATGCAACCAATACATGCGCCTTCGTATCACAGGCAATAATTGCATTATATATGTAGCAGTAGTCTATTTCTCTTCATTGATTGCTGGTGGTGTTTATGATCGAGAGGAACTCAACATCAGTGATCGTTTCTTACATCTTGCAAAAGATGTAGCAGACATGCGCAACAAAGGGCATGTATTCTTGATTGGTGACTTCAATGCTAGAGTTGGAGAGTGGCAAACCAATCTTATGGGAGAACTCGGCAATCTCTGATTACCCGAGACTGCAGCACGAGACATTGAATGGGAGCGAGAATCCATGGACTCCGAGCGAAATCAAATAGTTGAGTTTTAAAGCAATTATATACAACATTTGATTTACTTCTATTCTATTGTATAATGGCTCCAAATATTTTCCAAAAACCTCTGGATGCGGTATGAGCATTGTGGATTGGTTAATAAGCACATCAAAAGCAGTTAGTCTTATCAGCGTCATCAGGTACGTTTAATACGGTACGAGTATTATATGTACTTAATGTATTAATGCCGTATGCATACCTCTTATTTAAAAAGTACTTTTAATACGTTTTTTAGAATTATAAAATACTTATTAAATATGTAAAATACTTACTTTACGTATAGTACATTAAGTACTTCCTATAATTTTCTAAAACTATTATTTCTTGCATTGCAGTTGAAATAGTTGCAATAACAACTAATATGAAGAACTTCAAGTTTTAATTAATGAAAGAATATATTACTCTAGAAAATTAAGTATTTCTCAAAGTTTTCAAACCAAAATATGTCTATTTAAGAGTTATATCTCCTCATATTCTAGTTTTAATTCAACCACAAAACAAAAAACACATAAAGTTTATAACATCAACAGTATTTTAAAAATGAAAACCACGAATAATCACCCTCCCTATTCATCCTCTTCATGATCAGGCTCTGTTTCTGATGATGATTTCCATGCATGCTCTTCTTCCGTAAGCTCGTCATCACTCCAAAAGCCTGCAGCTAGTGGCATATTCCAATTTTGGTGGGGTATTAAAGTCCTTGACCGCCCTGTTCAGGCGACTGCTTCAGCGAAAAGGCATGGGTGGAGGGGCGGACGAGCAATGACATGCAGACTTAGCGCTTTTTATAGTATCCCTTGCAGAAAGGCGAGAGCATAGAGTTCTGGAATGGTTGAGAATAAACGTTGTTGATATGGCTACAGATGGGGATCTTAAGGTAAATCGATTAAAAATAGCAGTTGGGTCTCATTTTCCCAGTAGGAATGCCATATTTCTTACAAAGTTTAGGTGCTTTTGAATGAAATTATTAAGGTTTTTATGTTGTGATACTCATTTATCTATCTAAAAGCATAAAATGCAGCTCAAGAAGCCTGATATTTGAAGCAACAAAACATACATAATATCCTTAAGACGCGGTACAGGTATAAGAGCAGTCATCTTCTCTTGTGATCTACACCCAGAGACAAACAAATTTAAGTAATTGTTGCTCATTTGTCGCATCCAAAACTATTAACCAATGCTGACCTCTGTATTTCTTTCATGTCCTTTCCCGGCATGAATGCAAGCTATTGAAGTATTATAGAGAAGGTCTGCCAATTGCCATGACAAAATAAGAACAAAGGTGTGTCTGCATCTCCAATTGCATTCTGATCCGACGACTAGGGTAAGAAGAAAGAGGAGGAAAATGCAGAGGTTTTGGTTTTTTTTTTTTTGCACGAGGATTTGGGGCCTTTTTTTTTTTGGTCTTTTCTAAACTATAATTCCATAATTTTCCTAATGTCTAAAGTCTCCTAATGTGTTTTTTTAATCCTATTCTATAACATGTAATAATGTATTTTTTCCAATGTATAATTTTACCAATTTTATTAGTCTAATGTCATTTGGACACAATTTTTTTTAAAGTACGTATTATACGTACTTTATGTATTAATACATTAAGTACGGTATTAATAAAATAAGAGCTCAATTTCACCTGTCAACTTATAGGTATAGTACGTATAGTACTATGAGGAAGGTACGGGACGTATGTAAATGCAAAGTATGGGTATGTAAACAACACTGAATTTTATACAGAAATTTGAAATAAAGATAGATAGATAGTATTTTAACGTCACGCCACTAGGCAGCATCCAACTGGACATGTGACCACACACCACACTACATTGCTCAATTGGGCCCTGCCCCCAACCACTTTACATTGCGTCTGTGGGTTTTGACACCCAACAGTTCAGAGTGCGATTCTGGGCAGTCTCGAACTCGAGACCTATAGTTGCAAGAACTAGTGTGTTACCACTAGACCAAACACCCAGACGCACAGAATCAGATCATGCAATCTTGAGCTTGGTTATTGCTATAAAAGATGCCCAAGTGTCAAAACAGCCAGTTAACGGTAATAGAATCAAGATAAATCCAATGAAGGCAGATGCATATACCTTGGAGAATGAGTCACATATGAAGGGCAGTTGGCCAGATTCAGTGACAGGAAAAAATGATATGCTTATGCAGGCCATAATGAAATGTGCAGAACAAGTCTTTGGTAGAAGCAATGTATGTAAGAAGCAACATCGTAATAAAAAATGGTAGGACTTGGAATGTAAGCAATATCGAGAATTTTGCTACAACGTCCACACTCATTTAGAAGCCAGGAAACTATTCAAAAAGTTTGCTCGAAAGAAAGAAAAGGCATGGGAAGTGGGCTTGCAGCAACAGATGTCAAATGAACTTCAACATAACCCAAAGAACTTCTGGAAATGCTTCCAAGGAAATGCAGTGTTGCACATTGGTAATTTCTCAAGGACTGATTTGTTGCAGTATGCACAAGAGCTGTATCATGTAATAGATCGGGATCCTATGGCAGCCCTTGAAGGGGATGTACAAAATATCTTCTCATCGGATGATGTAAAGAAAAGTCTCCAGCGGATGGTGAATGGAAAAGCTAGAGATGCCGAGGACCTCACAGTGGAGCTCCTCAAATGGGTCGTATATATGGAAAAATAGCAGAAATGTTTAACCAAGCAATACGAGATGGGTTCCCTGACCAATGGTGTAGCAACAACATTGTGCCCATTTTTAAAGCAAGAAATTGCAATATGGTAAAAAACTACCGCATGATTATCGTCAGCAATGTAATGACAAAACTTTTTGGGGCAATGCTTGAAAAGAAGATCAGCTCGCGGGCAGAAGATCATGGTGTAAGGGCATTGGGACAAGCTGGTTTCAGGAAAGACTTTTCTACAGTTGACCATTTGGTCACACTCAGAGTCATTGCAGCAGGTAATGTGCTTAGTGTTGCTTTATCAATTCCGCAAAAGCATTTGACAGAGTATCACGTAAAAATTTAAGCCAACGGCTAGATGACTTGCAAGTTCCGTTGGAGTATAGAAAAGGTGTAAGCAGGTTGTATGAGAGGCTTTTGATGGCATTGTCTTTCCCTATGGATGGCCCAGAGAAGGTAGAATGCAATGCGGGAGTGAAACAAGGGTGTCCCTTGTCTCCAACCCTTTTTGGTCTTTTTATTTATGAGTTGGAATTGTGGATTATAAGGGAGGGAGGAGTAGGTGTGAAAGTTGTTGATTATGTGATACAATTGCTGCTATATGCTGACAATTGAGACCATTGAGTTTGTACTCCAAGTTTCGGGTCTCCCACTGCCTTGTGATAAATGTGCTGCTCTGGTGCATGCTGGGGAAATTTGTGACCCAATAGCCAAGGATGAGGTTGACAAGCTTATGCACTCAGATGCTGATGGTTTTATTCCGGCTACAAAGCCCCATAAACAACGGGATGGGTTCCGATGTCTGTATGCTGAAAATATTGATTATTCTGCTAATAACTGTAGTGAGGATCCCAAGATACCTTCCTCTGCTACAGACAAACAAAAAACGGCCCTGTTGGAAAAAGAGCAAACAGACAAACAGCAAAGGGCCTTGCCTGAAAGAGAGCCTCTGTCTTCTTCCCAGGCCTTGCTTGAAAGAGAGCCTCTGTCTTCTTCTCAGGCTCTGCTCTGTGGACGGGTTTGCAGTGACATCCCTCACTCTGTTCGGGAAGATGAACAAGAAGCAGGACAAAGTAATTCAGATGTCCTCTCTCAAACTAACAGTGAGGTTGCAGGACAAACTAAGCCAGCCGCCCCATCCAATGGAGATGCCACATGCTCTGCTCAGTTGGATAGTCTTCTTGCTGGGTCTCTGCCGGAGGTTGTTCTTTTAGATCAGACCCAGGATCGATCTGAGACTACACCAGTGGTCAGTCAAGTTATTGACGACCCTATGGTAAAGGAAGATGCGCCTTTGGAAGCTGCTTTACCAGCTATGCCTATTGATGTTGCTCCAGTGGAGCTGCCTCTCCAAAGTACCGAGATTCTGATTGATGAAATAAGAATCGTTGATGAGGCTATTAAAAAAAAAAGAAAAAAGCCTCGGGGAAGAAAGCTAACAAGCACGAGTTTGAATCGGTTGTTGCCAAACTTCTCTTAGATCACTCAAATGATACAGTTAAAAAGAAGTGATATGGCGGGTAGTTGCTGGCATGTTCATCTGAAGTTGGTTATCAGTTTAGTTAAGATATTTAGTGCTCAGGTTAGTGTCTCCCTTTATCAGCAGTTATTTAGTTTAACGTGCTCTGTTTTTGGATCTCGAAAGCCTCCCTCTCAATGGCTGGAATCTTCAAGTTCACAAGCAGATCTGAAAGCCTGGTTTTGTGGTGAAGTTATTCCTTCTTTCATGTACGGGGTGAAGAACTTTTTGCTACCAAAGCTGGTCACTCTTCTGCAGGGGCTGGTTTGGGAATGTTTTAAATCTGTTAAGGTGATAACAGGCTTATATTAATGGATACTTTCTTCATGTTCTTGTCTACTACTTTTTTGTCGATGTACAATAGAACTTGCACTACTTTAAGAAGGGAATTTAAGAGTAAAAACATCTTCCTCATCTTTCAACAATGGTCTATAACCAACCCATACAGTTCTGAAAATGGACATTCCAATACGCTTATGTCAAAACTTTATGTTATGGTTATCTGTGTTATGGTTATTATGTCCAAACTTTGAGTTTGGTGACTTTTGTGACCCATTGCTTTTTTGGGTGGTTGTGAAGTTGGTCCCTAGTAGAGTGGGGGGGAAATGGGGGCTTGGGTGGAATAAGGTCCTTTGGCCTAGGGTGACTCTTGGTGGGACGGTGGGTTTCAAAAGGAGTCTACACTCCCCCTTGCTAGTAGAGATACTCATTTCAACAGGTTTACCAATGGATATATTAGGGCAAATTGGTGACTTCTCCTATTGTGGGCCTTGTATGGGGGGTGAGGGGCCTCCTCTTCCTTTCACATTCTCCCCATACAGTTTGGGAATGAAGCGTAGGTGGTGCAAGTATTGGAGGCATGGGGTTACCCTTGATGGGGTAAGGGGGTTCAAAAAAGTGCATTCCCTTGTCTCTCCCTTTCACATTCTCCCCAAACAGTCTGGGAATGAAACGGAGGGGAGGGGGGGGGGGGGAGGGCAAGTATTGGGGGCATGGGGTTACCCTAGTTGAGGTAAAGGGGTTCAAAAAGAGTATAAGCATCCCCTTGCTTGTTAAGATATTATGTCAAAGTTTATGCACCCCCTTGCTTGTTAGGATATTTTTTTCACGAGATGTTTCAATAGGGACATTATGTCAAAGGTCTTGGTTGACTAAGGTCCTTGGGATGATCCCGGGTGGGAAGGGGGGTCTCAAAAAGGTTATATATTTCCCTTTGCTATTTGAGGTAACCTTTGTTATTGGTTTACCATTTGGAAAATTAGGAGGTACTTTTGGGGTGGGTCCTCCCTTGTCATATCCCTCTAATAAATTGGGAAAGAAATGGGGGTCAGGGGATAACAGCACGACAAGCTATATCTACCTTGGAACTTGTGATCTATGTTGGCTTCTATCGATAAAGTTCCCTATCTCATCTGGATCCTGTAAAAGGAGCATCATACTGTCAGACTACTGTTGTAAACAATATGAAGATTGTTTCTTGGAACCTTAGGGGTATAAAAGGCGTTCTCAAACGAGGCAGAGTACTTGCCACAATTCGCTCCATGAAGGCAGATGTTATTATTATTCAGGAACATAGGCTCCCTGACCTCCAGGCAAGCTCTCTAGGCAAATGGGTTGGCAACAATTATTCCTCCCTTAGTTGTGCAGCCAGTGGGACTAAAGGGGGTACATGTATACTCTAGAAAGGTCTAGTGCAAAAAACTTACTATTCTGCAGGGGATGGGCGATGGCAGGTGGTTACCTTTGAAACAAATAATTGTCATTGGGGAATCATCAATGTCTATGCATCTAATAAGCCGGTGGAAAGGGTAGCCATGTGGAAGGAGATTGAGTCCTGGATCACTCTCCAGGCCAACATAACGGAAAATTGGATCTTAGGTGGAGACTTCAATATGACTGACACATGGGACCAGAAAATAGGTCTACATAGAAACCTATCAACTGAGGAGGACTCCACCTGGAATTCATTACTTGATAATGTTGGATTTGCCTTGGTCCCGCCTTCCAATGCCACCTTTTCCTGGTCAAATAAGCAAAAGGGCCAGGATAGAGTTTATTGCTTTTTGGGCCGAGGTTCTATATAGCTAACAAGTAAATTTTGGTTTTATGGATAGGTGCTATGTTGAGGGTGAGTTAGCCTTTTCTCACTATGATCATGTCCCCCAAAGTTTAATCTTGGAAAACATTCCTACTACTAGGATGAATGGAAACATTCCCTTCAAGTTTAATGCATCTTGGCTGGGGAAGGAGGCTTTCTGCAAGCCCTTTAGGGTCTTTGTTTCCTCACTAGCTGCTGTTGATAACCCATACAGTATGAAGGGATGGGTTAAGAAGATTGGTCTCATAAAGTGGTGGGTAAAAGGGTGGGGCAGGAACAGAGCTATGGAGTTTAAAAAGGAAAAAGAAAAAGTCTATAACCTTCTGAGAGAGGTCAAATAGGAACTGCTATTGGACCCGCACAATATGGTAAAACAAAATGCAGAGGAGGTGCTAGAAGGGAAAGCCAAGGCAATAGAAGAGGAGGAGGCCAGAGGAGCGGCAGTTCGCTCCAAAACCAAATGGTATGCTGAGCTAGACCATGAAAATTCTAAATGCTTCTTTAGGTTGGCTGGGGCTAGATTAGCAGAAAATAGTATTCTAACTGAAGGATGATAACCTCAATACACTGGAAGACCCACGGGAAATCAGGTCCTTCATACAAGGAAGTTTTGAAAAACAATTTGCGGAAGATCCCTTACCCTCCTCCTTCCATCTTCGACTAAACTCCTGGTTGGCCAATGTTGATTGGGGGGAGAGGGTTAATGCTGCTGAAAATAGGCACTTACTTCGTAATGTAGAGAAGGATGAGATCTATAAGACTCTATGCTCTCTTGCTGCCGGAAAATCTCCTGGTCCAGATGGTTTCCCCCCTGAATTCTTCGTCGAATTTTGGGATGTTCTTGGGGATGATTTTACTAGAGCTGTTTGTGGTGCATGGGCCTCATGCTCTCTACACCCTACTCTTGCAGCAGGTTTTATCACGCTCATCCCCAAGGTTCCCAGGCCTCTAAGCTTAAGTGAGTGGATGCCTATTGCTCTTACCAATGCCATCTACAAAGTGATTATGAAGATTATTGCCAATCGCTTGAAACCTATACTCAATAGGGTCATTGGGATGGAGCAATCAGCCTTCTTGCCTGGCAGATATATCCTGGATAACTATCTTGCAGCCAGGGAAGGGCTGCACTGGTGTCAGGCCTCAAAACAAAAGTGTGTATTGATTAAGATGGATTTTAGAAAGGCGTATGATTCCCTAAGATGGGCAGGATTACGTGCAGTTATGTGTAGCATGGGATTTGACGCTCAATTCATCCGACTAACTCTAGGGATGAACAACCTAGCCTCAACCTCGGTGCTGATTAATGGGCAACCCTCTGGTCTATTTATCTCAAGAAAGGTATAAGGCAAGGCTGCCCCCTTGCTCCCTATCTGTTTCTCATCATGGCAAACCTTTTAACAAGAATGGTCCACCTCAAAGCATCAGAGGGGAACTTAGAAGGTCTAACCTTCCCAGAAGGTGTGGATAAGCTGACGATCATGCAGTATGCTGACGACACTTTTATGTTTCTCAGATATGATGACAATAGCTTTCTCTCATTCCGAGAGATCCTGCTGTCCTTTGAGGTTATTTCTGGTATTGGTCTCAATGCCAATAAATGCTCTGTTCTATGGCCTACAGAAAGTGACATTGATCCTCGAGCCAGGGGTTTGGGTTTCCCAGTAGTCACTGCCAGGGAATCGGTTAAACTTCTTGGACTTCCCTTGATGCTGTCAGATAGTCTTAAAGGACTCTGGGCCCCTATACTTGATAAATTAAGAAAGAAGGTTGGTCTGTGGTCTACTAAGTCCCTTTCTACAGCCGGACGTGTGACAGTGGCAAATGCTGTTCTTGCTGCCTCTCATATTTATTACTCATCAGTTATGGTTGCCCAGAAAGGGGTATATAACCAAATCCAAATTATCATCCGGAAATTTATCTGGGGGGCATGGCGAAGGTGGCGAGAAGTGTAAACCATAACCACGGTAACCATTTTCCAAACCAAAATCCCCGTCCAGATCCAAAAATTCAATCTGCATCTCAATCGATTCTTCTCCATCCTCTGCTTGGTCTGAGCTTCCCTATGGCGAAAAATCCTTTTGGGAAGCTACATTCTTCCTTTGTGCATAGTCCATATTCGCCACAAGGGCTTGGCAGGCTACAATCTATCCATATCTGCCTATATCTGTCGTAGGAGCTTGGAATCAAGAACATGAAGATCAAATGCATAACCGACTTATTACCTGCTTGCTCCATTCCGGCAGTTGCTCTGAGCTTGGGCTTAGCAACCGACAACAACAACATGCAATAGCAACCTGTCTTCCCAAGAAAGATGCCCATGTGCGCAGCCGTTTCCTTCTAAATTCATACCATGAAATCAGAAATGACAATAAACAAAAGCCAAAGATGTTTTCCAGACTTCAATCTTCAGCGGCCAACAAGTTGCTCGATTCACTCCAACGCTTCCCATACGATTACTCATACAATACAGTGGCCAAATCTAGGCCCAACCATCCCTGAAATACCTCCAGCAAATACAAAATACAAATATTGCAAGTTTAATTATGAGACGAACAAACAATTCCTCAAAGAATAATAGTATAACAAAGCTCTCATTAACCAATTACAATAAACATCATGAACATGCATTACATAAGCATTATCAAAGCTTACATGTAGATTTACTGTGTAATGCAAATGAAGTTTAAAAGTAGAATTGCTGTGTATGTCGCGCTAAACTCCTTTTCCACCCAAATTACAAACACAACACAAACACTCATACAAACACAAATCCCCTAGCACACAAATCCCTCATAGATGATCAATGTTGTACTTGGTTCCCAACTAATCCCCAGCAACGCTGGGCACAATTACTAGTACAATTATATGGGTTAAACTCATCAATTT
Organism: Isoetes taiwanensis; assembly: GCA_021234155.1. NCBI lineage: Eukaryota > Viridiplantae > Streptophyta > Lycopodiopsida > Isoetales > Isoetaceae > Isoetes > Isoetes taiwanensis. Next base: position 1,080,272 of record JAJEKV010000129.1, read on the forward strand.
CTCGACTATTCAGAATCAATCTCCACTATATGATTATATAAAAACCACATATGATAATCTTTTCCTTCTCTTTTACATTCAAGAATCTATCTTTGATTATGTTAGTTCTATTCAGATCATGCCTCAATCCATTAAATCTACAAACCATCATCAAAGCTCATTAAGCTTTCCCAAATCTATGTCAACTAAAACATAGACATCACAAGAACTCCATGTGTAAGACTTGACCCCCACCTGGAAATACTTTGCTCCTTCTCCTTGGTTCAATTCTGATCAATCTGGTGCAAGTGCATCCTCCATTACAAAAAAAGCTTCTTTCTCATGGAAAACTCCTTCCCAAGAAATCTAGAATTAACAATGACCTTGCATGCGTGCACACACCGCATGCGTGCACACACTGCATGCATGAACACACTGCATTCATGAACACACATTGCATGCATGTATTTATAGCGCATAATCATTTATTTCACCATTGAAAATGCACCCTTATATAATGGCAACGTTACTTATATCTTCTTGTTGGTGCTAAGTTGCTAGGTCCGTTACAGGTGAGCACGCTTCTCGCTCAATAACAAAAACAAGAGGAGAAAAAATGAATGGATCGATCTCCCTTTATTAGCGTGAAAGGAGAAAGCATATGCTCATGAGAAGTTAATCAGTGATGACCTCCATCTCCATGCCTAATTTTGGTCTATTACCTAATTTTGATGGCCTTAGAGCTGGAAGAAATAAGATCTAATGGCAAAAGGTAATGCCACATCAGTTTTTGCTGAGATGGAGGTGCTAGGTGGATAGGCTAGAATTGCAAGAAAGGTTAGGCCCGGCAGAGCTGGTGTGCTAAAAATTCTGAAGGCAAAACACATGATTGACTCAGCTGGAGTATGCCATCCCTTCGAAAATAGAGAATTTGACCCTGCTCTTTTGAAAAACATCACCCATTAGGTCTGACGGCAAGGCTCTGCCATCTCCAGAAAGAAGAGACGACTGAAAGTAAGTCATTCTTTTTGCCACATAAACACCACCATATTGGCCATAGGTAGCTTCTATATAATAGAATCCCCCTTTACGAGTAATTCCTTGCGTGGAAACCACGCCACACTAGGAATTTCCCCTAAAGTGGAAACCTCTTTTACAAAACATAGAAACATCTACATTAATATTTGTAACACTAATGTATTTTTGAATCTTTTTTGGCTTACTATATTTCTCATTCGCCACAGATACGAGCAGCCACTTACCAGCCAGAGTGGCAATGCTTGTGAATGAAGAATGAACTTCGTATGTTGAAAGAACTGAAGCATCTGTAAGATAAATGGTTTTCCTTCAGTGAAAGAGCGTATCCATTTTCATAAGGGATTGTTAAGTTTGTTTGTTTTTTAAAGCACATGACCGCACCACGCCTTGGTTCGAGAAATTTTTATGAACTAAAGGAAATTTTCTTGTGTTTTTCTGGGAAACCTGCTAGCACATAAATGTTGCCTACAATTTCCTCTAGATTTAAATCCAACCAGCAAGTTTCCTGCAAATAAAAATCTTACCTAAAATTTTGCGCAAGGTACATGCCAATTAGAATTAAAAATAGCATCATATCTATAAAATCGTATATTACATGGTAAGACAGTAAACAAAAGAAACAAGTTGGTATCTTGAAAAAAGAGTAGCAGATAGTAAACAAAAGAAACAAGTTGGTATCTTGAACAAAAGAGTAGCAGCTTGTAAAGTATCACCAGCTTCTATCACAAACAATATGCATGATAGATAACTCTGCGAGTTCACATGAAGAGTAGTCACCCAGATCAAGTTCATCTTCATGTACATCTTCATAATCATTCTCCACGTTTTGTATGTAGAGATTCAGTTTTTTGCATTTGTGTTGCAATAGAGATTGTGTCTCCACTTGCTTGACAAGGTAAGCAAAGGTTCTCAAATTCGTAGAGGCTTCTCTTCCAATGAACTCCTATACTGCTTGTCGCTGCTTTTATGTTAAATAAATAGATATACAACAAAAATATACACTCACTTGATTCAAAATTTTAAAGATCTTGAGTTCGGTCTATAAAATCAGGGTATTGTCTTATTTAGGACATTATCATCTTTTACAGTAAGAGCCTGGACCAGTTTTCAATAGCTAGCAACATGATTTGCACCGAACAAGTAGAGACCTTGTTATTCTTTCATTAAAAACAAATAAGAAAGCAAGCAAAACGAGAAATAAGACTCTAAATCCCCTTAGCCTGATCCTATTGTGCTTCATGCTACTGCTGCAATGTAAGGAACAAAGAAGTGCAATGCCACAATCTAAAATACATGTGCAAAGAAAACAACAAAATGGAAAAATAGAGGCCCCCAAAAAGCCTTTTTTTGTTGTGAAGATATGCACTGTTCATGGGTATTCTAGGCCTAAATCAGCTCCATATTTTATTTTGGTTATTTGTAAAATTGCATAGAACTCTCTATGTTTGGACCGAGCTCCTTGCTCTTGAGCATCTAAGCATGTAGAATTAAGAAAAACTTTCTATTTTTTGACTGAGGTGCTCAACCATGAGCATCTAGAATATGCTAGAACTTTCTAGAGCCTCCCATTTTTAGATTTGGTAAAGTTTCAGGAAAACTTTCTATGAGGTGCGTACCCCAAGTAACTAGAACTTTCCAGAATATTCTATTTTGGCTCTTTGCAAAGTTTCAAAAAAACTTTCTATTTTTTGGATGAGGTGCTGACCTATGAACATCTAGATCAGTACAGAACATTGTAGAAGATTTTGAACGATTCTAGAGCTATCGAAAACGCTCTAGAACATCCTATAACATTCTTAAATTGATCATGCCTCGCCCGTAACTACATATGAACTTTCAGTTACTACAAATCAATGCTTGGCATAGTGGATCGGGGGGGGGGGGGCACGGACCAAGGTTTGAATCCGCACACAACATGGGAGTTTTCAAAAGCCCCCATTAAGTTGGAGGGAGAACATGGAGGGCCAAGATCAAGATCATGCCACAAATTTAGAGGGAGAACATGGAGGGCCAAGATCATGCCATGTGGCACCCCCACAAGAGTTTTCAAAAGTCCCCATTAAGTTGGAGGGCCAAGATCACGCCACGTGGCGCCCCCTTGACCATCGATGGGGGCAGACTTAATTACTCACATACAGACACTAGGAGGGCCAAGATCACACCATGTGGCACCCCCTTGACCGTCGATAGGGGCGGACTTATTTACTCACTCACATACTCACCCATTTACTCATTTACTCACATACAGACACTACTATTTCTTTATTATATATAGGACGTGCTTTTATACGTGAAGAAAATAGAAATCTTTGAAAAATTATGCGGACACAAATGTTTATGAGTGGGGCCGTGTATAAACCTGGTATCCGCAATTAGCGACCCTATAGATACACAACCAAGGCAGCACGCGGCAGCTTCGCGGTGATCTACGAGTTGCAATGCACGCGGCCACAGTTTTATGTCCAAATAGATATCCTGAGGCTGTTACATCCACGCTCTACAGCAGATGGGACAAAGATGGGATTTTCAATAAAGGTGATGAACAATGGAATTTTTTGATGAGTGCATGCAAGCCACTATAAAATGGCAGTTGATCCAATAATCAATTGAATGCATTCATATTGATCCATTGATCGATTGATCAACTGTTTGGGAGACTTTTGAAGCAGGTTGAAAATCTTCTTGTTGGATCCCTACCAGCCATGGAATAAATTAAGGGCTAAAGTTAGCTATTTGGCAATTTTTTAGCACATTTGTAAAAAAGTTGGCTAAAATAAATGAAAAAAATTGGAGAAAAAATAATAATTTTAGTTTAATTTTTTTCGTGCATGCACCAATCTTCGAGCTCTTTAGCCAAACACTAGAAAGTAAGAGTGTGAAAATTTGTAATTAGAAAAATTTGAAATGAGTTTTGGGCTAGTAATTCTAGGTAATAAAAAATATATGATGAGTAATTTGTTTTCTAGCATCCATGAAATAAAATAAGGCCTCGACTTAGTAGCTGACATATTTGGGTTTCCCCTAGGGTGGCAAGCCCTCGTCCATGTAGGTTTATGGCATATTCCATGCCAGTATATGTCCAGAAATATGCCAATGACTACTCCAAACTTACTATCGGGTGTAAACTGGCGGTGGCCACTATTCTTGAGCAGCCACTTTGGAAACCCGCTAACTGGTTGTCACATCCATTTTGGCATCCTTCTCTTCAATGGAGTAGGGAAACCAGAGGATTGGGCAATGGATTTGGTCCAGAATATGGGGCCTTTGCTGGAGCATCGACCTTTGCTGGAGAATATGTCAGTCCTCTTCTCCAATCTTACAAGGTATGCATGCCCTTATTATTTGTTTTGGTCCGAAATTTGAGCTTTTAAGACCTATTAGATTTTGTTAGACACTTTTGGCATGCAATGGCAACCATTGCCTTCCTCTCGGCTATTTCCTTACCTAGGTAGGGCCTTTTGGATGCAGGGCTATGCCACTCGAGCAGCAATGAACCGGAGAAGGAGGTTCAGGTATTGCTTTTAACAGACACTGACATAACTTAATTTCTCCCTTAACCACATCGCATGTAAGTTCATTCTTAAACTTGCCTGTTATTGTAGTGTTTGCCCTGAGAGAAAATGCATTTATGGTTTGGGCCTGTAAAGTGGGACTGTCCATGAGCATTTGCTGATAGTTTTTTCAGAGATTGCCAATGCCATTTCAAACCTAGATAAAGAATGAGATCTCAATAGAAGATGTTTTCTACTGTATGTGCAATGCATGAGGGGCCGCTTAAACGTCTTTCCAAATCGCTGAGGCTCATAATATATCAAGAAAGCATTAGCAAAACCTTTGTCTTTTAGACTTTATTCTTGCACCCTTATTTTATTTATGATGCTTGTATATTAACCAGTAAGCCTCCAATTTATTTTGCATTCACCAACTGCATCACATAGGTCATGAATATGCTTTTAGGCTCACTAGCTTTACTAATGACAGTTTCCATTTCATTTACCTGGAGCACCAGGGAAGTATGCATCAGCATTGTATGTGGCTGCTCCACGTGCTTCTGCACTTGATAAGGTTGCCTCGAAGTTGGTTGTAGAAATTGCAAATTTAAGCCCTACTTCGCAAGTTTTATCAAGGATCAAGGAGTCAAAAAAGCATTCGAATTAAAGAAGTTATGGATATTTTCACTGAAGCGAAGTTTTTTTATCCCACCAAAAATCTTTTAGGCATGGATATGGAAGGGCCTATTATATGTATACTAAAATTAGAATATGAAAATATGATTTTTGACAAATAATTGGGTTCCTGGAATTAAAGATGCATTTGTTACCCTTTTTTCAAGAAGCCCTAGCCATTTCCACAGATTAGTACTGGGTTCGGTTCGTGCATGCTGTCATTTTGATTTCTTTTACTGCAGCCTTGTTGGCAAAAAACGAAAGGTCGAAACTCGTATACAAGGTGGCAGAGGCCTTTGATAAACTCATGACTAAACATAACAAATTGGTGAAAGCCACGACAACAACTACTCTGGTATTGCCCATCTTATAGTGAGATATCCTTTCTAGCTTTCAATCTCACGGATCTTGAACCATCATAGCAAGAGCTCTTGCTAGAAGAGCTGAAAGGCTTGCAGGACTCTTTAAAATGTTATATTAAGCCAGACGAAACACTTATAGTAGAACAAAAGGTATGAAGCATTTGCAAAATGTTGCTTTCTGAAGGCTAATAATGGTTCAACTTTATGCCAGGTTGATCCAGGACTTATTGCTAGGCTTTTAAGATCCGTGGAGCTTTTAAGCATTTTAGCTGAAGATGTCACACATCTCTCAGCTCCACTATCTAGAATAAAGAATATCATTAATTTCTTTATCTTTACTACGATCATTTCCAACAGATAAGCTATTACACAAACTTACCTCGACTTGATCATCAATTTCTTCAGCTTGTTCTCCAGCTTGTTCAGCCAGATTCACAGCTGGATTTCTTCCTCCACCTCCTCGTCCTCTTCCTGCACGTAAGCCACGCTGGCCTGCAGTCCTTCCCCTTCCTCGTACTCCTTGCTTAGGGCTGGAGCATCTAGTGGCATAGTGCCCTTTCCCGCCACAGTTATAACACTCAATCTGTTTCAATCTTGGACAGTTGACCTTCAAGTGTCTGTACATGTTGCAATTAAAGCATGGGCCTATCTCAGCCGATTCATCTTTTCCATGTCCTCTGGAACTACTTTCTCCTTTTGTCTTATACTTACTAGCATACAGAATTTCAGAATTTTCAGACTCCTCTCTCATAGTTAAATCCTTCTGCTCAAACTCCGTTCTTATTTTCTCCTCTGCTTCATCTCTAGTTTTAGCAGTATTCCTGATCAAAGTACCTAGCATGCCATGTTCTTCCACTGCTCTGGCAATAGCCAAGACCTGATATTGTTCTGTCACAGTATTTCCAGCCCCTTCCAAATCCGCTATTATATTATCGAATTTCTGGAAAAATTCAGGTATCTTCTCTTTATCTTGAATCCTCAGCTGCCTTAACTCCTTCTCTAATACATCAATTTGAGAGGAAGTTTTTGATTCAAAGTGAGTTAGCATATAACTCCACATTTCTTTGGGACTTTTATTCTCAACAAAATTGAAGAACCAACCTTAGCTGTGATGATTCCCTTAGCTTGTTGAATTTTCGTAGCCTCATCAATTTGAGGAACTGTCACTGCTGCAGCTGTAGTGGCAGTTGAAGTATTCTCTTCAGTACTGGAGCTTGCAGTGGTAGCAATTGTATCCACTGTCCTTGAACCATCAGATACCAAATACCACAAATTCTCAGTTTCTAGCAGATGTTTAATTTTCTCTTTCCAAACTTGAAACCCAGGTCCTCCTGTAAATACCTCTATGTTATTTAGCAAGCTGGCTCCCATTCTAGACGCCATATTGTCTGGCTCTGGCTTTGGCTCTGATACCACTATTGTATATTTCAATTGAGTCACAAACACCAAAGTCACAAACAAGGTCCAAACATATCTTCTGACCATTACAATGCTTATTTCCTTTCTATTTGACCTTTACCATAACAACTCTATATCATGAACACCATTTCAGGAACCAAATAAAAGACAAATCTGGGTAACAAGAGAAGCACAGTGTCTTACTGGGATGAACTCTCATTATTCTAATAGAGCAGCGCACAATGGACATTTCATTTTTTTAATTCGATAAAATGTCGTCTCCTTGTCTCCTTGATACAGGCAATTTCTTTTTCTTTTTGGTTGGGAATGGCCTAGGGGAGGGGGGGGAGGGAGGGGGATGTCCTTTTCCGGATATATGCCGTAAATATGCCAATGGCCTGCTCAAACTTACTATCGGGTGTAAACTGGCAGTGGTCACTATTGTTGAGCAGCCACTTTGAAAACCGGCTAACCGGTTGTCACATCCATTCCGGTGCCCTTCTCTTCAATTCTTTCAAAAATAATGTAGGGAAGAAATAAACTAAAGGATTGGGCAGCGGATTTGATCCAGACCTTTACTGGAGCATCAAACTATAAAGAAGGTGGAAGCTTAACAGAGAAGGATTGGGTGCCATGTTCAAAGCGGTTCAGTTCCGACAGCCAGATAAAGAGAGCATCAAGCTGTTTTCCTAAAACTGGAGGCAAGTCGTGCAAACAGAAAAGCTTCAAAAATGGGTTGAGTTCATGTGTTTTGGCCATCAGAATCTAAAGGGATGCACCCATTTGTTTTAATGTGCAGAGAAGTAAAAAGAATGGTCGTTTTTTACCATTTGATGCGAAAAGTTCAGCAAAAAGGGGTTTTTGTTTGCGGAGTGGAGCTGGGACAACACCTTCGCCAGACTACCTGTAAGATGAAAGGCGCTTATCTGTCAGGCTTTTGGATACCAATAGCAGAGATATGCACAAAATATTCTTTACTTAATGCTTAGTGATGTCTTTAAACTCATCGGCTCTGTATAGGTTGTGGCAGATTGAAGATTATGATGCTTAAACCTTCTCCACAAGCCAAGTATTTTCTTGAACTAGGGCTTGAATATGGAGAGATGAAAATGCTTCTTTACAAGTTGTGCCAAGCCGTGCAATCTCTCATGATTCATAATCCCCTTGATTGAATTGGAGTTTTAGGTGACCATCTAGTCAGCTTGCTTGCCAATTATTCAAGCTTGGATGCAACAAACTAGGCATATAAGAAAATTACAAGACCTACAGTATATACATGCACTGTCATCATTCTGAAAAATAACAATTTGAAATAGGGGAATGCATCTGTTGAATTGTACAATAGAATGCAAAAACGTGTGCCTAAAGCTTTTTAGCCTGATCTGCTTAATATTTTACAGGTGAAGATGCTCCAGAAGACCTAGCCAAACAATAAGATATTTGATGTGTTTGCAGCTCCATATATAGGCTTCGATTTATGTTGGATACTTTCTGCTTGCCTAACAGCAGAGCTTTATTCTGTATCATTGTATTCAGTTCTGAAATTCATGTGTTCTTTATTTTACAGGTTGCCAAAGTCTTTGGCTGCATTTTGGAAGATAAATGTATTCATCTGCCTATAAAGAATTTTGTTTCCAAATGTTCAGGGTTATGGACTTCCACATGCTTAGTTAAGCTAAAAGATCGACCAATCGTTTATTAATACTTTTGTTCCTGTAAATGCTTCACATTTGCATTTGCATGGTGTTATTTATGCTTCGAGGTTACATAACTATGCAAGGTGTAGATACAAGAAATTTTTATTCCTTTATCGTTTTATGTTCCATTCTCAAATCCATGCACTACTATGACATGTTTTTTGTTTCACAAGTTGCCAAACTCTTATTTGGCTGCATTTTGCAAGATACCAAGAAGTTTTCTTTTCAAATGCTATTGTTTAGAGTTAGCAAACAGGTAATCATTTCTTCAAGATGGGAGGACAGAAGGCGTGTGCCATGCTCAAAAGGATGGATAAGAGCTGAAAGAGGAATTACCTTCAACAAGCTTTCAAGTTCGGAGCCGTGTCGTTGCCAAAAGATGATAGATGCCACAACGATCTCGACCCCCTTGAACTCTTCGCTATCCCAGTCCTTTAAATACCTTACCTTGCATTTTATGAAAAGACACGTTTAAACATACCCAACACTTTGCATTTTATGAAAAGGTCCCTTTACGTTCAAAAAAGGCAAAAAACCCTTTCTTGCCACATATAAAAATGGTGGAGGAGCAAGCCTTCCAACCATCAACAACTGAAACCCCATTGTTTGTCGTCGTTAACCTCCATTGCTTGTCCTCGTTCCTTTCGGATCTCAATAACTAGTCTCACACTGCAGATGGCATCATCCAGTGGCACCAAACATGCAGCAAGCGGGGATTCTGTTGATATGCCCAATCATAAGTCAACAAAAATGATCCAAAAATCAACTTGTTTGTTCGCTTCTCCTGGAAACGAGATACATGTGCTTGTTTTAATCCAATATGGGAACTTGCTACGAGCAACATCCAACAGTTATAGGGCATTGAATGTAGACGTCGTGGACGAGCATGCAATGCACACAATCACGGTAACTGCTGATGAGGAACGCGGCGTGGAATTGCAAATCGTGCTGAGACCAGGCTTTTGGGTCTCCATACGTAATTTTGGTGTAAAGAAGAGAAATCTGTTGTACGAGTTCGGAGATTGTGTGAATACTATAAAGATACTAAGGAACACCGAGATGATACCCATTGAAGGGCCTGAAGTTCTGCCTTTCTTATTGCCCATAGACGGTGCAAACATATGGTTACTGTTAAGCGCGATCCATGACCAACCCATATATGTCAACCTACTAATTGCTATTGTTTTTTTTTTTTTTTTTTTTTTTTTTGAGGGTATGAATATGTTATATTAATTTATAGAATAAATGTTATACATGTATCCCACCTATAGGGATAATAAAGCCAATCTTTGCATATCCGAGCTCAGATCATCTTGAACTAACCAATGACACTTAAAAAACATATAAAATCCTTGGATCTTTCCAATCCTGTCTAGAGCTTTGTTATAGTAGAGCCCATATTTCCGATGATGGGCGAGAGCCATGAGTGCCACCTCCATGTTAAAAGTATTCTTCATCTTGTCCAAGGAAAATTGTTGTCCCCCCATAGCAATTCCACATCTATGCTTCCATATTGTCCACAGCCCTATGTTAAGAAGGGACGCAGAGATAACATCTCCATCAGTATCCACCAATATTTCTGGCCATTGCAAAACATTGGTGCCAATGAGCGGACACACCCAATCCCAAAAGATCATAACCTTAGGGCAAAAGAATAAATGAGAGAGGGTTTCAGAGGAACTGCATCCAAGCGGGCATCTGTCACTCAGAAGGGTCCCCTTTCCATAGAGTCTCTCCATAGTGCTCAATCCTCCCTGTAAAGCTAACCATCTGAAAAACTGCAACCTTCTTGAGCATAGTGAAGTCCATGACCTAGCTAGAAGTTGTTTTGCCTGTACCACGTCAACTCCTAACCTGTCAGCAGCTTTGAGAGGGGAGTCAACACAGAGAAGGCGGTAGATCGTGCTGACAACATATTTCTCCTCCTGCCTACAAGCCCATCTATCACTTGGACCATCCTGACCTGAAAGATTAGCCAGAGTGCTACATATTTCACGGTAGATCTTCCTATCACCCTCTCCTGCACCTTGTACCTTTTCTTTAAAGCGAGACCAGGAGAGCCATCGTACACCATCCCAGACCATCGGACTCTAGTGATACCTGCTGACCTCCATTTAAGGAAAATGCGGGGGTGTGTGAGAGCAAGAGGGAGGTTATTTCTCATCCATATCTGAGTGTTCCAGAAAATGCTCAACTTTCCAGCCTCCCTCGGAGCTTCCATTGGCTTAAAAAGATTTTGTACTTCTAACCAAGCCTCTAATAGCTTCCGCATAATTGGTGATGTGCCAGGGGAAATTTTGTAGCTATAAAAGAAGGAACCCAATTCCTCCCTGGGTAAAGATGGTTTACCTTTTAAGGTACAACGTTGAAGCCAATATTTGACAAAGTGCAGAGCTGGGGAGGTAATACCTTGTAATGCTCTCCACACATATCTGCCTGCGAGTGCTTGAGCTTGAGTTTCTAGATCCTTGCACCCCATCCCACCATCCTTTCGATCCATACACAGTACCGACCATGCCACCTTACGCATTCCTCCCCCCCATATAAACTTTCTGATGATGGTGTGGATTTGACTGTAAATGTATTTAGGAGCAACCATAGCTGATGAGTAGTATACATGAGAAGCAGCAAGGATTGCATTGGCCACTGCAATCTTTCCAGCAGTCGCAAGCCCTTTTGCTGACCATAAGTTGACCTTCTTTCTCAGGTTGTCCAGTATAGGGGTCCAGAGTCCTTTTAGATTATCAGAAAGGACTAGGGGTATACCGAGCAATTTTGTGGCTTCATCCTTAAGAATTCGAAATCCAAAGTCTTTTACCCTCGGATCAACATCCGCATGAAAGGGCCAAATAACTGCACATTTTGTCGCATTGAGCTCTATCCCTGATAACTTCCCAAATGCATCAACAATTTCCTTGAAGGCTGCAGAGCTGGAGTCATCATATCTGAGGAAGATAAACGTATCATCTGCATACTGCATAATCGAAAGCTTTTGCGGGGAGTCTGGGAGCTGAAGACCAGTAAGAGTGCCCTCAGATGTTTTGAACTCAACCATCTTAGTAAGTAAATTTGCTATGATCAAAAACAAATAGGGTGCCAGATGGCAACCTTGCCTGACGCCCTTTCTGAGTTCAAATAGTCCCGAGGGTTGCCCATTGCTATTGTCAGGGTCAAAGAACATGCGATTTCCCTTGTTTGCTAGTCGCAAATGGGTGCGGCAAAAAGGATGTTGCAGAATTGAAGTTCTGGCCTGAACATGCACATGTATTTGACAAGCTCAAATGCTTGTTTCTTTTAGAGCATAAACCCATTGTCTTGTTCAAGACCCTGAAGGCCAGTACATTCCGTGGCCAGACTAGTTTAACATCTGCAGAGGCTACAATGGCATTCAAGATTGTAGAGGACGCAGTATCAAGCTAGTTTCCGGATGAATTATAGTTCCCAGACGATGACGTGGCGACACTCACAAACGAAGTCTTCACAACACACATTCTAGAAAATACCAAGGTATATCTTCTGCTACTAAAACTAAGCCAAAATTGTCCTAGCTTCTCACCTTCTTTCATACAATTTTCCACTAATCAAACATTCTTGGATGCGCAGGTCTCAGGCACCTTGAGATTGAATATAACTGGCGACAACAAGGTCGTCAAGACGTGCAATGCTTGCAACAAGGTAGTGTCGGATAGTCTCTGCGACACGTGCGGGAACGATGACACGAAAGAAGAGTTAACAATGTTCGGCGACATCGACACTGCATCCAAGACGCTACATATCAGAATGGTAGGAGCATTTGCTTGACAAATTTCTCGGTTACCCATTAGGAAGTGCATTAGCTACAATGAAGACAGATCCTCGAGCATTGCACCAGAGCCGGGGTAAATGCATGTTCGAGCTCAATCACGGACTCCAAATCATTGCCTTTGACATGGCCTAGACTTAGAACACAACCCATAACTATTGAGCAACAAATGACATGCCTTCACATTTTTAAGCAGCTTTAATTTGCTTGCAACTTCCACGTATTTCATGCTATTAAATTCTTAGCAACATTCTTCAATTCAAAGTATCGAGTTCTTCCTTCATACTCGGAAGAAAATTGACATGCAAAACAATTCACAGTCCCAAAGTTCTTTTGCACATCCCCCCTCTCTTTCTCTATTTGGATTCTTCATATATTGTTTCGTATGTTATCAACTATCAAGTATTCTATTGTCTTGTAGTAGCAATTTGAATTGATTATCAAAAACATGACTTTGAACTATGATTTAAGCCACTTCATCCTTCGGCCATGGAGGGCAACCCTCCATGCACAGCACCTTGTTTTAGCATGTTTACACAAAGAAAATGATGAAAGTAAATCGAAACAACTGGAAAAGAATATAATAATATTAGCTTCACACTCTCTGTGCCCATACCACAGAAATTTATGAGACGCATTATGGGTTAGTTTAGCTAAACGCTAGAAAGTATACGAGGGAAAGTTTGTAGAGTCTAGCAAATCACAGAAAGTTTTGGGATTAGTTTCAAACACGTTTAGCTTAAGTCATTATGGCGAATAAGAAATATGTGATTAGTAATTTATTCCCTGCTACCAGGTACATATTTGACTTCTGATTCCTTTGACCCATTGTAGATCCATTGATCAAACATATCCATTGATCCATAGAGTGTAAGCGTCAAGCTCATACAACTTGATCCATTGAGTGTGAGCGTCATAGTCCATTGCTACTAGAACAGTACCATATTCATCAATGATTGTGGCCTCTTTTCCAATTGATACCTGAATCCTACAATACTGTGCTAAAGTATTGCTCACAACAAATGAGATTTCCTATAGCCTTGACATCCATGCCATCAAGAGGAGATTTTGTCATGGCCTATGCAAGTGTGAGATGAATGGTGTTATGATAGAGATAATGAGAATGCTTGTTCACGATTAGCCTACAAATGCCCCCAAGGAGAGAATGGGGGGAGCTAACTCGGCTTCCTGATACAGAGACCAATAGGAAAATCTATTCCTTAGTCACCAGGCATCCCAGGGGAAATGACAACTGTCTTCATAATTGGATTTCTGACGGTCAGGGGTATAAGGTATCTCTGATCTATAGTCTGCTACTTGACAAAAGTCAACTCAAAGTTAGTAGAACCTGGAACTGTCAGCATGATACAGCTGTACAAATTATCAGACAGGGTTGGAAGCTTCAGTGTGCAAATAAGGTCATCTTCTTTAGATGGTTGCTACTTAACACCTTTGAGAGGCTGCTGGCAGACGAAGACATCTGGAGGTTTAATCAGGAAATCAAACCATACTTTCTGGCCAAAAAGAAAATCCATGAAGATGCCCGTGATTCCTGGATTATGCACTTGCTGGACTCCACTGGTTATGGGCCAAACGAGCTAGATGACATGATGTTCATCTATACAGATGAGGCCTTTGCAATTATCTCACTGGAGGGAGTGCCGGATATACTGTGAACAGTCTATGGAACAGTAGTCTCTGTTTTGATTAGTTATGCTTCTGAACTTTAAGCTTTAAAGTGGTTTCTATTTTGAATTTTGTTTAGTGCCCTCCATGAAGGGTCTATGATAGCGAATAGCTATCTACTTTTTCCCAGGAGTAGGAGTTCCTACTCGGGGTTTTTTTGTATGATCATGTAATTTTCCTATACAGTAATACAATCTCTGCCGTTTCCTCAAAAAAAAAAAAAAAAAAAAAAAAAAAGCAACTCATAGAGCTGTATAGAGATAGACGTCGATATGTTGCAGCTGATACTCGTGAACAAGCGTTGAAAATAGAATGAGTGAGTCACCCATAAAGTGCAGGAGCTATTGGCCATATTGTGATGTTATCAGCATGTTGTTGAGTTGCACTCGAGTGGCACGCTGGTGTCCTGCTGTGATTGTATACAATCATGTATGAACTTGAATTTTACGCTATAATATAAATATAAATTACTTGTCATTTAATGTTTTAATATATGCCAATTGCCTGTGACCATTCCGTGTTCCAGTCCTTATCCAATTGTGAATAATCCTAGTAATGATAACAAATATATAGCAAATGTAATGTTTCTAGAATTAGAATCTAATAATCTCATAGTTTTAGATAAAATGAACGCCAAAACTTGATGTGATCTGTTGAATTATCACAAATTTGTCACAAATTTTACAGAAAAAAATACAGTGCGGGTATTCATCCGATCACTAAAGTTAATGAAAAAGAAAAGAAAACCTAATCAAAATAAAAACTACATTTATAATTAACAAAAAACCTGCACTGGGGCAAGTAGATCAGGTGGAGCAGACCAGGTGGAGTAGACTAGGGGTGGAGTAGACCATTGGTGCCGAATGAGGTGAAGTAATATCCATTGTATAGTTGAGATAAAAAAATAATAATAACAACAATAAAGAGGAGCAGCTGGTCTTCACCATTCAACTGTTTCAAGCAAGAAATGCTTTGGAATTATGATCTATGGTGTTTTTCTTGAAGCAATTGACGCAGACCTTGATGTTGTCTCCTATAATTAGATCATAATTGTAGCCCTTGGACCTCCGGACTTCCCCCATTAGTTGTTACATCCGATTGCCCTTGTTTTATCTAAACCTCATTGCATCATCTTTGTCTGCTAATACCTCCATTATCTCCAAGATATGGAGGCTAAAATCTGCATCCTTATTTGGCTAAATATGGTGGAGTCTATCACAAAAGAGGCAATGAACGCTTCTGCAGCTCAGTCATGAAGTTATCCCTTTCTCCATGCATATACATTCTTCGCATATACATCATGGTCCTATCTCCGCTAACTCTGGGTTGAACGGGACCGTCAAGTCGCTTGTTGTGCCCAATTTACTCCCCTTCTTCGGTTCAATGCCATCTGCTGGTTGTTCATCTGCGACCTTCTGGTTTTTATCCATGCTTGATCAAGAGGCGGAGCAGATGTCTTAAAGCATGCATGGATATGAAGGCATTGATGATCACGTATGATATGAACTCGGTTAATAGTCGAGCTATTAATCCTCAGAATGAGAAGTTCATGCCGAGGCCACATGTCCATTCTATAAATATACATTCAGACCAAGCCAATTTAACCACAAAACTCTCCTTAGTGCCAACTCATATGAAGTTTCAAACTATTACATTGAGTTCATGTACTTTGACCTGTGGAACTAGCAATAATGAAGCCATATAGACATGGTTACTGCTGAGCATTGACTTGACGAGTATGACATGAGTAAGAGACAATTTTGCGGTAGACTACCAAAACAAGCGTTTTTGCAAACCCTTAATGATTTCTTTCCACATGCAAGTCTAGCGCTAACATGAATACCAACTAGAATCCCAAGCAACTTGGAGGTTCGTCCATGAGCAAAAGACTTTCATGAACAATCATGAACACATGCCGGAATTGAAGCATCCAACATCCATAGAGTCATACACTTCTGCCACACCACAAATATAACAGAAGCCAGTGAAAATGTATCTAACAGCAATTTCTAGATTCTCAGAATTAGCGGTAGAAAGAAAAACATGTCGTCTGTATATTGATTTTCACGTCCTGTTTACCATCTACCAAAGTGAGACTTTGGAGGATCCCCTCCATTGTTGCAATAGTAAATAACTGTGATAAGACCTCTGCAACAACTGTGAAAAGTAGCGGTGCGAAAGGGCATCCTTGGCGAATAACACGAACAAGTGAGAATACATCTGTTGGCTCGCCATGGAACAACATAGTAGCCCAAGTAAGGACATGCAACTTCATAATATTTGATGTAAATTATTGTTCGAATCCCAGTTTGAGCACGCATAGCTACATAAATTTCCAACTAACACTGTCATAAACTTTCACAAAATCAAGCATAAGATGCACGACATGAAGGCCTTCCCGATATGCTGATATGGTTTGGGACCCATGGGAGACTACTTAAGAAGATCTTGGGGAGGCGACACCTATTTGTCACATATAGAGGGTCAAACCTCAATATCTAGACACTTTTGCCCATTTGATTGGGGCACGATAATTAAAGCATCTCGAGGAAGGGGAGGAATTGACATGGTCTGTGGGGTATGGGATAAAGCCTAGAAAGGTTGGGGCCCATTGGATAAAAATTTTCTTGAAGGATCTGCCCTTTTGGTGTGTTGGTTATCACTAGAGGTACTAGTATGTAATATTTGGTGTGAGAGCCAAGGTTCAATTCCCTGTGGCAACATTGGTGTGTTCCACATCTCGAGGAAGAATGTAATTCTCGAAACCATTGCTACCTTTTAGTTAGTTAGACGCCCTTGGTAGTTAGGTTTTCCTCGCATATATACTCCATTTCTTCCCTTTTCTTCTTCATCAGCTCATCTTCGTGTTTCTCCACTTGTCGGTTCTTTCTTCAAGCTACTTTCCTTTGGTCGACATAGTTTCTTCTTCGTTCTGCTTTACGTTAGAATTCGTGCATCCAAAAAATTCGTCCATTTCACGAAACCCTTGTCTTCGCATTTCCTTTTGATCTGCTGCTTCTGCTCTACCTTTCAGTTTGTTGCCTGGAGGTTTCTGGTCTGGAGGTTTCGGCCATGTGTTTCGGTTGGGGCTTTTTCTCTGGCTAACTGTGGCAGTGAAGCAAATCGAACATAAGAAGCCCGCTATCTTTCTTTATCCTTTTCCAGTTGTTCGCTCTCTGTTCCAATCCGCAGGGTTTCTTTGTTGACCGTTTGTCATCTGAGACAATTGCAAAGGGTTATTTTTGTTTAACGTTGTGTTGGATGCCTGGGATAAGACCAAATCCACAGGGCTTTTGTTCCCATTGCCAGTTAAGCAGATTCCACAGGGTTATTTTGTTTGCGGATTTGTTGGCTGCATAATCAGAGCGACATCAGGAGGCATATCTGTAACCTCATCAGACATAGCATGTTGTTCTATTCCCATGTACGCTGCTAGAATACTGAAGGCTGGAAACCTGCGATAGAAGTATATGCATATCCATGTGGATAAGTGCAGGATAACTTTCCAGGAATGATGTGTATCAGTTTTAAGATCAACCTGGTTCTTCGTGTATTTAAAAGGGAAATTGGCTCTTTTATTGGATAACAGTATGCAACTTTACAGCGACTCAGATAAATTCTTGTTTCTAAGCATCTTGAAAGCATGCAGGATCCTTTGCACCTTAGAGTGAGGCAGATTCATTCATGAGCGGATCTTTGGGATATATTGAATTGAATGTTGTTGTCACCATTGCTTTAATTGGCATGCTTTTCAACTGCATTTGTCTAGCTGATGCTCGCTATGTCTTTCATGGAATATCACACCCAAGCTTAATCTTACGGAATGCAGGGATCTCAGGATACACAGATATGCACAACAGCAGGAAGGTTACTCTCACGAAGGTCACTCTGCTTGCAGTTCTTTGATAACATGCAACGGGAGGGCATAATGCCAGACCAAGTCAACATTGTCCTTGGGAATAAACTTTGATAGATATTCCAAGTGTGCAAGCGTAGAGGATGCAGCGAGGGCCTTTTGGATAGAGATGACGTGTTATGGATTCAGAGATTTCAGCACATACATGACACGAGCACTTTATGTGCCTTCACAAATGACAGATGCTTTTATTAATAGGTCTTTGGTAGTGGAGACCAATTTTTGGAACTATATTTTAGAATACCCTCATTGATTGCATGCCAAGTGCAGTAGTCTGGAAGAAGCAAGAAGGGTCCTGGTCCGCTTCAGTTGCACCAGAGTATTCAACAGTGTGCAAATTCTATTACCTCAAAGTTACTGCTGTGTATTCTCAGATTTTCATCTGATCAAGTCCACCTGGATCAAGTCTTTCTGCCTGAGGTGTCTCGTTACATTGCATTATTTGTGTTCATACCTCGTCCAAGTTTTGATTCTCAAGTTGGAAACCAGTCATTAGTCATTTGTATGGACATGCTTGGAGTTTGTGGTGCATCAAGTTGAGAACTGGTCGTTGGCTGAATTGGCTGAGTTGTTTCAAGAATGATGGTGAATCAAATCTGTGGTCTATCAAGCATAACCTTTTTATCTGAAGTACTGGTATAGAGATTTGATGACCATTCCAGATAAGCATTCTTACTTGCCCCCTTTTCTTTCCAGCGTAATAAGTGTTGTGATTACTTTGATAGCTGCATTTTCTTAACATAACTTTGCCTCGGCCATAGCTTCTTAAGATATATCTCTTCTCTGGTTATTTGCTAGCATATCTTGCTATGAGGTATCCTCCAATTTTCTCTACTTTATGTGTTTTGACAAATTATTTTTGCCACTTGGTAATTTTGGAAGGCCTCCTAATATTGATAATTCCTTTTATGATGACATGGCTGTGGACTTCTCTTTGAGGAGGAGATGGAACCGTTGATGGAGCCTTTGGTATTTAGAGGATAGATAGCAAGAGATTCCGCCATATGTGCCAATAATTTCATTCTTGACCCTATGTTTAGCTTCCAAAAATTTTCATTTGTATCAACCTATTTTAAATATATTATTTGGATAGCGTGCAAGATTTTGTCAAACATAGAGCTCTATATTAGAACTGACTAGGCCTTCTTACCGTAATTCACAGGAGCCTCTTCCTTTTCTGATAGATACCTACAATAATGTGTATTGAACATGTTGATGTAATGGAGATTTGTTTGAGAATAGAATGATGGTGCAAGACGGTAATAGGAATTACAACCTTAGGTGAGTTTATCCGTTGTTTCTCTTGCTTGATTCCTTTCACAAATCTACAAAATCTTGAAGTCGGATAAATTACCATATTTGAGCAGAGAGACTGCTTCTGCCAGGTGGAGTCTCTTGTATCTTTTGGTCATTTCAGTATTGTTTACAAATGTTTTTCACAACTGTACTTCTATATTGATACCCTTTTGGATACCCTTGCTTTGTTTCGACGAGATTACTCTTGCCCGTGATTTATATACCCATACATTTACCATCTTGCTGTATGTACAGGACCTGGGCATTTTGTGGATGTAATAAGCATTCTAGTTATGCTTTCATATAGTCGATAAATAATTTTTGTCCCCAAGTTGCTCCTTCTCAGTATTTACTAAATAAGTTCCACATTACCCCTTCCTCGCATTTGCCTTGGAATTTGTGATGTTGAATGGATGAACTTCTCTTGCTATTTGTAGGCGTTTTCTGTTCAGTTATTTTGGGATGCATTTGGAATGTCGTGGATGGTGACGATGAGTTATTTGAGTTGGAAGAGATTTTGTACCTATGATGCCATTGGGCTTGATGAGATGTTGAGGTGTTATTGCTTGTTTGGTCTTTGCTGCTTAAAAGCCTAATCAATATTGTGTTGTTGTGTTACCGAGTATAGTGGCTATTGTAGATGTTTTGATAGAATTTCTCATGTTAAATTCCCAAGGCAGATGGTCATGGGCATTCTAATTAGCCAGAAATGATGCATTTTCTTTTCCAAACAATAGTTTCTTCCTATGAACAGTTATTCTTGCTCCTTGGGTCTGGGGCTTTTTACCTTGTTTCACAGGAGTCTCTTCCTCCTCTAATAGATACCTACAATACTGTGTATTGAACATGTTGATGTAATGGGGTTTTGTTTGAGAATAGAATGATGGTGCAAGATGGTCCTAGAAATTACAACCTTAGGTGTTTATCCTTTATTTCCCTTGCTTGATTCTTTTCACAAATCTAGAAAATCTTGAAGTCGGACAAATTTACCATGTTTGAGCACAGATTGCTTCTGCCAGGTGGAGTCTCTTGTATCCTTTGGTCATTTCAGTATTGTTTACTAGTGTTTTTCACAACTGTAGTTCTATATTGATCCCCGTTTGGATACCCTTGCTTTCTTTTGACGAGATTGCTTTTGCCCGTGATTTATACCTATACATTTACTATCTTGTTGTATGCATAGGGATCCACATCACCCCTTCCTCGCCTTTGCCTTGCAATTTGTGATGTTGAATGGATGAACTTCTCTTGCTATTTGTAGGCATTTTTTTGTTCAGATATTTGGGAATGCTTTTGGAATGTCGTGGATGATGATGATGAGTTATTTGAGTTGAGGAGATTTTTGTACCTATGATACCATTGGGCTTGATGAGATGTTGAGGTGTTATTGCTTGTTTGGTTTTTGCTACAAAAAAAGCCTAACCGATATTGTGTTGATGTGTTACCAAGTATAGTGGCTATTGTAGATGTTTTGATAGAATTTCTCATGTTGAGTTTCCCAAAGCAAATGGTCATGGGCATTCTAAGTAGCCAGAAATGATGCACTTTCTTTTCCAAACAATAGTTTCTTCCTATGAACATTTGTTCTTGCTCCTTGGGTCATGGCCATTCTAAGTAGCCAGAAATGATGCACTTTCTTTTCCAAACAATAGTTTCTTCCTATGAACAATTGTTCTTGCTCCTTGGGTTTGAGGCCTATTGATATGAGACCCCTCGCACATCTTACTGCCCTTTATTTCGGGATGACATACTTGCTGCCTCTGATATTGTACATTGTGTTGTTTTAGTGGAGACACCCAGATGGGGCTTTCTTTTAGTTTTCTCCTTTGCTTGCTGGTTTTGAGAATTGAATTTATCTTCGTATCACGATAAGAAGATAAAGAGGAATTGATATGGTCTATGGGATAAAGACTAGAAAGGTTGGAGCCCATTGAGGTTTAGGGATAATCAAGCTCAAAAGAATGAATCCTTCAAATAAATCTTTATCCAATGGGCCCCAACCTTTCCTAGCTTTATCCCATAGACCATATCAATTCCGGCCCTTTCCTAGCTTTATCCCATAGACCATATCAATTCCTCCCCTTCCTCGAGATGCTTGCATGTGAAATACACCAATTTTGCCATGGGAAATTGAAAACCTTGGCTTTGATACCAAATGTTATATACTAGCACCTCTAGTGATAATCAACACACTAAAAGGGTGGATCCTTCAAAGAAATCTTTATCCAATGGGTCCCAACCTTAAAAGGCTTTATCCCATCCCCATAGACCATATTAACTCCTCCCCTTCCTCGAGAGCACCAATTTTGCCACAGGGAATTGAACCTTAGCTTTAATACCAAATGTTACATACTAGCACCTCTAGTGATAACCAACACACCAAAAAGAATGATCCTTCAAGAAAATCTTTATCCAATGGGTCCCAACCTTTTCAGGCTTTATCTCATACCCCATAGACCATGTCAATTCCCCCCCTTCCTCGAGATGCATATCCCATAGACCATATCAATTCCTCCTCTTCCTCGAGATGCTTGCCCTCAAGCATGTAGAACACATCAATGTTGTCAGGGGGAATTGAACCTTGGCTCTGATACCAAAGGTTGAATCCTAGCACCGCTAGTGATAACCAATGACTATATCATATGCCCAATAGATTCTCTCATACAATAGCTAGATTATTGAAAATGCATGTTCAAAGAAATCTTGAATGAGTTGTAGAAATAGAATTATCAAAAATGTTCTTTACTCGCTTCAAAGAAGCCTTGGCAAAGATCTTATACACTGAGGATAACAAAGTGGTTGGTCGCCAATTTGAAACAACCTGGGGATCTTTACCCTTGGGAATAAGTGAGATGACACATGTATTCAGAATTTTATTCAAGTGGTATGACGGAAGTCATAACAAGCATTAAACACATCTAGCTTCAACCATTCCCAATATTCCCAAAAGAACTCAATTGATATAGCATCCAACACCATTTTTAGTGCAAAAACTGTCGAACATAGATCAATAGTAATTATAACATCCTTTATTGATAGGCGTTGCTCCTCAAAAACGATGGAAAAATCCTAGACAACACAGCGTCTCACATTTCCACATGAAAGGGCAAATGTCTCTCAATAAAAAGTGTTTGAAAGTGATTTGTAGATGTTGCTTGATTTCTGCTGACTCCAGAAGCACTGAACCATCATCCAGGTGCAATAAAGACATGGCTGACATCTTGCAACACCACTTAGCTAGATGAAAGAATAAGTCTGTACAATGGTCTCCATCACGAGATCACTACAGACCTGCTTTAAGCTTTGCCTACTAGTCTTCCAAAGCTTGAATCTATATCAGAATATGCCGATTATGAACCCCTATAAGGATTCCTTGTTGGCAAAGAAAGAAGATCCTGATACAGAGTTTCCAATAAAGCACAATTTGCTGCAGATTCTTGGTCCCACTATTTGGCAAAACTTTTTGCTGCTGCAAGTGCATCCACTATGTCCCATTCCTCGATGTCGACAATTCTACAAAACCAATACGTGCTTGGAGGTTAATTTCATTAAAAACCATATGTGGCTAATCCAATTGGTTCTTTTGTAAGGTTTGTTAGAGTGGTATTTTGACATGGTAAATGAATAAAGTGGTATTACATGTTGCTAAATAGATGTGGTATATTACAGTGCTTTAAGGGTATGGTTTGTCCATCTGGTAATATTGTTCAATGTGGTGGTAAACTAGCATGGATTAATGTCATGGTAAAAGCACATGGTTCGCAATACGTTACATGCAAATTACTATTAGTGTTATCAATTTTAGATGTATTATTAATGTAAATCAATAATGATAACCAGTAACTATTTTTCATTTGAAGCATTCCAAGTTTAGTACAAAAACTATTGGCTGTGGACACTGGTTGTGCCACTGTGCATTATTCAATAACAACAAAAGTATGGAGCAAGGGGATTTGAACCCAGACATTTCCAAAACTCATATAGACATTTCCAAAACTCATATATTCAACAACGTACAAGACAAATTTAGATCAAATGGCAAACATGTAGCTCAGAAAGAAAGATTGGCCTTGCCTTTTTATTTATATACATATCAGTCACATTAATACACCTTAAACTGAAAGTAATCACCTTGTATTACATCAGACACATTAATACAGCTTAAACTGAAGACCTCTAGATGCATCTCGTGATGCAACAAAGCCCAGAAATAATATCTACCTTCTAAATCCTGATATGCATGTCCAGCAATAGGAGCCATCTAAAAATATCAAGACAGATAGCTTGGTTTACCAGATCAATTGTGTTGTAACAGAAAAGACACGTACAGTGTCAGCATGAATCTCGGGCGGTTCTCAACGAACTCAACAGGGAATCATGCAGATCTAATCATGTTTAGATACAGGAGACCACTATTTATAGTGGTAGCATAGATGTTGTTTCATGCATTCGTAGCATCAGTTCTTGCTCTTCGTTTCTTGTTTTAGCGCCTGCCTTTCCGGCTGGTTCTTGTTGTAATCTCCTCTTGGATCAATAGAATCACTTCAACAGGTTATGGGCCCACTAATCCTTGAGCCAGAAATTAAGTCCTATCTCTCATTGCTCATCGCCCTTTGTTCATTCCGTGCATTTTTTTAAAAAAAAAAAAAATGGATTCCGCTCTCTCCTTTTCATCGGTGAATGGCGTCTCCTTCCCGATTTGGGGAAAGATTATCAAATGTGGAGGTGGCGCCTCCAAATGATCTTGGAGGACAAGAAATTATGGGAAGTTGTCTCGCCCTTTCACTTTCGGCCCATTGTCTCGATGAAACCGGCAACATTGAGATTGTCTTGGATGATAATCTTTTCGATCCGAATGAGAAAGACCCGCAAGGCTCGGTTGTTGATATGTACTAGCCTCCATGATACCCCCGCTTTGGTGAAGGGTGCTCGATCTGCCTATGCCATGCTCGATTCTTGATAATCATTATCGTCAAAAACGGTGGCAAACCGTCTTGCTTTGAGGAAAGCATTGTATAATCTCCATCTTTCTGAAGGAAATGATGTCATGGATCACATCTGCCATATGAAGACTATGCTGGATGATCTTGATGCCACTGGAGTGGCTATCACCAATGATGAAAAAGTCTGTCTTCTTCTCAACAGTCTCCCATCTGCATACGAAGGTCTAATCATCAATCTTGAAGGACGTCTCTCTGACTACACCTTTGAGGCCGCCATAGATCGTGTCAAATCGAAGCACTCCGTCAAGGACATCTCAAATCTCCCACTGATTCTGTGATGATGGCAGCCTCCAAAACTCCTTCAAGACGTCCCAAATTGGATCGTAGCACTGTTACTTGTTACAGATGCCAGAAAATTGGGCATTTTGCCCGTGAATGTACTGCCAACACTCCAAATCCAGTGCAGTCCAAACGTCCCAATCCTATCATAGAGCAAGGCAATTTAGCCCAGGAATCTACAGACTGTCCAGTCTTTGAAGAACTTCCACCTCTCCTGCCCACTCCATCTGCCCCCTCTGAGTTCCTCTTTACCACTCTTGATAGCCTTTCTTCGACACCATTGATCACGCTTTGGTATCTTGATTGGAGCCACGTGTCACATGACCCCTTTCAAACACATTTTTTCAGTCCTATCATCCTCTTTCTTCTCACGGATCGGTTAAGCATGGGAGATAACAACCCTCAATGGGGAGTTGCACTTTCGACAACGTTTCCATCAAATTACCATGTGGCGGCACCAAATTCTTGAAGAATGTACTCCACGTTCTCGTGCGCATAAACGGTTAGTCTCTGTCGGTCAAATTACGCCTGCTGGTTTCCAAGTTTCCTTCGGACTAATTGTTGCCGATTTCAGACTCTCATGGGCATGTCGTCCACCGGATCACGTCTTGGCAATGTATAAGCTTAACCTCTCTCTTTCGAAGTTGCATGCCTTGCCTCTACAATTGCATCCTCTCCTTTTCTCGGCATGCACGTCTTGGCCATCCATCTTCTTCGCGTTTTCAACTCCTCACATCCGGAGGCCTTCTCCCACCTGTTTCACCACCCAAACAAGCCCGCTCGCTTTTTGCGGGGAAGCTTACCGCACCACTTTCTCCTCGCCGATTCCCGTGCCTCTCATCCACTAGCCTTGGTCCACGGTGACTTGTGTGGCCCGTTTTTCGAGCCTAGTGCCGGTGGTTGCCGCTACATGCTTTTGTTTTTAGATGACCATACACGCAAGCTCTTTCCATATCTCATTGTTCGCAAAAAGTGACACATTTTCTCAATTCATGGTTTTTCACAAATTTGCGTAAAGAGCCGGTGGTCACAAGCTTATCACTCTTCGCACTGACCGTGGAGGCGAGTTTATTTCAAAAATGTTTCAGCAATACTGCGCAGATCATGGCATTCAACACCAATTCTCAGTTACTAATTCACGAGCAAAATGGGGCGTTGAGCGAGCAAACCGCACTATTTTAGAGATGGTGCGCACACTTCTCCTCAACATGAATGTTTCCCATTCGTTTTGGGGAGGCCATTTTTCTGCTGTTTATCTCCCCGAACCATACTCCTCCCGAAGCATTGCCCATCGATTCACGAAGAGCTATGGTCTTCCCAGTCAATCTCATTGAAACATCTCCGTGTGTTTGGATGCCAAGCACATGTTTTACTTCCCCAACGTCCCACTAAGCTGTCTGCAAAATCCATTCCCTGCATGTTCCTTGGATATGATAAGAATAGCAAAGCCTACCGACTCTATGATCTCCAATCTCACAAGCTAATCATAAGCTGCCATGTAAGTTTTTCTGAAGATACTCCACGCCATCATACTCCTTTACCTTGATTTCCTTCTTGTTGATTATCCTCTTGAGCCTTCACCCTCAGGTGCCTACTCCTCTCATTTCATCTCCGGCTGCCACTCCACTCCCATCTTCTGACCCATCCGCAGCTTTGCCTCCTGAGCCCACAGATCCCTCTCCGGAGGCACGATCTCTCTCAGGCTGTGCCTCCCCCTTCACTTCCATCAACAGAACCCACCTCTCCACCTCCTTCATCACGACCCATTCGCCACAAAAAACCTCCTGTTTGGGCATCCGATTACACTTTTGTTTCCCGGATCCTTCCCGAACCTCTCTCATATTACGAAGCCATAAATGGACCTTTCAAAGGGATTGGGAAGCAGCCATGCATGAAGAGATCGATTCAATACATGCGGCCCGACACTTGGTCTTTGGTCTCCCGTCCGCGCAAAAGCCCGGTGATGGTGACCAGCAAATGGGTATTTAAGTTGAAGTACCATCAAATGGCTCCATTGCTCGCTTCAAAGCTTCGTCTTGTCGCCGCGGTTTCAATCAAATTGAAGGCCTCGATTTTGAGGAAACATATGCACTGTGGCAAAAATGGTCTCCATTAGAACCATCCTATCTTATGCCTCGTCCGACGAATGTATATCCATCAAATGGGCGTACACAATGCTTTTCTCAACGGTGATCTTCAAGAGGAGGTATATCTTGAACAGCCCCAAGGTTTTATTTCTTCTGATCCAACACAGGTATGTCGTTTGCACAAAGCACTCTATGGTTTACGGCAAGCTTCAAGATCTTGGTATACCAGGCTTGATCAGACCCTCCTCCAACTCAATTTCCAGCGTAGTGAGGCTGATCCCGGTGTTTATGTTCAGCTCCAGCCCTCCTTCCTCATTGTCTTATGCTCGTGGATGACCTCCTCATTGTGGCGACCCTCCGAATCGACCTTGCTACTCTCAAAACTCAGCTTAATTCCCATTTTCGCATGAAGGATCTCGGTTCCATCCACTACTTTCTTGGTCTTGAGATCTCCTATTCTCAATCTCTTGGCACTCATCCCTCACTCAAACCAAGTATTTGGTGATTTGCTTCACCGTTTCCATTTGCAAGATTGCAATCCGTTACCACACCTATGGAGTTTGGCCTTCACTTGAATCCCTCTTGATCCGAAGTTTCTCCATCTCTCCATTTCATTCGTGATCATTACTGGTCAAATTCTTGGAATGATTAATTTTTTGCCATATCCACTCGACCGGACCTTGCTTGCGCCATTATGTAAGCCGAGCCGGGTTTTCTACCTCTCCAAGGAACACTCACTTTGTGCCTCCCTCAAGCGTGTGCTTAGCTACATTGCCGGGTCTCTCCAACTTGGCATTAAGCTATGCGGTGATTGTCACTCCATTCCCTTGCATGGGTATACGATCTTGATTGACAACGCGAGACCAACATGACCGAAAATCCATCTCTGGATAAATTCATTCTTGCTGGAGGGCCCATCAGTTGGAGCAGCTCCAAACAATCATGTGTGTCTCTCTCTAGCACCGAAGCAGAATACGTAGCCCTCCACCATGCCTCTAAGGAAGCTGTATGGCTGCAACGTCTCTGTGCTAATCTTGGTTTTGCTGATACAAGCAACACTTTAATTCACGTGGACAATCAGGGGGCAGTAGCCATAGCTCATAATCCCGTTCTCCACCGACGGGTTAAACACATCGACATCAAATATCATTTTGTCAGGAACCTTGTCACAGATGGTTTCATTCAGTTAACTTACTGCCCAACTGACGAAATGGCTGCAGACGTTTTCACCAAGGCCTTAGCCCGACCCAAACACTCCAAATTTATTACTCAAATCGGCATGCAACTTCTGAGTGGGGGTCGAGATTCATCCCCGACACTGAGTGGGGGTGTTGTAACAGAAAAGACACGTACAGTGTCAGCATGAATCTCGGGCGGTTCTCAACGAACTCAACAGGGAATCATGCAGATCTAATCATGTTTAGATACAGGAGACCACTATTTATAGTGGTAGCATAGATGTTGTTTCATGCATTCGTAGCATCAGTTCTTGCTCTTCGTTTCTTGTTTTAGCGCCTGCCTTTCCGGCTGGTTCTTGTTGTAATCTCCTCTTGGATCAATAGAATCACTTCAACAAATTGTTGTGAAGTTGAACTACCATTTTAAGCAATAGCGTTTGACTCTAGTTGCAAGCTATCAAGCAATCGTTGTCTAGTTCCGGATGCTGACTAGGATATCCTGCATAATAAAGGGTTTTAGATTAGGAATTAGCAGTTTGATATAGCCCTTCCGTTCGCTATAATCTTATGCTTAAATGCTAGCAATACAAGGTCCCCAGAAGAATGCAATGCAGGAAGCCATAGCCGGCTTGTACAACTGTTCACTATAGCTCCAGACTAGCCCATCGTCATTCAATGAAGCATCATTCTCGTGATCATCCGTTGCATAAAGAAGTACGGCATTGATTTGTAGAAGCCAAAAAATTAAAGCAAAATTGAAGGTTCAAATCATTGCATACCTGGCCATATCAAGGAGTGCCATCACCGTCAAACACAAAGTGCAGGATCTCAGATCGTCGGAATGGTTCAGATCGTCCAAATGGCTTTCTACGAATCAAACAAAGCATGGATGCAGAACGAATCTTTCGCCACATCTCATACCAGAATGTGCAGCCATTCGCCATAGTTAATGATCAAAGAGCTGAAGGACCTGCATAAGAGAATGTCAGTCTAATGATGAAAGAGCTGAAGAACCTGCACACGAAAATGTTAGTCTGAGGATAACAAAAGGAACCTGCATAAGAAAATGTCAGTCTAATAATCAAAGAGCTAAAGAACATGCACATGAAAGTGTTAGTCTGAGGATAACAAAAGGAATATTTATCAAATCTAATAGAGCTCAAATGGAGATTATCTGCCATCGTCAGGCTCCATAAATGGAACCTAGATCTTTGGCAGCCAAAAATGGCATTTGCAGAGCATAAGCTTCATCAAAGCTGAGGAATATAGATCCTATAGCATAAAAGAAGAAGCATCACTGGATTTGCAAAAGA
This sequence comes from Isoetes taiwanensis, assembly GCA_021234155.1. Classification (NCBI taxonomy): domain Eukaryota; kingdom Viridiplantae; phylum Streptophyta; class Lycopodiopsida; order Isoetales; family Isoetaceae; genus Isoetes; species Isoetes taiwanensis. Next base: position 1,109,472 of record JAJEKV010000129.1, read on the forward strand.
AACTTCACCGGATTTGCAAAAAAAAACTCTGCTCCAGGGATATGCTTCAGTATATATGTAGGCATGCAGAACAGGACATCATGCAAGAGCCGCAAACCCATGAGGGTGCACGAAGTTAGGGCATCAGTAACGCTACACTGCAGCGATGGCACTACATCGCGCGGTCATGTTGTAGCCACGGGCATATCCGTAGTATATCCGTGTCTTTGATATGTTATAGCCACGCCCAAAAAAAATTACACGGAGTTTTTGTGGACTTAGGGGATTTTTTGCCATTTAAGGCTGGCTATAACATGCCCACATTCGACATTTACTGCGATGGCACTGCAGCTTGCTATCAGACGCCATAGGAATTTTTGCCAAGAGAAACTGCACATGAATGGGTTAAGAGCCGTTGCAGTCTTTATGTGCTCACGTTCTCGGGTTAGATTTCCTCAATGGTTTCTTTTTCTCAATTATTAAGAGGTTAACCCTCCCCTTGAGGGGATTATTGGTTTTTGGTGAAAATGATGGCAGCGTTAGATTGGATTTCTTATTCAATAGTTCTATTTCTACTGTTGGAGATGGTTGTCTTTCTATTTCTGGCCTGTTGAACATCGTGTTCCCATTTGCTGCTTGATTTGTTTTGCCTGTTTCTTGTACCGAATGGAACCTAGATTCGTGAAAAATCCGTCAATTGAATCAGAAGACGAAGATTGTGAATGTATCCAGCATAGCCATAGACCTTGCTAGATCGAGATTGTGGGTGCTCGAGGAATCAAAAAGGCAATTATAGGGCAACTTACATCTCACCAGCTTTTTACCTCCTCTGTACTAGCGGCGACCCTCCTGAACTAATCGGCTTCAAAAATAGCTCCTCCTTGCTGTGAACACATGGGCCTGCCTCCGTTATGCAAAAACAGAGAACATGTTCTTATTTGATCAGTTTAAAGAGGGTTGCATTCTTATCATTCGAGGCCAACAGAAGGATGGAGCCAAAGACATTTCTTTGAATGGCATAACAGGTTTCTGGCTCCTGCATCTCTGCATCCTCTTTGCATGAATCTAGTTCGTGCATGTGATCTATCATTCTTCCGTTCAGGTTTAAAGTTTGGAATCCCAAAAAAACCTTGGCCGTTCATTTTTTTGCCCCTTTTGCAACGGTTCCATTTCCCTTCTTTCTTAGCCCCATCTATGGACGATTCGTCCAGCCCCCAGTTCGTCCAGCCGCGTGGAGATCTGTAGCTAGCTAGATCTGCACATGGCAAATCCGGATATGCGAGTCTATATCTTCTAGTTTTTGCAGAACTGTGAGCAGAAGGAGTCTAGCCATGGCAGAGAGGGTAGGATGTCTTGCTCTGGTTTTTTCTTAGATGATGAAGGATGTCTGCCTGAGAGTAGCGCGGTTGCTGCATCGAAATTACACACTACTGTGGAGGTGCACTGTTGCTCCACAATTTAGCAACAAGAAAATTGTGGCTGCAATGTGATGCCCTCAGCCAAAATTTCAATAACATTCTGATACAGTGTTGTATCCACCGCTGCGCTTCCTGGCAAGGATGGCCACTAATCCATGTTCTTTAATAGAATTCGTAAATTAGATCTTATATTATTGTCTTGCCTTGACAAAGAACCAATTGGATGCTCAGTTTCTACATCAACCCCTTTGTCAGCCGGATACTTCAGACGAGAATACTGTGCATTATTCTGATCTAGATGGATCTGCCATTTAGCTAAGTCTGCCATTTGGATAAGGCACCGTCATGGGTTTGTGCTTGGATTGCTTGGGTTTGTGCTCTAGTCTATAGAGTTTGTCTTGTTGTATTTCCAAGCCACGAATTGAAGACGGAGCAAACACATACAGGATTCGAAGAGCAAAGGGCCTCTTGCTTGCTCGCGCTTGTCGGATGTCACCTCTCGGCCTGTGCTGACTGTCCTCCTAATTTAGGTTCCGCCACGTGTAATTTGGAGAAATTTTATATCCAACTGCTGATAGCTTTTTGGAATTTTTTTTTTTATAAAATTAGAGTTATGAACCCATTAGAGTTATGAACCCTTTTTACTAACTCTAATGGGTTCATAACTCTAATGGATTTATAAAAAAAATTTCAAAAAGCTACCAGCAGTTGGATATCAAAAAGCAGAACCTAAATTAGGAGGACAACCAGCACAGGTTGAGAGGCGACATCTGACAGGCGCGAGCAAGCAAGATGCCCTTTGCTCTTCGAATCCTGCATGTATTTGCTCCGCCAGTCCGTCTTCAACTCGTGGCTTGGAAATACAACAAGACAAACTCTATAGACCAGAGCACAAACCCAAGCAATCCAAGCACAAACCCATGACGGTGCCTTATCTAAATGGCAGGCTTATCTAAATGGCAGATCCATCTAAATCAGAATAATGTATGGCATTCTTGTCTGAAGTATCCAGATGACAAAGGGGTTGATGTAGAAACTGAGCATCCAATTGGTTTTTCTTCAAGGCAAGACAATAATATAAGACCTAATTTATGAAATCCATTAAAGAACATGGATGAGTGGCCATCCTTGCCAGGAAGCGCAACGGTGGATACAATACTATATCAGAAGTTTGTTGAAATTTTAGCTGAGAGCATCACAGTGCAGCCACAATTTTCATGTTGCTCCACAAATTTTAGAGCACGAGCATCAAAGTGCACCTCCACAGCAATGTGTAATTTCGATGCAGCAACCGAGCTACTTTTAAAGAAAAAACCAGAGGAAGACGCCATCGTTGGCCTCCTTCTGCTCACAGTTCTACAAAAACTAGGAGATATAGACCCGCATATCTGGATTTGCCATGTGCAGATCCAATTGCAGATCTCACGCGGCTGGGCAAACTGGGGGCTGGGGGAATCGTCCACAGCTGTAGGGCTAAGAAAGAAGGGAAATGGAACCGTTGCAAAAGGAGAAAAAAAATGAATAGCCAAGGTTTTTTTGGAATTCCAAACTTTGAATGATTGCATAACTCTAATGGGAAATAACCCTCGAGGCCAAAGGGTTATTTGACTATTTTCCATGATTCCCAGGAGGGGAGGGTTAACCTCCCTTAAACCCATGTCCGAGCAGGTTAGGCACTGTAAAATCCCACTGAATCTGTCCTCTTCGATTTCAATCTTCATAAAAAGAGCAAGATTTGGGCTCTGTTTTCTCAGAAAATGGCTTGAAGATCTTCAAATATTTATGCAAAACCTTGGAAGCTCTGTTGATCACAAATCCTTCTCTTTTTCCACGGCAATAAACCCTTCCATCTAACTCTGCAAGAATAAGGCCACTGCAAGATCTTTTTTAGATGATTTGCTACAAAAAAAAGCCCTTGAATCAGAGGTTCTATGCATCAAATAGAGATTGGGTTCTGTGGACACAATTTTTTCTGAATGGGCTATTCAATCCAGCCAAAATCTCCCACCCAATGCTGACCTTTTCCATTAAGAACCTTTAAGTTTTTTTCTCTGCCCTGGAAACAGGTGCCCTTTTGATGGGCTTGCATGGAAATATGATGATTCTGTAAACTTTTCGAAGCATGAATCCTGAGAACTGCGTTTGAATCTTGCAGATGCTGTTATATATAGAAGAATCCCATAACAGCTGGAGCTTCTAGAATCATAAGGCTCTGCCGGAAATCTATCTGGAATGCATGGATTTTCCTTTTTGAATACATTTGCATGGCGCTACAAACAAAAATGTATCATTTTTCTCCTCTTCCAGGCCAATTTGGGCAGAACAAAGGTGATCTGATGGCGGAATGCTTGGGAGAAGTTGAAAATAGAGCAACAATTTCTCATACAGAGTGATAATCTCTGGAAATTCCTTGAAAAAGCATATTCCAGTGAATATGCAATATAACCCTTCATTCACGATGGTTTTAAGTACGCCCGATTTGGGTTGGCCTCCCATGGAAACCCTTCCGGGTTTCCAGGGAAACCCTTCCGGGTTTTCAGGGAAAACCTTCCGGCTTTCCAGGGAAACCCTTCCGGCATGTACAATGTTTGACCAGGATAGTGCGTACGTGTGAGTGTGAAGTTGCACTCTATTATGTTGCATCATGGCACTATGCTCTACATAATCTCTATTGCATAACCTTTGTCTTTGTTAAATATTCTTCCGTCGTACATGCAAGAGACCAAAAGAAAAAAAGAAGCAATTTCGATGGAGTCCTTGATGAAGAACCTATTTGCCAACAAACGCAAATCTAGTTTGATGAAGAATCTAGTTGGATACCTTGATAATTAGTTTTATTCAGATATTTTAACTTCTCTTATGAACCTGTAGTTCCATGTTCATAGTTTAAATATAAAGCAATGGTCCAAAATAATCATGTGGATCACATTCTTACAGCAGAAACCTAAGAACTTCTCATTTATCACTGAAGAATATCAAAATTTTAACCTTATAATAATTAAATCATAAAGCATATGATAGGCAACACCGTCTTAAAGGATTCAGTACTATTTATTTATTTATAACAATGGTCCACAATAATCTTGTGGATCACATTCTTAAAGCAGAAACCTTCAACCAGTTCTACATGTAACCTTAACATGAGAACTCAGTTTTAGTTCTATTTCCAACTTTAAGTAATAAGGAAGCTTCAACAGAACATTTTCATGGAGGCTTTTAAAGCTGGAACTTGGAAGATGGAACAAGAAATTGTATTATGAAGCACAAAACCAGTCAAACCTGATTTGGATAACTCGGATTGTTTCTTGCTTCATGCGTATGCCAAGATACATTCTTTTAGCATCAAATAGAAATCGCTCCTTTATCATAAGAAAACATTTTACCACAGCTTGCATGAAAGAACAAAACTGCAGCTGCCACACCATAAATATGTAAACACTGTTTATAATTCAAGCATCTTTTGGTGCTTTGAACACAAAGCAAATCTAAGATTGTCCATTATGTAACAACAATATAAACACAAGGATTTAAACCTGGACATAGAATAGCCAAAAGCATGTCCATTGTGAATCGATACCTTTTTGCAGGTCGCCAAGTGGCTCTGCCTACCAACTGTTGGAATCCAACTGTTGGAATTCAACCTTCAAATCCACCAGTATATTTTAATCTTATAGAGATATTCCCCATTCTGTAAATGCGGCACGGCTCTGTAAATGACCTAAGGCAGCATATCTATTACCAGGAATACTTGGAAATAAGGCAGATTCCTTGAGTTAAGAAATTGCAGCCGTTTCTCACAGATGTCGCATATGCTACTTTTCCAAGTACAAATCATCAGTATATAGCATCAAATGCATTTCGAAAATTTTAACTGTGCTAGCATATATCCGGAGTCTGAGGCAAAACGTACCTTGTAATGCTGATATTTTGCAAAATCCGTTAACCCCCGTTTATGAGTAGGCACAGATCATCGTACCAAATTTTGAGTCGCTCTTTCGATTACCACACATGCGAAATGCAGGCACATGGTTCGGCCAATATAGGCCATGGAAAAAAGCCATTTCGAAATTCCGGACCATGCATTTCTATGATATCCATGCGAAATATTTGTCCGGCGGATCCAAAATTTTCTTTGCCTGTTACCTTATGTCCGGCAACGCTACGGCTTCTTGCATGTATTATCTAGCTCTTTCACATTTTATCTACTAGTGGATTGGCAAATGGCACCGCAGAGTGAGTGTATCATCAGGGCCACGCGCGTGCCAAATCGGGCCGGTTTGCCATACCAAACCGCCAATTTTGCCATGTTTGGTGTCTTCATGCATATGCCTGTTTATCGCCATAGATAAGGGAGAGCACTAAATTGATTCCCAGAAATAGGATTTACCAGCCCAAAATCGATATACGGACATTATCCCGACCATTGCATTATTTTTTGCACTCTTACATGACTTCGTGCACTCTTACGTAAATTTTGCCGTTTTGTCGCTAGGTCTTCTTCTTTCCTGCAAAAAGAAAAAAAATCAAAACACAGAGCCAATGCCAATGCTTCAAGAACTCAGAAATCCACCGGAACATTGGCTTCTTCATTCATACCTGATTGAATCACTCACTACACCGTTCTTGAATCGCTGAAACACTTCCGCCTCTGCCTAATCCCCTTAATCCCCTTGAAACACTTCCTGATCTGCTTCTAATTCTCACTTAGAGGAAAGAAATCGCCGGAAGAAGAGTAAGACAAAAAAAATCCCTTTCTCTCAAAAGCTTTTCAAGAATAGCCGTAGGAATTAATTTCTAAGAATTAATTAGCGGTGGATATCTCTTCCCCCCAAAAATAATCTATTTATATTATATTTTCTTACGGAAACCCTTCCGGGCTTCAAGATATGGAAACCCTTCTGGGTTTCAAGGAAACCTGGAAGGGTTTCCATATTGAAGCCCGGAAGGGTTTCCACTAATTTATTTAATAACCCCAATCGGGGGAGATAGTGTGAGCGCTTCATTCATCCAATGGTGGGTAACTTTAGGTTTGGTTAACCTGCGAGGACAGGGGTTTAAGGGATTGTTTATATTATTAATTTTGATATTATAGCCGATGTTATGGATCCCTATGCACCAATACTATATGTATTATAAGAACTCCTATTTCTACATTAGCAAGTTGGTAAGGAAACCATATATACTCAGTTATTCAGATTGGTTCCTCTACCTATACTCAGTTATTCATATTGGTTCCTCTACCTGTCTCAACATATGGGACTAGGTCCTCAGAACTTGTCCAATGACATTTAAAGTAGCTATAAAACCCTAAATCTTGCCAATTCTATCCAGCCCATTTCATTAAGTTATATTTTGGGAGTCCATTAAGGGCTGCATTTGACAACTAAAAGGTACATTTCCCTGGACTACCACAGTCGTCGGATCTGTCAATCCGACGGCCCAGACTGTATGTTGGAGCCTCTGGACACCTCTCGTTTCGATTATGCTCAATTATGATTGGGGACGCCTATGATTTTAAGATGTCGAATACGAGTTTGCCTAAGGTTTTGATGGTATATCGAGCCTCTATACAGTTTCGCTTAAGCTTTTAGAATATGAAATACGGGGATTCGAACCTCTACCAAAATAACTCAATGTCCTAATAAGACTACTTTAACCAATCTAACCAGTGAGCTAATGTGACTATTTTTTATCTTAAATCTATGTTTTTTTTTATAATAACCCATTGAATTGTTTTAGGGATATGGTCTATGGTTTCAAGAATTATATCTATATCAAATCCCCCTGGAACCCCCTGTTATTTTGCTACATATTGATACCAAGGCACATTTCATTCATTGATTTAGCTACCGTGCCATTACCTTATCAAAAAGACATGAGGAGATTTTATCAAAAAGACATGAGGAGGTTCATTGAACGTGTTAGAATTGAATTGAATGAGTGGTTTTTCTTGCCTTCATTTGTTGGTGATAATTCTTCATGTAAATTAAACCATTGGCATGCTCTCATTTTGGTTGGTAAATGTAGAGGGTCTTATGCGCCATCGTAACACCATGATTTCCTCATGACAAGAAAAAATGTAGCATAGTAAATTTAATTAACATCCTGGAATGCATAATGTTTATTGAAGTGCTTTGTGAATAACCATTATGAATAACCACTCCTTTGTTTGGCAATTACGAATAAACAATTGAAATTAGATTGGTAAGGAAACCCATGTTACAAATCATATTCGATTTTCAATAGATAATCCTACAATACAAAACTAACATGAATAACCACTAGATATTTAAATTGACAGTGAAAACCACCTTATAAACTACACTAAGTTTATTAAACCACATGACAAAAGAAAACCAATATGGCCAGTTTTGCAATAGAAAACCAACATGAATAATCACTAGGTACTTAAATTGGCAATGAAAAACCCACCTTCTAAACGACACCAATTTAATAACCATACTACAAATAAAAGCCAATTTGAATAATCATGGTCTAGCATTGAATAACCATACCACAAACTATTACCAACTTAATAAGCCATGTTGTGTCAACAAACTAACATGAAAACCATGCTAGAAACCATTACTAATTTTAATAAACCATGTTGGGTCGAAAACTAGCATGGAAACCACATCCTACTCATAAAAACTGCTATAATATGTGGTTTTTATTAAGATTAACCTTTTTTGCCTAAATAACCACATTTATAATGGTTTCTTAGTGATTAATTATGGCAGTTAAAATTTTGGATGCCTTGTGGTTTTCTTGCCACACAATCAGGGCTATGTCCAGAATGATCAGTCTGAATGGAGATGACTGACAAGGAAGGAAACCATGCTATCACCATCCCTGCACTACCAGAATCAACTGATATAATAACATTGGAATGCCAGCTAGTTGTGTTTGCGAGCTTTGTAACATCTCCCTTGCAACATTCACGTTTGGTATTTTGAGATTGGGCTTCCAAGCCCATGGCCCAGATTTAATGATTCCTACTATATGATGGGTTATGTCCTCAATAAAAGGTCGAGATTTACATAAAGAAGGATTTAGCCATAAAGCGGATACATCAACAAAATTGCAGGGGACTTTAAATAACCACGAATTATAACACATGAAATACATCTAACATGCACCTAGTGATCCATCTCCACTGCAGGAATTCTAGAAGCTTGAACAACATTTTGAAAATTAGACTATTAAAATATATCATCGAGAGATTCTAGTTGTTGTAACTGTATATTAATATATCCAAAATTGCAGTCAACTCTTATTTTCTTTCCTTAGACAAAATCTGGAAAGACACCATGACACGAACCTTTCTAGAAGCCCACCTCATACATCCAAACATTAAATGGATTGAATGAAGCTCTTGATATAGAGTCAGATGATTCCCAAGCACTAGCATTAACTGAACTCTGTGGAAGCACATTAGAAGTGGAGGCTACACCTAACCGAAGTTAATTTTGGCATGGAGGACATTTTGCTTAATACACTTGGCACATGTTCGCACGAAATGGGTTATCTTGGCAGATTATGGCAGTGTAAGGATCTCAATGTGTCTTATAATTTTGCAGAGCTTGGATTTAGCTGTGATGTTCCACGTATTTATATGCCTTTTTATGTATAAATACATGACACGTCGCTATGAATAATTAATGGCACATTAATTATTCATAAGCTAAGGTTAGCTATGTTAATCACTAATTATTAAGGTGGAAACGTAATCCAAAACCCTAAATCGAATTTAGGGCTTAATCTAATATTAAAAGGGCTAAAATATCAAATTAATTAATGATAACCAATCTAGAATTGCCACCCGACCCAAATCAGGTATTCCACCAGCAGGGCATGGAGAACCTGAGAGATGGGAGATCTAGCTCAGATACCAGTTAGTAGGCTTAGTTAGCTTGAGATTGTAGTTAGGAACTAACCCTTGTTTGTTAGATGGATGATTAGTCTCTCTATTTTATATTCTAGATGAGATTGGGATGGATGTATCAGATATGAATGTTCTCTTTCTGTTCCTCCTGTGTTGTATGGGTAAAAGGGGGGTAAAGACCTAAAGGCCATCTAGAAATAGCGATGTTCCTAGTCAGAACCCTTAAAACCCAGTAAATGCGGCCTATACACAAGAGCCCACCTGGCTGTGGATGCTATGATGTGGTTCATCACCAAATAACGGACACAATTGGTGAAGTGGAGGCAGAGCCTTGCTGAGTGTGGCTACTGGGGCTCCTATAGTGTGTTAGGCTTATAGTCGGTCACTGCATGTGGGCTGGGTATGGGCCTGACATCCCCTGGGTCGCAGGATATGGCCTATATGGACATCCTGGACTTTGCGTAGATTTAGGGGGGTAAGTCAGGTACGAATACGGGTGCTGCAGGTGTGGCAGGTATCCTCTAGCACACGCATGGAACCGTTGTGATCTGAGAGGGGACGCTTCTCTGACCTGCCTCATCGGACGGGGGAGATGTAACCCAAAGTAGTCCCATAGGATGATTACTTGGGATTGCGTCTCTGGAGAGCTACAATCACGTCATAGCATATTTCAGCCTATCTGCAAAGTGTGCACAGGAGGGGCGGATGGACTGAACTACCTTAGCCATTGTTCTATGCTAGCCAATGCCATGTTATACCTCTGTCTGCTGTTATCTTGAGGCCCTGACCGTCAGTCGACCCCATGGAGTCTGGGCCCGGGGTAGAGTTATGGCGCATTTCCTTTGTTATGTTTGGGTGCATATTCACACGGGGGGTGACTCCGGGCAACGAGAGCTGTTGGATAGGCATATTCACCCCTTATTCCTTAATCTACACCGTACGTAAAGTTCCTCGTTTGTGGGGTATGCAAGTACAAAATTTGCTATACTGTATAACAAGATTCACAAAATACTATAAGATTTCAAGCAGAATACTATATAGTGTTGATTTCATACGTGCAAAATACAATTATGAGGGCTCTCGCTGCCCTACGTCCATGGATTCTTGTGGTGAGAAACCAAAGTGGGAAACTTTTCTGCTTGTTAGCACAAGGATCTAGAAGCCTCAAAATCTAAAAATGCATGGTAATTTTTGCGGGGCTTCATTCGGAATGAGCCATAAAACAATATCCAATAAGCAAATCTGTATTAATCACCGGTAGGATGTAAAAGCCTACCAAACCCGGCCGGAAAATTGCTGTTTTAGCATAGATAACTTAACCAAACATATCCATATCATACACTATCAAAAGGATCTCGGAGAGAGCTTTCCTTTATAATAAAAAATCATCTCAAACGAGCTCTCGGATCAAAAGTTATGATAAGAAATGTGTTGCTTGGGGAAACCGCACTACATGCGCCCTTTCATGTGCCCATTATGCACCACACACACAAAAAGAGGGCTTTTGTTGTGAGCCATTGGTTGTTGACCATTATGCACCACACACACAAAAAAAGAGCTTTTGTTGTGAGCCATTGGTTGTTGACCATTATGCACCACACGCACAAAAAAAAAAGGGTTTTTGTTGTGAGCCATTGGTTGTTGACCATTGGAAAAAAAAAGGCTAAAATCAATGGCTCAGAAATGGTGCACTCTAGATGTACGCATTAGTACATCCATTTGAATACATCACGAAATCATAGGAAAACCTTAGTGAAAAGCGTACAAAAACACAAAGAAAACCCCCTGTTATTATGCTACATATTGTTGTTAGTTGTATTGATAATGATGGGCCACCCTTCATGGTGGTATATTATTTATTAGTATTGTTGCCAGGTGCTAACATGTATGTACGCTTTCGCTATATAGGATTTCCATAGAAGGCGTGGGACAAATGACACCTCCGTGTCCTTCACCCGGACACTGGGCCATCACAAGTGGTCCGAGTCAAACTGAGGGCCTTTCCATATGGTGATGGAGTCGCCATGGGAGGGGAATTTCCCGTATTTATATGATGGGAGCATCGTATGGATTCGGGGAGCGTCATATTAGCTATGGTCAATAAAGAACCTCTTACACACTAGCACCTCTAGTCATAACCAACACACCAAAAGGGCAGATCCTTCATGAGCCCCAACCTCTACGAGGTTTTATCCCATACCCCCAGGCACTAAGACCATATGAATTCCTCCCCTTCCTCGAGATGCTTGAGAAACACACCAATGTTGCCACGAGGAATTGAACCTTGGGCTCTGATACTAAATGTTATTCACTAGCACCTTTAGTGATAACCAACTCACCAAAAGGGTGGATCCTTCAAGGAAATCGTTATCCAATGGGCCCCAACCTTTCCGAGGCTTTATCCATACCCTACAGGCCATATCAATTCCTCCCCTTCCTCGAGATGCTTGCCCTCAAGCATGTGGAACACACCAATGTTGCCACAAGGAATTGAACCTTGACTCTGATTCCAAATGTTACACACTAGCAACTCTAGTGATAACCAACACACCAAAAGGGCGAATCCTTCATGAGCCCCATGTCTAGGTTTTTGGAGTTGTAGGCTTCAATTCCATGCGAACAGTGGGGACATCTTTGCGAAACTCTGTAGGATGCTCAATGCCTTGGAGGCTTCAAAACAATGTCTCTGCTAGTGTATGACATTGGAATATCTATGTATCAAGCCATTAGGAGCCATCAAAGGGTTAGAATTTAACATTGCGTTGTGTTAAGGGGCAATTTGTTAGAAGGAGGGTGTTTGACATTTTTTTTTTTTTAAGGACGAAAAAAAGTCTATTAATCAAAGGCGAACATTACCAGTGTAAATATCTCGACTAACTGTGTAAGCACAAGAAAATGCTCCTGAACACGAGCCCGAAGCATTATGTGCTTATTTCAGTAGAGGAGACTAATGATAATAATCTACTTGAAGATATTGAATCCACTTCTTTTCTGAGGGGGGAAGACTTATAAGCCATCAATATCTTGGCTTGGGCTACAACAATAACGCTACAAACAGATGAATAAATGCCTTGGAAAATGTGCAGCCTACAACGCTTCCAGATTAACCACAATACCCAACCAAACCCTAGATGAAATGCTTTCTACTTGGGTGGGACCCATGCAGCTAGGTAGGATGCCAAGAGAACAGATTGGCTATCCAACGTACTGCCCATGTAATGTTTAATAAACCTTGTAGCCAAGACCATACTAATTCAACTTTTGGATAAGAAAAGAGGTAATGTTCAAGTTTTTTGACATTTGAGAGGCAAAGTGCTGCAGAAATACAAAGATTGTAGCATTGCTACAAGGTATTAACATGCAAACACCTATGTAAAACCTGCCACCAAAGTACAGAAACTTTAGGATGGGGCAATTTATTTCAAAGCCAGCTCCATGCATGCCATATCTTGGAATATCTAAAGATCTTATAGTTGTGGTCTGCCTTTTGATATATTTTCAGATTCTATTAATATGGAAAAAAAAACCAGCCTAGTATCAAATATATAGTTAACTATAACAATATTAGAAATTACAAGTTACAAAACCATATTTTGTTCATAAATTGCTAGTTATAGAAGGAGAAAAAAGATGATGCTCTTCAAATAAATTGAATTGAATTAAGTTCTATTATGCACAGAGGTCATATAGTCTATGCAAGCTCATTACTATATGTAGAATTAAAAATTCCATGTCTGGAAGGCTTTAAGAAGAATAAAATTGACGTAGTAATAATGAACTTACTTAGAAATATATATGTGTGCCCTTGTAGTTATGCACATTGTTTAAGCGCATGCTTGATAGAAGATGCTAGAGCAACCTTCTTAGATGTCTACGAAAGTGCATGTAATGATTGAATAGATGTAAATAAATCATACTTAACTTTTGTGAAAGTGCATGTAACGATTGAGTAGATGTAAATAAATCATTATACTTAACTTTCATTTTTATAAATGCTGACAATTATGATGTATCACATATCCTGCATTCACATGGCTCATGAACCCATTTACCCCGTGGCAAGTGGTGTCTAATAAAGTATTAAATGGGTTGTTGTTAAAATTACTTAGGAATTACGTTTTTTTTTTTTAATATAATTAATTATAATACCATAATAACGTGAACGTAATTTCAACAAAAGTCCAATTTACGTCTTATAAGCCTTCGTGAGCTTTCACTTGTATAAGAAGCTTCGTGTGAGGCTCGACAACGGATTCGCCACCTCTGTGGCTAGCCTCCCACCTCACCTCACAGCTCGCTTCTTACACGACATTAAGGCCCACAGCTCTACCTGCGTTCTCAGTTGCCCATGAAGAAGCGCAGGATCATCGCGTCCATTCGAACAGGGGCCCACCATCTTCGGCTTGAGACGGGTCGGTGGGTTGGAGAGCCGCGCCAGGACAGGCTTTGTCAGTGTTGCCCGCTGGGGGTTGTTGAGGATGAAAGCCATGCCTTCCAGAGCTGTCCAGTCTATAGTCAGATTCGGGCTCGCTACATTCTCTTGGTGCGACCTGGTCTGCCCCTGCACGAGCTACTCAGTACGCCGTCAGTTCGATCCCTTAGCTCCTACCTCCAGGAGGTTTTAGATCTGCAGACTCACCTCTGCCCCCGGGCGCCTACCTGAGGTGCCGGGAATTCATGTGTATATATATATTTGTACAGCTGCCAGCAGGCTTGTTGCTGCGACGGTTTTTCCCTCCCACGGGGGGGTTTTTTAATCCGGGTAGCAACGGGCTTGCTGCACCCGTGTAATTTGGGTCCCATAGGCCGATTGGCCTCGGCGGACGATAAAAGAACCTTCCTTCCTTCCGTCCTTTATATAATACGTGAATAAAACTCTTTAAAATGCAACAAATGGCCAAGCCATGCCCAACCCGTAAAAATAACTTACGATGCATCCTGCCCTTTTCTCCAATGGCATCTTGCCACATGGCACAATTTATTTTCTAGAAATATTAATGAAGGCTTTGTTACGTCACATTCAGTCCATTAACGTCACATTATATCTTCTTTGCCTGAGATTTCGATCGTCTACCTGAGGTCCGATGGGCAGAATGCATCGTAAGTTATTTTACATTACAACAATGTTAATTTTTCCTGCATTTTGGCAGGGTCAACTGTCATTAGTGCAGTTTCCCTTGCCGGAATGCAAGGGAATTAAACTCTTATATATGCAAAGAACATATAGGTGCAATTCAGCCCCATCCGTCTATCACGCCGTGCCATGTGGCACTTTTCTTTTCCAAAAATACTAACAAGCGAAAAAAAACAGAGACATTAAAAATTTTACTACGCTTCTAATACCTGGCATTCTGCTGTGTTTACCTCACATTCAACGATTCTACCCAACATTCTCGAATTCTACCCAGCATTCTAGCCACTAAATTGCACCTTTCTATTGTTCATGCAACTCCTGCCATTTACGTGCAACTCCTGGCATGTCAACCGGACCCTGCGCTTTGCACGTCGCCCTGTTTCCATGCCAAGAATGGCATGTAAGTGGTCATTCCATGCCAGGATGTAAGTGGTCATTCCTGTATACGTCAAGGTAAGTGGATGAGTCTAATGTTATTTTCCAAGGTAAGTGGATGAGTCTAATGTTATTTTCTTGATTCATTCTTTTGCAGAATGACAAATCGCCTCACCGAAACCTGCAGAATCCGGTCAAGCTTACCTTGACGTAGTGCAATGGAAAGGGGGAAGGCATTCTTGCCAGCCCCCTGACCTGCAGAATCCGATGGCGCTCCCAGATTATGCAGGTCAGGGGGCTGGCAAGAATGCCTTTCCATTGCACATAACTTCGCACGTCGTTCTGTTTCCAGCCGCCATGTTTCCATGCCAGGAATGGCATGGAAGTGTCATTCCCAACATTTTGTGATTTATTTTTCTTCACAAACGACAAACGTGTCAATTACAAACATGTGCTGTATATTGTCGGGTATATTTAGGGAATCAAAGGTCTTGAATAAAAATAAAAAAATACCTCCATTTCTTTTCTTTCCCCCAACGTGTTGGTAGCTGGGAGAGTTCCAGGGCGTCCCGGCGACCTATGGCTTCTTCAACTCTCAAATCATTCTGGAACCACCCCGCCGGACCTAAAACAAGTAACTTATTCCTTTAGTTTCTTTTTCGTCTCTCTGTCATTTTGATTCTTGGGCAGATCTGGTTGTTTAGTTACGCAATTTTTTCCTTTTTATTTGATACCGGCGCATTTTAAGTGTTTTTATGAGATTTCAAATTTTGGTTGTTCTATGTTAGAAATGAATATCAGGTTATTCAAGTATATGCCCACAAATCCATTTCTACCCAAGTTTTAGAAAGTAATATCCTTGAGAAATTTTGCTGTTTAAGTCAGATAAGCCAAATGTGAACTTCGAAAACTATTTGAACTCCATGGTTATGTTAGCTATCCACGCAGTGGTGTTAACTACTATGATAGCACTCTTCTTTTTCTTCTATAGATGTGATGACCATAATGAATGATATTGGAACTTGCTAGTCAATAAATTTGAAACAATTTCCATCCTCTTTTCTCTGTTTATAACGTGTAAGTTTTGCAGTACTTACTTTCTCTTATTCTTTCCAATTATTTGTCTTCTATTCTAAGAATGCCGACCTAGAAATATGATTTATGATGGACCAGCTAATTTTGGTGTCATTTCATATCCATCCAGTTCATTTTTGGGCCCCAACATTCAAGTGGGGAATTGCAATTGCAAATATTGCTGATTTTTCAAAGCCACCTGAGAAAGTGTCTTATCCTCAGCAAATAGGTGATTAATTATGTACGCACTCTTTTTTTCTTTAGAAATATGACTGATTCCATTATCTTGTGCACTCAAATTATTCATTTCATGGACAGCTGTTACTGCAACTGGTCTAATATGGTCGCGTTACAGCACGGTTATTACACCGGTATCTCTAACCCTCCAATCTTTATCTGGCCACTTTTTATTTGCATATAGACGTTGGATTTTGTACTTACCTTCGCACATTTTATTTCAGAAAAATTGGAACTTGTTAAGTGTCAATGTATTTATGGCAGCAACTGGAATCTATCAACTGTCCAGGAAAATAAAGTAAGTTAAGTGATCATTCTCTGATGCATTTCATTCATAGCCCGTTTCCTTACATTTCAAAATTCCTGTGATTGTATATCAGGCACGATTATGCTGAAGACCAAAGTCATGAACTAGAAAAGGCTTGATAATGTCGAAAAATGTTAGAACACACAGCCATTCAAGGGTTTGTGGGTTGTGCTAGAACTATGCAACAAAAAATAAACGTAAAATTCTTTACCCCAGTTTGTTTTTCCACCTGAGCTGAAAAAAATTACAAATTGAGCACACAGTTTTCAAAATATACCTGCCTGACTGCTTGTAGTTATTTTTGTGTTTACCTGGAAGATGGAATAGCAAAAGTATTTGCATCAGGTGGTGAAATCCCAATAGTACCTTCTAACACTCCTGCTATTTCTGCCCCAATTGCTAAGTAACATGTAATTCTGTGAAAATTATAACTAAGGCATGAGATTTTGGGTGAGGCTTGGACAGCCCACTAACGTCATGGTGCCTTATAAACCTTCAATGCTATCTACTTAAATTAAAATGCACAGAATTCAACAAGGCCACAAGAAATGTCATTCTTAACACTCATTAGGTTCAACGTTTAAGAAATGTTATTTAGTTCAAGGTAAAAAACGGTGATGTCCCACTGTGGGTTGGCCGCTAGAAATTTGTACGATTTGTGCGTAGATAGAAAGAGAGTTGTGAATAGAGATTGAAGCTGGATCACATGCACCAATTGTAATTATGAAATACAATTACTTGTTCCACAGTGGCCATTGAACTCTAGGCCTTAAACATTTTAGAGATAAATCCCTTGACCATTAAGAACTCTAGGGCCTTAAACTAGAGATAAATCCCTTGACCATTAAGATAAGCCAAAAATGGTTTAGGGAATATTAAACATATATGCCTTGGGGGCCTTGGCAAATAAATACCCCTAGAGCATAAAATAAAGTTAAGGGCACGCATTAAGAAAAACTAGAGGGAATTCATACCTCCACCCTAGGAAAAATATGGGCCCTTAACAATAAAAATGAAAAGACTTGAAATAGTGTATGGCATATAATGTTCAACGGCTATCCTGTCTTCGGACGTGAGAAACAGTTGGCTCCATAATTATTATCTAACATGCACAGAGCTGTCAGCTTTAGACCGTGATCGATCTGGGGACTTTTTGTTTCTTTGCGTTACGCTCCATAGCCATGGCGGTCAGAGCTATGGTCGGCTTACAAATTATGCTACTTTCACAGAATGCCTGAGAGCCCATAATAGAGGTCGCTGGATGCTCCCATCATGTCGGAATCTATGTGTTGCATGTGCGCCAAGTTTCGCAGGTCTTTGCTATAAAGACTCTGCCTCTTATAATTTTTTTTTTTTTTTTGAAGGATCACATTAACTAATATTAATCCAGAATAAATACAAGATGAGCGGTATTAGGGTACTCCTGCCCACACCAGAGCAAGCACCCACCTAACATGTGTACCTATCTACGACTCATGCCACAAATCTCCCCAGAGTGTCTACAATGTGGAGGGTTCTTTCCCAGACCGCTGCTTTGAACTGGTCTTTCCGAGGGGACGCCAGGTACGAAAGATATAGTTTGTACCTCAACTGCGGGACCAAAGCCTCAGGTTGCATCTCTGCATTCCTGAACACCATCATGCGTCGTCGCTTCCAGATGAGCCACAACAACCAGGCTTTACACAGATGAAAGGCCGGACTACGGAAGTTGGGACCATTTGCTGGGGTACACCCCCAAAAGAACCTCTTTGATCATGGAGCGTAGGTTTGAAAGAGGCGGCCGAACCCACCGCCATGCCTGGATATGCAAGCAGAGAAACATGCGGTGTTCGGGGGGTCTCCACACAGTCACCACACATAGGACACAAGTCAAGCCGATCCGCGGGTTGATCCTGTGGAACCCACGTGTTCACCCTCGAGCGATTGCACTGTCTGCCACAACAATACGGAATCTTGGGAGGCGGAGATTGGGTTCCACACCCATCTCCGGTAAAGGCCCAATCATCCCGGGCATCAAGACTCCCCCGCGTCGAGGGAGCGGCCTCATCTTGAATTGCCAGAAGCCCATAATAGGATTTCACAAAATTTGAGGGATCTACTTTTGGGTGACACTTCCACACACGTCGTGATGCCTGCGGAGGGTGCAGTGGTAGAGCATTAGCCACCCGCCCGTGATAGTACAATCCCGTTCTTGAAGTTTCCAAATCGTGGCGAAAAAAAGTTGCCGTGGTGCACCGCCCGGCCCATATACCAGCTGCCAACCGTCAAACCCCCCACCGCTGCATCCGGGGCTGAACTTGGGGATCGACGGAGGCTGCCAGAATCACAGGTGCGCGTGATTCAAGCGGGATCCACCACGGCGATGCCTCCAACTGAATGCAGCTGGTGGCGTCAATTGCAAACAATGGACGGACCTGCTCCCAGGCTCGCAGGAGCCCCTTCAGAAATGGAGATGCATGAGCATACGGCCTGATATCCACAAACAATGCCCAAGGGAGCCGCGCGGACACGGACGGCTTGTGGAAAACTATCGAGTGACACAGCGACTGATGAAGCAAGACCATGCCCGGGGAGTCGAGCGCATTCTCAAGAATGGCAAAGACAAACTTAGACAAGAGGACCTTGCCATGCGGCGAGAGATCAAAGAAGCCAAGTCCACCCGCAGCCTTGGGGCGTATGCACTTCCACCAGGCCACCTTCATGACCGCCCCTTCCTCTCTGCCACTTATAATTTTTAATGCCGTAAAGAAGCAAAGTTGTGACTATGGTGATTGTTACCTTGAAGATATATTCCACCATCTATAACATATTTGTAAGATATGGCGCTCTCTGTTTTAGTATTGTCTATGCTTCTGTTCACATTCCAAGACTCAAACTTCCATAATAAAAAAACACTCAGTTTGCAGCAAATTCGAGTGAACTCCATTTAGTAATGTAATAATGTAATGTATTATTCTCTCGATGTTCAGACCCTCAGGTCCATAGGCGGCTTTTACAAAAATGTGCATTTATATTAGGCCATTTGCCTCAAGTTCATCAGGTAAATCATTTAATTCTAATATCTCTTTATAGAGATTCCACCAACCATATAAATAATTCCCAAGAACCGTAGTATCTAGTGTCTGCTCATGCAAAGAGGAGAACATCATGCACTCCAATAGCACGTGTTGCTCATCTTCCACACTAGCTCGTCTACAACAGGAGCAGAAGGGAAGTTCTCGGGGAACCCCATGAAAGCGACGGACCTCGCTTTCAAGTTTATGACTGCTTAACCTTATAATTGAGATATCATGTTTCTTCTTTTGCCCTGCAGGCTAGTATTCAAGTATTCTTGCTCCACATAGATCAGCATGGAATAATGCACTTCTATAGAATTCCATGGTGTTCCCCATGTCTTTTGAGTGACGCTATCAGTTACTAAGCATCTGATCCCTGCATTTGTTTCAGGTAGGTCATGCAGGCTAATTCCCCAACGCTCTGCTCACTCATGTAACTATTGGAGCCATCCTATGTATCTTGTTGCATTGATTCTCTTAGTGCCTGGTGTGGAATTCTTCCCTCTAGGTTCTGGATTCTGACCAAGTATGAGAGGGCTTGATAGAGGGCTTCAGCTTCAAGTGGGAGAAAACCTACTTCTGCCATAAGCATTGGATATGGAGTTTGGGCTTTTACTCCTAACTCATTTAAAAGGAAGCGCTTTTGAACATTTTCAACCTTTGTCCACATCTTCTTAGAGAGTCCAGGTCCCCAAACTTGACATCCATATATTGTGATAGGCTGCACTAGTGTTCTATACATAAGTTTCCTCAAATTCCATTTACAGACATGATTATTCTTCCATAGGCTCAGCACACTGTATAGAGCCCACATGCCTCCACAATTCTCTGCTCCACTCTTGCATTCCATTTGTAGCCATCTGTTACTTCAATTCCCAGATATTTATATGCATGTGTTCGTTCTAGTACTTCCCCGGCATATATCAGGTCTACTTTTTCCCTTCTTCCAATAATCATCACTTTGGTTTTCCGTCTATTCAACCGCATCCCTGTTGCTTCGCAAAATGACTCAAGAACATTCAATTGTTGTTGCAATCCTAGTGATATTCTAGATAGGAGAACAACATTGTCAGCATATTTATTTTTTTGAGGGTAAGATATATGTGTATTAATATTAAAATTAGAAAATATGTACAATAGAACCCCTCTATAAGGGAGATACAGATGATGTGGGAGTCCAAGTACAGGTACTACAGAGGGCATCTACTCGTCTTCCCCACTAAGAGGGTACTATAAGGAAGATCTTCTTTCTTCACCAAAGAGTGGGTACTATAGAGAGAGCCAGCTCCATTCCAGTACAAGATCCACCAATTAACTTAAATACTATCTGTTACTCATTATCAACCCAATGGCACCTGAAGTATGAATAGAACCCCATCAAGGTCCCTATTTTATCAAGTCCTTTGTTGTATTTCGTGCCTTTCTTCTTATGGTGAGATAGAGCCATCAAAGCGACCTCCATATTAAACGAGTTTTTTAGCTTTTCTATAGAGATCCCCTGACCACCTAAAGCCACATCACAATGATGCTTCCAGATAACCCAAAGTGTCAGGTTCACCAGAGAGGCATCAATGCAGCAACGATCCGTATTGATGAGCAGCTCTGGCCAGACCAATTGGCTTAACATGATACCAATAATAGGGCAGACCCACTGCCAGAATTCAACAATCCGGGGACAGAAAAAGAGGTGAGATATGGATTCAGTTACCTGACAGCCCAATGGACATCTGTCGTCAACTGTAATGCCCTTAATAATTAACCGTTCCATAGTACTTAATCCCCCTTGAAGAGCTAACCATCTGAAGAACTGAATCTTCCTAGAGCAGATAGATTTTCAGGAGTTAGACAGTAAGGTTTTGGTGTCTGCCATACTAACCCCAAGCCTCACCTCAGCTAACAGGGGGGTATCCTGGCACAGATCCCTATATATCCTCTTCACACTATACTGATTTTGCCCATCATATCCCCTGACCCCACAACACCCGTCAGATTAATGGTATTCCATAGGATTTCCTTTAAGACTTTACGGTCACCTTCCCTTGAGTTCGGGATTACCCTCTTGAATGCAGTCCAATTAACCCATCTGCCATTTGACGAAGATACGAGGGTGTGAGAGTGCCAAGGAAAGCCCGTCTCTCTCCCAGATCCCAGTGTTCCAAAATAGACTAAATCCACCCGCATCCCTGGGGGGATCTATTGGAGAGAAGAGATGCTGCACTTTTAACCATGCATGAAGAATTTTACGCATAACAGAAGATGTTCCAGGGGCCACCTTGAAGTTGTAGAATAGAGCACCCAGCTCATCCCTAGGGAGAGATGGCTTACCAAGGAGCTTGCCTTGCTTCAACCAATAAGAAACAAATCTCAAGGCGGGGGATGACTCACCTTGTAGTGCACGCCAGACAAATTTGGCTGCCAGAGCCTGAGCTTGTAAGAAGGGATCCTTACAGCCCAAACCACCATCTTTTACCCATCTTGTCGTTCATTTATATATCAAATCTGATCGAATTGGAAGCTGCAGAGGCAGGACCGACTATCAAACTCGACAAAAATTAGAAGGTTAACTAAGAACTAAAATGAGGAAATGCAAAGAAAGCTTAGCATACTTGTCTAAACATGTATAATTGTTATACAATAGCATATTGGAATATTCGTGTCACCGGGGCATCAATCCCAGCCGTCGAATTTTGTTTCGTCTAATCTGCACCGTGAAGCACAGTTTCATTATTTATGGACTTTCCACAAGTCCATAAATATCTCAAATTATCGCCAGTGGTAAGAATATAGGGTTCTTTCTTCAAAATAGTGACATGATTTTGTGCTCGGCTTAAAAAAGAACTCGGTTTCCGTGCGGGTAGTTGACATGGCAGGCCGTGGAATCCAATGCGAATTTTTAGATTTCGTCATTTCTTGTTATTAAAATGAGCCACAATTTCGGGAATCGTGCAAGTAGGTGAGATAGGAGGTCCCTTCATCCAGTCTCTTCATTGTCTCTTCATTCTATCTCTTCGTGCAAGCACCTTCATTCGCTCTCTTAGATTCATTTCAGGTCACTCAGAATGGTCGACACAAGGCGCAGACAGGGACACACCATCGCCGAAATGCAGTCTCATATTAGTGAGGCAATCTTAGCCCATGCGAATCAGTTGCAGCTGGAGGTACAAAACGAGATGAGCCAGATCCGAACGAGAGAAGTTAGCGCCCAACTCACGAAGCTCCTCAAAGGGGATGGGTTGATAAAGGATGGCGACGAGGAAGAACTCAGTAGGGTGGAGCTGGAGGACTGCCTCATATCTTTGAAAAGCATTTGTATTCTGAGGCAAAGGCACCGAAAAGGCTGCTGAAAATGGAGGACGTTTGGATTCACAACACGTTCGACCTGTTTAAAAGCTTTACAAGAAGCAAAGAAGACAATGCGAAGGTTTGGTAACCAAGCTCATCGTCGTCGGCGATGGTCACACTCTCAAAGACTTGGATGATCATTTGGATCTGTCAGTGAAGTCATATTGATGAGTTCGATCCGGGGATCTTATTGAGGTTGAACCCGGGCATTATTTGAAGCTTTTGTCTTTTATATTATATGTTGTCTATTATCTAGTATGTTTGTGTTGAATTAGCCATACTGTAAGACCTATGTATTTTCTTTATCTAAAAGAATACCAAACTGTTGGTTAATCAATATTGGAAACACTGGAAAGTAATACCAAAAATATTACACATGTCTTTATATTCTTGGATCATGTACATAAGTTATTTCACTTTTTGATTCTAAAAACATATACATTGAGTTACAGAGGGTGCGAAATTGGGCGCCCGCCCAATTTGCACCTCGCTAACTTGCAAAACAGATCGTATGACAACATGAAATGCTTAAGGGTCCACCCTTGGTGACATATCGGTGTGACCAACTTCACTTTGTTCTCCCCCCCCCGTGCCGCTTGCTTGGGGAGCTCCATCCGGGCCAGGAATTCTTGAGGAGGTTAGTGTAAGCGTCAACACCCTCATTCTCAACCTCATCGTCCATTTGAACCTCATCCCCTTCTCAACTTCCTCGTCCTCAACGTTAGCCTCTTTCATAACCTGAGGCTCCTTTTCAACGTCAACCCCAACCTCCATTGCTTGCTCTGATGGTAGTGGGTCCACAGGTTGAGCATCTTGTGTCTCCAATACAACAGAAGGTTCTTGGTCCTTCAGGAGCAGCTCCGTAAACTTCGAGCTACCCTCGACCAGATCTTGGGTGCACACTCTTTGCTGGCAGCCTGCCAAAGCATTAATGTTGTCCTTCTTCTTTCTAAAGAAAGACATGTCCTTTGCTCCAAAAACGCAACCTTTCTCAAATGGTCTGTGAGAGAACCCTTAGACATCCGAAGAGTGGATTGCAACTCTTGCACCGTTTGTGCAGGGAATGGACAAGGAGGTGGAGGAGGGGTCGCCACTGTACTTGCCTTGGAGCCGCTTGCTTTCTTTTTTCCCTCTGCTATCTTTTGCAATGCACGGGCTCTCGATTTCTTCTCGTCCAGCATAACTTCAAGTTGATCAAATATCTGAACAAGTTTAAGCTGTATATTCTCATCAATCTCAAATGCAGCGGATTTATATCCTTCGCACATGGCTGCACGGCTAAAGGATCCTCCGGAGAAGAAGTCAAGGACACTGCAACCCTCAAGCATAAATTTCCGCACTAGGTATGTGCATGTCCTGGAATCTAATTGATGTGGCAAAAGAGCACCCCCGCCTCCTGGGTAAAAGAATGCTAGGGTGTCCTACATTTGGCCAAATGTAGAGTAAGAGATGTATCACATTTCAAATACATAACCACCGCCTCCCATAATTTCGAATGGGTGACGTGGCTAATCCCAATAATTCCATATCCCAACCAACTTTAATTAAAAAAGAAAACAATAATAGGTGCCTACATTATCCTACATTATACGTAATGTAAGGGCATTTTTTTTAGACACCCTAGCATTCTTTTACCCTCCTGCCACACTCTTGTCACCCAAGGCCGATACAACCAGTATGCTGAATGATAGTAGACAACCGTTATAAGTGATATTGAAAAGAAATGGACAGAGACACAAGTTTAAATCCTGTTACCTGCTGCGCACTCATGATCGGGGAGGTTCTTCTCTATGTCCTCCGCTTCTTTCAAGTGCTGCGGAAACTTCGAATACTCTTGAGGATGGTCCGCGTCGTTGAAGCATATATTCAGGTCATTCATAGCAGGGGCAGCTGCTTGGTCTCTGGCCACATACATTACCAGAACAAGGGTCTACAGCTCGCGAACACGAGAGGAAGGGTTTCTCTTTTTAGGATCCTGGTACACTCCCACCCATACACGACTACCTCCGTCTATAGTTTTCATGGCAGACAAGCATTCACTCAAACGATCTGGACTGATAAAGATCGTGATCCAATATAGTTGCTGATCCGTTAGCACACTGATCTGGTCCAAGAACTTCTGGTAATCCTCCATGCTCCATTTCTTGATATTTCTGAAATCACATCCGATAAACCGAGCAGAGGTATTGACCACATCAACTGACATCCCCAGAGGACTGACACGGTAGCATTTGAATGATTTAGATCCATCTTCCACCGGTCCGCGCAGATACTCATCAACCTTCAGGATAAGAGCCTTTGGAAGGTTGAGCTTTTCTGCCTCCTTGCGGCTATCAACCCAATCACCTACACTGTTAGCGAACATTAACATCAAATTTTCCGTGAATATGGGATGAATTTTCCTCAAATCTGCCATGTTGTCAACTTTGAGCTTCTTTACATCTTTCAGATATTTAAGGAGTGCACGCTCGACAGTGCCAATCTTCTTCAGTTCTCCCGCACGGATTTTCATGACACGCCTACCTGTGTAATTTTTAGTGGTCTTGATGTACGTGGTGCCTGTCATGATCTCCGTCAACAGTCTTTGCAAATCCATTGGATGCATGGACTTTAAAGATCGGCACTTGTTATTCGTGAACATTCTCAGCCGGTCCTTAACCACTATCGTCTCACCCAATTCATCTTTTAGTTGGTCTTCATAGAACAACTGAGCCACTTGTAGGCACATATTCCAAGTTTGGTCATCCAAGTACACGAAGAAATCGTAATCTCGCATGCTAAGTTTCTTCAATGTACGCAAATCGGCTATAGCGAGCCAATCCCAATTTAATGGCCAAGGAGATGACATAGTAAACTTAGCATATTTGAAATATATGATCTCAAAATCGAGAAATGCACAAGCTACCATGCAATGCACATGGGGGCCAATGCACATGGGAGGGCTACCAAATTGGGCGCCCGCCCAATTTGATGGCCAAGGAGATGCGATTTTACATGCTTAATGCACATGGAGGTAACCCAAATTGGGCGCCCGCCCAATTTGATGGCCAAGGGGGTGCAATTTAACATGCATAATACACATGGGGACATCCAAAATTGGCGCCGCCCAATTTCATAGCGTGAGGCTACATGAAACATGTGTGATAAAGACATGGGAGGGCTCCCAAATTGGGCGCCCGCCCAATTTGATGGCCAAGGGGGTGCAATTCAACATGCATAATACACATGGGGGACATCCGAAATTGGGCGCCCGCCCAATTTCATAGCCAGGAGGCTACATGAAACACAGTGACAGCACATGGGAGGGCTCCCAAATTGGGCGCCCGCCCAATTTGATGGCCAGGGTGGTACAATTTAACATGCATAATACACATGGAGGCATCCGAAATTGGGCGCCCGCCCAATTTCATAACCAGGAGGCTACATGAAACATGGTGACTGCACATGGGAGGGGTCCCAAATTGGGCGCCCGCCCAATTTGATGGCCAAGGGGATGCGATTTAACATGCTTAATGCACATGGAGGCCTCCCAAATTGGGCGCCCGCCCAATTTGATGGCCAAGGGGGTGCAATTTAACATAATACACATGAGGGCGTCCCAAATTGGGCGCCCACCGAATTTGATGAGAAAAAAATACTACATGACAATTAGAATTGACTTACTGAATATGCGCTATCTTGGGATAGTCCACGCTTTCCCTTCTTCGGCTTTCCATAGATTGCCCATTGATTCCTTAGCTGCTGTATTTGCTCGAAGTAAACATCCTGATGGATGGTATTCTTGGTGATATCGTTGCTTTCCTGGCTAACCTTCACATATTCAGTAGGAGTGAGGTTCCCGGCCAGCACGCGACATTTTCTTTTAGCGTAGAAGAAAAAAATAAGATCTTTCGGATGAGCCCTTTCTCACGGCCATTCCAAGGCCGATTAACAAGAATTTGGGCAAGCTGCAGGTGGTGTGATTGCCATTTACAATCCGACCTCGCATTGTCCAAATCGCCGGCCTTCTTCCACGATTGCACGCCGAAGGTGCGGATCAAAGGGTACAACATCCGCACAAGGTGGATGCATCTGGACATTAATAAAGGATTCATAGAGTGTATCTACATGTTCAGGACTGATGACCCTGCAGGTCATATTTGCAGGTGCTTGATGCATTTTAAATATATCCACCTCTATTTCGAATTCAATTCCAAGAGGATAGATCCTTTCCCTGTGCCTAATGTTGATCAATGCACTTTGTGACAGCGAACGTCTGCTTTCCTGGGTCCCAGCCCCGCCAGATGTCGAGCACTTAACAATTTGCCTGTCATCTTCCTCTGAGCCTGTCCCAGTCGAACTCCCCCCATCGGATCCACCTGATGTGGATGGAGGAGTCGAGTCTCTTCTTTTCTTCGACGAGGAAGCTATTGCCTCATGCCGACTTCGTTTTCTTACTTGCGTTTCTGGTGGGGACTGCTCAGATACCTCCTGCGAACGAATGCTTAGGTCCGGGCTACGTGATGTAGTTCGCATACCACCAAGAATCATTTTTGGCGTTTGTGTTTCTGATCTTTTCTTTTTTGGAACATTTAATTTTTCTGACGAGACGGCTGTTGGCTTTTCTGTGCCCTTAGGTCCTTCATTCTTCCTAGAAACTCCATAACGTGACCTCAACCACGGCGTGTCATAGACCTTAGGTTGGTTCTTCCCATGATATTCTGTGTAAAGGGCCTTTGATCGATTTTGTTTATGATCGAGTATGTACTGTCTAACTGTGTTAAATCCATCTATAATATCTCCCCGTTTGGTGAGTCCAGATCTATCAAGGCTTTCGTAAGAAGCAAGGACCCAGCCCTTGGCCTGACACGAATGTGGAGCCTCAGTGATGCTTGCATGCATTAACTGAGGATTGTAAGTCTCAAAGGGTAACCTGTATCCTTGAAATGACTTATCAAGCACGTCTTCCACGACAACATCTAGCTCGTTGTCAACCTCAGTGCTCACAGTCATGTCAATTGCGATACCAGCATTCTGTATCCTCCGAGTCCCGGGCTCAGCAAAGTACAAGCACAGATCCTTGAGATGATTTGTGCTTGAGCCAGGGTGGATTGTGCCTACCTCTATGCACCATGAAAACTTGTCCGCTACAGCTGTCATTAGCTCTGGGACGACTTCAATACCATTGAACTGAATGCTCGACTCTGTTTCCTTTGCTGCAGCAAATGCCTGTGCCAACGGAGGGCCAGCTCCAGGTACACGTGCAGTTTGTTTAGTTCTGGCCATGGGTGCTGCATAACATCATTCATTAAACCCATTAGTAGTGTATTCAAGCATTAAAACAAGATAGGGGAGAACAGAGGAGTTTTAAAAGCAAGAACATCGGCAAGAGGGTGCCAAATTGGGCGTCCGCCCGATTTGGCACCCCAGAGGAGGTTTGGATGGAGAAACCGAGGCAAGAGGAGACACCCCAGGAACAGATGCAAGAGGGTGCGAAATTGGGCGCCCGCCCGATTTGCGACCCCAGAGGAAGTTTGGATGCAGGACCAGATGCAAGGAGAGGCAAGGTGGGCGCCCCCCCAATTTGCCACCACAGATGCTTGGAGACAAGGAGAGGCAAGAGGATCACAAATTGGGCGCCTAGAGTCGGTTTAGAAGCATGGAAGCAGAGGGTGTGTGGATGCAGAGGGTTATTTGGTGCAGAGGACACAGCTTCTGAGGTACTAAGTCACAACCAAAATTAGAAGCATAGAATCCAAAATTGATGGATGTAGGATAGCTGAGAATTTCATTTAGGGTGGACTGCTTATGGCCAGTGGCTTATCGCCTGCAGTAATATAATAAACTAAACTTAAACATAAAAGCGTTACCTTTTCCTTCCTTCAAGGGTCATTTTTCCATGAAACCAGTGGCGCCTGGAAGCTCAGGGACAGCGCTTACAAGAAACAGAACCTGGCGGAATCACTTAGAAGACGATAGGCGCAGCGTGAACCTGGCGAAATCACTATCAAGACGAGAGCAGCTGCCTGATCCTGGCGCAATCACTTTCAAGACGATAGGCGCAGCAAGAACCTCAAATGAATGAGCAAGCGGTTAGGAATCGGTGGCGAGATTGAACATGTGAATGACAAGTGGCATCCATGCAAATGAAGAGTCTTAAAAATAGACCGTTTTAACTAAATATAGACCAAAAGAAATAACAATAAAAATAGACTTATGCAATAAATGTGCCCGAAACATTAAATGCCGATTTTTAAATTAATATAGACGTCCGCCCGCCCGCCCCAATTTGAATTGCCCGCCCCAATTTGAATTTAAAATCACAGGCCCGCCCGCCCCAAATTGAATTTAAAACTACGGGCCCGCCCGAATTTGAATTACGTCCCGCCCGAATTTGAATTTGAATATATATTACGGGCCCACCCGCCCAATCAAACTCTAGTGGGAGAATTGAATTTTGAATTACTCTCACGGAAGCGGAGCGGATAAGTATTTCGTTCTCCCACATTCTTGGGCGGCTACTTGTTCAGCGGATGGCGTGCGATTCACCAAAGGTAAATTTCTTCCGGTTTATACGTTTATTATTTGCCACATTGGTATAGATGCGGATTTTAAGATGCCTGGATTGGTATAGAACATTATTGATGAGAAGATTTGAGAAATAAATAGAAGTTTGAGAGATGTATGCCCGGTCCCCCCAACATAACTGATGTAGCCTACATTCTATTTGGGGTAGCATGGAAGCTGTCCTGGTTACAACCCAATTACACACCCGTGTAGATCACGAATGGCCAAATTTTATTCCAAATTGGGTTAGCAAATCGATTTCATACCCGTGTAGATGTGCAGGGCCAAGTAGGGTGGGTGCCTAGTTTGATTCCTGAGCAACTATGTATGGGCAGATAGACCCTTACATAGAAAGAGTAACTATGTATCATTATGTGGGCGGGTGCACAATTACAACTGCTAAGGACCACTAGAAGGAGCAAATTGGGCGCCCGCCCAATTTCATCTGCTAAGAAAAGGCGCAGCGAGGCGACAAATTGGTAGTGCCCAATTTCAACTCCCGAAGTTTACTACAGCGAGGGGCAAATTGGGCACCGCCCAATTTCTACTAAAAGCAGCTTGCGCCGCAAAATTGGGCGGGTGTTCGAATTTCAACTCACTCAAGTTACTACAAATGTAAGCAAATTGGGCTGTTGTAGTGGTCTCGTGGAGTTGAATTGGGCAACTGCCCAATTTGTATCCACCGCTTGGTGAATTAGCGGCTTCAATTTGCCCCCGCTGCTATGGGATCTTCAGGAGTTGAAATTGGGCACCCAAACAATTTGCTACCTGTTGTAGTCTTTCTTAGCAGATGAAATTGGGCGGGCGCCCAATTTGCTCCTTGTAGTGGTCCTTAGCAGTTGTAATTGTGCACCCGCCCAATTTGCCATCACAGGGTGCTATACAATAATGATACATAGTTACTCTTTCTATGTAAGGGTCTATCTGCCCATACATAGTTAATCTTTCTATGGAAGGGTCTATCTGATTACAGCATGGAGGAAATTGGGCGGGTGCCCAATTTCACCTGCCAAGAACCATTACAAAGGGAGCAAATTTGGCGCCCGCCCAATTTCATCTGCTAAGGACCATCTGCTACAAATTTGCTCTTGAACTGATTCATGTTTTCTTTGTGCGTGAGGTGTACCTATTCAAAAGGCTGGCCGGGCAGTTGCCAAAGGAGCCATAGGAGCCAGGGAGAGATGCCACTTTAAAGACATCCCAGATGGACTTGTGAGTGTTGGTGTTCTAGCTGTGTTTGAGGGGCATCATGTTCTCTGTTGGCCTACTCCAGATGCAAGAACCTTAGGTGAGGGGCTGGGTTCCTTCATTCTCTGGAGGGAAAGTGATGTTCACGACTCCAATGTCGTGGACGTGCCATCGATCCAAAAAAAAGGAAAGTGGGAAGCAAACAGAGACACTATGTCACTAACTAGGTACACACTCACCGGGAGACCGACCGCGAAATTTATCACTCTTGTCTGCTGCCATCCCCGCAGCGGAAGGATTTATATCCTTCACCGGGTCCGCGATGCAGTATGTGACCAGTTCTTGGGTATGAAGACCGTAGGGAGGTTTATTGATGAAGGCTTTCCCCCTCCGACAGAGGTGAACTTCCGGTGTCAGGCATGTTTGACAATACCTAAAGCGGGCATGCTTTTAAGGTGGAATAATGATCTAGTTAGGGTTTGTGGGGTGAAGGTGTCGGAAATTTTAAGTGCAGCACCAGTGGAACAGCATGATACGACGTCGAGCCAGGGCAGCTCGGAGCTTGAGAAGCATCCGCAGTACGAGAAGCGTAAATACACCTTCCATTCTCGTCAGCCAAAGAGAGCATCAAAGCCTCCAAAGATAGATCGACTAACAACCAATGAAGCCATCTTGAGGTATAGGAAGACCATGTGTTGCAAACAGAGATGTTGTGAGAAATTCAGTAGGGATCAAGCTATAAACATGCGAAAGGATTTCTTCGCCATGAAATCGAGTGACAGGACCACTTTTGTGTATGATATGTTAGGCAACAATATGAAGGGTAGAAGGGTCCATCGGCTAGTCTTGCAAGGCGTCAGTGTCTGTGAGAGAGCTTGGTACCTTGGTCTTGGGATTTCAAAGTCGGGGTATCTCAAGTGGAAGGCAGAATTCCGCTCCGGTGCTCGAAAGGCTGAGCATGGCAATTCAGGCACGATGAAAGCACTCGAGAAAACGTGAGGAAGTTGCCTGCTATGTTTACGAAGACATGCATTCTCGAAGAGGTCAACGCTGAAGTCATGACACCGATTGGGCAAGAAGGTATCTCCGGCTGGGATTTCATAGGACGTGGAGACGAGCTTCAAGGACGCCGGATATTGCTAAGAAGATTGCATTCTCCAAGTGTGACACTTGCGAGGTTATCCGCACGAAGCTGTTGAAGACCAAGGATGAGGCTGAAAGGAGAATATTGCATGATCAGAGAAGGGCACATAGACTAGAGCAGCAATCATGTCGCACCGATCGGGTCATGGAGATCGTTATCCCAATGTGCATCCTCGAGACTATGTATGTATCATTCATGACAAAATGGATCGAGCAAAGACTATGATTCCAAAGTTGCTATAATCCGTGAAGTCCCTTTGGAGACTAGATAAGTTAAAGACTTCATTGACAGTGCACTTACCCACCCGGCCATGGGAGAGGGTCCTATGGTAATTTTGCTTTGGATCCGTGGGGACGACTCCAACTTCCACGTAGGTTCCTTTGAATAGCATTTTGAAAAGGTTGGAGCTGCCTAATGAGTTTGCAGGAGGCCATCTATCGTTATTCGATCCATCAGTCCCAGATTGGGCAAGGGCCTTACGTGACACCACCGCGCTTAGCGCCAAGTTGTCGCTATATCCGGCAAGAGCATCCCCGTTGCCCCCCTCAACCGGAGGGACCCTCATTGAAGCGCCTCCCTCATTGATTGATGTTGCAACTAGACAATGCATCCGGACAAAACAAAAATAGGTATGTATTCTCATATCTTTCATACCTTGTATATCTCGATGTTTCGATGAGATTGAGTTAGGTTTTATGATGCCCGCCATACACATGATGATATAGATGCTATGTTTGGTAATTTTTCATCTACCTTGAAGAAAGCCGGTGCTAACCATGCCCGAAGTTGTTGTATGAATTTCATACGTGCAATCTCAACACGCCGATGCCATATCTTGTTGATAAGGTTCCAGATTGGAAAGGTTTCATAGAAGGGTATATCCCCGATGGGGAAGATAGATTGATTTGGTCACACCGAGCCCTCGACCTTTAGATTTGCTATGAATGGTGGCCGGGCCCGTCATGTACCATAAGGCTCGCCCCACGTTCGTGGATTGGTTACCTCCTCTTTGGAATAAGAATGTGGAAAGAAGGAGAGGATGGAAAACCCCTAATGCCATCCGAAATCCAAAGATGTTAGCACCTAAGACCTCGGTGAAAGACATTGGTCAGCTCAAACAAGATCCATAAGCATATCCTCCATTGGGTCGCATGCTCGGCGAACAAGAAGGGCACACCGAGAGGCGGCCAAATATACAAAGACAATTTACGGCGACAATTGAATATTGGATGGGACTCTTGCAGCATTCGGGTAACATCACCCACGTGGTAGGTCCTTACGAGGACTTTTGTACAAGACTAGGCAAGATAGACTTGACATACCCTCGATGTGGTGGGCGTGGTGGAGCCAATTGCAACCATCACTCCCGCTTATGTTGGTCCATTGAAGGATAAGCCCGTGCGAATTCAATCCATTCAAGGATTTGAAGAAGGGCATGTTTGTATTGGCGCCGGAGGATGATGTCTTGTGCCCAACATGGCTAGGGTATGCTACTGAGAGGAACCTCAAATGGATGATAAGAAAGAGAACTTCGAGACTATCGGTCACTTGGTGGGAGCTGTCCTGTTAGGGAACCGGTGTTCCCACCAACTATGTCAATTGTTGGAAGAAGAGATGGAGGCCGACAACGCTAGTGACCGCATTGAGATAGAGAGTATCGACTACGCTTGAAGTCCTTCGAATAAGAAGAAGCTACCAAACACTGTCAAGATTCCTACGCTTGTTGCAGAAGCATATGCGGCACTTGCCGGGGATGTATGTTAGTGTTATCGAAGCGTCTGTTTTATAAAAAGTCCACAATTCAAGGTATTGTCCACATTTAATGAAACTGTGCTTCGTGGTTTAATGCCGAAGTTTGCCCTCCGAAGTGGGTGCGGGTGATGGCGAGACAGATGCGCGGGTGCAGATAGGATAGTGGTGCGGATGATGGCGACTCCTAGGGCAAGGCAAACTTCAATTTGGTTGCCATATTTCTCTGCCGAACAATTATGGATTCACTGGCTCTTAGGGTATGTCTGCGGCAAAATCCGATCCTATTCTTTCTGAAGGCATCGTTAGGGTTGTGATTGAGCGGTTCTACCATAAGACTTCTACCTTATTCGGCATAACCTGGATGTTTTATACCTGCTCATATGCATCAAGATCTTTTGTTGCAGTACCATCTCCACTGCAAGCACTTTGCAAGAAGGTAAGCAAGTCAGTTAGAGCTTCGACGAATTCGGTTGCTAATCTAGAACTTATTTGGCAAGGATCCTTGAATGATTCAGATTCGTCTTCTTTGGCTTCTAAGCCATAAATTCAGTTTCTTAGAGGACGGGATTGTGAAGGGGATGAAGCCATCCAGGAGCTGGAAAGTGGAAATTTACGGAGTTCTAGATAAATCAACTCCTGCATTTCAAGGTAAAATTTTTGTGTGAAGATTGGTTATTTCATGGGCATAATTTTCTCATCTCCTTGATGGTCTATGTGCAGGACTTTGGATCTGAAACAGTTGTCCTTCATCTGGTCATTATGAGGGCAGGGGTAAGCTTTCTTTTTTATTTGATTTACATCGGATGTTTGATTTGATTTACATTGAACATGTAACGTATTCGTGTTTGAATAGGTTATTTAGTCAATAGCATGGGTCTAATCCCTGCAAATTTTCTTGACAACCTCAGACTGCAAAGCTGACTTCATCTATGAAGGCATAATTTGGCCTTTACTGTGGATTGAGGGTTCCCAACATGAAAGAAAAAATTAACGTAAAGTAAAAGCTAACAAAGATCTAGCAGGGAGCAGTGTTACATAAAGAAAAGGCTGCAGAAAAAAACAACCCACACCTTGAGTGGAAAAATGCAGCAGACAAGGGCATGGTCATGGCAAATGGAGGCATCCATATGATAAGTTTTCTTTTTTGTTTTCTCTTTGGCCATAGCCAGAAGGTTGGAAGCTTGGATTTTCTCTCATCATTGAAGATTATCTTGTGCAGAAATCGTGGATAGATATGGAGTGTAGACTACCACTTAAACACTGCAACTTGAAAGGTACTTTTCAATCCTTTTATTTGTTTTGCTGTGCACCGTTACCAACGGACCCTGCTTGGCACCAAACAACCCAACAAGCAAGCTCGTGTCCTCCCTTGCAAAGGTCTAATTGAATGCATTCTTTTATGGCTCATTCCCTACTTCAACTGAACTGATTGATTGATCTTGATGTATCTTAAAAATATGCATAAAGAACCCACTAGCGCAGACAACTTTGTTGGTACTTCATGACTAAATTGGTCTGTAATGAATGGTAGAATCGACGGTGGATATGACCTCATCTTGGGAGACTCTTCAAACTAAGAATAGCAACATCCATAATTGATGCATACTATAGCCAGCTCAAAATAAAGAAGGAAGAGTTCGGAAGACCCCCTGTTCAGGTCTGAAAATCATTTGAAGGATTTTTGAATTGATTATTTTTTACTCTCTAAAATTTGATTAGCATGTCAATTTATTACCGTGTCTTTGGGCTGCTTTAACTGTTCTAGGTTCCTTCATTGCAATTTCTCATGATTCCACATAAAACAGGTGCTTACTCTCTATTTGCACATTTTGAAATATCTTTTATTGAGTGATTGAGACTCAATTCTGATTTATTTGAGGAAAGGTTGTACTTTAGTTATAATGTGCGCATTTTAGAGCTAACCTGCTCATATCTGTAGACATATTTTTTCTGTACAATGATTGAGTTACATTTCATTCTCTATAATGATAATTTTTAGAGCAAGCCAGGTGATCTAATTTCCCCGTCAAACCCCCTTTAGGATTCACTCGTCCCTTAACATGCGTCCCTTAACATGCAGGCACATGCTGGACTCCATCTTGAAGCAATAAGCCAGTTTGGTCAATATGACCAACTCGAAACAAAGAAAGAACCAATGACTGTTGAAAATTTCTTAGGAACATATTGTGGTAAGTCATTCCACGAATGATAGCATGGCAATCTTGAGCACCATATCCAATTATCATTGCTGCAGTCCAATTGCTTGGTCACTGATTTTTTTTAGTAAGTATGTGTGCCACATCAAGTTTGCTGCACAAGCAACTTTAGTTAGCAAAGCTGAAATTTGGCAACAATCATCTACAACATAAGAAGTTTTTCCATTCTATAGGATTGAAAAAACTGGGTGGTAACATGCTCAACCTAGTTATCAAAGCAGCAAGGCTTTCTGTTATGCTCAACCTTTATGTTGCAATTAAGCATTTAATAAATCCAAATTTTTGTATCAATCTCTGTTCAAGTTTTTATGTTTTCATAGCATAGAAATCCGACTTTTTATCTTTTAGGGTCACGCAACTTCCTGATAATCTGGATTTTATGATATATTCAATCATCATGGAAGTTGTTTCCACCAAAAAAGGACTTGAAGTAGGTATTTAATATGGTTATAGATGAGGTGGATTATGATGAAAATGTATGTTATATTTGACAATGTAAACAAGATTGCCATTGATAATGTGGCAAGGTTTGAGATATTGTAATGCAACGTGTGTATAATCTCTTATAATAAGTGCGTTGCTTGCATTTGCAATTCGTTAATCTCTTGACGATAATAATCAATATTGTCAGTATTTTGTTCCTACTTTTACACGTGGACTTTTATATTCATTGAGTGCTCATTTGCGGGCGCTTGCATGGATGTAACACAAAAAGTAACGCGCAGCAATAAGCAGTAAAATGGCACAGTATTTATAGCACTCCATATGCGTTAGAAGAAAGAAAAGAGATCTTTGAGTTCGGCTTGATGTCTTTTCCTATTTTAATTGTTGCTATTAGGGCATGCTTTTGTGCAAGATTAGACCGTTGTTGGGCACCCAAATTGCAACAGATCCTCTTTGGGCTTTGAGCTACAAAGGAGCAGTTCTGTTACGAATGTTCTAGCCAGTTTAGTTGTGAATGTTGGGAAAAAGTCAGTTGAGGAAACCCTAAGAAACAATACTGCCTAGTTAGGAAAACATAAATCCACGGTCTACCATTCTTGCATAGAATGCATAACCCAAATGAAATCCAAAGATCCCGCACCAAGGCTATAGCACAACAACACTCAAAAACTAGCACTCTTACACTAGGCAGCTTTGACACTAAGAATTCCTTGCACTATCTCGAATAACCACATTTCAAGCTGGAAAACAAGTCGAACAAAAGAAATCTTCGTGGCGGCACATTAACACAAGCACATTAGAACCTTTTGCAAGTTTTAACATAGTATTATAATAATAGTAAGCACAATTTGGCTTATAGTTCCTGGAGTAATATGCAATATGGCACCCAAAGGCTTCTGCTCTTTGCACCACATCCTGGTCCTCTTGGGTTTGTTGTAACCCGATGCCTCAGTTCTCTTCTTGCTATCGTGTCCATAGCTTTTCCCTCAGTCTTGGGTGAGCCAAATAACCCACCCCTAAGAAACAATACTGCCTAGTTAGGAAAATATAAATCCCTGGCCTGCTATTCTTGCATAGAATGCGTAACCCAAATGAAATCCAAAGATCCCACACCAAGGCTATAGCATAACAACACTAAAAAACTAATACTCTTACACTAGGCAGCTTTGACACTAAGAATTCCTCGCACTATCTCAAATAACCAATTCAAACTGGAAAACAAGTCGAACAAAAGAAATGTTCGCGGCGGCCAATTTCTTGTAAATATAGTGGATGGGATGTCGGAGCTTGGGGGCCTTTTGAAGCTAATGCATTAGGAAAACCGACGAGCTCTAGCTCAACCACCATAAAAATCTACTCTCCTATGCTAAACGCTGCCGCCTTCTCTAAATAAAATCCCTAAACTTAAAGTTGAAAAGCAAAATCGAAATTGGGTATTGGTGGAATATTCAGGAAAGAAAATGACGTGTTGTAAAATTTCCTGCTCTTTTTCTCTATCCCATACTTTTTCCTAAAAAAATAAAACTTTATTCGAGGATAGAACTGGCTATATTTTTGTTAGCAAGATTTTTCTGATTTTGCATGGTATCTTATAACAGTTCCAGGAAATTTCCCGAACCAAGGTTCATGCGCACCTCAGTCTAAAAACAGAAAGTTCTTTGAATTGGTGGTAGATGTAGGTAAGATAATCATGGGCATCACTTTCATCCTCATGGGCGATCCTTTGGAATTTGTTGTAGATGTCACTAAGATCCTCATGAGTGATCCTTTGGAATTGGTAGTAGATGTAGATCCTCATGGGTGATTCTTTGGAATTTATGGCAGGTGTGGATAAGATCCTCGTATGTGATGCTTTTGAATTTGTAGCAGATGGCAGTGCATGGGTATGCATGATAGTAAGTGTGAGTAAGCTCCTCATGGATGATAGTAAGATCCTCATTGGTAGTCAAAGATTCCGTTGATGGGCAAGCACGACAAAGTGAATGGTACTTCTTCCTTTGCAAATGTACTTTTAAATTCTATTAATAATATGAGGAACCCCTCGAAGGGGGGTACCATTTCCTTTAAAAATGCTCTTTTAAATTCTATTCCTGTTGAAAATGTGGTCCATAACTCTGTGAAAGATTCTTTGAAAGGTTCCATGGTTGACCTTTTCATTATTAAGGATAGATTTGTTAAAGGAAAATATGCTAATAATGGGATCTTAATTCACTTCCCTCCGTCCGCCCTTATTATAGGTTAAGCATTGGCTTAACAAAACCATCAATATCCCGATTCTTTCCATTCTCAAAATAGATAATAAGACATACCAGATTCTCTACAGGGATAGTAACCATAAAAATAGCATTTTAATCAGGAAAATTTCTATTGTAGCTAATTGCCCAGTCTACATCATGAAATGGAACCATCTTTATATTCCTGGCGACCATTCAGGACAACCTAGATAAAATGCCCTAATTTCCCCCAGTTTTTTGGACCCTGAGCCATCTTAGGTCCATTGGTTCTTGCCTTGGAGAAGTCATTAAAATTTCTATCCCTCAAACAGACTTCCCCTCCATACGTATTCTTAAAGAAGTGAACTCTAATTGGGAGAAGTACATAGGGACTAGAATTGATCAGGACACTTTCCTTGATGCGGATATCAAGTACTCCACGATGCCTATAAAGGCCAAAGATAAAGGCAAGGCTCTCATGGATAAGGGCAAAACCTCTGCCTCAGTTAAGAAGTCTGTGTGGGTCAAGAAGAATGTGGGTGCAAAATCGGTACTGGGTAGCAGAAATCACCGTCCAGACGCCGCTTACAAGTGCTTAAAATCGGCGTGTTTTAAACACGACGTGCATGATTGATCAATTGACATGTAGGGTGCGCGCCCGTCAAATGACAGGCTGAGAGAATCATGAGCTTGAATGGTGCCGGAAACATGAATGCCTGTAGCCCGCCATATTCGTGGATGGCGGGCTTACCCATCTTGAATTCAAGCAAAATGGAGGGACTAATTGTTTCCAAGAATTGCCTGAACCGAAATTCAACAATTTGCCCTCACCAATTCTGCAATACACAGAAATCCGGGATAGATGAAACCCAATTCCTCTCCCCGTTCACTTTACAAAGCCATTGATGCAGCAAGGAAGAGAGATCAGAGGCAGAGATTGTATGCAAAGAAGGTAGCAATGAAGAAGAATTCCCCTTCTAAAGATTCGCCTTCAAAGAAGAATAAGAAATTGAGACTGAGTGACCGCAGAATAAGAGAAATTTCAGGAGAAATTTTTGAAGTATTCAACCAAATTAGTACAAATGTTGATGACAATGACAAAGGCCGTATCCTTGACAGTCTTCTTTGGAGGGCAAGGGATTTACCAATTGCTTCTATAAAGAAATCTAAGCAGGTTACTATGGCCGAGCAAATGGTGAAGAATTTGAAGGAAACAATGCAAGAACATAAGTATGAGAGGAATTATGACATGCTTCGTGCAAGGAAGTCCACCCTGACAATGGAAGCAGCAGGTACAAATGGTGTCAAGCCATTGAATCAAACAGAAGTGGCCAGATTGCTCAGCATCCCCAGAAAAACAATTTCAAATGCTTTTCAAAGAAGGGTGCAAGCTAACAAAGGGGAAGGACCTTGGTCAATGTTCAGGAGGAGGAAGCGGATGGATAGCATGTTAGATTACAATAGAGAAGCTGTTCTCAAGTTCTGGACAGAAAATACAAGAGTTTCTCCATACAAGAAAGACGTGAGGAGGTATGTATCAGAGACAGGAATAAAGATGGAACATCCAATTCACCTTCTTGAAGTCAGCCAAGTAAGTATTCATCCTATATTGTAGGGTTCATTATATGTAGCATTTATTTGGCATTCACACGATTTCCCTGCAGTTGCAATTCTACCTCAGGTTTAGAGAGGAGAATCCTCATATCAAAATTGCATTGCAGACTTTTGAGAGGTTGAAACCGAGTTTTGTAAGGAGGATGCGTGAAAGGCATACATTTTTGCATCTACCACTTGAAATTTGAATACATCATGCGGGGATTGAAGCGTACCGAGAAAATTGGGTGGAGTTCATGACAATTGCAACCGCCATGCGTGATATTTGTGGCCCCCGCCCGTAATGTGCAAATCAAGGAGCATACAATCAAGTGCACCAGTGATTTATGGAGATAAGTGGTATGCAGCAAAGGTGATGATGAGGAGTGGTTTGATCATAACTGCTTGATGTTGGCGTGTAAAAAATGTGGGTTGGATAGAATTAGAAAATGTCCACAGGAAATGGATGGCACGGGTTCATTACTAGTTACTTGGAAGACATTTGAAAAGCAACTCGTGGACCAGACAGAGAATTGTGGGGATCCAAGAAAGGCTTTGAGGTACAAACCTGTCTTAAGATTAGTACAGAAGGAGAGAAGTCCCAAAGAGTTTCAAGAGGATGTGAAGAAGGTAATATCAGATTTTGTTCCACACAATTACATAGCACATTGGCAAGGCCAATCGGTTTTTAACAAGTGTGTGTCATCATTTCGGAAGATACAATTGTATCTCAAGTATTGACTTTGCGTAAAAATTACAGCATCAAGATCCGAATGAGCCCCTACCAATGCAGACCGGCATACGCACCAAGTTTCTATACTTGTTCACATAACATATAGACATGACAAAAGTGCCGATATTCCTGTTCTGTGCGCATTTAAGAAGACTGGCCCAAAGAAGAAAAAAAAACGTAAGATTGGAGCAGATCAAGAATAGACTCAACAATGGTAGGAAGATCATAAAAGAGACTCACTTTTACATTTTCGATGATAAAGTGCATGACTCATTATTTGTGGAACACGCCTACAAAAGCATGTTGCATGGCTTAAGGAACAGGAAATAGAGTATGAGAAGCATTGGGTTTGGAGTGATGGTCGCTCATCACAATTCAAGTCACAAAACTTTTTTTTTTTCTTAGGCGGTACTTCACAATTAATGACAAGGAAATAGTGTGGAACTACTTTGCCACTGCTCATGGTAAAGGTGAACATGATGGTGCAGGTGCTGTTATCAAAAGGCTGCTAAGTAAGGAACAACTCAAACCCAATGGTGTGCAACTGAGGCATGCTAAAGATATTGTAAAATTTCGTGTACATATTTCAAAGTGATCTACCAGTTGATGAAACAGATGAGATCAAAAGATATTTTTGGGAAATTGAACCTGCTGTTGTGGCAAACATGCAAGAATATGAAATTGAAACACTTAAAGGCACAAAGAAGATTCACTGCATCAGACCTGTCAACAGGAGTAGACCAAACAAACTTGCTCATAGATGCCTGTCATGTTTCTGCTTGTTTTGCATGGATCAGAATTGGGACTCCTGCATCAATACAGGTAGATTTGGAAAGTGGGAGGTAACTGACTTAAAACCAGGAGTTGAGAAGAAAAAGAAGACTCTTGAACAAGCCAATGAATGGATCAGTAATTTGGTAGAGGTAGGTGACAATTTTGCAGTGAATGCTGAGGTAGACAATTCAGAGGGTGTGGACTTCTACATCCTCAAGTGCACAGAACCCAAATGCACACTTGAAGATTCATACAAAGATGGATGGGGGCAAAAATTTGGAGTGCATGAGGTTATCTTAAGTGGACTGTATTATCAATTCTTGGGTAATTTCAAGTACATGTTGCTCACTAAACAACCCGAAGCCTCTGTGCACAGCCATGTGGTAAGATATCCTAAAATTGATATGGACAAAATAGAAGGCACAGACATGTACAAAATTTCACAGGAGACCCATGAAAAAATTATGGCCAGTCTCCCAATAACATTGTAATTCTTTGACACTTAACCAAATTGATGTAATTCTTTGCAAGTGATTTGTTGTTCCAGCACCTAAGCACGTAAGCACACATTTGTATATATATTAATAATAGTGAGGATGCACAAGGGTGGTGTGCATGGACATGTACTTCGAAATGAAGATTGAATTGTTGTTTAAGAATGTACATTTATGACATTGGAATAACATTCAATTATTTATTTTGGCCATCACTATCCCAACATTCTTGGCAAAATTATATTGTCAAGGCATTTCCTCGATGTGACATATGTCAATTCCAATGGTCATACGAAATATTTAAGCCTGGTTACGAATTAATTGTTCTGGCGCGTGTGAGGTTTTTCGTACACTGACGCCCCTAAGCATAGGATTTAAGCACTAGGCGCCTAATCATAGGATTTAAGCTCTTCTTACGCCCTCATGCTTCCGTCTTAAGCCGGCTTCTTGCCAAAATCCTC
Organism: Isoetes taiwanensis; assembly: GCA_021234155.1. Classification (NCBI taxonomy): domain Eukaryota; kingdom Viridiplantae; phylum Streptophyta; class Lycopodiopsida; order Isoetales; family Isoetaceae; genus Isoetes; species Isoetes taiwanensis. Next base: position 1,151,837 of record JAJEKV010000129.1, read on the forward strand.
TTCTTACGCCCATTCCGTCTATTTCCTTTGCAATGGCCTCTGCATGCATCGGAAATAAAGCACTAGAGTATATGCTTAAGCAGGTGCCTGAGGATGCGGACGTCGCTCCGCAATACAGGAGCGCCTATTTCTTTGAGCCGGTTCGTCCAGAAGAAGCAACAGACACTGAGGACCGTGAGGAAGAAGAAGGTATTCTTTTGTTTTGCAATTTTTTTTGTTTTGTTTTTCTTTTGTTTTAATTAAATGCTTTTTTTGTTTACAGAAGTCGAGCAGGAAGTGGAGCAGGAAGTGGAGAATTCTGAAGAGGAAGAGGAGGAGAATTCCGAGGAAGAGGAGGGTGAAGAGGAAGAGGAGGATGAAGAGGAAGAGGAAGAGGAAGAGGAAGAGGAAGAGGAAGAGGCAGATGAAGAAGAGGAAAAACAACTCATTTTCGAGAGCTGCTACGAAGACCGCCCGACCAAAAGGCAGAGGAGGCGGGAATTGGAGGAGAATGTGTGGAGTGAGCCCGAATCTGAACCCGAAAGACCCTGAAAGCACCCGAAAGCCCCTGAAAGCCCCCGAAGACACCCGAAAGCCCCCGAAAACACTGGCCTTATGGCCTTTTTTTGTAAAATGTTTTGTTTATATAAAAGGTTTTTTGTCTCTAGCACTTTGTTCTTTGTTTTTCATTTTTTTTCTCTATCAAATGTTCTTTTTGTCTATCAAATATATGAAGTTTTTTGTCTCATCTACTTTGTTCTTTGATTATCTCACTTACTTTGTTATCTACTTTGTTCTTTGTTGTGTCTCACATTTTGTTTTTTCCATTATGTAAAGAATGAATTCATTTGATGTTCTTACTTCTATTATCCATGCAGGTGACAAAACATTGAATTCTTGTACAGTTCATTCAGATTCTGCTTGAATGTAACAGTGCTCTAGCTCATACACTAAGCACTTTAATTAGTTTCAGCAGTGCTTGTGAGGAAGCACTGGAACACACGAGCACTTATGCAATAAACAGCTAGCTTTAAACAGTTATATAGCATAACAGTAAGCACTGCACCTTAACTGCATGATAGTAAGCACTTGATGACATTAACACTTCTGCTAGCGTTAAGCAACTACATACTTAGTAACTGTCACTGCATGATAGTAAGCAGTATCTGCCATTAAGACTCATACCAGACTAGCACTTGCAAGCAATTTTTTTTAAGCACTTGATAAGTTTTAAGCACCCCTTGCAGTCAGCATTGAACTAGATATAAACAATATAGCAAAAACTTATAGACAAGTCTGCATTGAACTATATAAACAATATAGCAAAAACATTCTTAAATTAATATAGGATAAAGATGGTACATGAAAAGTGTAGGATTCCTTGGCCTAAGTAAATGACAATCAGGCCAATAATCATAAATGTCTCAGGCTTAATCACAGTAATGGAGGATGACAATGTTCATCACCATAAACCTTCTCCAATTCCTCATTCACAAGGGTGCACAACTGCAATTGTTTTCCAGAAAGTCTTTCCAAGCATAGCTTCATAATCTTTCTATCTGTCATAGGCCAGGGCATGCATCTGTGTGTGTTCTTCACCAGTAACTTCATTTTTTCCTCAGTCTTGGCCTACAGTATTCCTTCTATCTTTGGGGTGAGTACTGTTAGCACTTCATCACAGACATCCATCTTGAATGCAGGTACTAGCAGAAGTTTCCAGGGGCTGCTAAGGTAAGACTTGTATAATGAATCATCAAGAAGCAAAGTCTTACCTTTGAATCTTGGGTATGACTCATATATTTTCCCAAGTGGGTTCATCATATTTGGGATGACCCTGGGTTTGTTAGGGTGGTAAAACTGGTCTTCACACATTTTTCCCCGTCCCCATACAAATAGAAATCCGTCCTTCAAATTGACATAGTACTTGCAAAGACATCTTCCACATTAGAGAGTTGCATTGATGACCATATACCAACACAACACTCTCAGAACAAAGTCTTCAAGAAGAACACCGCTCGGGTCCGAATATCACTTTCTTTACGCTAGTGTATGTAATTGTCAATCCCCGATTCCAAGCGTATGTGTTCATTTGCACCAAACGTTTTTACCAACACACCATTTAAATCCGAGACAATGAGTTTATCTTTTGCTGCCAAATCAATATTTAGTACGTTGGAACATCCTACACAACATGAATTACTACATGAATAAATAGATGAAGATGAAAATGAAAAATGGGTTGAATGTGGAAACCTTTCTGTATCAACAGCAGGATTCTCTGACCTAACAGAATCAACTGGTAATCCTACAGTGAATGCAACAAAAGAAAATCAATAATATTCAATGTTTTAAGCAACACTAAGTTGTGGCCTTGGCCAGCACTTCCACACTGACTTTCCAGGTTTATTAAGGGCATCAATCACTTGTTGAAGATCAGGCTCACCTGAAACTTGAGGGCCTGATTCTGCATTTTCTTCAGAACACACTTTGATAGGTGTGGTGTCATGATTGAGACTGCTTCCTGCATCTTTCACAGTGCTACTTCTTGTTCTCTTTCTTGTAGCCTGAACAACTTCTTTGCTATCCTCCAGCTTATCCCTCTTTGTTCTTCTGCCCTTTCCTTTTGGCAAAAATTCACCCAAGTTGCCCTCATCCAATGGAATTACTCCCTCAACTTCCTTAAGTGCTTCAGTGTGTACACTCGGGTCTGTTGTTTTTTCCACAACTGGTGCTGTGTTTACAACTTGTGCTGTGTTTGCAGCTTCTTCTATAGCTTCTTGGACATCTTCTTGGACTGGTGGTGGTGGTTCTGCTGTTACATTCAAATCAGTCACAATTGACTGTACTCCTATAGGACTTTGCAGGTGTTGTGCATCTTCAAATGAAGCCATTGTCCTTTGAACCCTGTAGGGTGAGACCTCAATTGCAGGACGGATTAACACATCATTTTTTGGTGTACTATTTGAAGCACCTGCAAGATGGCCAAAACCTAGCTCGTCAAATACACCCTCTGGCACCTTTCCAGGGCAACCATGAATACATTGTCCTCCTCTCAACAATGAACAACAAGCTATATGATACTCATGTTGGGAATTCAGTGCTAAACTTAACCTGTAAGCTTTAGTGAATTCTAGACCACATGCTGAACATGTATAAAATGGATCTTGCACTAACAACTTATCTCGTCTAATAGTAGAGATGCTAAATGTTGTAGGAGTATCCATTTTCAGCTTCCACAAATTGTTTATGTAGAAATGCAGAAGTCTCTGTTTTTCTTCGAGAACTTTTAACTCCTCCTCAAGTTTGATTTTACATTTGACCTGCTCACACTTGGATGTAGGGTTCATTGCTTTTTGTACCTTGTTCCTGTGCCAAGTTTCCATCCGATGGGCTGCCCAAATCTTTAATTTCTGCCTCCAACTCACAGTTTGGATTAAGCTTGAACTCCTCCTGTAAATCATTTGTGGCCTGTCTTAAACTGTTCTCAGCCTCTTCCAACATCATTTTCTGTACTTCAGAGGCCTTCTCATTGCCTTTCAACTCACTTCCTACTTCTTCCAGATTCTTTGTGATAAGTAAAACTGATTTTCCAATCTCCTGTACTGCATTCTCTAAGGTTTTTATGTTTTCATCACATGCACTGATCTCATTTGATCCAGCTGCCACCTTTGGCTTTGCCTTCATTTCAGTTTTCCTAACATGTGCTACAACATCTGCCTCTGTTTTTACTTGTCTATTGTTGTGGTATCTTTGGCATTGCACAGCAAATGCAGCCCAGTTTACTTTGTGTTCCTCAGGTGCAACTATTGATCTAGTGCAATTTTCAAACACAAAAGCAAGGGCCAGTTGCTTTCTTACTTCTTTATTGTGACAATTCTTGTAGATTTTTCGGCAGAGTGTTTTCAACTTCTCTTGAAGATGCTCCTTTGGACAGTGCCATTTTATCTTTCCCTTGTTTAACTTCTTTATCCAAACAAATTTCCAAACTCGATCCGTGACATTATTTTCCAACCAAGTTTCTTCCTCGTGGGGCTTCACCCTCGAATTGCACAGACCTCTGATGCTGTGAAAATCATCCGCGCTCCATGCCTCCATCATCAACAGTCAAACACTGATCTGAGTTTTCGCGTGCAGGGGAAACGGAGGGAGAAGGGTGTGACGGGCTTCGACGTCCGCGAGTTTCAGCACTTGGAGTGCTTAAACGCTTCGCCAAAAGTTGTACCCCACGAGCGATTTTACACCCATGTACAAGACAACAATTTGGGGACCAACACCAATCAGGCTGACCTGAAAGAAGAAAAAGGGGAATGCAGCAATAGTGAGGGTAATAAACAGAGCTTTATTACCATTACCCGTAATCCTTCCCATTCCCTCAGCATTCAGCCTCTCAGAATTTGTTATGATATTGAAGTGGAATCTCAGGGAGGGGAGATCAATCAGGATATTATTATCACTGATTACACTAACAATGAAGACTTTTTTGGGGATTATGTATATGACAGTGATAATGAGTATGATGTGCATTTGGACAGAAAAAATAATGAGGATTGGCATATGGTTTCCTACAAAAATAAAAAGATAAATAAGAAAAACACCCCTGAGCCTGCTAGGAAAAGCTCTAAGGTCCATAAGAAAACCATATTTTATGGATATTAATCTTAGATGTATTTCATGGAACCTTCAAGATATTAACTCAAATCTCAAGCGTGACAGTTTGAAGGTTTGTCTTTCTTCCATAAATATTGACATTATTTTCTTTCAAGAGCATAAATTGTGTGATGATAATTTTGAAAGGCTTATTACTAACACTCTTCCTGGGAATTTTAAGCTCTGGGCTATTAAGGCCAACAACACTTCAGGGGGAATTTCAATGGCTTGGAAAGATACTCTTGATATCTCCAACATTCAGATGGTTCATGACAGCAGTGGTAGATGGCAAATCATGCATGTCGACATAGGTAACATGAGGTTAGCCTTAGTCAATATTTATGCCCATAACCAACCTGGGGATAGAAGTGTGCTCTGGAATACTGTCAGAAATAATCTCACCGATATTCCACATGATGAATGTCTTTTTGTTGGGGAATTTAACATAGTAACCCATAATTATATGAGAAGCATCAACTTTAGACCCCTGTTAACACAAGAGAATAATTCTTGATCTCATTTACTTTCCAGTCACAATTTTAAATTGGCTAGATCTCAGCCCAATGCATATAGTTGGTTTAATCATAGAATTGATGATCCCATTCAGTGCCTTCATGATAGGTTTTATCTGAGTGAGAGCATGTGGAACTGACCCAATAGAGTATCCAACCTTAATGGTTTTGACCATTATTCTCAGTTAATTGAGATAAAAGATAACTCTGCTCAAGCCAAAAGAAACTCATTCTTTAAGCTCAATGTCTCCCTTCTGGATCATCCATCATTTATTCAGGGGTTTAAGCAGATTTGAAATATGCTCCATCAACCTGCAGAACAGTTTGTTTGGATGGACTGCTGGGTTAAGATGGCAAAGAATATCAAAAACTGGTTAAAAACTTGAGGGAAAGAGCTTCACATGTGAGAGAAGCAATATCTAGAAAATCTGAGACATCAGTTGATTGATACTCCTCTAAATCAACAGGGCCCAATAAGAATTCAAATTGAAAGGGAGGAGATTAAAATTGCTAAAGGCTGGCAACCAAAAGCCAAAATAAGGGAATTAAAGGATGAAGAGATTCAATTCCAAGTACTTCTTTATTAAAGCCAAATGTATGGCCAAGGGAAGCTTAATGCATAGTGTGCAGATTGGTGATACTCTTATTTCAGAAGATAATGATCTAAAAAGAGCAGCTACTGCCCACTTTACCAGTATCATGGGAACTGCTACAAATAATTCTGATATGGATATTGATCACTTCATAAAGCTTCATCCCATGGTGACTGAAGACCAGAACAACAGTATGAAGGCTCCCTTCTCCTTGGAGGAGATTTGGTCCAATATATGTGGTATGGAAAATGATAAAACTCCTAGACCTGATGGTCTTCCAGTTGAATTAAAAAAAAAAAACTTGGAACATTACTGGGCCTATTATTACTAATATTTGTAATGAGTTTCTTCTTTTCAGATTCATGGATTGCAAGATTGATACAGTTTCATCACCCTAATTCTCAAAGTGGATGAGCCAATCTCTTTTTCTGATTATAGACCTATATCCCTAAACAATGTCATTTATAAGATCTTCTCATCCTGTATAGCAGCAAGACTTAAGCCCATCCTTGATCTTATCATAACCAACACTTAAAGTGCTTATCTGAAAGATAGATCTATTCTTGACAATGTTGCTACTGCTATCTTGGGAATGCATTGGGCCAAAGGATCGAGCCAGGACATAGCTTTGCTCAAATTGGACATCACTAAGGCATTCAACACAGTGAGTTATAGATTTTTAACCAAGTGTTGCCAAAAGATTGGCTTCTCCATAGAGATAATTAGTATTTTTCTTGCCATTCTAAATAATTCTAGATCTTCTGTGCTAATTAATGGAGAGTGTAGCCCTTTCTTTGATATCAGGAGAGGGGTCAAACAAGGATGCCCCTTTGCCCCCTTTCTCTTCCTTATTGTAATGGAAAGGTTGAATAGGCTCTTAGGTTTGCTGGTCAAACTAGTAGAATTACAGGCTTGAAGATGCCTAATGACCGAGGAGAGCAATTCCTTCTTAATGCCCATTTCGCAGATGACACTTTCTCGTTCATTAAAATGGAGCAGCAATCTATAGCCAACACTCAAAGTATTCTAGACAAGTTTGGGGAGTGCTTTGGATGCAAGATTAATCCAGCTAAATCTAAACTCATTGCTAGAGATCAGATAAAAGGAGGTCAATTTGCAATTGCTTTAGGTTGTGAGTATCTTCCTCCTAATATTAAAACTAAGGTTCTTGGTATCCCTTTTGCTCTTAGAATTAATGCAAGTGATCTCTGGAGTGACATCATTGAGAAATTTAGTAGGAAGGCTGATCTTCTCAATAGCAAATATCTATCCCAAAACGAAAGAGCAATTATTGCTAACTCAGTAATTTCTTCATCTCATGTTTATCAGTCTTCTATCCTTCTTGCTCCAAAAAAGGTTTCGAACAAACTGCAGTGGATTATTGGAAGATTTATAGCAAGTGATGGAAATAAAAGATGTTGGATCCCTGTGGCCATGAACGAGTGCTGCAAAAAAAAAAAAAAGTATGGCGGGCTAGGGATTATTAACATTGAGAAACAGGGCATTGCTTTAGCAGCAAAATATATCTATAGGGCTGGAAATGATTCAATTAATCACCCTGTCTCTTGTCTCATCAGGCACTATCTCCATAAGTGCCACCCCTTTGGGTGGAGGAATGTAAGGATGTCTCTTCCCCATAGTCTATATTTTGATTTTAGTGTCCCTAACAATACTCCAGGGATCATAAAGAAATGGATTAAATCATGGAACTCCGTTAAGAGGATGTAGTCCTGGAAAGATCAAACCATTTTTTGGAATCCTTCATTGCTCCTAAATAATCCCCAAATCTGTCTAGGTCTACACTTTCCTATCCAATGCATAAAGTGGATAGACCATGGGATTATCTATATCTCTGATCTTTTTTATAATGGTGGTTTCATTGAATTTCAGAATTCTACCTTGAGGGATTTGCGAGAAGAGCATGGCACATTATATCAGATCATAAAGGAAATTCTAAGTGGAGGCAGATAGTATAATCAAACCAGTCAGTGGCACATCAATGCTATGACAGGCTTTAAGGTTAAAAAAGCCTACAGATATCTTGCTCATGATTTAGTCATTTCTATCCACCTAAAATGGAACATTAATGAAGACAGGTGTATAGCTAATCTTATGTTCATGTGGAACTCACCTATCAATCCTAAAATGAAATCTTTTATGTGGCAATTTTGGCATAGACCCCTTGCCAATAATGCTAAGAGATATAGGTTGAGAATGGCTCATTCTAATGTATGTGAAAGATGTTTACAGGAGATCGAAAATGAAGAACACCTCTTTCAAGGATGTCTCTGGGCAGAGTGAGTTCTAGAATTAGCATCAGAGGAGTTCAACATTCCCTACCTTTCTACCACTCCTCTGATGGATATCCTATTCCCCCAGCATCCAAATAATTGGAGGATTTATATTTTCCTTTGGAGAATGTGGAAAGCTCACAACTCTTTAATTTTTGAGCAGGAGATTATATGGCCTAAAGCTGTTATTCAGCAAGTCAAATATGACATTGCTTGGATTCAGGAGGCATTTGAAACAAGCTAATTCCTATCTCTGACTTTGCAGATAATACTTTGATCCTGATGCGGACTCTGAAATGGGACAGGATAAATTTGATGATTAATACAATGTGGTTGGGGGCATAAGCATGCTACAGGTGTCCACTTTTGGAACCTGCCAAAGTACCTACACTGGGTACTTTAGAAATGGGTACTGTTTTCTTATTCTTTTTATCAAAACTAATTCAAAAGTCCAAAATAAAAGTCAAAAGCATGTTAATGTTGAAGGCCAAGATAAAGACAATACTATTGGAGGTGAAAATGAATGAACCCAATTTAATACTTATTAGTTATTGATCCATCATATAAGTACCCAGTACCTAGTATTGGGTAGTTTTTTGGGTAGTTTTATGGTCCCTAAATAATACTTTTTAAGGTATATTGTAACATGCTTATGCCCTTGGATCAATTGGGGGCTGCTCAAATAGCCTACCATGGAGACTCATGCAGATGTGAATGTTCTTGCATCCAGAACTATGACACTAGAAGGGGGCTCATTTATGCCACCTGTGTGACTGCCCATACTGTGACTTCACCAACTTCAGCAGGGGAACGGGAAGAAAAGACAAGGCATAGCGACCACTAGAAGTACTTCAGAATATAACATTTTATGTTGTGCACTCCAGAACTTCTTATGCTGATATAGTTAAGTGCTTTCATAGATAGGGGATTTTATAGACTTCCCCATATAAAAAGGCTATTTTTCTCAAGGGTATGACTTCCCTCAAAAAAAGTCATCTGCAACTTCCTATGCACTCCTATGTACCCTTTTTGTACGACTTTTATACATAAATATAAATAAGGACTTCAATAAAAATACAAAATAAAAAAATTTAGAATTGGTAGTAGGGTGTATGGGCATGCATGGCAGTAGAAGAGAGTAAGCTCCTTATGGATGATACTTTGGTATTGTAACAATCAAAATAAAATGTTCAGGAATGTTCCAGATACTCATGTGTAAGCAGCTCAGTCTAAATATAGAAAGTTTTTTGAAGCCTTGCAAAAACTGAAAGTAGGAGGTTCTATATAGTTATAGAAATGTTTAGGATATTCTAGATGCTCATGGTTGAGCATCTCAGTCTATTGTTCTCTTGATCAAGTGGAATGCTTGGGTCTAACATTGACATGCCTAAGTGTGCATACCCCTGTCTCCTCTGCCCATAATGTCATTAAGATTTTTGGTGAGCAGTATTGCCACCAAGATGTTTAGGCTTGACATGATCAAGAAGGAAAGAACAAAGCAACTCCACTTAATGTATGAGATGCTCCCACTCAGATTATGTGCTAAAATGTTTAATTATGTTGGCACGACATAATAAGGTTGCACATGTGATTTATTGTGCTTATATAGATAACTTGACTGGTTGCGCTCCATTATTCATGTGACATACTATATTGACACATGAGATTTCTAAGTTATTTTTGTGCCAAAAATCCTCATCCTTAACATAAAAAATTTAGCTCATCCCATCTCAATTTTCTTAGACAAAAGAAGTTTTTTGCAAGTTGGAGTAAGAACTGCGAGAGCCACTTATCTACACTTATATAATTTATTCACACCAAGATTCGATACCTTGATGCCTTAGATTCCCGAGTGAGGGAAAAAATCGTGAGGGAAAAATATTTAAGGAAAAATAGCAGATGAAGCCACGTTCTTATCCTTATCCGCTTCAACAGCATCTGCTTCAGCACGCGTTTAGGCGTGGTAGTCGGATCTGAGGTTTGAAGCCCCAGGTGGCGAAATCCATGAGCAAGGATTCACCGACATAGCCATAGCTTGCTGCGTATATAAGCCGAATCGTCCTTATTTTGTTTGTTCGAAGGCTTTGTTGGGTGAAAAGTGTGTCTCTATTCCATTGCTTCTTGAATCTTCTACAATATGGTCTGAATAGCGATTATTTTGCCCCCATTACAGTAAAATACGATCCAGAAGGAAACCAAGGTGATTTTTTATTTGTATAATCCGTTCTGGTTAAATTATGGGTTCTTTTCTTCTACTGTTCAACTGTTTGTGACAAAAAGGGCTTGATTGCGAGCCTGATGCTGGACACTGCCAGAAGAATTGGTGAGAATCTACTTTGTTAGTTGAAATGTACGGATTGTTTCTAACGGAGCAAGAACATATTACACGAATTGCAGGTAATGATTTGTTAACTAAATGCTTCGTACTTTGTTTTTGTGTTGTATCTGTGCAATATACTCTATATGATATAAGAGCATATGGTGTGATCTGTGGTATAACAAGCCAGTTTTCTCAGTACAGAGTTTCTAGTCTAACCAAGTTACCATTTATCCACATGAAATCACCATTTGTTTAACATTGCATCTTGGGAGGTGTATAACATTGGTGCTCCATTAACCTGGCCGCCTCCGAAATTTATGGAAACTAGTGTTGAGATGTCCCAGCAGGGTCTTCTTATTTTCCTGGATTATCAGTTTTATAGGGAAGCTATGGGGGGGCGTGAGAATTATATTTGAAGACAATGAACAATTGTTGATTGGTAATCAAAGAAAAATTCTTAAAAATTTTCTTTCATGTTTGCTGATACAGAAGTTCCAAAACTGCACTTTTGTAGTCCGGGTGCTTTTCAGGACAGTCCAGAAGATGTTGCCAGATACATAAAATTTTGAATATTCAAAGCTCAGTGCTTACTTTTGTTTTGAGCTTTGTATAAGGTTAGGATAAACGCCATTCTATTTTACTTCTGTTGCATGGCCTTTTCTGTTTATAAGCTATTGCAAAATCACATATCTCAGTTCTTATCATTTCAAATCCAGACTTTTCCTAGAGGCCATTAAAAGTTTGTGAACACAGTAGTTAATTCATAGATGAAGAATATCCAGGAGTGTAGTTACATATCCCACTTTACTCATCTCATTTGTGATGATCAGCTTCGACATTTTGACAGTATTATAATAGGCTTTTGCATGCCAAGGCATGCAATACCATTCTCAAAAAGTCCAAAAATGTAGGAGGAAGCTCATGCTTTAGGGCAGCTTCTAACAGTAATTTCTTCTAGTGAATGTAAGTATTTTGTCTCTTTTGCCTGCATAAAATGTTGAAGAATCCATACAGAGCCTTATGGAACTATCCAATCATGCCACTAAACTGTGATTGCTTAGCTGGCAATAGTCACCAGAAAACTATAAAGCCCTTGGCTTCATGTCGATTCGAGAGTAACTTGCTAGTGGAGGCACTGCAGACGTTAATTTTAGAACTCCACAGGTCCATGCATTCAGTACTAGTACCAACTGACAGGTCTTGTGCTCGCATGGCTACAATTGGCTTTGCGAAAGTTTTCTTCGATGTAAAGTGGCAGACTTAAGACTTAACAGGGCATACCTCAATCAGTGCTTCATATGATGCAAGTAAGAGAGTCCTCCATTCCATTTTTTATATGTCATTCAAACTGGAAAATGATTTATTATGCTTTGGCATGTGTGTATGTGCCTGCATAGCCTCAATCGTTATGTGTTGCTTTTGCTGCTGCAGATGAAATTGGCAATTGTCTAGTTGTCCGACGATGAATCTAAGATTCCAGCTAGGAACAAAAGCAGTCATTTTGCATGTACTTTGAATAGATATTCTGCCTGGTTACCTTGGAGGAGCATTGGCTCATGTCTTCTTCCTCTATAGCTATAACTAACAACTGATCAGGTAACTTGCTGCTTAGTTGTAAGCATGGCTCCAACGGTGTTTATCAACGGCAACATCCTATTTAAAACTTATATATGAGCCTTTGTAGCATGGAAAATATGGATAATATGGATAAGGAACATTCTTTGGTACTCTTACTTGTTACCTACTTTTGTCTCCAAAGGTGATGCTGGTAACCATGGCTCAAGGATTGCATATGACATAATGTGTCTACAGAGGCAAGGACAATGTCACGTTTGTTTTGCCTTTGTATTTTAAGTTTGCAAAGAGGGCAGCAAAGTTTTGAATGTCTGGACTAGTCCAATCATTTAGGATTACATCACTCCAGACATTAAGTACTTAAGATTTGATACGAAAAAAAGGATATGCCTCTAACGATGATCCTCTTATAAGAAAACTTGTTGGCATTGAAACTTTGGATGCTTATGGAGGCCCTTTGAAACAACAAAAGGAAAAGCACAGAGAGTGTCTTTGGACAAACCCTTGAAGTGCACACATAGTGTAGTTGGCAGGTGATATCTCCTATACCAAACTGGAAATCGCTTTGCAATTCAAGATGATGTAAAAACTTATTTTTGTCCACTCTCTATACGCACATATTGTCATCATAATGTTCGATTCCCAAGGCTATATGTTTTCCATCTACCTTTTCTTTTGGGTTGCCCCTAGGGGGAGGAGAAATGCCAAGTAAAGTTCATGTTATGGTACAGCCAATGATTTATTAGAACTCATAACTCAAAGAAAGCAGAATCTACAAGGACCCAAGCAAACAAGGACCCAAGCAAAGATGAATAGAAGCCTGAGAGAAATATTGTCTTTGCTCCTTGTGAAGACATACGTTTAGCAAACCTGGCACATCTTACCAAGCTATGATTTATTGGAGATCACTTTTCTGAACTAAATCTCATTAGAGTGGTGAAATATTTTTTTCGAACTATTTTATTAGATTACTTTGACTAGAAGAAATTCTGGGATGAAAAAATCATTCAGCACCAAAACTAACATGAGGAACCTCTTTATAAGGCGAACGTCTAATAGCCACAAGCAAGAATCAAGCAACAAAAAACGTCTAATAGCCACAAGCAAGAATCAAGCAACAACTATTGCTTAGAACATAGGAAGACGGATAATTGGACGACATTATTATATGTAGAGGGCAAGAACAAGAATTCTTATTTTATATATCAATGTGTATGATACGCAATAAATTTTGAATAAACTTTGATGTTACATCAATTTGTTCCAAATGTGTTAATAGATTGCATCTATAAGGATGAGGAACACCACACCTTATACATTCAACATCAAATGCCAAAAGCTAATGGAGTATTTGATGGAAAGGGAGATGTATTATTCTTATACCAACACTTAGCAATGGTCAGGTGCAGTAGCATATCAGTAGGGAGCACATACAATTGTTGTACATTATTGTTTTAGGGGCATAGTTTTTTAAGCTCTTAAAAACTGAATTCACCATCCCATTCAATGGTTTCACAGGTTTAGTTGTTCTTGCCTATGAATTAATAGACTGACATTAACTTACTAATCAATAGATTGTTTAGTCAAAAAAATTTATCTTGAAATTCCCTCTATATTACTTGGATTTTGAATTGCACCAAGTCGGTAAAGAGAAATGTTCGCGGCGGCCTTGGCCGCCGCGATAAATTTCTTGTTGATTTAATTGTCACTTGATTGAGAATGGCTTGCCATTTCTTTTGTGGGTGAATAATATAGACACATTGGCCATAGGTATTAGCGATCGCCATAGTCTCGTTTATTTTCTTGTCATTGGGGAATATTGCGAAATATTGGCTCCCTTTTTGGGGTTGGATTCCAACTACGAATACTTGTCTATTTTAAATGTCAAATAAAATAACAGCCGGTTTCTTTATTATGTATACAGGAATGGCAATCTACTTGCCATTCCGGGGATGGAAACAGGGCGACGCGCGAAGCGCGGAGCCCTGTTGACGTTACAGGAATGGCAAGTAGATTGCCATTCCTGTAATGTGGAAGACACTTAGGAAGCATTCTGTAGCAGATAAAAGGCTTCGGAATGCAGGGTAAATCCTTCAGCAGGAACCGCCGTCGGGATCTATATTGTTGCTTTGTGGATTTTGCGAAGGCGTTTGACATTGTGCCTCGGGAAAAACTATGGGCAAGATTGCGCCAGTTGGGGGTTCCTGTACATTTGCAAAATGCAGTGTACATGCTATATGAAAGATGCTCGGGTCGGTTGCAGGACAAGCCAACCATTTGATAGTAGTATCGGGGTTCGTCAGGGATGCCCTCTCTCCCCAATATTGTTTGGATTTTACATTGATCAATTGGAGAGCTGGCTTGCTGATAATGGGGGCGATGGAGCTCACATTCTCTACCAAATCATCAGACAGTTAATATATGTTGATGATATGGACCTCCTAGCTTACACATCAGCAGACATGCAACGACATCTCGATGCCCTGGACATATTCTGCCAAGCGACTGATACGCACGTCAACCTGGCCAAGACTAAGGTGGTTTTCATATCATCTTCACGTCAGCCGAGGATCCCCACCTTCAGTCACCGAGGGCAGAATGTGGAAGTAGCATCCACATACAAATATTTGGGAGTGGAGTTCCCTTCTACTATGCACTGGGACACATCCATACGGCTACGAGTGACGGCGGGCTGGAAGGCACTATATGCAATGCAAAACAATAGTCATAGAGCGAAGTTGTATGATTAGGCCCATCAGTCACACCTGTTCAAGGTCTTAGTGGAGTCGTCCTTTTTATCTGAGGGTTGAAGTATGGGGCCCATGAAGTATCCCTCGCTACTTGAATGACTTGGAGCGGTGCAAAAAAGCCTCTTAGTTCGAAAGCACTAGGGGTGAAGTCCACAGTCCCATATCAAATTCTACCACAGAGGGATTCTTGCCTCTTGAGGAGGACGGCCCTTGATCGCCACATTGTCTATTTTCAGAAGGTGGTCAATATGGACGATGCTCGTCTCCCTAAACTAGCTTATACCATGGCAATGGGGCCACATCGCCTCAAGGCCTGCTGGAGAGAAAAGAGAGCTCAATCGTTGGCTATAGTGCAGGAGCACAGGTGCATACATGTGCAAACAAAGGCAGATCGCCATAGCTTGAGGCAATATCTTGATGCTTGGTTCCTCAGCAAGCTTTGGGATGCCAATGCCCTTGAACATGTCAAGACAGCACACTACCAGCGCCACATAAATCCCACATTGGAATGAGGCCCGCAATGCTAGCTGCTTACCCACTTGCCCATGGAAAGGCGAAACTCATTGCCTCCATTCGCACAGGGGCACATCATCTTCGAATTGAGACGGGCAGATGGATTGGTGAGCCACGCCAGGACAGGCTCTCTCAATGCTGCCAAATGGGAGTCATTGAGGATGAATCTCATACCCTTCAAAGTTGCCCAGCATATGATCAAATCCGGACGCGCTATGCTGAGTTGGTCAGGCATGGCTAGCCGCTACATGTGACATTGAGCACAGCATCCGTACGGGTGCTGGGATCATACCTTCAGGAGGTTATGGACATGCGAGTTCAGCTATGTCCTCAGGCACACACTTGACATGTATATAGATATATTTATTTCATAATGATATATACTTGTACAGTTTGACATCATTCTTATTACTGCCACGGTTTTTCCTTCAAAAACCCTTTGGGGGGGGATTAACCCGGACAGTAATAAGTTTGATGCACTTCTTCTGGGTCCCATAGGCCGATTGGTCTCAGTGGACGATAAAAAATCATTCTTATTCTTATTCTTAAGAATGCAAATAGAAGCCTCCTCGGTGCTCCATCGCTGCTGCTCTATCGCTACTGTATGCTTAACAAAAATTTTATTCACATTCTTTATTTGAAACAGTGCCACGTGGCACGGCGTTACTGGCGGACGCGAAAGAATGCTTCCTAAGTGTTTTTTACGTAATAAGGATCGTCTTTATTACAGTAAATAGTCTGAATGTAGCTTAGTGTAGGTGGTTTCTTTATTATGTAATAAGGATCGTCTTTATTACTATAATGCAGCTTAGTGTAGGTGGCTAGTCTGTTGGGTTTTAAGCTCCCTTAAGTGGGTCCGAGCCCATCTTTTGACATTTTTTCCGCTGGGTTTTAAGCTCCCTTAAGTGGGTCCGAGCCCATCTTTTGACATTTTTTCCGCACTTGACGTATTCGACTTGCAAAATAGTTTTGGGGGTATTCGATTTACACAAAACTCATGCGAATCTACAAGTCTAATAACCCAATTTAGGCATTCGACTGGCAAGTAGAAGCAAATCCACGAGTCTAATACCCCATTAGAATCGAACCCTACACAATACTCATGCGAATCTACAAGTCTAATATCCCATTTTGGGTATTCGACTGGCGAGTAGAAGCAAATCCACGAGTCTAATACCCCATTAGAATCGAACCCATATTCGGGAGCCAATAAAAGCACCGGTTTATAACAGATTAGATGGGTTAAGTGCAAAAACATTTTGTGCTGCCCGTTTTCCACCTTGTACATCAGCAAATTTTTTGCACGCCCCAAGTAAAGTCACCCATGACAAAATACTTGCATCAAAAGGCACACCATCAACCAAATCCTCAGCATTATCCAAATGACCTGCTCGTCCTACCAGATCAATAATGCACTCATAGTGCCCAAAGAATGGTGTAATGCCATAATCTGTGCTACAAGCAAAACAATGCAAACCATGGTCCAGCATTCCAGCATGACTGCAGGCACTGAGGAGGCTCACAAATGTCACCCTATCAGGCAACATTCCTTGCACCTGCATTCCAAAAAAGCCATCCAAGACTTTTTTTACAATGCCATGCTGTGCATATGCTCCAATTATCGCATTCCACGAGAGGACATCTACCACAGGCATTTCATTGAATGTTCGCTCTGCACCGTGCAAATTGCCACATCGTGAATATGCTACAATCATCGCATTCCATGCTACTGCATCCCTCTCGGGCATCTTATCAAAAACCTCTTGGGCACTCTCTAAAATACCACACCTTCCATACATATTAATAAGTGCTGTGCTTACAACAACATTGGATTCAAATCCATTAGAAACCAAACAATTGTGGATCTTCCTGCCCTCATCCAATGATTCAATAATGACATGATCATACATTGGATCACCTTCAAACAAGGCTGCATGATTTTCACATGCATTTAATAAGGTGGAATATGTCACCTCATCTGGTGCCATTCCTTCAGCCTGCATTTGCTGAAATAGCTGCATGGCTTGTCCAAGCTGGCCACATTTTGCATGTGCTGCAAGGATGGCATTCCATGAGACGACATTCCTCTTAGGCATTTGTCTGAAAATTAAGTACATGTGCTCTAAGTTGCCATGTTCTGCATACACTGTGATCATGGTATTCCAAGAAACCATATCCTTCTGAGGCATCTTGTCAAAAAAATTCTGTGCCCCATCCAGGCTCTTGCATTCTGCATATGTTGCAAGCATAGCATTCCATGCCACCATGTCTCGGTACGGCATCCCATTAAAAGCTTTTTCTGCACCCTCCAGGTCACCAGAGTGTGCATATGCTGCAATCATGGTAGTCCATGAGACAACATCTCGTTGAGACATTGCTTCAAAAGTTTTTGCTGCATCGCTTAAACTTTTGCATTTGCCATACATGTTGATAAGTGTGGTACTCAAGAAAACATCAGACCCAAACCCGTTCCTAAGAAGGTGGTCATGTAAAGCTTTACCTTCATCTAATGCTCCACAATTAGAGCACGTTTCAATGAGACTAGAATAAGTAATCTCATTTGCCTTCATGTCTTCCTTGTCCATTCGTCGAAATAGATTGAGTGCATTCTGGAGCTGTCCCCTTTTGGCATATGCCACAATTAAAGTGTTCCACGAAATCAAATTTCGAACAGGCATTTCATCAAAAATCTTCAAAGCGCTCTGCAAATTTCCACAATGAACACAAGCAGCTACCATGATGTTCCATGTAAAGAGATTCTTTCGGCGCATATTGCCAAACACAATCTTTGCTTCCTGCAAAGCACCACAATTGCCATACATCTGCAGAAGCAGGTTGCTTAAAAACCTATCCTTAGCATGACCATCTTTAACAATTTGTTCATGGATCTTCCTGCCCTCTGACAGGTTGTGGGCATTGATGCAATCCCACAAACGGGATGCAAGACTAGCTTTTGCTTTGCCACATTGCCGTAGAAGGGAAAGATAAGAAGCATGATCATTGCAAGGGTGGTGATTTTCACCTTGATTCTTCAATGTGCTTAGCGCTGCAGTGGTCAATAATCTCCCCCTTTCATCTGGATTCTATACGATCAAAAGCATGCAGGCAAAAGAAAATAGAAGAAAGCTTACCTCTGTAACTCTCTACATGCCTTCTGACAACCATCCGCCCAACACATTTGAAGCTCATGAGCATGTATTTCCTCTACGGTAAGGATTAAACAGCCAAACTGGGTTACAGGTCTGAAACTTGGATTCGTCGCAAGACCCATAGTGCTGAGTATTTGAATAATACATTTATACGCCCATATTTCAATGTATTTTCATCGCCCAAATACGTATATATAAGGAAACCCTATAGTTAAAAGTTAGGGTTGAGGGTTTAGGGCGATTCCCAGGAACATGGTAACTCCTGAAGCCGGATCAACTCCGTCTAAGGTGAATCCGGCCCAGGTTGAAAATGCTATAGCTTCGCTTTTGAAATGGATATCAAAGCAGGAGGAGCAGAAGCCGTCTCAGCTTTTGCCTGATGATCAATTTCTATACGTCATCATATCTTTGCACCAGATCCCAGAGACACAGCGCGTTAGTCCCTACAAGATTAGTCTTCCACATCCGCTTTATGCCCTCGGAACTCATGAGGTATGCTTAATAGTTAATGATAAAGATAAAGAAAGAGATGCAAAGGCCAAGGTTTTAGAGGAAGGAATTGGTCTTTCAAAAGTTCTTGGAGTTACAAAGCTGAAGAGCAATTATGGGACTCATGAAGCCAAAAGGAAGCTTTGTGGATCGTATGATCTGTTTATGGCAGATAATCGTATTCTTAGCAGACTGCCCAAACTTCTGGGTAAAATGTTTTTTAAGAAGAAAAAACATCCTGTTCCCATAAACTTGTCAAGGAAGCATTTGAAACACCAGATAGAAGCAGCTTGTGGGTCGGCGTTTCTCTACTTGGGCAAAGGAACATGTACTGCAGTAAAGGCAGCAAGAATAACTCAGCCCAAAGAGGAGATTATACAGAATGTGTTGGCTGTTATTAATGGTGCTGCAAATAATGTGCCAGGAAAATGGAAGGGCATATCGTCCATTAGTCTGAAGTCTTTTGAATCACCATCTCTGCCTATATATCAATCTGTTCCCAGCTTTTCAATGAAGATTGATGGGAAGAAGGCAGTGAATACTAAGGAACAGCATGCTCAAATTGCAGTAGATGGTGATGTTCCTGAAGCTTTAAGTGCTGAGGTTTCTGTTAAGGTAAATTGATTTATTTTGCTACTAATGAATCTTGTTTTCTTCTGGATGTACCAGAGATTATTTCTTCCAGTTGAGAAAATAAATGTAAAACATGTTAATGCCATCCTCATTGGTTAAATTATTTCAAAGAAACGTCTTGCCATGTATACTTTATGAAAATAAGAGTCAATATGTAAATTTCATCATTTGACCTATAAGGCTACTTCTAGAAGATTTTGAGGGACATGATTGGTAACATCCAAACTTTCTGTGGCAGGATGAACATGTGCTCTCAGATAAGAGGAGTGCTGCGTCTTTTGTAAACGCCCCCCGGTATTGCTTCTATCTTGTTGCTTCATTATCAATATTTTCTGTTGTATGCTGTAGCTACATAATTAAGACTTTTATTAAGTGATGCAAAAAATCCTATTGACATGAATTCTAGCAAACAATATGTGGTCTTGTATATCTCAGTAACATTTCATTGCATTTGCAGAGGGTCTGAGCAAAAGTCTGTGAAAAAGAGCAGAGTGAAGGTGTCTGCTAAGAAGAGCAAAGTTGAGGAGAAACGTAAAAGGCAGCCTAAACTTGGAAAAGAGAAAACGTTTAAGAAAAAGAAGACAGCTGTATGAAGTGTGGTTCATCATATTGTAATATCTTCATTTCAAATGAAATTGACCTTCGTGTTTTGTTCTACTTGTTAGGACCTTCAAATTCTTCACGTATAGATGCATCCATTTACAGATTTAACCTAGTGCATTGCGTATAAGTGCTTACTGAAACGTCGTTTATATTTATAGCATATATATGTAGCACGAGAAAACCTTAAGAGTGTTATTAACAAAATTTATCACCAGGGATGATGCCGTGAAAAGGTGCTCTTAATCCTTCAAATGCTGGTGGAGTTGATGTATATCCCTCGATGCTTCAAAATTTGACAAGATTCGTCCTCAATTTTTTTTTTGGACAAGATTTAAGAAAATTTATTACCTGCATGTCCATAACTATGTTTAAGCAAGAACAACTCCAACATTTGGCCAACACATGGACACAAAAAGCTGTGATACAAGCATTGGCTTGGTTAATTTGGGATATCTAATATTTTTTTGGGACCATCTGATGGTGGCATATGTCAGAGCATATGCCATGGGGTGAAATTCCAGCCCTTAAGTGGAAGTCAAGATAGGGTCAAATCCCCTATATTTGACCTACCCCTATGATGCAACCAAACCATTGAATAAATACAATATCTCAAATTTGGAAGTCTAACCAAACAAATAATTATGAGCCTGGGGAGTCGAACCCCAGTACAAGTTCCGACGCTCATCCAAGCATACTAGGTATCCCACAAGAGGGATGCCTAGTATGCTTAGGGGCCGAAGCCCACTAACAAATCAAAGAAGTCAGTACCATCATATCATTTCAATTACACAATTTGAAATAGCATTCGAAATTTCGGGCACATTATACAACTGCAGGCTGCTCAAACTCATTGAACAGGTCATATTCACAACACACAATTTTAGTTAACAACTGCAGCCTGCTCAACCTTCCTCAACACGTCACATTTACAACCAAATACCACAACCAATTTTAGAGCCAGCAAAGCATACATACCTGTTAACCAATTGTAGCCTGCTCAAACTTATTCAACACGTTATTTACCACAACCAATTTCAGAACTAGCAAAGCATACATACCTGTTAAGCAATTGCAGCCTGCTCAAACTTATTGAACACGTTATTTAGAAGGAAAGCATACCTATTATTTCAGCAATACAAATCCACATCAAGGTTTATCAAGTCCACACACAAAAACAGAAGCCAACAGAACAAGAACATGTAAAAAGATCAGTTCATAGCGGAGCCACTTTGTGCATGCCTAATAAGTGCATCTAGTTGCCGTATTTTTTGCACAAGCAAGACCCTCGCAAGGCTCATATGAGAGCGCAAGATGTGCAACTCAGAAATGGGCACCCCCAAATGCTCCCACTCCACAACAGATATGGCATTATCAATTGAGGCATAAAACCCTCTAAGATGCTGCCTAATCAAGCGCAAGGATGCCGCAATCCTATGCGCCTCAGTTCCAACCTGGATAACACTATTCACGAACTCTTGAGCAGAAAATGCTGCCTCAGGCTCAGCCGAGAACACAACAGGGTCCGGATGGGATGCTTCTACAGCAGACGAAATAAAAGAGTCAGGCAAAGACACAGCATGTTGCTCCACGCCAGCAACTGGTTCCCCATCAGTCTCCATATCCCCTGCAACTAAAAACAAAGAAAGCTATGAAAACAAACCCAACTGTACAATGAAGAGGCAACCAAGTTCATCACCCAACAACCATGGTACGATCACCCTTGTGCACAGGGATGAAATCCACACCAGGCTGAAGAATCACAACATCATCACTGTCTCCACTATAAGAAGCATCATGAATATCCTCAAAGTTATTATCTTGTTCATCAACAGGAATAGCATCATCCCAATACCGCCTCCTCCCAGGCCCATTCCTTTCCACAGGTACAAAACCTGCTGGCAGCCCAAACAAAATTGTCCTCATATCCGATGGCATGCAGTGACTAGGATTGAGCAGGACTCTCCATGCAGCCCGGACACGGTGCTCATTAATATGGGCAGTGTTAGAAGGGATAATCTAAGAACTAGACAATGAATTTTCCAGAACGAATCAGTGTATACAACAAGCTAGCAGTCAATCTACGGTTCCCGTGGTAGTTCACAAAATGGGCCATTCAACAAGTTTTTGTTATCAAGAACAACTAAATTTTTCGTATCAAATACAAATCCTTACCTTTCTCGATAGCAGCCTCACTCACATTATGAAGATGGCAGACATAATGAACCTTTCCCACATCCTTCATACAATACCCAATCATACCCTCAAAACAATGAAGACGAGTATTCTTACAGGCTTTGCACACCAATATCACACTAGGAGGCCTATAAACCCAATTAAAATCTTTTTTTATGGCATCATTCATGGCCCTAGGACTTTTAAATCGGGCTGTAAACACAGCCTGACAATGAAAATGATTTACAGTAGCACCACGTTCCATGGCCACAGCTCCAGCAACACACCTCTGATTGCACAATCCCACAAGACCATCATAAAAACTCATGGGCACATCTTGCCCAGGCAGACCTAAGGTAACACTCACATCTATAAGATTCCAGTCCTGCTCAACAGAAAAACCACGACCATTCTCTTGGGAATTGGAAGAACTCAGGTTTATAATGTGGCTCAGAGAACCAGGGACAGAGCAACCAACAATCTTCCCCTTTCTCGCTACCCTCTTCAGAGACATGGCAGAAAATTACACACAAAAACAAAGGCAGACAAGAACACAGCCGTCTTACCTATGAGCCCTTCGAGAATACTCCACCTCCGCTCCTCGCCCCCGACCCCTGCTTATTCCAAAATCCAAAAAAAGCAACAACCCACAGGCACGACACATCAGGACCTCCGGCCTCAGCAGCTCCGCCATCCCTGGAGCACCCTACGGCGGCACTACCAGTTCCAGCCAACCGGGCAGAAGATACTCGGCATACATTCTGGGGTTTCAAATCCCCCCTGCCACAGTCAACAAAATAACATACTCACATACCCAATACACCATTACAAATCTTAGGTTATAAAAATAACATTCCACATCTCGGCCACATTATAGTGTGAAACTACTATAGGCCTAGCAAAGACTTTAGCATGATGTATTTAGAGAAGGCAGACTCGTTCCATAAATGTGATAATTTTTTGTTTTGAAGGGCATTCTTAGAAGAAAATTCAAATGTTCAACTTAATAACCCAACAAATATTCAATGGTTAATGTTCAATTATTGTAGCAATGAGAATGATTAAAATACTGTTTCATAAGGTATCGATCATATTACTGTAGCAGTAAGAACAATATATATTTGGGAAAAACTACAATATACCCCTAACTTTTTGCAAAATTCACAATATACCCCTAACTTTTAGAAAATTCATGAAATGCCCCAATATAGACGTGCACCGTATTTGTCAAAAAGCGTATACCCCTCGTATTTGTCAAAACTGTAACACAACCAAAAAACTTGGCAAAACTTCCCGTTAGCGGGAACCGATTGCGCATGCGGTGGAGTTCCACTGGAGTAGAGGCCAGGATGAAGGATTTCGCTGCAAGATGGAGCTTCGTTGATGGATGGTCTTCTCCAACCTGAATTTCGGTATGTTCTTGCTTGAATCTTTGAATTTCGTTTAGATGATTTTGCTCAGAATTAGCATTGTAAACATGCAACTCCGGCTGGGATAGAGATAGGAAAAGGCTGTGATCTTGAAAAACCTCAATTTCGTATCTAAAATAGGCAGAAATTTTGACCAAGAATAGGCAGAAATTTCCTACTGTAAGAAGATCTGATTCTTTTAGCTCCTTCATCAAACACTCCAAAGCTTTCTTTTCTTTGCAAGATTTGCATCAGCTACTTTATTGGAAGGACCGTATGCTTCAAGGAACTTCTTTAGCCAGGTAGAGATGGAAAAGTTCTTGGGAACTCTCTTTAAGCATTGTTTGGAGTGAACTCTCATTTGTTCATTTGTATCAGAAAAGCATGCCAATCATGTTCCCTTTTCAAAAAATGTTTGCTTTTGCTTCATTGCAGTTGATAAACAGATCCTACATTAACATGGCATTGCAAACTGGATCAACCTGGGCATCTTTGGATGAGTTGAAATTGGCTGTGAAGGATCATGCAATCGCTCATAGTGTTGAATTGAAGATTCTTAAGAGCGATCGGAAAAGGTATGCCTTTCAAATATATAATGTCTGTTTGTTATCTTCCTTCTCCAATTTGACTTATTTTGATCCTCCTGTAAATATAGGTACACAGTAAAATGCAACGTTGATAGTTGCAATTGGCGTCTCCATGCTTCTATTGTTGAAGGAGGCCCCAGATGTGCTATCAAATGCATAGATGGTGAACATACATGCGCTGGGAGTTCACAACTTGGCAACAAAGAAGCCAATACTAAGTGGCTTGCACATCAAACAGTAGAGAGGTTTAGGGACCAGCCGGACTTAAAACCATCATTCAAGAACTTTGGGAATATGTCATTATTTTTGAACATTTTTTATGCCCGCTTTTTTTCTATTTTAAAAGCGTCCGCCGTTTTTTATTTCAAAATGCATTTGGCGTGCGTCTCTTTTTCCCCCTCTTTTTTCTCTCTTCCCACCCTTTTTTTTCCCTTCCTCGTGGGCCTTTTCCCCCTTTTCTTTCTTTTCTTTTTTGTTGGCTGTTTTTTCTTTTCGTGAGGCGCTTCATGCGCCTGGTTGTTTTTTCTTTTCGTGAAGCAGGCACCTCTAAAAATTCGTGCGATGTGGCAGGGAAGCAACCAGAGCGATGCTGAGCATTTGACCAGAGCATTTGATTGTTGCTAGTACATTCATAGCTGAGACTTCTTCCTTCTTCTCATCGTTTGCCCTTTTCGTTCCTCTGTATTTTTGGGTTTATAATTTGGTGGGCGATATTGGTTGTGCAGGGCAAGAGCTGCAGTAGAGCAATGCAACAGCTTGGTTTTTGTAAATCCATGGCGAGCAGCGACTACTTCTTCTGACTAAATTCATTTGCGCCTGCGCCCAGATCGTTTCTGAACTTTGTTGATCCTCGGCTATGGCTATTCCGTTCAAAACCGGGTCCCATACCTCTGTTTTTTTTCTTCTGAATCGACAGCAAGGGGATCAAGCGTTTCTATCATTTGCTGCCGCCATAGCCATGGTAGTGAAGCTCGGAAGCAGAGTAAATGAAGAAAATATGCTTAGAATGATCAAAAGAGTAGGGATAAAGCCCTTTGATGTGGTTATTTTTAGGCTTGATAATGGGTTTTCTGAAGACTCGAATAGTTTTCTGTCTTCAGCCTAGTGAGGCAATGCAATGTAGATGCATCCAGCAGATCCGAGATTGGACGAAAAATGTCATATTTTGAAGGTAAATTCTCACCTTTGTCAAGATAAATTTCTTGCCCTATACTTCCAGCCACAGCGTTAGAGATTATGGTTCTTAGTCGACCTTGATGGCCGTGCTTGTTTTGACTGGCCTAGATTCAATCCACAAGCCTATTTAACCGACCTCTATTTCTATCTTGCTATGGTGTGATCCCCTAGTGCCCGTGCAGCGTTTTCATGGCAGAAGTATACATAGATTACTTTAGGACATGATTCCATAGCCATAGCAGAGTTGGCCGCTACTGATATGGCTCTCCTTCACCAAAGCTAGGCCGACCTAGCTGAAGCAGAAAGTCAACAAAGCAAGCCCGACCTAAAGCACAGGAAGGATTGCAAGTCTGTCGATCTAAATTATCTGGTGAGGAGGTCTATTCGGCATTGCTTTTTGATAGACTTACATCCATAGATGCACTGGCCATTTTATTTACAGCTGATTGGAGACTCTTTTCAAGATTTGTTCTCTGATGTGAATGAAGAAAACGAAGCAAATGTGAATGGGAAGAAAGAGCAGGATCATAAAACTGAGCAAAGGACACTGCCAGGGCATCTATGGAGATCCAGTACATGTTTTTGAGGACAATAGTGATGGAAAAGAGGATATGGTGATCACTTTTAGACTTCTTCACAATTCTTAAATCGCGCTTGGCGCGATTTAAAACTACTACTTTAGTCATTTTCTTGTAAAGTTGTTGTTCTTTTTATCATTTTGCATGTCATCAATTAAAGGTTATTTTATGTTCTACATTACCATTTCTTAGGATGCTGTTGTAATATTTGCTTCATTTTTTTTAGTTTAGTGAAGTAAACAAACAAGAAATTGCTCTAAAATGTAAAAAAACTCTTCTTTTTCACTATAATGGTATATGTTTGATTATTGCTAATTGCAACCAATTAAGTCCTTATTTAAAGAAAATATAAAATAATAAAGAAATATACAGCATCCACAATGGTTTTGTAAAAGTTAAAAAAAAATAACTTCACACCAATAAATGCCTCAAAAAAGTGTCATGCGGCGCGATTTTGGAATAGACATAATCCCAATTTAATTGAATGATGGTTTTAAGACCAAAGGTGCTTATTGGTGACATGAGAAGAGAAAAGAAAGTCACTATAAAATACGGTGTTGCTTGGAAAGCGAAAGAGGCAGCACATGCACATAATTCATGGGGACCATACTGAAGCGTACAGGAAGTTGCATGGTTACTGCAATGAAATTTTACAGACTAATCCTGGAAGTGTAGCATTCATGCAGAAGACAGATGATGGTCGATTTTTCCGCATTTTCATTGCCTACAATGCTAGTTTGGGGGGCTTTTCATTTTGTAGGCCAGTTGTTGCATTGGACGGTACTCATCTGAAAGGAAGGTATCTAGGAATCTTACTCTCGGTACTTGATAATAATTGATGGGAGCGATTGCTTGTATCCTTTAGCCTTTGTTGTGGTTCGCGCGAGAATGATGACAATTGGGTTTGATTTCTCGAACTTAAAAATTGCTTGCAACATTGAATGTATCGGTTTTATCTCGATGCATTGACGAGAAAGGACTAGTTGAGGGTGTCGAGATAGTATTTGGTGCAAGCACTCCACATGTATATTGCATGAGACATCTAGCTGATAACCCGAGAAAGGCCTACAAAAGTCTGAGCTTGTGCATCTTTTATGGAATCAAAGACGTGCAAATAGTGATGAAGACTTTGAGGGAGGCTTTAGCGAAATGAAGAAAACCAATTCGAAGCTACGGGTGGATCCTTGCAGCCGGTGATCCTATTCATTGGCGAATGCCAAGTTTGTCGACTTCTGGGTATTGGCATTTTAACATTTTTATTTTGTTGAGTTCGTCATGTCATTGGGGTAATGCCAAGTATGTTGCTTCTGGTATGGGCACTTGACATCCAACATTCTTTGAATCTTTCAATTCATGGCCGAGAGCCTAGAGAGCTACCTATACTTGCTATGTTGGAGTTAATCCATCATAAGCTAATGACTTGGTTTCTTTGAAATGAAGAAGTCTGGCATTTTCTTCTGCGACAGATGCTATGGAACACACTTATTTAGCCTTAACTCCTCGAGCTGAGCAAGAATTGAAGAAGGAAGGAAGGAAGGAAGGAAGGAAGGTTCTTTTATCGTCCGCGGAGGCCAATCGGTCTGGGACCCAAATTACACGGGTGCAAAGCAAGCCCGTTGCTACCGGATTAAAAACCCCTTAGGAGGAAAAAGCGTCGCCAACAACAAAACCTGCTTGGCAAATTTGTACAAAATACACATATATACACATGAATTCCCCGGCACCTCGTAGGCTTCGGGGCGAGGGTGAGTCGCGGATCCAAAACCTCCTGGAGGTAGGAGCCAAGGGATCGAACCGATGGCATACCGAGTAGCTCGTGCAGGGGCAGACCAGGTCGCACCAAGAGAATGTAGCGAGCCTGAATCTGACTATAGGTCGGACGACTACGGAAGGCATGGCTTTCATCCTCAACAACCCTCGGGCAACACCGACAAAGCTTGTCCTGGCGCGGCTCTCCAACACACCGACCCGTCTCACGCCGAAGATGGTGGGCCCCTGTTCGAATGGATGCGATAATCCTGCACTTCTTCATGGGCAACTGAGAACGCAGGTAGAGTTGTGGGCCTCGAACGAGGGGTGGGGTTTATGTCTTTGTTGTAGCCACCTTTTACATTCGAGCATGGTGGTCCCAGGCTTCCCGAGAAACAAGAGTCAAGTACCCCCTCGGCCTATCCCGGGCGATGTGCACTCATGCACCTATGTCGTCTCGTTCAGCCAGCGCCGATAGCATTTGGGCTCTCTTGTCCTTCCAACAAGCCCTGAGTTGTTGCGGGCTCATCGCCACAGCGTAAGCCAAGTGCGGGAGCCTAGTGTCACCCATGTTGGCCACCTTCTGGAAATAGACAATGTGCCTATCGAGGGCCGCATGCTGCAGGGGCATGAATCCTGTCTCCTGCAACAAGATCTGATATGGAACCGAGGGTTTGACGCCAAGTGCCCGCTTCAAAAATGCCTTCTGGACCCCATACAAAAGAACTGGCTCGACCAGTGCCGGGAACAAATGTGACTGGTGGCCCCAGTTCATACAGCTCTGCCCTGTGACTATTGTTTTGCATTGCATACATCGCCTTCCAACCTGCGGTCACCCGAAGGCGAATGGATGCATCCCAATACATTGAGGACGGGAATTCCACCCCCAGGTACTTGTAGCTGGGTGTGATCTCTACCATCTGCCCCTGGTAAGTGAGCGCCGGAGGTGCCTGATGACGTGAGGAGGATATGAGGACCACCTTAGTCTTGGCCAGGTGGTCCTCATATCGGATATGATGACCCCTGGGTGTGCACAAGGACGTTCATATCGGATAATAATGGCCTCCGAGTTTGAGTTTGAAGTTTTGTCTTCAAGAACAAGAGTTGTAGACTTGCGGCAGAACACATGTACATGTAAGAGATGGCAACAGTCTGGTATTCCTTGTTCTCATGCTACTTGTGCCATACTATACAGAAAAGAATCCGTAAGAAGCTATCCATTTCGCGTTCTTCATGACTTCATATTTTCAGACATACAGAGAAGTACTTCATCCTGTTGTGGTTCCCCTAACATTGGATGACACTTTACCACCAGCCACTAGAAGACCTCCTGGACGTCCACGAAGTAAGAGAATTCGTACCGAAGGTGAATTGAAGGAGGTCCATCATTGTGCTAGATGCAAGGGAACAGGGCATAATACACGTACATGCAGGGCTGCAATCTGAAAAACATCTACCTGCTTTGACCGTCAATTGCAAGTCTTAAATTGTTTTGAAAACTTGATCATGTTGGAAATTGGGGGTTCTAGTCAGTTGAAAACCTTGTTTATGTTCTTTCTCATTCGTCTCTGTTTCAAGTCTCAAGCTTCTTGACTGTACAAGAGGCATTTTGTGAATTTAACCAAACTTGAGGGCATTTTGTGAATTTTATGAAAAGTTAGGGGTATTCCATCAATATCTTCTAATGTTCTAAATTGTCATACGTTGAGCAAGGGCTTTTGGTCGAATATTACAAAAGTGAGGGGCATTTCTTGAATTTCATTAAAAGTTAGGGGTATTTTATAAAATAAAACAAAAGTTAAGGGCGTTTTATGAAAACATAAGAAATACAAATACATGTATAGGTTTTTTAGGGGCATTTTGTGAATTTTTAGAAAGTTAGGGGTATACTGTGAATTTTGCAAAAAGTTAGGGGTATTTTGTAGTTTTAATTGCCTTCCTTTTTTTTTAGGTTTTCCCTCCTTGGAGCCCAACCGCTCCTCCCTCCTTTTCAGCTGGGGACAGATCAGACACCAAAAATGCTTGATCATTTCCACTTTCTGGTACAACGTAAGCTTCGCACATTGGAAAATGTTATATCACTATTTGTTCAACAAAGTGCATGATATTGGATTTACATCAATATGATAATACGTCTTGAGATTTCTTCATGTTTGAATTGTTATTCTAGTTTTTGTCACTGAGCTTGATACTTCAACATGGAAGGTTGTATGGGCAACCTCAGTAAGGGTAGGCACATGTATAGTAAACATCTAATGAACATCACATATTTTGGTCTTTGATGTTGTATCACCTGTGTCTTGGTATTTTTTAAGTCTCTTGGAACCTCTGGGGTCGGCCTTCTAGGTTCGGTGGCATGGGTTGCTCCAGCATGCTCATGTTCATCTGTGCTTCTTTGTGGTATTAATACCGGACGTAGTTCTCCTGGCAAGGGTGCTACGTCAACTCATGGAACTCATGGTAAAAGGTCCTCCAATGCTTGATATGTGTTGGGGAAGGGTATGCGCATACGTGGTCCACCCCACCACTCCTATACAGAGCTTGGAATATAAGTTGGTTGGGCGTTTCTCTGCGAACAGGGTCTGCATGTAGCTCGCTGAGCTTCCCATTGTCTCGGAGCTATGTTTATGATGTTTTGGTATTTTGGCTATGTTCTTTGCTTCTGATGCTCCTGTGTTGTATTTCATTGGATTACATTTTGTCTAGCACTGTACTCATAGGATCTTCCTTCTATGCTTGTGCTTATGTTCTTGTTATCTCTGTTGGTTCCACTTCGGAATTTCTCTTTCTTAACAACAATTTTAAGCTATGCTTCAGCATTTTCTCGGAATTTTTGTCTATCCGATGGCTATCCACATAGGCTTCCTGCTTTGCGCGCGCTGCTGCAATATGTATTCCCTTGCTTCGTTAATGCTTGCTTCTTGCTTCCATATCTTGAAGCATACCCACGCGAATTACATTTTGGATATTGGGTCTTGCCATCTTGCTGCGGTCAAGCATTGATAAGCATACGTTAGCATATATGGTGACATGCACGTAGCAAAGTAGTTAGCACTTTGCAAACACGTTCTGCCAAGTATAGGTAAGCATACCTCTATTCTTGCTTATCCCATACATACATACATACCTCTTATTCCTTAATCTACACCGTACTTAAAGTTCCTCGTTTGTGGGGTATGCAAGTACAAAATTTGCTATACTGTATAACAAGATTCGCAGAATACTATAAGATTTCAAGCGGAATACTATATGGTGTTGATTTCGTACGTGCGAAATACAATTATGAGGGCTCTCGCTGCCCTACATCACCCCCCGTGTGAATATGCACCCAAACCAAAGGGGGTTTAAGGGGGATTTTAATTTAAATGTGTTGGACCCAATGGTTGTGTTAATTAATGTCAATGGTAGTTATGTGTTGGTTGTTAATATCAATGGTTGTTATGTATTGGTTGTTATGTGTTGGGGGATTTAATTTTTATATGTTGGATGTTAATGGTTTGTGTTGCAAAAATTTTTTTTTGGCCCCTTCGGGGCCTTAGGGACATCCCCCCCGATGTGACAAAAATTTTAGAATTCAAATCAGAAAAAAACTAGAATTCATTTGAGGCTTTCATCACCTGTAGCTTTTTAATTTGATCACAATAAAACAAATAGAACATAAGTAAAAGTTACCATAAAGATAGAGCAGATTGATCCCATTATTCTGAAAGTCATAAAGTTTGCAACACCCATACACAAACATTTCTCAACTGGAATTTAACAGCAGCCTTTGGCCTCCATGGATTCTTGTGGTGAGAAACCAAAGTGGGAAACTTTTCTGCTTGTTAGCACAAGGATCTAGAAGCCTTGGAATTTGCTTAATAACTGCCTCAAAATCTAAAAATGCATGGTAATTTTTTGCAAGCTTCATTCGGAATGAGCCATAAAACAATATCCAATAGCGCAATCCTGTATTAATCAGCTGGTAGGATGTGAAAGCCTACCAAACCCGGCCGGAAAATTGCTGTTTTAGCATAGATAACTTAACCAAACATATCCATATCATACACTATCAAAAAGATCTCGGAGAGAGCTTTCCAACGCAATAAAAATCATCTCAAACAGAGCTCTGGATCAAATGTTATGATAAGAAATGTGTTGCCAGCGGGGAAACTGCACTACATGCGCCTTTCAAGCCCTTCATGTGCCCATTATGCACCACACACAAAAAGAGGGCTTTTGTTGTGAGCATTGGTTGTTGACTATTGAAAAAAAAAGCTAAAATCAATGGCCGTTCATGTGCCCATTATGCACCACACACACAAAAAAAGGGCTTTTGTTGTGAGCCATTGGTTGTTGACCATTGAAAAAAAAAGGCTAAAATCAATGGCTCATAAATGGTGCACTCTAGATGTACGCATTAGTACATCCATTTGAATACATCACGAAATCATAGGAAAACCTTAGTGAAAAGCGTACAAAAACACAAAGAAAACCCCCTGTTATTATGCTACATATTTAATCTTCTATTTGTCCAACATGAATGTTTCATCGCCTACAAAGAGACTAGTAATATCTTTGCTTTTTATTATTGCAACACATTCTGTACTGACACTTATTGCAAATGGGCTGCCACAGCCGCAGTTGCATCGGCTGAGGATCAGAGAGTTCATGCCGCTCTAGAATTGCGGACAAGTGTGGGTAAACATTAACTTGCCAAAAGTGTAATTATTGTTGCTTGCCTTCTTAAACTTCAGTTAGCTCACCTGTTTGGGGCACTAGAAGAAAGCATTGGGGCTATGGAATGGGAAGAAGTGAATGTTTATGTAGCAGAGAGACATGTCCTTAGGGCTCACATGAATCTACCCAGAGGACTTTTGATCAGGAATCTTTGCCGTATAAACAACCTTTAGCATAAACATATTGTACGTGGGGCTAGCATCTGCTTGATTGCTGAAAAGAAATTTGGAAAGCTAAAAAACAAAGATTGTAACTACATTTGCATTGGATAGTTTGAGAATTTTGCACAAGAAAGTAAAGAAAGAAGAAAAAAAGAGAGTCTGAAACTACATTTGCATTGGCCTATTTAAGCATTGTGCATGAACTAGCCCCTCAGCTTTAGGCCAGGCGACGCATATTGGAACCACCAATAGAAGCAGTGTTGTACAATGCCTTGGAAACAAGTTATAGTGTTTACAATATGTATTGCAAGTGCGTTCAACATACTTTGTATTTTGACTTCTCGCATTGGATTTTCACCATTGGGTGATGTGGAGTATGGGGTTTGACCCCATCTCCTTTTTTGATAGACAACCTCTTATTTGCTAAATGGTCAATAATCCATTTGATCAATGAACATGAACTAGCCATTCACTTCTTTTTGGCAAATCAGTTTAACAAGGGTTGTGTGCAAAAAATATAGGCATGGCTATTTGTTAAAGATACCTTTATGGATAATCGAAGTCCTAAGATATTAATACCTGTTTGTGGTGATTCTAGTGGTGAGATTTCAATAAACAATATCACAACTCACAGTCACATTAAGTTCGCAGTCAAAGTGATTGCATTTGGCCCTTAGAGAGATTTGAAGTGTTTTTTGGCTGGATGATTTCTCCTCCAATACTCAATCATTTCAGTTTGCTCCACTTCAAGGTGAATCAAAATGGGATACCAGGTAGGAGTGAAGAAAAAAAAACTGAAGCACATCTACATTGAACCGAGCCAAAGGTTGGTGAAAAGTGACAACATAGTCTCTGTTGGGCTCCCACAAACTATGATACCCTCTATCAATATCACAATTGCCGCTGGAATCACCGCAACTAGGGTATCACCCATTGGCGACCATCAGGTGGAGAAGTGGGTGAGTTTAAGTCTCATCATGTGTAGTGTGTGCTGAGAATGAAGGGCGTGTACAAGTCTCTAGTGGTGATCTCCTAAGGATGCTGCTGATGTGGTATGACACTAACTAACTAACTAACTAATTAACTAACTAACTCAAAGTGCGTATGCAAGTCTCTAGTGTGTGTCTGAGAATGAGAATGAGAATGATTTTGAACTATTTGTCCTAAGAATGCTGCCAATGTAATATGATGTTAAAACTACTAAATAACTAACTATTAATATCTTAATATAAAAGCTTAAGGATTGCCGTAACTTATTTTGGCCATTTTGGGATGCTGCAGTCAATTGTTCGCTGCCGCCACATTTGTACTTCTCAGCTTATGTGGAATATCAAAATTGCTTACACGTATCTATTATATTGGTTCATAATGGCTACCGACCTTGTAAAATTTGGACATATGTTCTTGTTGATGTGTAATTTCATCTTAACACAACTATGAAAATAACAAGCATAATGAAGTCATGAGTAAAAAAGACAGGTAGAGCATCCCATAAGACACATGAAGCCCGTGAATATCCCTTGAATTTAAGGGAAGACGAAACGTTTTGAAGTGGAAGCTTAAAGATTCTTCAAGCTTGAAGCAAAAGAAAGTCTCAACTTTTATTATGCATCTTTATAGGTTTTATTTGTATCTTTTGTTTGTGGCCATTAATTTGCAGAATATTCTCTACATTGTGCCAGATCAATGGCCACAAATTTTTTTCAATAAAAATTGAACTCCAAGTTCCAATGGTGCAAGCAATATCAATGAAATCCAATGGTTCAAAACAAACAATTGAACCATTGAAAAAAGAATCATCTCCATTTCCTGCTTGCTCTGCACGCACAGACCATCATACAGGTTCACGGTTTGGAGCCAAGGGACTCGAATCTCCAGATTGCAATAACCTCACCAGAGCTCCAAAGATGTGCATCCCCATATGTGTGCTTTGCTTCACCAGTTCATAATAGCTAAGGCCACTTTTGATCCTAACCTTCAGAGAACTCACAACATATTGACTCATACCTCTACTGCCAATGGCATTCACCGCTACCACCAGTCCATGCATCAACATCGAATTTAGAAACTAGAATATCAATCTGCATACCAGAAATGATAGAGGAGAAGCCATGACAGAGATCAACCAAGATCTTAAAGTCTTGTATTTCTCACCCCCACTACGGAGATAAAATGTGGGATTTGAACCCACTGGTACCAAGAAGTCTCAAATTAGAAAATACTAAAGGAAATGGTATGTAGCTGGACAAGCAGCACAAAATCTAGACCAAACCCAACATCCCAAGGCCTGGATCTGTTGTTTCCTTCTCTCTTGCAAGAACCTGTCATGCCAGAACTTGCCATGTTGTAAACTCGAGAACAAAAAATGCGGTGATCAAAAAATAAAACCATGGCAACATAGTGACTTTCATGCAGCTTTGCCAACAGAATAAACCGCCGTTGCACTGCCAAAGTGGCATTTGGATCCAGAAATCTCAAATCTGCTTGCTTTTCTAGCCTCTCAAGTTGGGTCTATACTACCAATCAAAGAGCTGAAGAAAATAACCAGGAAGTCCCTGCTCACTCCACTGCCCCTGCTCCGCAAAATCAGAGAACCTAGGTTGCAAACAGAAAGCATCATGAAATCTTATCCACGCCCTGAAAATTCGACTCCAAAATTGGCAATATACCTTCGTTCTTTTGAACCATGGCAAAAAAACTCCAAAAAAAGATGACCTTTGAATGCAATTGAGGTGCTCAAACATGGCAAAATATATGATTTTGCATACATCACTTGTCAGGATTCATAGTCCTAACCATGCGAGAAAAGCCCCCCGCTATACGAAATGAATTGGGCGAAGTATTTTTGAATAAATGTTAAATTGAGGCGCCACGTAAAACCCTAAGCAACTTGGAGTAAAAATGAGAGGGAACCACGTAAAACCCTCAGAAACTTGAAGCAAATAACTTTTTTTTATGCTCATTTGGTGTTCTATCTGTTACCTATTCTTTTCCGAATTCCTTCGTTGACTCTAGAATCCCCCACAATTTGGCACTATCGTCCTTGCCTCTATTCCAATGCACCCACTTCGTCCATTCGTTTCATTCTTCATCTCTGATCCAACTGCTTTTGATCTCCCATGGTTTCTCTCATTTACGGGTAAAGCCTTACCCTATGATCTGTTATCAAAGTATAGTCTTTCGGTCCATAGATCTAATCCTTGCAGATTTCTTAACAGGACCATGAATAGAGGGGTCAATTAAGCTGCCCAAGTGCCCAGCACTTCGTTATGTAACGAAGTGGAAGAATTGTGACTCATAAGGGCATCATTATAATACCCTTCATTTCTAACATGGCCTATTCCAACATTTCAAAAGATCCAGAAACAGGAAAAACTTATGGACTTTTGTCCACTGACGAAATACCTGCTAAAGACAACAAACCGCTTACAATCAGGTTTGTTATTTGGTGTTATTTCAGATTTGGGTCTAGGGTTGAAACAAATCTGTAATCGTTTCTTATGCTTGAGTACTGCAATCGCATTTACGATTGGATCTATTTTCTCTCGTTTCAACACATCAATATTGATCAATTAACCTTGGGTTCAGTTTATTGGCGGCGTTCTCATATGGATTGGCTTCTTTGGCGATGGTTTTTATCAATAAAGCGGTGCTTATGGAATATCCTTACTCTATGTCTCTTCTTACTCTTCAGGTAACTTTCTATTTCAGTGTTTTCCGTTTTGACATGCAAACCTCTAATTTTACTTGTTCCTCCCTAGCAATTAGCCACAGCCGTGCTGTTGCACTTTGGAGGAGTATTTGGAGCTTGTGAAGCTCAAAAGTTGTCCCTAAAGACATCAATCAAGTTAATCCCACTAGCACTGTTCTATAATGCAAATGTGGCCTTTGCCCTGGCTAGTTTGAAGGGTATTAATATACCCATGTATATTGCATTGAAAAGACTGACACCATTAGCAGTTTTGATCACTGATTATTTTAATGGAAAACCAAAGCCCCAATTACAAGTATGTGTTTCTGCCGCATTTTGTCAATGATTTGCCCATAACATCATTGATTTATTGCGGATTTGGGCTTTTGCAGGTTGCTTTGGCTGTCATACTGACAGGTGTTGGTGTTGTCATTGCATCTATTGGAGACTTTGCCTTTGATTTTACTAGTTACATCATGGCCCTCACATCAGTTTTCTTTCAAGTATGTATATATCTCTAGCAAAGTGCCACCCTTTGTTTGTTTATCCTAACTTGGTTACGAAAATGCAGACTGCCTATTTAGTTTTGGTTGAGAAGTCAGGTGCGCAAGACGGGATGAAATCAACAGAACTGATGTTCTACAATGCTGTCTTATCTCTGCCATTTCTATTGATACTAGTTTGTGTAACTGGTGAGGTGAAACTTGCCGTTCCATTGCTATTGGAAAAGGTCAGTCTCATTTAGAATAACACACAGATCTTAGAAGTTGCTTTGTGCTATAGTTTAGGTCTCTGTGAAATCTCAACGACACAGTGAATAAAGATGTGAGTATGGTCAGAGTTATGCATGAACCTTTACCCAAGCATAGTTATGGTAAAATATTAGCTTGTGGATTTGTTCAACTTTATATTTGATTTATAGTTATTCCCCATACGGATGACCCAAGAACTCTTTGCTATTCCCTTGTGTTAGTGAAGAGACAATACGGATTTCATAATGCCTTTTGCAACTCTCATTAGCAAGGAGAGACACATCACGTCTGTTTATTTTTCCTCTAAAAAGTGGTGGCAATTTGTTTATGATTCTGATGCTTTCCCATATTGTAAGATTACTGTCTAATATGGAATAATACTTTTCAGAGTGAATCCGTCGGCTTCTTCCTTACAATGTTAATGTCACTGTTGATGGGAATTGTTCTCAATTTCACAATGTTTTTCTGCACAATAATAAATTCTGCACTGACAACTACAATTGTTGGTGTGCTTAAAGGAGTGGGATCAACGGTGAGCAGATTTGTTTGCTGTTAAAGATTCTGTGCATCATGTGCTAAACTCTTGCATGTTAATACAGGTATTCGGATTCATTTTACTAGGTGGGGTTGAAGTCCATGCTTTAAATGTTGCGGGCCTTTCCATCAATACCTTGGGTGGTGTTTGGTACTCATTTGCTAAATATTCTCAGAAAAGGAGCAGATCATCAAGAAAATAGATGAAGTTATTGGAACTTCTTTGAAGTAAGATCTTAACTCTTGAATAGTTATCCCCTTTATAGATCATAACTATTATTAATGTAAATCCATTTCTAATCTTTAGTTCAATAGCTTAATTTCCCAGAAGCAAAGTTACAAAGGGTCAATCTTCCTGTTCGTTCTCATGAGAAGAAGCAGTCAGAACTTGTAGGGAGTTCTATTTGAAACATGGAGAAAGGATGCAAGCTGTGAGCAAACAGTAAATTCATCGCATGACCCTAAAAAACTGAATTTCACATGTTTGCTTTCTTCTCCTCTGCATAGTTGACTTTGAGCGTTTTAGAGATCCTCTTACTGCCAACTCAGAACTGTACCTGCCGTATGCTTTTGACAAGATTGAATCATTTCAATACTAAGGTCATTCTGGCGAAAGAAATACAAATAGTAATGCTAGGTGATCAGATGAGAAAATTCCATGATAAACGCTGATTTATTTCTAAATTAAAGATAAAAATTAATGCATGCCAGTGTTACTTGATTTGCACCCAAGTCTCAGAACATGATAAAGATTCACCTTGCAATACTAGCCAAACATAGTGAGAAATGTTCCCCATACATGAAGAAAAAAGTTTAAATGTGTTGATTACTATCTAATTAGACAAAGAAGGAATAGATGTCGGCAATGTCATCCAGCATGCATTATAAACATTAACCTCTGCTAATTCTTCCATCCGCGATATTGATAGAAAAAAATACGATAACTTGTTTGTTGATGTTTTGCAGGGTTACCAGATAATCCATTCTGATGCTCGTACAATGAAAGAGACGATGGAAAATAGAGAAAATATAGACATGGCTGTTATCAATTTGCCAACTACATTTTTAATTTTCAGGTCTCTGAAAATCTCCTTACAGCCCACAAAAGCTTAATCAAAATGAAACATGGATGCCTCTTCTTGCAATTGCCAGGTGCTGTACTGCGCTGGGAGCAACTACTTGCCGTTGAAGGGATGAATAGGCTATCCGTGGTTTTTCTTCCATGTATCTCCGGCGTAGGAGAGAACATATGGTTGCTCCGTTATCTAAAATCACTTTCAAATTTCTTGAGAAAAAACTCAAAGTTAGTATTTTCGACTAGAGGAATTAGATTTGCCGGATAAACTGAAGGTTGCTCTCGTTTAAAGCTGGCTGCTACTTAATGCGACGAACTTGATCGACAACCATTTTTACACAAATAAAAAAATGAATATCATAAGTCAAATTAGAGAGGGTGCTTGAGGTCTACTTGGAGTGAAGTTATAAACTTGGTTCAGAAAATTCCCCTTGTAAGCTACAGTGTAAATCTGAAAATTCACACTACGGTTTTGATTACACTACGGTTTTGAGATAGCAGGAAAATTTTTGACAGATAGAGATTTCTCTGGTTATTTCCGGCAGATAGTGATTTCTCTAGTTACTTCCGGCAGGAATTGAGTGGGAGCGTGGAGATGGTAGGCTAGATCCAGCAGGAAATTTGACTTTTATGCTTAAAAAATTTCCCGGACCATAGTTGTAAATGCAAAGTTTTGCAAAGATAGCCTATTCGAGAAAGTTTTGCATCAGCCGAGAAGCAAGCTTATGGTCGATTCACATGCAGCTTTTTTTCTTTTCGGCAGGCTGGAGTTCGGCTGCACCTGTTGCTGCGAAATCACAGCTAGAATAGCAGCTCTCGCTGATGGTTGCACGCGGCTTTGGCTGCTTGGGTGACCTCTGCTGCATGGGTGATTCTTCCTAAAATAAGAAGCGATTACGAAGAATACTGCTAGTGCCGCTTGCTTTAACTCTTTATGCCATAATTTCATGTGAATGGTATTGCCAGCTAGCATCGCAGCCCTGGCCTAATTGCCGCTGAAAAGCAGCTAGGAAATTCACATGTGAATCCACCATTAGGCCCTTTTTCCACACCAATTGCAAAATATGAATGTCATATACAATATATGACATTATTTGTGACTCTCTAAACTTGCTTTACCTTTGTATGGTGCATTTCCTTAGCCATAAATATTATCCACTAAAATACTAGTGGAAAACTATGTCTTATTTTTAGTTATACAAGAAATTTATCACACCGGCCAAGGCCGCCACAATGCAAAAGCATTCGCTTCCATAATAACTACTCATGTATGTAAATTCTTGAGCAATTTATAGAGAAGTCTAGAAAATGCCACCGGAACATGTGAAAGAAATTCTATATGCTAAGAGATTCTTGAACCCACATAAGTAGAGTGTGCATTGTGACCAATGTTGTGCAAGAAGAATCAAATCTTAAATTTGAACCGAAGATTTCTAGAATGCTACAGCACTACCTCACCCTTTCCACATTAATTATAGTGCCACTTCTTGGCACCTTCCTTAACCTACTCAAAGAGTTCGCACACATGTCAAGGTTTTTGAACAGAATGTTGGATAACAAAATGTTGAGGTGTCAATTTTTAGAAAGAATTCATTAGTAATAAATATGCATTGGGATATGTGTCAAAAAAAGCCTTAAAAGTGTTTAAACCGTTATCTAAACTATATTATCGAAAGTGTCAGAAATAAATAAGCCTTTGGACACGTGTCAAAAAATGGCTTTAGAAGTGTTACAAATGGATAAGCCTACGTGTCCACAAAACAAACAGGAATCCTTAGAGAATATTCTATAGGAATCTTGCCTATAGCAATTATATAGTTTAGATATAAAAAATGGTTTGGTTAATATTATAATTTTTTATTATTAATATAGTCAAATAAGGGTGATTTTCCACTACTTATGCGTAGTTCTAGGTTGATAATATTGGTAAACAATTGAATCTTCTTTTGCTTGACATTTGAACTATTCTTATATTTCCAATATCCATCATGAACAACATAAATCTAACGGAATTATACAATCTCCAATACAAGGTAATAACAATTCAGCCCAAAATTTTCTAGCTCAACCATGATCCCTAGCTTCAATGCCGAAATCCGTCTGGCTACTGCCTTGCTCATTCATTGCACATGTACTCACGGGGTTAGTCCTTTTGACTATGTGGGAATCCCTGGCTGCCACTGCATGCATTGAAATTGATTCATTTTGGTTTGCTTAAGCCTTATTTGCAGGACCACCATCTCCTCGAGCTTAAAGATTAGGAACTTCCCCTAAAACCTGAAAAGGTCGTGTAAAAAAGTGAGTTAGCAATAACATGGAGGAAATTAAGTAGAAATTCACATGTAAAGAAGAGGCCACCTTGAAAAAGGGGAACTCCTTGTAATATTTTAGGTAGGTTTTCCATTGAGCTGCAGTTCTAGAATGTCGGATCTAATTGAATTCAGAAAAGATGCAAGGTTATAGAATGAGGATGCTTTTGTTGCATTGTTTTTCAATTTGCAAGCCTGTCGTTCTTGACATAAGGCTAAAAAAAAGTGTAGTCGTTGTAAACATATAGATGTTAAATAATCTATCTGTGTAGACCAAAAGATGTAATGGACTACATCTCAGCAAACAAAAAACCAAAAATATGTATGCGTTAAAACTCCCCAGGATTGCTCTGCCACAGAATCTAACATGTGCTTTGGCTTTCCAACAGGATATTATAGAGATTAGGGGAGGGTGCCCATAAAGCGCCCACTTAAAGGTAAAAACTTTATTAGGATGAGTTTAATATTTTTTTAATCTCCAAGTTTGATAGAACATAATGAAATTTCAAAGTATAGTTTTCAAATGATAATAAACACAAGCCGTTTTGACAAATTAGAAGCTCGCTATGAAGACTTTTAATTTCTATTATTATTTTAACTCCAATGGACCACCAAATTCCCTTCAATGGACTACTAAAAGCCTTTATGGACCACAATATATTTGACCTTCATTGGCCCACAAGTGCCCATTAATAGACCATGCATCTAAGGCCCATATATTCTGTCAAATAATGTTTGGCCGCCTATCTCCACCAAGTATGCAATACAACACTAGGATTTGAGCCCTTGACCATCTAGCCTTGGGGCATGCCCCTTAGCTAAGCACCACAACCAAGAAAGTTGGATACCATGACATCTAGCACAATTAGAAGAAAAAGAAGCAGGGGCACCACCATCACCATCGAAAATATACAAGGCACAAATAATTATACAATTAACAAATTGTACAATTATTAACACAAAAAAGAAAATCAACCCCGTGCAATCATATATACCTTACCTCCATTGTCGGGAGGACTCGTGCCTACAGATCACAAACACGAACACAACATGGAGAGACTCGTATTTCCACAAAGTGTGCAATACATGATTAGGATTTGAGCCCTTGACCATCTAGCCTTGTGGCATGCCCCCTTAGCTAAGCACCACAACCAAGAAAGTTGGATACTATGATGTGGAATATATAAAATATACTAATATGCTATGGGGACTTATAACTCCACTATGTAAAAAATACAATGCAAGGGATCAAACTCTTGTCCATATATCTTGGAGCACAACCCTCACCATCATAACATAACCATCAAGGCAAGTGGATGAGCCTTTCATCATTTTCTTGAATCATCTTTTGCAGAATAACAAATGGCCTCAAAGAAACCTGCAGAATCTGGTCAAGCTTATCTTGACGTCTTGATCTCAAGGCCAACACAAAAATAAGCATGCCGCCCTCCAATAAGGCAAGGGAGCCTTTCAAACAACAAGATAACACCCAAAAGATAAACTAGGTGGACACTCAAACCTCCACCTTTGCATTGAGTTACGCATAAAATACTGCCTAGGATGAAACTCAGCTAGGATTCCTTTAACAATTATAAAAGCAAGGGCTAATAGTTAAAAATAACAAGGGATTCTTACCTCCAGCTTGTATAAATACAAGTTGGTCCTTAAAAATAATCAAAATCTTATCTACAAGCTTAGCCATCGGAAACCTAACCAAGTTTCAAACATCCATGGTTTGAAACAAGGGGTTCCTCCCAAAAATATTTGCCCATTTCTCCTAGCCATCTTGAAATTTTTCTACAAATTTTCCGGTAAAATACACTGAAAGATGCACTAACATAAATTTTTTCCAATAGTAATGAACGCTTGGTGCGAATTACTGTTAAATTACGACTATTTAAAACTGTAATTTCAGGGAGCGGCGCCGCCATGTCTGATCATTCTAGCGCCACTTTATTCGATCCATAAAGATAAAGTGGGCAACATTTCGGGTGTTTTTAGCTCATTTTATATCCAGTAATAGTTCTTCTTATCGTCTGGTGAGTTGATTTCGGGTCAGTTGATTTATCCCATTGATCACTTGATTTTTGTTATTCCATAACACAGAAATAGCATATAAATTCAAGATCATATTGACTGTATTATAAAAATTCAGGATTACACTATCAAAAACAGTAACAGAGTACTGATTAAGAAAGAAAGAAAGAAGTTCCAGGGATTCCAAAAAAGGTATTACACAACTTCCATTGATCATCAACAACTCATGCCACTGATGAAAAAATATAACTCATAAAATCTGCGAGGACGGGAGGTTATGCACTATCACTTCGTTTGATCCAACGGCAAGCAACAGTCAGATCAATAGAATCTGCGAGGACCTAAGGTTTAAGAGCTGCTTCAAGCTTGCAAGATGAGAACTTTATATCTCGGACCTCTTTTATTCTCCATTTTTTATATTTTGCATCAAAGCCTTTGTAACCATAGCATGGAGTGGACCGATAATCTGTTGGAAAACCAGGAACTTATGAGACAAATC
The DNA here is from genome assembly GCA_021234155.1 of Isoetes taiwanensis. NCBI lineage: Eukaryota > Viridiplantae > Streptophyta > Lycopodiopsida > Isoetales > Isoetaceae > Isoetes > Isoetes taiwanensis. Next base: position 1,195,339 of record JAJEKV010000129.1, read on the forward strand.
GCAAGATAGATCTAATTAATCTGCAAACAATTAAAATATATGAAGAACTTATACATCGTAGCCATGCCCAGATCAAAGAGGCGGAGACCACACTCTAAGAAAAGGAATCAATGGCTCAACACTCTAAGTAAGATCTCAGGACTCTCTTAGTAAAAGATTAACATATTTGCTTCCTTACCTGAGCTTCAGCGACACAAACTTCAAGAAAAACTCTGAAAACCAGCTAAGGCGACTGCCAGAATGCAAAACCACAAGAACAGAAAGAACAACATCAAAAGTATGGCGATCCACGACTGGTAAACCATGCACAAATGCTATGGCAACAGAAAAAAGGCAAGCGCCCATGCCAAAACAGATTATCGTCATAGCTCTGTGCACGGCTATGGCGAGGGAGTATCGCCTGAAGAAAGGAGGGGGAAAAAGAAAGAAAAAGAAAAAACTTCATATACTTTGCTGACGTGGCATCCAGCTGGCCGAAATGTGCCCCCCATCACCTTTATGTAAGGTAAAAGCGAGCTGGCAGCGCCTCACCGCCGCCAGGCCTTTTCCACCAAAAAAATGGCCTCAACGGCATGCGGACGCTCGCCTCGCCGCTGCCAGGGCTTTCCCGCCAGAAAAATGGCCTCAATGGCCTTTACCTATTACAGAAAGAAGATTCAGATTCAAGAGATTGCTGGAGCTGTCAAAAATTGCCAGAGCTTAAGGTTCCAAAACTTGTCGAATCTTAGGGTTTGTGGCTGCTAGAATGAACTGCAAACAGGGTTGCCCTTAAGGCCAAATTTGTCTAAGCATAATTTAGAAGGTCGGGCGAATAATAGAGTTGCAAGATTAGTCATGTTGGCGAATGTTTTCTAGACATGAATGTTTTTTATAGAAATCTAAGCGAATCATGGCCAATATTATTTTGCCAAGATTTAAGTCTCTTTATTTTCCAAGTGCAATTTCTGTGGTGAAATTTTATTCGCCGGCCGATATTTAATCAAGGACACAAACTCATTATAACTATAGTTGCATGATGCAATACTACAACTTAACCTTTGCAAATGAGAACGTGGCGTTATCCTTGTAGATAAAACCTCTTAAAATTATCATATGTACTTGGATGGATATGGAGAATAGATTAGGTTATGAAGAAAGCCTAAGATTACTTAAGAAATCTTCGAGAAGGAGGGTGGAGGATAAGGCGAATCCATATTTATGACGCTTAGTGGATGTGGCGAATTTTCAAGTGGAGTGAGATTTGTTTGTAGAAAAGTTGGCTAATTTTATTTTTTTCATCTATAACAAGCCCTACTAAACCATAGTGTCAAAATTTCTCAATACCCTTAAAAAATAGCCTTTTGGCGAACTTTCATCCTTAAGGGCTACCCTGACTGCAAAGCTGCGTTTTACCTGGCCGTAACCTATGGGGCCCTGAAATTTCCTACGATTTCAGTCCCTTTTTCTTCAAGGTGATTTTAGGGTCTTGGTTTTCGACGGCGCTCTGGTGGCGCCACCAGATTTTTTCATAAAGGGACCAACTCTACTCCACAATGAAAGACTCTGCGATGCCAATCTTCTCCTAGCCAAAGGTTTTCTTGAAGCCACGAAGCCATATTTCTGGCCAAAGCTTTTCCATGAAGCCATATTTCTGGGCTCTTCCAGGCCATAGCCACAAAGTTCTATCAGCTCTGCAGGCGGATTTTTTTATGCCATATGCCATAGCCGGAAGCTCTACTTCAGAAGTCCTACAAGCTCTGTTCCGGCAAAACATTCCAATATTTTCTGCAGCGGCAAGATATATTCATTTCCTGGCCAATCTTGTGCTCAAATCAGAATAGATTAGAAACAACGGAATAGATAGATCAGAGAATAGCATCCCAGTTCAAGATGGGGAAATTTCAGGGCCCGTGAGATTCTGGCGGAAAACTCCGGCTCTCGGGAAGCTTCTGGAAAAACCTCCGCGCCAGCCGCCATTCCGTTTTTCTCGGCATCGCCGCCAAAGGTTTTTTCCAGGAAACTTCCTACTCGCGGTAGTTTCCCCTTCCATAGACGTGTTGTTATCTTGCCGGAACTGCCCATAGCTCCGCTGCACGAGTCAAGTTTTAGGTGCTGGCCTTTAACAGAGAGAGTAGAATCCATGGCCATAGATGGAGCCATAAACTCCAGAGCAGAATCCAAGCATAAATCTTAGATCCAAATGCCCTGTTTCTCGACTCAATCTGAGCATGAATTTAGAACAGAATCCACAGTAGAAACCCAACCCTTTTTTGACCAAATCCAAGCAGCACAAGTTGCGATTTACCGCATCCCGTTCGCAATTTGCCCAAGCGTTCATTGCATTTGAGAATTCACATGGTCAAGATTCCGTCGTCAGAAAATGTGACGGCGGCACTGTAGCTTGCCGCCTAGGCGCGGAGCCGCCTCAACACTTTCTGGGGCGGAATTTTCTCTCCCCGTGAATTATCTAATACTTCTCAAATGGCAGGCTGCATTTTACTGGATAGATAGATAGATAGATAGATAGATAGATAGATAGATAGATAGATAGATAGATAGATAGATAGATAGATAGATAGATAGATAGATAGATAGATAGTATTTTAACGTCACTAGGCAGCATCCAACTGGACATGTGACATGGGGGGATGGAAACAGGGGAGATGATTCCAGGGGTCCTGCGACCGACGGCAGCCGAGAGCGGGTCCTGGAATCAGCGACAATGTTTTGTCCCCCACAACATGGCAACTGAAGAGGATGGAAAATTTGATCCGATTTAGGCGATGTTGACTGTTGAGCGGAATCAAGCCCCAGCTTTCCATTAGGAATTTGAATGGGCTCCCCGGTTGCCATGTTGTATGGCGGCATGCACCACTTGGACCACATTCGGTGTGGACGGTGGGGGGTCCTTGGCGGCGGGCGGGGGCGGGTCACCCGGTCCCGGCCGGAATGTGGGACCACGTGGCATGCAGCCACAACATGGAAATTGGGAACTCCTTCAAAAAAAATTTCCCTTTTTGCGGAGGTTTGGCATTGGACTCTGCGGCCATGGCGCTTCGGCATCCTCGGGGTATTTGGGTAGCTATGGCGCTTCGCCCTATTGTGCCTTCGGTGCTATTTTAATGAGGATCGCTTTGTTGTTTCACTAGAATCCAAATGCGTTTTTAATGCAAAGCAAGTAAGTAATAGTTTGAGTGATTTTTCTTCTTTTCATGCTTTCGAATCGCGGTTTTGCTAATCTTTCCTTGCATGCAACTCAAAATCACGGGATATTTTCGAGTTTCATCTTTCGGTAGATTGATTGGGGAAGGGTTGGGTTTGGTTTATCTTTGGGAGGTGTGGCGTGGGATAGAACACACGGGCTTGTCTTTGCCGCAACGGCAAAGGAAGGCCGGGCCCGGATCCGGTGGTTTTATTTTTAGGATTCTCTTCTTGTTTCTTGTTTCCTCTCAGGTGTCTTTTCTTGTATCCTCTGTTTGCACAGCCCATCTTACCATTTATGCAGTTTTGCTCCTTTCTATATGAAAATATATGCATTTACCGCCTAGAAATTGCATAGTCTCTTTGATTTTGGTTCAGAACCTAGTTATGTGCAAATCTGCCTCTCTGCAAAGGGATTCTTATGATGCTATGAAGAGTTTTTCATTTCATCGCCTATTTGGTTGCATGAAATCCTTGTCAATTTTTTCTCAAGAAACAGACTTGCTGTTAGCTGTCTTGTATACAGGGTACTGTGTAAAACTTGTATTTCTGTTGGCAACCGACTGTAGCCTGTCAATTTTTGAACGCCCGGAATTGGCTTCCCACTTTCCATTCCGGATTGTAGGGATGTAGCATGTGGTTTGTCTTCCGACCAAAACGGCGACCCAATTTCCGTGTTGTATTAGATAATTTCCCGGCCGTCGAATTCCGGCCCGGAAAATGCCTCGGCGCAGAAACTTTTGTTGAACGGCTATGGCGGAGAAAGACAGAAGAAAGAAATGGATTGGCTTAGCTCCGAAACAGCGATGGGCAAAGATAAACAAAGGATAATCCGTTTGTAGCATGCCCATGGGCATAAATTTGATGAAAATAACCACATGACCTGCGCCAAGGACAAAGCAAACGGCAAAAACCCAGGGAGCTGCAAAATACCTAAATGAGCCCGAGTGCCGGATCTAGGAACTGTTTTTAATTGAAGGGGTCAAAAGCGTAAGGGCAGTGCCAGAGTCAAAACGAGTGCTTAGGTGCAAATGCAAAAGCAGTTTCGAGCACAAAAGCAGGGGATGCGCTCGCAAAAAATATGGACATGAAACAGGTCTGCGAAACCTGGAAATTTTTCTGCCTTATAAGGTTTTAACAGTGACTTCCACAAACATTTATATTACGGTTAGACATATTACTATTTTCAAGCGCTGCCTGCTATAACCATGCCATCCTGCATTATCTTGGAGTCCGTGGTGGACAAACCATCTGGACCAACTATATAGTGTCCCAGATTTTCTACTGTGGTTGTTGCCTCAAATAAGCATTTTGCACCTTTTTTCATATAGCTCATAAAATTTGAAAGCTTGCCTGAAGTCCGTCACATACTGAATTGTTAGACATTGTCTAATACGTTTACTATAGCCATTGAAAGATGGTCATTTCAAATACTAGCACAAACACAGGATGCACAGGATGTATGTAATTGAAAGACACAATAAATACGGTGCTTGAATCCGACTGGCACGCCTGGAATGTAGACCAAATCTATTCGACGGGTTCTTGGAGATCTGGTTTACCAGACATACAGCTGCCGCTGCTGTAATGGAGCTGCATGATTTGCACCAGGTATGCCCAGCCTACATTTTTCTTATGTGGGGGTTTTTGCACTCTATTTACATGCTTGCTAGATCATCTAGGACTACAACGATGTGCTCTTTCTGCTTAAGTTATGTCTCATGGGTTCCATTGTTTAGATTGTCAGTTGTTATAAAACAACTCCGATTACAGAAGTGTGTAAAAAGAAAATTGCTATATCAAGGAAATTGCCACTTTGAAGGGTTATTGGTTTCAAATTTCTGGACAAATTTTATTATCTAGCCATGATATGGTGTGCCAAGGTATTGAACAGCGGCTTTGCAAGGTACGCTTCCATGTTGAGACAATGTGGTAATGCCAAGGATATGCTAGAAGCAAAATGCACTCACACACAAATTTTTGAATGTGGACTGAAGGAAAATATATTTCTTGGGAATCTTCTCTTAGACAAATATGGAAAGAACGGGACACTACAGGATGTAAGGGAACTCTTTAACAATATGAAAGAAAGGAACATTTTCTCTTGGAACCTCATGATTGCAGCATATGTAAAGCAGGGGGGATTGGAAGAGGCTTTGGAGTTATTCCAACAAATGCCTCAACGTGATGTGGTTTCATGGAACTCCATGATCTCAGCCTTTTCTAGATATGGGCAGTTGGAAGATGCAATCCAGCTCTTCAAACAGATGCCATTTCGTGATTTATTCTCTTGGAATATCATGATTGCAGCATACTTACACAAGGGACAACTAAAAGATGCCATTCAGTTATTTGAGAAGATGCCACTGCGCAATGTTGTCTCTTGGAATACCATACTAGCAGGTATTAAACAACAGGGCGAAATTGAGGAAGCTTTAAAACACTTCTTGGATATGCCTGAAAGAAATGTTATTTCTTGGACAACCATGATTGCAGGTTATGCAGAGCATGGACTTCTAGATAAAGCCTGTCAACTCCTGCAAGTCATGCCTTATGAAAATGTAGCTGCATGGAATGCTATAATTTCAGCTTGTTCTCAGCGTGGTCAGCTGGAAGAGGCATTTCATTTCTTTCAAATAATGCCACAGAGGGATATCACTTCATGGAATACTATGATCTCAGCATTCGGACAGGCAGGCAAATTCCAGGAGGCCCTTCAATTGTTCACGCAGATGCCTGAACGAGATGTTATTTCCTGGACGGCAATGATATCTGCCTATGCTCAAAATAATAATGTCAATGAGGCTTTTAAACTTTTTTCTCAAATGCCTGTGCGTAACACTGTCTCCTGGAACATCATGATCTCTGCATATGTGCAGAATGGTCAGCTTAGCACTGCTCTTGAACTCTTTCAGCAAATGCCTCAAAGGGACACAATTACATGGAATACAGTTATTGCAGGATGTGCTGAGTGTGGCTATGCAAAGGAAGCACTAAGTTTTTTTAGGCAAATGCCACACCATAACAATGTGTCGTGGAATAATGTGATCTTGGCTTTTATAATGGGTGGACAGCTCAAGGAGGCTATGGAACTCTTTGATAGTATGCCCAATCATGATGTGGTCTCATGGAATACTATAATTGCTGCATATGCTCAAGAGAGTGGATTCTCTAGTGTTCTTTATTTGTTCCAACTCATGGCATCAGAAGATATAAAGCCAGACGCCGTCACTTTTATAACTCTTCTTGATTTGTGCACAAAGACGACGTCACTGGCCCAAGGCAAATGGGTGCATGTACTCGTGATCAGGCATGGATTTTATTCATCTGTTTCTGCACAGAATGCCATAATAACTATGTATACCAAGTGTGGGAGCTGGATGGATGTAATTGTAGTAGTTGATAGGATGCTAACACGCGATGTTATCTCATGGTCTGTGGTTATTGCATCATATGCTCAGTATGGACGTGCAGAAGAAGTCTTTTGCCTTGTTCAGGAAATGCACGTTGAAGGAGTGATGGTTAATGAAGTGACTTTTTGCAGCATACTGTCAGCGTGTGGCAATGCTGGCCTGATTAACGAAGGTTTTCACCACCTATTTTCTCTGAGAAGTGATCATAGAATCATCCTCACAGTAGAACATGTCAATTGTGTAATTGACCTTCTTGGACGTGTAAAGAAAATAGATGTAGCAGAGGATATGATCATATGCATGCCTATTCAAGCAGATTCTGCTTCATGGATGGCCTTGCTTGCTTCGTGTGTATATTTAATGGATGTAGAGCGTGCAATTCGTGCTGCACAACATGCTTCTGAATTGGATCCAGGCAACTCTGCACCATATGTGTTATTATCAAACATTTATGTATCTCAAAACTAGAGGGTATTTTTTTTTCCAATTTGCAGTTCTTCTGTTCTTGCTCTTGATTACCTTGACACCTTCCAACGTCTGGCGGAACCATGCTTTTCCCGAATGTGAATTTGTCATCCAAATGTTTGAATGATGATCATGATTTCCTTGATAATCACCAAAGCCTGGATGCACAATTCAGAAGCTCACTTGATTGCACCCATCAAATTGTCGTTTTTACTAGCCTGTAGTAGTGATATTATTCACTATATAAAGCATTCAAATTGGAAGCAAAACAAATTGGGAGATGTTAGAGCTAGCTTTTATGACGTGCTCTAAGCGTGAGAGATGATTGAATGGGATGCGTTTATGGGCATTTTTTAATATGCCGGGTTTGGTCTTGTTGTTCAGTATATGGCTTTGTTGCCTAATCTCGTGTTGCTATATTTAGTGAGATAATGCGCAACCTCGCAAATCCAAATAATAGCAATTAACCTGCTGAAAGATACTGCATATAAACAGGACAAATTTGTTGGAAACCAAATTAAAAGATAGGCTATACTAACGATGTCTGTTTGCAGCAGAGATGCCTGTAACCAAATTTGTTGGAAACCAAATTAAAAGATAGGCTATACTAGAATAACGATGCCTGTTTGCAGCAGAGATACATTGATCGCTCAAACACATCTAGCTTAAACAGTTGACATCCAACAAAATTAAAACCCTCAGGAGCCATGACCTCGTGAGGTGATTTAAAACGTACAAATTTGCAACATGCATGCAAAAAAAAACCATATTTTGGGTGAAAATAGCTTTACCCTGGTTTGGTGATTCTATCGCGGTGACTACTCTCCTGCGGTGGTGACTACTCTCCTGCGGAATCACTAGTGACGGCCACATGCATTGTTTTAAGGGAGCTCACCCTCTATTTTGGAGGTTTCTGTGCGGAGGCTGATTTTTAGTGTACCATTTTTTTGGTGTCTCGACTGCCATTGTTAACAGGCCAGTTACCTGTTGCTATGAGAGCGGAAAGGAAGAAGAAGATTGAACAACAGTTTCTCACCTGATGTTATCTCGGAAGGCCCTCCGCAAGATTGGATGCACAACGCTCTCTCGTATCAGAATCGCCTACGGAGACATATACGGAGGCGGCCAAGAAACCTTGGCATGTGGCCAGGCTTACTAACCCTCCAGAAAGGGGATCCGTTCCGGAGGCCCTGTTATTCGTACCTGACAGCGTCAGGTGTACCTTCTGATGGATCCCAGCCATCCGTCTATAGGGTCCATCCTGGCCGTCCGTTTTATACCTTCCGGCGGAATCACCTCTGTAAAATACCGTCGGACGGAATCACCGCCCTTTTATTCCACATGACGGAATCACCATCTGGAATATCCCAGTAAAAATTCAAATTTTTGATGTCCTGTTATTCTGGGAGGTTTTTCAACTAGTGGGGCTATGGCGGCTTGCTCCGGCGATAGATGGCGATTGAACAGGCTGGGGTTGAGGAGGCAAAGTCCTGAGAAGATCTATGAAGCTATCACAGAGGCGACGACTGGAGCAACCATAGGAGCCATAACAGGGGCCAACCGAGGAGCCACGACGGGGGAAGCCACAAGGGCGACCATTGGGGCAGCAACCGGAGCCGGAAGAAACATGGGCAATCTAGCCCTGTAAGGGCCGTTAGGCTGCCGAATGGAATCCCTCCTTCAAAAAAGTTCTGTCCACCAAGCTTGAGCACCTGCAACCCCGTAAGCATAGAAATGATCTGAGGGATTTGCCCTTTCATTCAATTAGCGGAAATATCCAACTTGATCGAACTAGAGAAACAACCATTCTTAAAAGGCAGGGAACTAATAGAATTGCCCCTAACATCTAGAACCCTAAGCTTGGTCAAATAACAGAGGAACTTCGGCAGAAGGCCTGTTAAGGACGAAGCTCGTAGATACAGTTCTTCCAAATCCTTGAGCCCGGCGAACGATTCAGGGATAGAGCTGTTGGGGTTTGTAGAAATTCCGGACAGATCTAAAACCTTGAAAGAAACAGGGGCAGAAGAAACAGGGGCCGGAAGAAAGAAGAAGAAGAGGTGGGTTGTTGCTGTTGCTTGACCAGGGTTTTCGCTTCGCCGTCAGATCCATGGCTACCTTGCAAAGTTCAGATCCATGGCTACCTTGCAAAGGTCAGATATCATTCTGCAAAATATATCTGATACCATTTATTTCTGCAAATATGCCTCATACATTTTCTTATCTTGTTTTGTATGACAGACATGCTGTTAGATCTGTAAGGATATGGAAAGGTTAGCTTTTCATGTAAAATGGCATGAAAAGAGCATTGCCGATATCAGCAAGGGGTAGTTTAGAGCATAACAATGGACATGCACAGACAAAATGGAGTAGCCGAGTTTGTTTTTTTCCACCGTTGGTTTAGTATTAATTTCATTCATGATCTTCAAGTAACGTAGGCTTCGCTTAAACCATCCTCAACCATTTTTTATGGCATCGGGTATAAACTTCTGCTGGGATTGAACCATCTGCCAATTTTTCCTCCTTGCCTACAGTTATTACAGTTCAAAGATCTCCAGGTGATTCCTTCCCGAGGAATAGTACGCGGTGATTCCACGGGGGAGAATATTATTGCGGTGATTCCACGGGGGAGAATATTATCGTGGTGATTCCACGGGAGAGAATATTTATGCGGTGATTCCACGGGGGAGAATATTATCGTACACGGTGATTCCACGGGGGAGAATATTACGGTATACGATGATTCCACCCCGCAGGATCAATTCGATGTGATTCCGTCGCGTAGAATAAAAGGGTGGTGATTCCGTCCAATGGTATTTTGCAGATGTGATTTCGCCGGAAGGTATAAAATGGAGCCCGTCGAATGCGGAATCTTGGGGGCAGAGGGTGCGGATAGCTTGGGGGCAGGAGGGTTAGTGATTTCGCGGGAGAGTAGTCACCGCGACGGAATCACCAAAACCGGGGTAAAGCTATTTTCACCTCTTGTTAGCGAAGTCTAAAATGACCAAATCATTGGGACTTGTTAGCAAAGTCTAAAAATGACAAGATCATAAGCATGTATAGAAAGAACCCACAACCCATTATCCTCCTATATTATAAAACCGTGGCTCCACCTCGATCAACGACCCACATTGTGCCACATGGCCTAGATCTGGGCCGTTAAAATTGTGCAAGAAACGAAACGGTTACTAAATATGACCTTTCATTTGACGTGCCATTGAGGCCCCTAAAATTGTGCAAGAGGTGAAAGGTTTGTTTTTGTGGCATATAGGCATAAATCAAGAGCGGTGTGGAAACGAGAAGAGAAGAATGTCTTGGTGGTGGTAATGGATTTTACGGACCCTTAAAGAAAAAACCGAGGATTCCGTCTTTTTGTTGTTTTGTAGTAAAAAATTAAAGGGCAAGGTGTGCAGTTACTTTGGCCCAAGTGAAAACTGGTCATTCCCACCTTGGCACCAGGGCCCCAAGCTTATTTGCTTGCTTCATTGTCCAGAAACAAGCTTGTAGCTATTGCATCAATTCGCACGGGGTCCCACAGGCTACGGATTGAGACAGGTAGATGGGAGCGGCCGCAATTGCCGCGAGAAGCGAGACTATGTGCCTGTTGCCAGTTACAGGTTATTGAAGATGAAAGCCATACTCTTCTGAGTTGCCCTGCTTTTGAGATAGTCCGGAATCATTTTATGACCTTAGCATTCCATTCCACGCTTCCACAATTTCTCAGAGCACCATCTGTGCATGACTTGGCATTATATATACTTGAGGTTCTGGATAAACGTCGGCAATTACTGAGCCCTCAGTAGTCATTATCTCTGCTTGTCTAGTATCATCATTACTGCAAAGGTTTTTCCCTTGAAAACCTTTCGAGGCAGGGGTTTTTTAATCCTAGTAGTAATGATTGTACTAGCCCATTGTATGGGTCCCATGACCTATTGGTCTCCGTGGACGTTAAAAATCTATTCTATTCTATTCTATTCTATTCTATTCCTTTTATGCTAGAAGAATAAAAAACACTCCTGCTTGTGAATACAATAGACAATTTTGCAGATTTTACATCATACATTTGGACAGCAGATGCTTGTGGAAAGAGATGGCTTCAACATTCTCTTCCTTCTTGCAAGGAACAATTTGGGCGAGGGATCTTATGGCCGCTCACCATGTACAGAATGATAATGTGTTATCTCAAATTGCTAACCCATTAAAACTTCTGGTTAGTTGAGTTGTAGGATAGGATAAAGGTTGTGTAATAAAAACATGTTCAGAAAAAAATTCAGTATCCATGGTTTGGTTTATAGAGATTTACTGTATCTGTTTCGCCCGCAAGGTCGAGGAGATAACCTAACTTGGTTGAATGAGATGGTTACCTTAATGTCTATGTTATTGTTTTGTACTATCTTCCTCTTGTTGTTCCCAAGACCAAGCCCTTGTAAAGAAGTCAAGAATCGATGCCATGGACGTGTCTTCTTCTGGATCAGTCAGGTACCCAGACCTTCCTATTGCAGCTTTGTCATCCATGGTAGTCATAAATTTCTAATAGAGACTTATTTTGAGCTTAGGCTGACATGATGAACTTTATTTTCAAAGTAGAGTGTTCCTCTGTTGTTGCATGTCATCTATCAGTTGTTATTTCCATTATTTGTGCTATATTATTCATAGCCACGAATTTCTTGTGACGTGCTTGCCACAGGCCAATGTACCATTCTTTTACTGGGCAGAGAAAGCGTACATTGTTGTAGGAACTAGGCATGTTGCTACTCTATCATCAATTATCTGGGAATGTTTTGGAAAATGTGAGGATGTTTTCTTGCCAAATCCTTAATCAACATTCATTGGGTATTCCTGCATAATCATAACAAGCAAGACAAGTAGCCACGAAGCTTGGTTTTAGAGTTCAATTTCGGTTGGTTTTAAATTTTGGTTGCTTCTCACATTGTTTCCCGCATTGCAACTTATACTTCTGAAATGTCCTTGCAAATTCAATAGCTGCATTCCAATTTGTTCCTTCCAAAGCAGTCTAGCAGAGAATGATTATTAGAATTGTCTTATTCATTTGATTTCTTTTCATTTGTTTATTGTGGCATATGTTTGTTGTTTGCTATAAAACTAATGCTACTGGTTTCGTTGTAGGTGTTGATGATTCATATTTGAAATCTCATTGAAAGAATCTTTAAATTCTCATTGTTGCTGTGACTACTCAATAAAACAAGTATGTTTCTCAAATTTGTTATTTTGTTGTTTGCTGTTTGATTTCTGTTTCTTTAGATTATTAGCCCAGTATTTAAGCTAGGATTACAATTATGCCTTGATGAAACACTTATAACAACCTATGCTATCTACCCGACTACACTTATGCTATCATTGATTTAAAAGGTTTGACCAACTAGGAGAGAATCATCTATTTTGAACATCTCTTATGTTTTATTCTAGTTTCTGGCTGCTGTTTCTGTTTGATGTTAGATATTCACACTTTGTTTGGCTTTGGTTGATCATGATACATCTTCATAGTAATCAATGTAACAATTTGGATGTATAAGTCATACAACATAGGTTTCGAAACGAGGGCCACCAGTGTTATTGTAGGTCTAATTTGAGATCTAATTTCCAAGTCCTTGCAAGGGAGTCATCATTTTGATGTTCAATCAAACATAACAATGAATATACCGTGGATATGCCATGGATGTATTATAAATATGTTGTGGTTCAATCACGACGGTGACCAATATGGGAGGGTCTCCATAATTCGTGCATCTGCCCATCTACCGCCCAAGATAACCGCCCATGATCCGCCCACCTCGGGCTATGATTCGCTCACCGCAGCCCATGATTCGCTTATCAGACCCTCCTTGAATTGTAAGACCGAAATTTTATTTCAATGCAAAAATAGAGGGCACGATAGACGGGCACCTGATGCACGAAGATGGAATGCAGACCCTCCTTGCTTTGAACTGCTGTAACTTTTTCGCTTGACCATATTTTTGCTTGAATTTTAGACTGTCAGATTCGAACCTTGCAGGCTGTCCAATGAGCCTTCCTCCATTGATATTTGATGCATGCAACTCCAGCGGCAAGGATTCTACCTATATGTGCATGATTTATGGAGCCCCCCCCCCCCCCAACCCACCCACCCAAAAGGCCTCCGATAGTAATCCTTAACACACCGCCCCTCAAATTTATAGTGATCCAACGGTTGAGATCAATCTTGATCAGTCTTGATTAGCGATTTACTGGAGCCATAACACACTGCTACTTCATAACACCTCACACTCCGCATTGTTTTCACATGTTCATGACCTCAGTACATTTTGTTATCATATTATTTAATTCAATTCCATTCCATTCCAAAAGCTTAATAAAACTACATCTAATGGATGTGACTACCTTTTCCATTTTACATAGTGAATTCAAGTTTAAAATTGCCCAAGCCTTTTGCTGCATCTTTTTGCTAGTCCCCTTTTTTTTTTGGGTCAAGGATACATGTTGCATTTATTCAAGATAAAAACACACAAGCATATCTTGTTGAACAAGACCAATTAAGGCCAATATTGCAAGATAACAGAAAGTGACAACTTATTCAAATTAACATTGAGCAACAGACAACGATGTCAATTGATATGAAAACTCTCGTGTTTCAAACCTATTATCTTAGAAACCACATCATGGTACGTGTGTGCGCTTATGTGATGATTCGAGATGGTAGTAATCACAACAAAGCATTGTTTGCAGCAATTGTATTCAGTCACATTTTGCTAAGCTGATTGCTAAGAATGCTACAATACCAAAGCTTTCAAGTCAAGTGCAATACTAGAGCTTTCAAGTCAAGTTCTATAGTTCAATATGGTATCTTAGGATATAAGATATAAGTCACGAGATCCAGCATGGAGAACCATGTACGAATCACTGACAAGCAGAATATGTTCTAATATGTTGGCATATCAAAATATGGGATGCCCTTGCATCCCATTTGTAACCATGTGGAGAAGATGATTCTCTTAGACCATGTGGAGAAGATGATTCTATTACACCACATAGGAGGTACGCAGTTCCTTGATTTTCTTAATCTGTTACCAAAGGTAAAAGACCTCTAATTCTCTGGTGAAATACAAGAGTTCTACAACCTATGATCGAGTAGAATCAGCAAACATGAAAAGCTGAAGTCTGAAATCATTATTTATACTTGGCATTTGAAAGTGCATATTAGGGAAGCTCTGATTCCATAAACATAAAATTTACCATGAAGAAGTGACAAAACATTCATTATGTATGCTGTTCGTGAAAGTTAGATTAAATAGCTGCAGTAAGGCACCTAAAAAGACATATTTTTAGACCCCACACCCCAGAAGACATATTTTTTCCACTGTCTAGGAAGTAAATAAATTTCCCTTCAAAAAGTGGCTTGTTTAAAATATAACTTTCAAGTTCTAGATCGACCTATACAAGCATTAAAGTCTCCAACAAGACTTTTGTATGACTTCACGAAATGATTTGACACCCCAAACATGAAATGATTTAACACCCCAAAATTTAAATATCAAACTGTAATGCCCAGGTTATTATGAGAGATCAAACAGAATACTTGACGAAGAATTCTAGAAAGGAAGAAGGTTCTTGTTTGCCACAGTTGGCAGTTAGAGACACAGAGAATATGCAATCTTATTTCTGGATAATCCTTGAGCTGGAAATACAGCCACTAAACCAATAGCACAGCCTAATATCATTCATGATCTTAATTTATTGAAACAAGCCTGACTTCCATAAGCAGCAAGCAACTTGCATTCCTGAAGATGATCGTTAATTGACTGAATCCTTTTTTTATTTGTTTATTATATAACCCCCAACTAATTCATAAAAATTGTTTCTTACCTGCCCAGAATTCATCAAACATATGATCTAAGGTGCATTTTTCTCGTGACACTCAGGACACCCCAAGAATTTTCAGCCCAACTCACCAAATCAGGCTCTATTGGTATTTTATTAAAAAGTTCTCAACTTCATCTATTTGCCATGCTCTGCTTAAAAGTGAAAGCATGCATCTGCAATGATCTGCTAGTGGTCTAAATAGATAATCTTGTCACATAGAATAAAAACAATGATAACCTTCATCAATTAAACCCCTACAACAATGAATTCTTACTTCTTACTCTTAAGTTTTCGTAAACTTTTAGCAATAGCAGGTCGCTCCATGCTCAAGTTCTGCAAAAAAACAATATGCATTGGCATAACTCCCAACAAGACAAGCTAAAGTTAAACGTAAATAATCTTTAGACGTCTCCCTCACAAAGCATTGATGTTCTCATTGCATTGTTGGACCGTATGGCTGAGAGGCCGTTTCTCTCGACCATTTCTGTACTATTGAGTAGCAGCTTATCCTCTCTGCCCACTAGAAACCAGCATCTCAGTCTCATCTACATAAATCTGTACCATTGCTCGTAGTAAACAGTGTGTGCAAGCATATCACCATATCTGGGACTGTATGTAGTTGTACTATGCACTTGTACTGGGCCCTCAATAGTAAACAGTGTGTGCAAGCATATCACCATATCTGGGACTGTATGCAGTTGTACTATGCACTTGTACTGGGCCCTCAACTTTTGTTGTTTTCATCATATATCATGGTTATTTAAAAGCAGGAATTTTTAAATGCTGCTAGTAGATGTGGTTTCTTTTCTTACTAGAATTTCAATTTAAGTCATGTATTGGTTTCAATGGCCAGTTTTACCAAGTAAGAATAACCATGGGCTAAACTATGTAATGACAGGAAAACACAAGAGGTTCGAACCAGCAATTGAACTAAAATTCTCTGGAAATTTTTTGAGTAGCTTCTGCTTGACAGGTTCGTACACACCCGATTAGTTAGTCAAGTTCAATTGCCTCCAGGCATAGGATATAAGGCCCCTCTGAACCCCTGATAGAATAGCACTCCCCTGTGCCATCTATGATCCTTTACTTCCTACGAAGTTCTGAAGGGCATAAAATAACTTCACTTAGGGTCCTCCTTCTCTGTGCCTTCTTCCCTTGCGTTCATGCTTAAACATTCGAGCAAAATATGATGCATTCACAAACCTGCTTATCATAAGCACCAAAAATTCATGCGGATGTGGATGTTCTTAGAGTTCTAATAATTGTTTGCTTTGTTTCATAAGTTGTCTAAAATATTATGATTCTTCATGCAGTTTTGCCTTTGATACACAGTAAAATAGAGTTTTTTATAAAAATTTATAACCTGTAAATAAACAAGAAAGCACTTACGGTAGAACTCCAGCAAGGTTTCCATTTGAACCAGAATAAAGACCCTTAAGAGATAATCCTTCCACCCAATTGAGCTGCCTGCAAAAACCTGCATATGCGTAACACGATATCGTCTATAACCGTAATAAGAAATCCTCAAACAAGTATCTTAAAAATAGAAGTTACAATAAGAAAGAACTAGATAGTTAGGCATTACCCACCAAACAAAATACGAAGAAAGTTAGCGGACAAGACTGCAGCAGGTTACGGCAGGGTGAGGGTCCACTACAGGACTTTCTTGAAGTTGGAAGCGACAAGACTTTGTTGAAAGGACACAAGCAACTAATTTTCAACATAATTCAGCTAAATTATGCTAAGCCTAAACCAAGAAAATAATTTTCAAACAAACAAATTAAATAACGCCAAATGGATAGTTAACTGTTCCAAAGAGGAATTGTCAATTCTATTGCATCCATACTCCTTGGGAAGGCTTAGTCAACAGTTTAGAGGATCCCTATGCAGAGGTATCCTATTATACTGAGCATATGCACAGCCCAAATCATGACAAATATATTCTGATGCAATTGCCTGGAATTGGGAAGCTGCCAAACTATAATACTCCACCTAGCCACTAGTTTAGAAGATGCCTATGTCTAGCCACTAGTTTAGAGGATGCCTATGCAGAGGTACCCTATTATACTGAGTATAATCACAGACCCTATAATCCAAGAGAGGATAGGAGGCTTACAAAGCAATATGCAGAGTCATAACCTCAAAAACGAACCAAGAATTAACCTTGTGCCAGCACATATACGTTCTTTACCAGTTTGCAACATTATGTGCTGATAATAATTGATTAAGATAAACCTAGGAAAGAAATGGCAGGCTGAAGGAGCGATGAGTGGCCACATTAGAGATACAGAATGCTGCATTTTCATATAGAATTTTTGGTTCTGCAACACATCAGCAGCAAGGTATGTAGATCAAAATGTGGATTGACTACCATTATTGTCCTACATATAGCAAAGGGGGACGTTTTGGTCTTTCAAATTCGAATAATTAATGTAAAAGAGTCATAGTCATATGCTGATGCATTGAGTTCAAATCGCCCATTCTTATTTGATGCATTGAAGGCAGCCGGCAACTTAAGAGACATACAGACGTGGAGCATCATAAGGCGTGGATCCATACCTTTGTGGAGCATCTTCTGATCTAACCTAGGCGAACGTCCAGAACGGCCATCGAATTTTGAAGGACCGCTTAAGCCATAGCCACTCAGGTTTTTTTGATACGCGGAGATGCTAACCTTCGAGATAAGAGGCCACTTGTGATCAGGCTGTTGCGCTGAAAATGGCGTTGGGCGGAAGAAGGGCCCTTTTTTTCTTTTTCGGTCTCTCTCTTTTGGAGGATAGTATAGGCCCTTTTAGAAAGGTAATTTATGGTGCAGCATAAATAGAGGGTTTGTTTTTGAAGCTTTAATCGCGGTGATGGCTCAGGGCATCTTTTTCCAAAACACCCAACTCGTTACTCTTCCTTTGAGGTCCTTCTATAACAGCAGGCATTGTTTGAGGCTCCCCACCTCGCAGAAAACTCACAGAAACTATACTCAAAAGAACTGCATCCGAGGAAAGCATGAAGAGGAAGGTTGGAGGGAAGAGTGTGGTGTGGTTGGGATCTATGGTGATGAAGAAGCTGGCAAGCTTTGCTTTTATGGACTCCGTGCCTTGCAACACCGTGGTGAGGAAGGAGCAGGTATTGTCACTTGCAAGAATAATCTTTTGAATTCAGTAACTGGGATTGGACTGGTTTCTGAGGTTTTTAATGAGGAAGTTACTAAATTACAAGGAACTTTAGCAATAGGACATGTTAGGTATGGAACTGCAGGTTCCTCTGTCCTTGAAAATGTTCAACCTTTTGTAGCTTCTTACAAATATGGAGAAATGGCTGTGGCACATAATGGAAATTTTGTGAACTATAAAAAAATAAGACAAGATTTGGAAAAGAAAGGGTCGGTGTTTATTTCATCTTCAGATACTGAGGTGGTTTTGCACCTTATTGTGACCTCTAAAGCTACTTCATTTATAGCCAGGTTAGTGGAAGCATGCGAGCAATTACAAGGGGCTTATTCATTAATTTTTTTGACAAATGATAACAAGTTAGTGGCTGTGAGGGATCCATATGGTTTTCGACCCCTTGTAATGGGATGCACAGGGACTGGCGCCACTGTATTTGCCTCAGAAACGTGTGCCTTAGACTTGATGGATGCTAAATTTGAAAGGGAAGTTAACCCTGGGGAGGTTATAGTAGTGGACAAGGATGGAGTATCAAGTTTATGTCTCATGCAACATAAGCCAAGAAAGGCTTGCAGTTTTGAACTTGTATATTTCTCTTCACCTAGCTCTATTGTGTTTGGTCTATCTGTCGACCAAACTAGGTTTATGTGTGGCGAAATTTTGGCTGAAGAAGCATCAGTGGAGTGTGATGTGGTGATTCCTGTGCCGAATTCAGGTATAGTGGCTGCATTAGGATATGCTAAAAAATCAGGGATTCCATTTCGTCTAGGCCTCCACAAGCGAGATTATGCAGGTAGAACATTTATAAAGCCTAATCAAAAGATGAGGGAACTGGGGGTAAAGCTCAAATTAAGTCCTGTCCACTCGATAGTGGCAGGAAAGAGAGTAGTTGTTGTAGATGATTCCATTGTTAGGGGCACTACTTGCTCACAAATAGTGAAATTGCTTAGGGATGCAGGTGCTAAAGAAGTGCATATGAGAATAGCATGCCCTCCAGTGGTAGGTTCGTGTTATTATGGAGTTGATACACCCAGAAAGGAAGAGCTTATTTCTTATCGGCTAAGTGTGGAAGATACCTGCAAAGCCATCGGTGCTGATTCCCTTGCATTTCTGCCTTTGTCAAGGTTGAGGCTATTGCTCGGCAATGGCTTTTGTGATGCTTGCTACTCTTGTGACTACCCTTTTTTACCATCAACCCCTTGATATGGTGCTCTGTTTACGTCCTCCAAAGATAAAATTGCAGTTATTTACAGCTATTTTGCTTACATTCTCTTAATATAAAGCTTCAACAGTGGAATTGGAATTCACCTCTCTAATGCCTTATAGCTAAAATCAATGTTGGAGCAAAACTAGCCTAAGGGTCAATTTCCACCAGTGGTTAGGTTAGGTTAAATAGGGCAAATAACGAAAAGTTGCTTTCACACTAGCACTTGAGTTAATACTAGTTAAGTAAGAGGTCGGCACTTATGTGGTTTTCTCGAGAAGTGTTTGGAGTCTTTTATTCTATGAAAACAATGTTAAGAGTCTATTCATTAGAATACTTTTACAAATTTTAAGTAAATATTAATATATGAAAGCACTCCTCACAATCGAATTATAGGCACTTGACTTTGAATAAAAGACTGCATTATCCTAGCATTTAAAAGGAACGCATATTCGATAACAAAGATGAAATAACAATTAATTTGGCTAATACGCAGAGCAACACAACTTTTATTAATAATGGCTAATTCATTCTGGATATGTTTTGGCCCACAAGATGCACGGTTGTGTCTAAGCTACCTCACTTGATTTCTGCATTCTACTTTTCTAATGGAATGTGTGCTCCCTGGTATGGATGCCTAGTCTTCTTGTACATAAATTATCAATGGCTAGTGGATAAATGCAACCAATGCGGCATTAAAACATTAAAACAAAAATACTTCATTTTCACTTAATCCAATAAACAATAGATAATTTTCATTAACACCTCGAAAATGACTATTTTTTGGGTTGCCCCTAGGGGGGCAAGCCCTTGTTGATGTGGGTTTATGGCATATTTCAGGTATATGCCAATATATGCCAGGAATATACCAATGACTGCTCAAAACTTAGTATAGGGTGTAAACTGGCGGTGACCCCTATTATTGCACAGCCACTTTGAAACTGGCTAACCGGCGTCCTTCTCTTCAATGCTTTAGAAAATGAATTTATACTTGGGTCTGCCGTTGAATTTGTTGAATCGTGTGGAAATGGTGTGGCTTGGTGGAAATGGCATATTATGTCATCTGTTTGAAGAATTTATCGATGGGTTTTGGGTATAATCCTTGAAGAATGGGCAGATTGGACCAATCTAAGAAAAATCAGAGCCAGACAGAGCAACAGAGTGCTTAGATACGAAAGGGCAACAGAGTTGGAAGGTTGTGGTTATAGTAGTGGCGGTAGGTGTTTGTATTGTGGTAACAGTTTCTACATATTGCATCTGGAAAAGAAGATAAAAAAAAAAAAAGTCAAGGCCACTCGGGAACGTGGATCTCTAGAAGGTAAGCTAAATTTCCCATACTTTCGGTGACTCACACTTCTAGCGGCTGCTGAAGATGCTTTGGGAGAGGCAGCTCACTGGCCCGAACCTCGAGCACTACCACCTTCCCCATAACAGATGGTTTGGCGATGAGTGTCGGGAGCTCAAGCGCACACTCCAGGCAAGTCATCGATCCCATCTCCCGCCCACGGCCGTCCCGGATCAATACCGCTCCTTTCTCAAGAACAAGAAGGCGGATACCTCGCAGAGCATCGTAGCAGATGTTTGGTCTCACGGACCGGCACCCGGGACATACGGAGAAGGGTCTTGAGCAAGCCCCCACGGCCGCGGGGAACATCACCCGGAGCAATGGAGTGCGGTATTGCAATAGCCGCATGCGACCATTTCGAGGGGGCGCACCGATCCCTCCACGATAGGCATGGCTCGGGTTATCACGAGAGGGGGTGTCATCATGGGCCCTCTGGCGTCTAGCTAATGGGAAGGCGGCAGATTTAGATGGCATGGAGGGTAACTTCCAAAATGGGCTGGGCCTCCACGGTGCCCGCCTCCACCGGCATTGTACAATAAAGCATTTGGGAAGGCTTCCCACGCGAATGGACCACTAGTAGAGTAGTGCCCATATACAAAGCGAGGGGGACCCTCAATGCACGGCCAACTACCATACTATTATAATTCACTCTCTCTCTTTGCAAAATCGTTATCGGCATCCTTGAGCGCCGGGCCGACAATATGGGCAGGGGAAGCGGAGGTGCGAAGCTCTTACACTGAGCAGGGGTTTCCGCCCGGACATTCCACCATTGATCATATCTTCACTTTCGCTGACATTGATTGAGGATAGCGGGAATCGCCCGGCCGAGAACCTATCTTGTTGTTTCGTCAATTTTGCAAAAGCATTCGACAGAGTACCCCGCAACAAGCTATGGGATAGATTGCAGCAGCTGGGGACCCCCCTGGACTTGCAGAATGCAGTATATAGGCATGCGAGGCATACTCGGCCGTATCACATCGGCAAAGACGACCGATGTCGATAAGCGTTGGAGTGCGTCGGGGTTGCCCCTCTCCCCCACACTCTTGGCCTATACATTGATCGGTTGGAGGATTGGCTCTCTGAGCATGGAGGTGCGGGCGCACATCTCATGCATCACACAATCCGGCAACTCATATATGCTGAAGATGTCAACCTCATGGCCTATACTCCAAAGGACATGCGGCGTCCACTGGATGCTCTTGACACTTTTGCCAATTCAGCGCATGCTGAGTTAACTTGGCCAAAACTAGCGTCACGCTAGTTGCATCATCCGTCGACCAAGGCTTCCCACATTCACTTACCGGGGCAAGAGGTAGAGGTGGCTCGAACCTACAAGTACTTGGGGATTGAGTTCTCAACTACCACCCATTGGGATGCGGCTATCGGGTTGCGGGGTCACGGCGGGTTGGAAAGCACTATATGCCATGCGAGAACAACGACCACAAGGCGGAGTTGTATGCCCAGGGCCATCGGTCACATTTGTTTGAGGGCCTTGGTTGAGCCGGTCCTTTGTATGGAGCGAAGTGTGGGGTCCGTGATATCCCTCAACACGGAATGACTCCGGCGGTCTGAGAAGGCCTTCTTGGCACGGGCCCAGGGGTGAAGTCCACAGTTCCGTGCGGATCCTACCGTGAGATGCTTTCTACCCCTTCAGCGGCCGCATTGGAGCGCCATATCGTTTACTTCCAAAAGGTGGTCGCTATGGCTGATACACGCTTGCCCCACCTTGCTTTGCCCGCGGCGATGGGTCCCCAATGCCCGAAATCCTAACTGGAAAGACAAGCAAGCTCGGTGGTTCTCATCTTTCAGCGTGCGGGCAAACAATGCGTCAGTCGGGACAAAGAAAGATCGCGAGGCACTTAAAGCGTACCCTAGATGCTACTTTCAGCCGCAAGCTTCGGGATGCAGAGGCTCGGCGCCGCGTTAAGGCGGCACACTATCGGCCGGCAATTCAATCCTAGGCTCGTAAGAGGCCCACACCCAATACTTGTACACCCAAATTTCCGCCCATGAAGAAGCTTGGACTTATAGCTTCCATTCAAGACGGGTGCACATCGCCCCGCATTGAAACAAGGCATTGGGCTCCGGGAAGCACGAGAGCAAAGGCTTTGCCAGTGTTGCCACCTCGTAGCAATTGAGGATGAATGTCATGCCCTCCGTGATTCGCTAAGCATTTGCCCATATCCGAGAGCGATATGTTCGACTACTAGTGCCTGGCCAGCCGTTGCATCAGTTATTGACTACGGCGTCAGTGGGTTTGTTGGGGTCATACCTCCAGGAGGTTATAGATGCACGGACTCATTTGTGTCCTACGGGACGGTATTGAACTGTCCTATGCAATTGTACAGTGCGCCAGCATGCTTATTACTGCTAAGGTTTTTCCCTTGAAAACCCTTCGGGGCGGGGGTTTTTTAATCCTGTCAGTAATACGCTTGCTGCTCTCTTTTTGTTTGGGTCCCATAGGCCAATTGATCTCCGTTGACGCTAAAACCCTATTCTATTCTATCCATGTTCTTATTCCTGTAATCCAAATGCGAAGCAATCAACATGGCATGTAAATAATTCAGATGGTTTTTCTTGCTTTTAAGTTTCATTTGGAAGACATAAATAATTAGTTGGAGGGTAGTTGCATTGATTATGTTTCCATGCCTATTAGACATGCTTGTTTCCTTGCAATATTCCACTATTCTGTATAAAGACTCTCATAGACGGAGCTGTGCTTTTTAACATATGCTTGTATCCTTGCCATTTTTCACCAAGGAATCTTACCATGGACTGTGTTTAGCACGAAAAAACTCCTGAAGCAAGGAATCATCAACATGGTCATGCAAATAATTTAGAGTGCTCTTTTTCTCTATTTGGATCCCTCATAGTTAAAACAGCCAGATGTTGCATTAATATCATTGGTAAGTAATGTCATAAGTCAACTCATTGCCAACATGCAAGGACGAACAAACCTTGGCTACTCTAGAATGAGTCTGTATGTTGCACTGATGCTATAACCCTAGTTTGACTTCTTCATACTACACTTATTCTTCCTAGTTAGTCACAAATCTCTCATCGTCGTTCACATTCTTTTTTATTTATTAAGCTAAACCGGTCCTTATGTTTTACATGGATGATACAATTCCACTTCTACCTCTTTATACTGCACTTATGATTCTAATTCTTACTAATGCTCTTGTTATGGAGATACAACATTCTATTTCTATTGGTTAGGCTGATAATGCCTAAGTAAAATTTCATGGAGGTTACATGTTCTTTCTTAATAGATGGTGTGATCCCATTGTCTTACGATGACTTAAAGTCTGCAACTAATAACTTTGATGAAGCAAATGCAATCGGCCAGGGTGGCTTTGGAAAAGTGTATAAGGTACACTAACTTTTGCCCTGCAATTTTTTGTTTTCTTTCATTTATAACTTGTTTCTACTAACTATAATACATATCAAAGTACATTAAAGCAAACTTGAAGCTAATGTGTTGCACAATACATTCATCACATTGTAATCCACAATAGTTGGGAATTGCTTTTGGGCAAGAAGTAGATGTTAGCATTTTAGGTTGTGGTCCCATGCTCTGGTAGGCAATTCTTACTAGGCTGCAGACATGCAAGGGCTGCGTAGAACCTTGTTCAAGTCCTTGTGGAAGGAAGATTTTACAAGAACTTCAGCTGACAGCTTCATTGTAAGACCTGGGTAGCTGGATATCGACCTTCCGAATAATATGAAATGCTCAAAGGGGCAATTTAGAATGTTATCTCACCAGCTGGAAATGGAGATTTCGAGCTAAGCGTGTTAACTGCGAGCAGGCCCATTGTGGGATCTGAATATGGTTGAGTTGGAGGAGCATTTCATCTTTACCTGCCTTGCCTATTACATCAAAAGAGGAATATATCGTTGCCTCTTTCGAGATCCAACAATCTAGTCCCCAAATGGAAATGGTTAACATGAGATAGCAACAGGTGCAGATGTAGTAGCATCTCATGAAGTTTTATGACCTAAAGACGTGTCACTATTTTCCCATATACTTTCTTCAAAATGAAGAACGAGGCACCTGAGGCTAAAGGTTCAAAGCAAGCACTATGTCATTTTTTCCATTAAGGATAGGATGACAATGTTATTCATCACACCAGAGAAAAAGAAGTATCCTGATCTCAAGGGAATAGCATTAGGCATGTCCAAGAAAATAGCAGCATTGCTAAAATGTAAAGAGTCTTTCAGAAGAGGAAACATGATAGAAAACAAAAGGAAACTCACTAATGCTTATATTTGGACATATGTCAGAGCGCACCTTCACCAAGCGGCAAACACTTTTGAAACAGTTAGTTTGCAATAGTTTATTAGGAGGGATGTGCCTTCCTGCACGATCAAAATACTGTCTATGCTTGGTCCGATAACCCTATGGGTCCTAACTAGACATTATTAAATATCTCTTTCTTCCTTTCTTTCCTTTTTCTCTCTCTTTGAGTTTTTTGTGTTTTATAAAAAAAACTGTGCAATTATTGAAACTGCTGTTAGCTAAACTACTTGGTGGTATCTTTGCAGGCTATAACTTATGTGCGCACACTGTATGCATCTGCCAATGAAACTTTAGCCAAGTATTTGTATGCGAATGCTTTACAGACAACTTTGAAATATGGAGTTCAAATCAGCCTTGTACAAGGAGTTGGTCTTGGCTTTATATATGGGCTTGCTATTTGCTCTTGTGGATTATAGTTATTCTATGGGCGTTCACTTGTAGCAAATAGTAAAGCAAGCGGTGGAGATATAATTGTTGCTGTGTTTGCAGTCATTTTGAGTGGCCTGTAAGATATATCATCCTTATTATTTTTAATTGTACAATTTGTCTCTCTCAGAACAACAATTTCATAGAAACAAAAAGTTCTGCTTATTAGAATAATATTAAAAAAATGAAGAATAAGAAGCATAGCCCCTTACTTTAAAGCAGAAGCATGGAAAATGCAATATAGAAAATAAGCTCTCTTTTGCTTAGAGAGATAATGCTTATGATCAGGACAAAAAATTACAACGCACACATGCAAAAAAGGCGTTCCAGATAGATATTATGTAGTCAATTTTACTTGAGCGTAAAAAGACTTGTTGGCATTTATTATTTTCTGGTGTTGTTCAGAGTTGGTAGAAAAAGCCTAATTTATTAATGAAATTAGTAAGAAGCATAATTAAGTGTTTTCCAATATGTCTAGAATAATATTTATCACTTCTTACATGTCGTAAAAAACAGAGGTCTAAATCAGGCAGCCACAAACTTCCTTGCATTTGAACAGAGTAGACTGGCAGCATACAGATTATATGATATGATTAAACGTGGTTCAAAAAATGATCAGGAGGGAAAGACCCTGCCAAATGTTCAGGGTAACTTGGAACTGCGGAATGTACCCTGATATTCCAGTATTAAGTGGCTTATATCTATCACTTCCAGCGAAAAGGACAATGGCATTAGTTGGGACTAGTGGTTCTGGAAGAAGCAGCACTATATCTTTAATTGAACGTTTCTATGGTCCGACATTAGGTGAATATGCTTTTGCTTTCATTTCTGTATTCTCAAATAATGTTTGGCATGCTTACAAAGACTGATCACCTACATGCTTCAACTTTTATTACAATAATGTGTTATTGAAATCTGCAACTTAAGAAGTTACTCTGGTCCCTGCACTCTTGTCAGGTGAAGTCCTGCTAGATGGCGAAAACTTAAAAGCCTTGAGCTTGGAGTGGTTAAGAAGTCAGATAGGGCTTGTAGGGCCTGAGCCAGCATTGCTTGCTACCTCGGACAGAGAAAATATATTGTATGGAAGAACGCCTGTGGAAGAAGCAGCAAAAATTGCACATGCACATGCATTTATCAATTCCCTTCCAAATGGTTACGAAATACAGGTAATATCATTGTCACTATTGTAGTGAACACACTTCCTTAGTGTTGGTTCTGACATGCCAGAGCAGATATGTAACAGAGCATGATTAAACATACACCACCTCAACAGAACCACTCAAACTGCACAAAAAAATGAAAACGTAGGTAGGATTTTACAGGATATTACCTACATTGCCAATCCAAATCGAGTTTATCCTTTTGCAGAATCCGCGAAACTAGATCATCCATGCAAAATCCAAGCTCGAATCCGACAACACCATAGCATCTGCGTCGTGTGCTTGCATCACAAACACACCTCTTCCATATTCAGTGGCCAAACATCCCAATGCAATATCATCTCCAAAAGCAGCTGCTCGCCCATCAGCATTAGAATCAACGCTAAAAAGCCCCTCCTCTGTGTAATGCAACGTGATAATATCGTATTGATCTGTAGGATTTCCTGCTGTAGACATATATTTTACCCACGACTGTCCATCCTGAACAGAAACGCATTGCTCCTTAAACACAGATTCTGAAGCCTCTTCTCTCAACATTCTGACCTGTACTAACTCTTCTATTGCCGATTCTATTGTCTCTCTGTCTTCTTTCCTGGCAAGAAGCTTTACTTCCTAAACAAGTTGAACTCCCCAGCCAATACTAAGATTTGGGCAGTATAGATTCTTGATCACAGCGTCAATACTATTCCGGTAAGAAGAATCGTTCTCATAATCTTGCAAAAACCCCGCGAGATGCAACTTGTTTCAGAGCATTAAGCTGCTGCAAGCTTAATCCTTCTACACTTTCCCAGTCTTGAGAAGAATGGACCAATGGACCTATGTCTAAGGCCGATGAAGGGGAAGACGGAAGACCTACTTGAGAAGTTTCGTTTGCAGGCTTCCTTAAAGCTTCCAGTGCGCATCTTGGAGGGGCAACACTCATCTGAGCCTGACTTTGCTTGTAATCCTTCAGAGGGGACCATTCATATTCTGTCAGCTTGCCCGGAACTCCGTATATCTCAAGCGAGATGTGGTTAATGTGGCCAAAAACTTTTGGGTTAATGTGGCCAGGCCACATTAACCACTGGTTAATGTGGCCATCCGATATCAGCCAGGTGGTTAATGTGGCCAAAAAAGTGGTTAATGTGGCCAAAAAACCAGGCTTCAAACTGCGCGGCGGGGGCAAAAATTTCAATCGACTGGTTCTTTCTGCTCTATGGGCAGTTTGATTCGATCTAAAAACCATGCCAATCGCTTCATATACCTCTTTTATGCTAGATCGGTGAAGAGGAAGAGATATGAAGCAAAATGGAGCCGGATCAACCAAAATACGCCAAAAACAGTTGGTTTTTGGGCTTCAAACCGCGTTGTTCTTCATGGCTGATACAGGTGGCCACATTAACCATATCTCGCTTAAGATATACGGCGTTCCGGCTTGCCCATATCTTCAGATCTTTGATTTGAAAAAATAGATCTGTAACTCTGTTTCTACAATAGATCCAGAGCTTGTTGTGCTTGCACCATAAGAAAAAATATGAATATACAACTGGAATTCACCGGATCTGATACTACCATGAACGATGCTTCTTCCAAGATGAACAATACGGCAAAAAAAAGTTGAAATGACGAAGAAGGGTGAAAGCAGATGTCGGAGATTATGAACAGGGGCTGATCCGGGGTGGAGGGATAAAAAGTAGAAGCCCAATCGAGGAGCGGCGAGCAGACGGAGAGCATGTTCTATTTCCATCTTTTTTTCTTGAACAGTGTCGTTCAAGGTTTCGAGTTAGAATTTTCGTGCATGTAAATCTTAAACATTCTATTTTGAAACGCATCCTTTATCACAACACCTGAATATTCTAAGCGGTACCGTTCATGCTTTAATGCTCCAAAATCTCTTGGCTAATCCAAAATTTGCCTTTGCATAGCCGATGTTTCATTTCAACTTCGTTTTCAATTTGCATGTTCTATTTCCATCTTTTTTTCTTGAACGGTGCCGTTCAAGGTTTTGAGTTAGAATTTTCGTGCTTGTAAATCTTAAACCCGATTCTATTTTGAAACGCATCCTTTATCACAACACCTGAATATTCTAAACGGTACCGTTCATGCTTTGATGCTCCAAAATCTCTTGGCTAATCCAAAATTTGCCTTTGCATAGCCGATTAAACTTTCTGAACAGTCCCAAGTACAATTTTTTGGCTCCAGATTTAATTCAGTTTATATGAGTACTCTTTACCTTCACTGTAGATTTGAATACACAAGATTTGTCGACGGTACCGTTAATGATTTGATGCTCCATATTCTTGTGGCAATCCATACAAATTCTTAATATTTAATGCTCTAGATTTTTACAAATTTCTAATATTTTGATGCTCTAGATTTTGTTAGCAATGCATACAACTTTTTGTAGTACCTAAACTTTCTGAACGGTACCGTTCGCAATTTTTGGGCTCCACATTTACCTTAGATTGTAGGAGTACTCTTTACCTTCATTATAGATTTGAACACTTGAAATTTGTCAATGGTACCGTTTATATTGATGCTCTAGGTTTTGTAGAATGCATACAAATTTTCATTTGTAGAATTGATGATATCACCAATTTATTTTTGGTGTTAATCTTAATGCATACAAAGGTTATGTACTTCATAATTGTGCATCATTTGCCAGACGAAGAAACGTTTTTTTGTGTCCAAGCGAAGGAATGACAGGTTCAATAATGAGAAATCAGTCCGGTTTATGGACCTCCATTTTCTACCCTCCAGATTCATTGGTGTTAGATCTAGTTCCAGGTGTTGGTTCATTTACGGAGGTTTGTGCTTTTCGTACTAGACATTATTATGGTTGAGAGCATAATCGAGGCATGTATAATGATGTTAAAGGACAATCAGCTCTCTTACAAACATGCAAATAGTCATGATAAGACTTTGAAAGAGCATGGCATTGATCGCATTTCTGCAAATGTAATTGCACAGGACTAGTTGGTATTTAATTTCCAATTTTATTATGTTTCACGCGTTTGTTCAGATATTTTTGCTTTAGTTATTATTCTTTCTGCCTGTAGTCATGCTGGCCATATGATCGAAGGATGCCATTATTTTACCTCCATGACATATAATCATGATGTTGCACCCAAGGAAGACCATTATAATAGCCTGATTGACCTTCTTGGAAGGGCAAAAATGCTAGATGAAGCAAGTGACCTGATTAACTGTATACATTGTCAGCCTACTATACAGCCTTGGATGACACTATTTAGTGCTTACAATATGGATATGGAGGAACTGCGCCCTGTTTCTACAAGTTAGGGATATTCATAGTTAGAAATAGAAGTTATTGTGCGATGGCGCATTTTAAGCAAAATGAGATTTAAAAGAACTTGTAGCATGGCTGAAAGTGATGATATCTCTACAACAGATTTGCAAACGAAGGAATACAGGTCAAGCCCAGTAGGTGATATAGTTTGTTATTGGTTGCATATTTAGATATTCAGATGCTTTCTAACCTCCAGTTTTTATCCTTTGCTCATTTTCAATGTTCACTTAGCTTATTTTTTTAGGGATGACTTCTTTATTTCCAGAAAGGTGCGATGCAAATATTCGAGCAAATGACCATCCTTATATTTGTTAAACCAAAGGTAATGCAGTTTCATTTTCTATCCAATAGGTAGGATCTTTAGCCTTCTGCTTTCCATGGTGTGCCCTAGTGTTAATTTGAAATGGTTTTACCCATGTTCTTTAACAGAACTTGGCTTCTGAATTCCTTACCTTTTGCAAAAGCGGGAGGATATTTTCTGCAATAGAGCGTGTTTATAGGGTCAAGATGTTCCAGGAAATAAACGTCATCAAGGGAGTATGTTTTTTAGTATTAGAAAACGAGAACACAGGTCATGTTCGCAGGTCTTCGTGCTAGTATGGGATAGGTAGCATGCCAATGTGAGACTGTTAGGTGTCTACCTAATAATAATACTTTCATTATATTTATTGTTAGAAAACGTTCTGACAACCTTTTGTGCATTCGGAGCATATATAATTTCTTTCAACAGAAAAAACCATTGTCGACACTTATGCAGCATTGGGAGGATTATTTGCTGGGAGTGATGGGAATCACCCGAGATCCTGTCGAAGACCTGCTGTTTAGAAATGCAAGGGCCCTCAACATTGGATTGATGCCGCACTGGAAGATGGTATTGGTTATGCGGCAATGGTTTGGGATCCCATAGATACTAGCATAAAATTGTGCATCTAAGCAGGAGTTGACATTCTTGAATATCCAACAGTAAATCGATCCTGGTAAAAGGATATGTGAAACAAATTGCTTTTGAATATCAAGCGACAAAAAGGGGCAAAGACAGGTGTGCGAACATGTGTAAATAAAGAAGAAAATATTTTAATTTAGAAGATGATGGTTGGGTGATGGTAGTGGGACAGAATTGGCTTTTGAAATTCAAGCGACAGAGATGAAAGAGGCAAAGAGGTGTGGCAACATCTGTAGATGTAATGGAAACAATATTATAATTTAGAAGATGATGGTTGAGTTGGGTGATGGTAGTCCTCTGATGAGACAAGGCTTGTCTGATATAGAAGCTTATACACCAGAAATGATGCAAAATGATACTAAAGCACAATCCTGGGCAATGACCTGTTCAAATGTTTTGGCAACCTCGTGGAGGATGAAGATTCAAAGGCATCTTTGATTTATTAGAAGAGGTTAAAGCATCTGCATTAGAACTATAAGGTGTAATGACAAGAATGTCAAATCAATAAAAACATATCCGCCCATAAGTCCTAGTTGGACCAAGAGATATATATGTCTCCATGGGTAGTATTGTATGAAAGCATAAATAGAAAAAACCCACCAAATTTTTGGGAAAAACACTCGAAACACTTATCGAGAAAACCACATCTAAGTTTCCCCCATTAAGTTAGGATTTGGTTAAATTTTAACTGTGGTTAACTTAACCAGATCACTTTCATACTGATAATAATTAAGTTCTTTAACTGGACACCTTATTTTAAACTAGAAGTTAAGTGACCTAGGAGAGGTACACTTAACTCGGTTTGAATTGAGGGTTAGTTTTGGCATCTTGGAGCATATTTTAGGTATATCTGAATATCTAACGAATAGACTTTGTGGTCCTTTATTCGGTAGTAAAAACACTTTTATATTTAAAAAAAAACAGAGACAGAGAAAGAATATCGAAAATATAGAAAGAAAAGAGATAGAAAATAAACCATGTATCTCTTCACGGATTGTTGGTTCAAACTCTAGATATCTTTAACTTAGTGGCATCTCTTAACTACAAAGCCTCTTAACTACTAGTGTGAAACACCAACTCACTGTAAATATTAGGTTAAGTTGATTGTGTGAATTTAACTTAAGGGATCCCTAACAATTCTAGTGGGAATCTATATCTTCGTAATCCGCTAAGTTAGCCTTAACTTAACGACCTTAATGGAAAAACATAATCTCTTTTCCGTTAAGTTAGGAGATAACCAACCGAAAAAACTAACTTAACTTAATGGCAAGTGGGAAATGGCCCTAAGTCAAGTTACATATTATTATTCTAGACCCCTTCCACTCCGAAAAAGCATCTATGAAGATAGCCAACAAGCTCCACCAACAAGCTCCAATGGGTGGTTGTTGATAAAGATGCCAAAGTCAAAAATATGGAACCTCAGGTCAAGAAAAGCCTTGGAATATGTGGAAGTTGTACATCAGAACAATCGCATTCTTGTTTATTGGTTGCCTAGGTATACATAAAATTTTCTCCACTCTTAGGTTACACAGCATATGTACTCCCAAAAACATCTCTTTTCTTATTCATTGACACAACTCAAGTGGCTCTTTGGATGGACCCTTGAAAACGACTGATTTTTTATGCATGTGGATGCATGTGGCCTGATATGGATACTTCGGAGAAGTGTCTTCTCTGTGCTCTAGTTTCTTTCAAGCATATCCAATTTGAAGCCCTTCAGCTTTTCATTTTACGCATTGTGCAACCAATGGCCAATGGTCTATGTTATGCATGACTATTATGAAATGCATGCCCATGAGACTTTTCTTGAAGATGACTCCTCCATGGAACACTAGTGGAGAAGAATCACAACTGTGTCTCATGGACTCAAATCAATACTTGGAAGATGTTGATTGGACTCGAGTTACAAAAAATTTATATGCCTTAACTTCTCCACTATGGCATCAAGTAGATAGGCCAATTTTTAGATTTTTTTTTTTAATTTGGGCACAATTTCCAAGAAACCGAATTTGGGGCCAATCCACTTATTTTTTTGAGCTCTATCTAATGGAAAACTAAAGTATGAAAAATGAGTGGCTTTTTTGCCACATCACCCATCTTTGACCATTTTTTGGGGCAAAAATGGTCAGAGATGGGTGATGCGGCAAAAATACGTGATGATTTGGCAAAAATAGGATGACACAGCAATATGAAGGTGATGACATGTCAAGGAAATGATGATGTGGTAACATGAATTGGTAAGCAAGCAACTTGGCAAAGAAATTGTGATTTGGAAAAAATGGTCAAGATGAGATTGCAAATGTACGGTGAGGTGGCAAAATGAGTGATTTGGCATATATTGTCAACATTTTATAAAAATGCTAGGTAAAATCTCCAAACATGATCTTTTGTCCCCCTTCCCCTTGTTTTGAAGCAAGAGAAGGAATATGGGGTCAAACATAGTCAAATGAGGTCAATAGGAAGTCAAGATGGCTAGGTGGAGGAGGAAAAGATAAAATGGAATCCAAATGCCAAGATCAAATAAAATAGTGAGATGTACCATAAGGGTTTTCCAATCTTCAACTAGGGATCTTCAGTGTTGCACTTTGACTTTGGTAGACATTGACTTGTATAACTTGGCCTTTATATCAATGCTCCTTGGTGAGGTCTTCAAATGGCATGTACAAAATGTAACTCTACTGTGATTCTTCCGTGTTGCCCAAATGGGGCAACATCTTGCCAAACCAAAAGAGAAAAAATGGCTGGTCCCCCAGCCAAAAATAGCATAATGATACTTGAGTCCTTTTGCAAGTGATAATGGTTGGTGATATGAGGTGAACAACAACATGATGATGTGAGGTGAACAACTAGGTGATGGTGAAAACAAGTGTGCGATGGTAAGAACAAGTGGACTTGGTATGCACATGATGGAGTGAGGCATACATGATGTGTGCATATGTATGGACATGATGGGACATGTGTACATGGCGAATGAGACGTGCAGATGGAAAAAGATGTGAAACATGGCAAATGAGATGTGTAGATGGAAAATGATGCAGAAACATGGCAAATGAGATGTGCACATTGCGTGGACATGATGGGATATATATGTGCATGGCAAATGAGATGTGTAGATGGAAAATGATGTGAAAATATGGCAAATGAGATGTGCAGATGGAAAATGATGTGGAAACATGGCCAATGAGATGTGCGCATGCTGTGGACATGATGGGATGATGGCAACATGATAGAATGAGGTATGTATGGTCTGTTCACATGTGCAAACATATTCTGATGATGAGCACATGTATTACTGTAGTACCAAAGTAAAGTCTTGTTTTGGACTACATCATGGGTATGGTACATGCTTCAGCCGATTCCAACCCTGTCACATATGCATTCTCCAAATGGTAGCATGCTGATAACATGTAATATCATCAAGAATATTGATCAAAGAACATGCCACAAGCCAATAACCTGCTTAAACATAGCTCTAGCAGCATATAATGGAGGCAAATTGGATGTAACATAATACCTACTGAGATGGAACGTTCCAGCCAACTTGGCCTTCATATCAATGCTCCTTGGTGAGGTCTTCAAATGGCATGTACAAAATGTAACTCTACTGTGATTCTTCCATGTTGCCCAAATAAGACAACATCTTGCCAAACCAAATATTTATGATCTGTTCACATGTGCATTTATGATCTGTTCACATGTGCAAATATATTCTGATGATGAGCACATGTATTACTGTAGTACCAAACTAACGTCTTGCTTTGGACTACATCATGGGAATGGTACATGCTTCAGTCGATTCCAACCCCGTCATATATGCATTCTCCAAATGGTAGCATGCTGATAACATGTAATATGATCAAGAATATTGATCAAAGGACATGCCACAAGCCAATAACCTGCTCAAAAATATAATGGAGGCAAATTGGATGTAACATAACAATACCTACTGAGATAGAACGTTATAGCACCTTATTGCGATTCTAAGGCTACTTCATTTATAGCCAAGTTAGTGGAAGCATGCGAACAATTATAAGGGGCTTATTCACTAATTTGTTTGACAAATGATAACA
This sequence comes from Isoetes taiwanensis, assembly GCA_021234155.1. Lineage (NCBI taxonomy): Eukaryota > Viridiplantae > Streptophyta > Lycopodiopsida > Isoetales > Isoetaceae > Isoetes > Isoetes taiwanensis. The sequence goes on from JAJEKV010000129.1 coordinate 1,230,149, forward strand.
ACTTAGTGGCTGTGAGGGATCCATATGGTTTTCGACCCCTTGTAATGGGATGCACAGGGACTGGCGCCACTGTATTTGCCTCAGAAACATGCGCCTTAGACTTGATGGATGCTAAATTTGAAAGGGAAGTTAACCCTGGGATAGTAGTGGACAAGGATGGAGTATCAAGTTTATATCTCATGCAAATAAACCAAGAAAGGCTTGCAGTTTTGAACTTGTATTCTCCTATCTCTATTATGTTTGGTCTATCTGTCTACCAATCTAGGTTTATGTGTGGCGAAATTTTGGCTGAAGAAGCGCCAGTGGAGTGTGATGTGGTAATTCCTGTGCTGAATTCAGGTACAGTGGCTGCATTAGGATATGCTGAAAAATCAGGGATTCCATTTCGTCCAGGCCTCCACAAGCGAGACTATGCAAGTAGAACATTTATAAAGCCTAATCAAAAGATGAGGGAACTGGAGGTAAAGCTCAAATTAAATCATGTCCACCCGATAGTGGCAGGAAATAGAGTAGTTATTGTAGATGATTCATTTGTTAGGGGCACTACTTGCTCAAAAATAGTGAATTTGCTTAGGGATGCAGGTGCTAAAGAAGTGCAAATGAGAATAGCATGCCCTCCAGTCATAGGTTCGTATTACTATGGAGTTGATACACACAGAAAGGAAGAGCGTATTTGTTATCGGCTAAGTGTGGAAGATACCTGCAAAGCCATCGGTGCTGATTCCCTTGCATTTCTGCCTTTGTCAAGGTTGAGGCTATTGCTCGGCAATAGCTTTTGTGATGCTTGCTACTCTTGTGACTACTCTTTTTTACCATCAACCCCTTGATATGGTGCTTTGTTTACGTCCTCCAAAGATAAAATTACAGTTATTTACAAGTATTTTGTTTACATTCTCTTAATAGAAAGCTTCAGCAGTGGAATTGGAATTCACCTCTCTAATGCCTTATAGCTAAAATCAATGTTGGAGCAAAACTAGCCTAAGTCAAGTTACATATTATTATTCTAGACCCCTTCCACTCTCCGAAAAAGCATCTATGAAGATAGCCAATAAGCTCCACTAACAAGCTCCAATGGGCAGTTGTTGATAAAGATGCCAAAGTCAAGAATATGGAACCTCAGGTCAAGTAAAGCCTCGGAATAGGTGGAAGTTGTACATTAGAACAATCGCATCCTTGTTCATTGAACTCCTCCATGGAACACTAGTGGAGAAGAATCATAACTGCATCTCATGGACTCAAACCAATACTTGGAAGATGTTGATTGGACTCGAGACACAAAAGCTTTATATGCCTGAACTTCTCCAGCTTGTTACACTATGGCATCAAGTATATAGGTCCATTTTTAGATTATTTTGATTTCCCTGAAATCAAATTTGGGGATCATAACAAGTTCAATTTTGGAAGTTTCAAAGCCCAATCCATTTATTTTTTTGAGCTCTATCTGATGGAAAAAATAAATTATGGAAAATGAGCGCTTTTATTTTTTGGAGCGAAAATGGTCAAAGATGGGTGATGTGGCAAAAATACGTGATGATTTGGCAAAAATAGGATGACACAGCAATATGAAGGTGATGATGTGGCAAGGAAATGATGATGTGGTAACAGGAATTGGTAAGAAAGCAACTTGGCAAAGAAATTGTGATTTGGAAAAAATGGTCAAGATGAGATGGCAAATGTATGGTGAGGTGGCAAAATGAGTGATTTGGCATATATTGTCAACATTTTGATAGAAATGCTAGGTAGAATCTCCAAATATGATCTTCTGGCCCCCTCCCGGTTTTGAAGCAAGAGAGGGAATATGGGGTCAAACATGGTCAAATGAGGTCAATAGGAAGTCGAGATGGCTAGGTGAAGGAGGAAAAGGTAAAATGGAATTCAAATGCCAAGATCAAATAAAATAGTGAGATGTACCATAAGGGTTTTCCAATCTTCAACTAGGGATCTTCAGTGTTGCAGTTTGACTTTGGTAGACGTTGACTTGCATGTAGATCTTCAATTCTTCATAACTTGGCCTTCATATCAATGCTCCTTGGCGAGGTCTTCAAATGGCATGTATAAAATGTAACTCTACTGTGATTCTTCCGTGTTGCCCAAATGGGGCAACATCTTGCCAAACCAAAAGAGAAAAAATGGCTGGTCCCCCAGCCAAAAATAGCATAATGATACTTGAGTCCTTTTGCAAGTGATAATGGTTGGGTGAACAACAACATGATGATATGAGGTGAACAACTAGGTGATGGTGAAAACAAGTGTGTGATGGTAAGAACAAGTGGATTTGGTGTGCACATGATGGAGTGAGGCATACATGATGTGTGCATATGTATGGACATGATGGGATATGTGTATATGGCGAATGAGACGTGCAGATGGAAAAGGATGTGAAAACATGGCAAATGAGATGTGCAGATGGAAAATGATGCGGAAACATGGTAAATGAGATGTGCACATTGTGTGGACCTGATGGGATATATGTGTGTGCATGGAAAATGAGGTGTAGATGGAAAATGATATGAAAATATGGCAAATGAGATGTGCATATGGAAAATGATGTGGAAACATGGCCAATGAGATGTGCACATGGTGTGGACATGATGGGATGATGGCAACATGATAGAATGAGGTATGTATGATCTGTTCACATGTGCAAACATATTCTGATGATGAGCACATGTATTATTATAGTACCAAAGTAAAGTCTTGATTTGGACTACATTATGGGAATGGTACATGCTTTAGTCGATTCTAACCCTGTCACATATGCATCCTCCAAATGGTAGCATGCTGATAACATGCAATGTCGAATATTGATCAAAGAACATGCCACAAGCCAATAACCTGCTCAAAAATAGCTCTAGCAGCATATAATGGAGACAAATTGAATGTAAAATAATAATACCTGCTGAGATGGAACGTTCCAGCCAATTTACTAGTCTCAAATGATGATGAAAAACCTTTATGAACATCCTTAGCTGCCGGAAACTGAGATTAGAAACTGTCCATGTCTAATTTCTCATTGCTCATCATATATTCATGCTCAAACTTACTCAATTTTTTCATACTTCCATGTTTAAACATGCAAGAGATTGATTTTCCATGATTCTTAGACTTCTTGGGACTATTACAAAGCTGAATCTCAGGTTAGGCATGCTTCATTCATTAAGTCATCAAAAATAGCAATTCTAGCTCATAATTTGGCACCTTATTGCGACTCTAAGGCTACTTCATTTATAGCCAGGTTAGTAGAAGCATGCGAGCAATTACAAGGGGGTTATTCATTAATTTTTTTTTGACAAATGATAACAAGCTAGTGGCTGTGAGGGATCCATATGGTTTTCGACCCCTTGTAATGGGATGCACAGGGACTGGTGCCACTGTATTTGCCTCAGAAACATGCGCCTTAGACTTGATGGATGCTAAATTTGAAAGGGAAGTTAACCCTAGGATAGTAGTGGACAAGGATGGAGTACCAAGTTTATATCTCATGCAACATAAGCCAAGAAAGGCTTGCAGTTTTGAACTTGTATTCTCCTATCTCTATTCTGGGAAGGGACTCGCAGAGAACACAAAACTGGCACTTCCTCTTCTCTCTCAGTAGTACCTTATTCTCTATTCTTTGAAACCATGTAGGAGAGGGGCTTCTTTCTGCTTGGATTGACCAATTTGGCGTTTCTTTCATGCTATGACATGTCCTTTCTTGGCCTTGCCTCTTCTTTAGCCATAATCCTTTGACTTTCGTCTTCGATCCCGTTTTGGTAAGGAAGTGCTCTTCTATTCGGGAGGTTTTTGTAGTTTTCATGCGAGTCCCATTCTAGAATTCATCGATCCGAGCCCTCGGATCGAGATTCTAGAGGGGACGAGCATGCATGTCTCGCATACATGCATTGCATTGCATGCCTTCTCTGGTTGGGAGATCGCTATATTAGGCGAGGTTCTTCATCAACGTCTCATCGGCGCTTCCTCTTCTCTCTCAGAAGTACCTTACAGCCTCTCCACTTTGGAAGATTTGTTTTGTCACATTTGTTCTAGTGTTGGTGATGTGCGGGAAGTGGCAGCAGCTTCGACTTCTCCATTCGTGGATTTTTTGGGAGCGAATTCACAGCCTTAAGTTTGTTCAAGCCCCTTGCCGAAGGCTTATCACTAGGGTTTTTCCTCGAAAACCCGAAAGGGCGGGATTGATTTTTTAATCCCGGTGATAAGCTTTCGGCAGGTACACAGACCAAACATCTATTAACATTGTATTTCATGGGGTCCAAGTTGTATAATTGGACATTCCGTTTATTTTTCTTCGTGGGCAGTTTGCATGTGTGCGGCTATCCACTATCCACCATTGTAGAAAATCTGTTGAGATGAATGAAAAGCCTATCTATCTTCTTACAGCATCGTCTCTTCCTTGCCCATTGCTTCCCTTGGCTTTATCCATCATCTTTTCTTCCCTTTGAGATTGCTCTTCCTCTTTTCTTCCTCTTTAGATTGCGCTTTCTCTTTTCTTCCCTTTTAGATTGCTCTTCCTCTTTTCTTCCCTTTTCACTTGCTCTTCCTCATGGTTACTTGAAAGTAAATTTTTGCTTTGCATGCTATGAGGAGGATTCACAAACTGTGGCATGATTTATTCTTCCTTAGCACAATTGCTTCATGAATGTTGGCTAATTTGTGCATGTCAATTGAAGGAGTAGCTTTTCTCGCATGCATCTCTAGTCCAGATTGCTTTTTCGGATGGAACCCCTCGATTGCTTTTCAACAGATGGTTGATTTCCTCACAGGGACTCCAACAGTTTGAAGGCGGGCCTGGTCTCTTTCTTTGTGGTATTTTGTTGCATGCAAGGCGGATTCATCAGAATCGAATCAATTCATAGAGACTTGGGCAGCTCAGGCATCATGGAAGTATTCATCTTGCTTTGCCAGTTTTCTATGCATTTTGCAGGCGTGATTCATTCTTCCTTAGCAAAATTGCCTCGTGTATGCTCGCTGATTTATGCATGTTAATTGAAGGAGTAGCGTTTCTCGCATGCATCTCTGGTCCAGATTTCTTTTTCGGATGGAATCCCTCGATTGCTTTTCCTATTTTGCACAGATAACAGACGGTTGATTTCCTCACAATGACACCAACGGTTTGAAGGCGGCCCTAATATCTCTCTTTGTGGTATTTGGTTGCATGCAGGGCGGATTCGTCAGAAAAATCAATTCATAGACTCTGACAAATCATCTCCATCTTGGCATACTCCATCATTTTTAACTGTTCTTAACTTGGCCATGCATGCTACTCCACTTTCTCCAGGTGCACTCTGCACTCCCTTCTGCTGTTCAGATTTTGCACAGACAAGTTTAGTTGCCCTTTTTCCATTTTATACATTTATAGGAATACCATTTTATATAATAACAAATGTAAAAGCCCCACATGGTATACAAGTCAAAATACCTTCAAATGAATGCCTCAGAACAATAACTCATCCATATACGACCTTTCTGGCCAAGGGTCAAGAGGAGATGGAGGTTGTGGATGAAAAAACTTGGCAGGCCAATCAATAAGATGACAGTCGATTTGGAGAGCATGGCATGCAGATGGGTGCAAGGCGTCCAAATGGGGTATAAAAATGGTGATCAACCATAGGAATCTGGGGAGGTGCAACCATGGGCGAAAAGACCCCAACGAGAAGAAATGTGCAGAGCAAATGGGGCATTGGATAGGCATAGCAAGAAGGGCATCTTTTTTTTATATTATAAAAATATAGCATGTGTCTTTGGAGATCTAGATCGGACCGCCTAGATTTAATCTAAAAATTGGACGGTCCAATTAGTCCAAGAGTTTTTTTTCCCTCCTAGCTTTATCTCGCTCTCGCTCATCCTTTCCTTTACAAGGATTTGATTGATCGGTTGCTTGAAGGTTCGATAGCCAGTACCTTGCCATGGTTTTCTTGCCCATCTTCTTGCTCTATGCCGGATTTGATGGATCGATTGCTGAAGAAGCCAGTCTCTTGCCGGTTTGCTTTCCTAAGAGGCCATGGAGACGGCAGAGACTATGGCACTTGATCCCGTTGAGGGAGGCAGAAGGAAAGGTAATATTTGCATGGTTTTTTAGGAAGAAGTTTACACAGAACTCACAGATCTGCAGAGATTTACACAGGCACAGCCTTGGGCTGGTTCTCATTTCGGTGCTCTGCCGATCTCCTGTGCTGTGGAGTGCGGAGCCGTTCAGGCTGATCAATTGGTGGCTTAAACAACATATGCAGTTCTCATTCCAACAATCTTTCTACTCCTGGTGAGTGTATTGGAATATTTCCATTGCCTTGCTGCTTTTAGAAGGAAAACATGCAAATTTGTATTTTTGCTCTCTTTTAGCAGAGGGTTCTAGCTTTAGATTTTGAAGTAAGTTTTTTCCTTCTGTGATTCTTAGTTTCCAAGACAGACATAAGCACATTGGGATCGATAAAACAAAATAGGTATTAATCACATGGAGGTATTTTATGTCTGATAAATCGGGCCTAGCCATTCATGTGAGGTGAATCTGTTAACTATTCTGGTGCATTAGGTGAATTTTTATGTTGTTTGATTAGGTTGCATGCTGATGAAAGGGTTCCAACAGGCATAGTTCCGTTCAGCAACAAGGGCTGCTCATGGCTATACTTAACTCCTGCACAAATTGTAAACTGGATGGAAGTACAATGAAGGGAGTCAAGAACCTGGAGTTGTTATTATTGGTACAAAAGCTTTTGCTTTGCATATTAGACATGATTGAATAACATTTATTTTTTTACTTGCAAAAAAATGCAAAGCAGTTCCTTACTGATGTGCATGTTTTGCACAGCTTGGCCAAAACAAGCCTTTGCTTTGCATATTAGACATGATTGAATAACATTTATTTTTCTTCACTTGCAAAAAAATGCAAAGCAGTTCCTTACTTCTCTGCTGCTTCCCTTCTCAGTGTGGCCATGGCCATGTAAAAAAAGCAGGAAAAAAGAAGGGAACCACCACGCCAAGCAGGGTTGCTATGTCCAAGAATTCAATTCATTGCAAGCAGCAGCATGTTTCGGATTTGAAGGAGCTAGGAGCATTAAGCTGACTCCAGGATTTGTTCAGGACCTAAATTATGCGGCCCAGATTTGACTTAATTTTCTTGCTGTGTGATTTGTGACTAGGATTCAATACTGTGGCGGATTGAGCGACTCTTTTCCTCCCGTAGAGCTAAGAGGCTTGTGTCTTCTGAGCCAATGATCTGAGATATAAAAAAGAAAAGTGAGATGCATATTAGCATGAAAAAAATGAGAGCTAAGTAAAATTAATGCATATTTACATTCTGGCCTCATTTGCTAGTGGGGTACAACTTTTGGCGAAGCGTTTAAGCACTTTAAGTGCTCTGGGCGCGAAAACTCAGATCAGTGTTTCACTGTTGATGATGGAGGCATGGAGCGCGGATGATTTTCACAGCATCAGAGGTCTATGCAATTCGGGGGTGAAGCCCCACGAGGAAGAAGCTTGGTTGGAAAATAATGTCACGGATCGAGATTGGGATTCTGTTTGGACAAAGAAGTTGAACAAGGGAAAGATAAAATGGCACTGTGCAAAGGAGCATCTTCAAGAGAAGTTGGAAACACTCACTGTAGAAAAATCTACAAGAATTGTCACAACAAAGAAGTAAGAAAGCAACCGGCCCTTGCTTTTGGCGCTTGAAAAATTGCACTAGATCAATACTTGCACTTGAGGAACACAAAGTAAATCATTGCATTTTGTCAGGCAATGCCAAAGATACCACAACAATAGACAAGTAAAAACAGAGGGTGATGTTATAGCACATGTTAGGAAAATCGGAAAATGAAGGCAAAGCCAAAGGTGGCAGCTAGATCAAATGAGATTAGTGCATGTGATGAAAACATAAAAAACTTTAGAGAATGCAAGATGGAGATTGGAAAATCAGTTTTACTTATCACAAAGAATCTGGAAGCAGTAGGAAGTGAGCTGAAAGGCAATGAGAAGGCCTCTGAATTACAGAAAATGATGTTGGAAGAGGCTGATAATAGTTTAACACAGCAGTGCTTACTCACAAGCACTGCTGAAACTAATTAAAGTGCTTAGTGTTTGAGCTAGAGCACTGTTACATTCAAGGTAATATGGATCGTATAAGAATTCAATGTTTTGCCACCGTGATGGATAATAGAAGTAAGAACATCAAATGAATTCATTCTTTACTTAATAGAAAAAACAAAATGTGATGCTGAAAAGAAGTAGATGAGACAAAAAACTTCATATATTTGATAGACGAAAAGAACATTTGATAGAGAAAGAAAATGACAAATAAAGAACAAAAAACAAAGAACGAAAAGAACATTTGATAGAGAAAGTGGTAGAGACAAAAAACTTTTTATATTAACAAAATATTTTATAAAAAAAAAAGGCCAGGCCAGGTGTCTTCGAGGGGGTGTCTTGAGGGGGTGGTGTCTTGGGGGGTGTCTTGAGGGGTGGTGTCTTGGGGGTGTCTTCAGGGGCTTTCTGGCTCACTTCACACATTCTCCTCCAATTCCCGCCTCCTCTGCCTCTTGGTGGGGCGCTCTTCGTAACAGCTCTCGAAAACCAGCTGTTTTTCTTCTTCTTCATCTGCCTCTTCCTCTTCCTCTTCCTCTTCCTCTTCCTCTTCCTCTTCATCCTCTTCTTCCTCAGCCAGCAAGAGCTTGGGCTTGTTTATGAAGGTTTTTGCAAGCCAGGCCACCTTCTTTTTTCTTTCTTGTAATGGTATTCCAATTAACCAAGTTATTGCCATTCCAAATGAATAGAATAGAATAGTTTTTTTAACGTCCACAATAAAACCTTATAATCTTCTCAAGTGTCTGCAATTGCCAGCTGAATTTAAAGCTTTCCATTATAGTTTCTTCATGCATCTTCCTTCTTTGGACAATATTTGATATTGGAACTGGTGCTTCTTGCTCTTATTATATGTGGTCAGTTTAATGGCATTGATGGGTTGTTGAACATAGCTTGACACATGTTTCATCAAGCATCTGAAGTTGCTGTATGGATTTGGTCTATGTCTGACAAGAGATTGTAGAGCCCAATATTTTCTGGGAATCACAGGGCATAGGTTGCGAGCCAAACACATGCATTTCTTTTACGTTATCAAGAAAATGCTTGCTTTTTATAGTTAATTTTTATCTCTTTTGTTCATTATCTACCATGTGTTCGCTGTAGAAAATCAAGAGTCGTGTTTAATTTGAAGTAGCTATTGAGGTCTCATGTAGCAAACTATGTTTATCTCACATTTATCTTCCATGTGACTTCCATGGAGATCCACCTATGGCAGCGGCAAAAGTAAAATATTAATTTAGCAGATGGAAGATGCTATTTAGTTTATCATCTATTATATGGGCTTGAAAGACCATACATAACAGCTCCAGGTTTGCAATTTCATCAGAGTATGGTTGTTATAGTGGTGTATTATTCTATTTAGATAGCCCATTGTCCATTATTGTCTGCTATGTTGATGCAAGAATAGGTTCAAGCTTATACAAATGTGATTGTTAGTTACAAGTGTTGTCATTCTAGCTATTTATAATGCAAAGGCTAAATATCTAGAACACCGAACATTATCTTACATTTTTTTATATTAGATCTGTGGCAAAGTTTATTTCAGGCTATTTAAGTTCCAATGGTAGGACATGTTGAAAGTAGTATTTTTTGTTTGTTTCATCTTCCGAGGCAAGCTTGGTGTAATTATTCTTACTGTCATTGCAGCGAGTGATTTAGGAACTCATGCGAAGTTGTCTATTGTGTGTGAGCTCAGGTAAATGGAACTATTATTATGACTTAAATCTCCAAGACGTGGATAACTCTATATCTTAGTTTGTAAAGCAGTGCATCCACTACAGTGTGCAGAACCATTTGGGAAACGGTGTGCATATTTCCACAGAAATCGTAAAATCTATGCATATTTATGCAGAAGCTTACATGTCTGGATATTGCTTTGGCTCACATAACATATGTGCCATTTGGCCGAGGAAGTTATCCAGGTATAGATGGCATGAATTGTCCTTATCAGCATCCACTGCCGTCACCACATGCTATCAATGAAGCTCTTGGATTCTAGAAGGTGTACAACTGGCCTTTTTTTAGGAGTTTTTGGCAATATCTGGATTGCTAAAAGCTCTTGAACAATCTGCCTTTGTGTCATTGCAAATAAGGAATGTAACCTCTTATGAAATCTCTATCTATATTCTGTGCATTGCACAGACTTCCATATTTCATAGGATCACTGCAATGTATATTTGCAAAGGTTCAAATAGGGTTTATGTAATGGGTTATTTCTGCTCGAATCTTGGACCATGAATTGTGAAACCCAGCAGCCTTTACACTTGGGTAACTGCTTTTTTGCAACACTTCGTTTCAAATTTATTGCTTATTAAAATTTGTGCTCTTGCCTGTTGTGTTTTTGAAAAAATGAAAGATGTGTCTTAGTCAGCATAGACTTTCCATGACAGTTGTAGGTAGGGCAATATCTTAAACTTAGCTGCTTCTACAGAGACCGATTTATAGGTCCTCTTTATATCATTAGATAAGTAGTTATTTAGTGGTCATGACCCAAAGATGATCCGAAATGTAACGGAGTACCATAGAAATATTCATCATTACAGAAATATTCTTCTTTCTTTGATATCATTTGGGCTGAAGTTGGTGGTAATCCATCGTTGCTATGCATTTAGATACACTGCCTTGGTTTGGGCTGGAATTGGCGATGTATTAATTGTCTCTATGCATTTTGATGTGAATGTTCTGGCTTTCTTGAAAACATAACAGTGGACCTTCGTTCTCTGAATGTATAATTTTTGCTTTCTAATGCAAGTTTATCTTCTCCTATTGTGTTTTGTTATAGGGTAAGAATATGTGTGCTATTACTCTATGTTGTTGCAACATTCTTCTCAAGCATTGTATGCTTGAGAATGGACATTGGAGGCTAGCAGCTTGGTCAGAAGGACATCTCTGAGTAAGTCCATTCCGATGAACTTTTTTTATAGAATGTAGTGTTGTGGGCAGTGACACCGCATTTAGGCAAGCAAAATGTTTTGACCTCTTCTGTTTTAACACCTCTATTTTTTATGTTTCAAGCCAATTCTGGGTTCCTCTAGCACTTCTTTGGATATGAGTCGATTTACATTGAGAACTCCTTTTGCAAGTTTACTTCTCACCAATTTATGTGTTCTTCATGTGACGGCCAAAGAACCTAACTCTTTGTACTTTGCATAACAAAGTAGACGAACCAGGAATATGAACATTCTTTGTACTAACTTTGTGTACATCACGAATAGACTTCTCAGCTCTTTCACAAAGGATCGTAGCACTGCCATCAAGTTCCAAAGGGTTAAGCTTATCGATGATATTGTCTTTTCGTAGATAGCAACAAAAATGTGTGTTTTAACATGTTCAAGATCTAATTTCAGCACTCCTTGCAATGTTCTGAAACTGTTGCCTGCACATCCAAATGTGTAGACTTGGAACTAAACCTGATCCATCTTCTTCCTCTGATGTATTGCCCTAATGTTTTCTTCTCTTCAAACCTTTTTAATTGCATCTGCAAACTACATAGAACATGCAATGTTGAAGTTACACAGGAAATTTAAGGTTCTCTAACATCGCCAAACTTCGTAGGTTGTTTTAACAAACAAGCTTGAAACCATAATTATGTTCGTATAATTACCCAGATTCGGCCACCAAATCATCGCATTCTCATGAAGACATGCTCCATTACCTTTTGTCTGAAGTTCTATTTTAAGATCTCACTGTAACTTTCTGATTCGAATTTTGAATGCCCAGGTTTTCGTCTTTTCCGGATTTCAAGTACCAATTGTTTTGCAAACACAACTTTTACAACACACAAGAAGCTACAATTCAATTGTACATTTCATTTACAGGTCAGACAATACTTCATTTCTAAGGTCATCTTTGTTTGCAAACTACTTTGCATTGTGTTTCAGACATTTTAGCACTCTAAATTGCTCTTTTTGCTGCAGATACAAAACCAAGAAATGAAGGGTGTTCATTAAACTACATCTGATGGAGTTTCAGATGTGCAAGTATCCTCTTTTTTTTAGTTAGTGGCCAAATTTTATTGCTTCTACTTCCTTCTAAATTGTAACGTTTTAATGTTGTCATCTTGCAAGAATACAGGGTCGTCATCATCATCAAGACTTGCTAGGCAATATAACAACACCATGCATATTCAAATATATCTTTCCAAAAGCCACAAACAAGAACATTGCTACCCATAGTCTGTGGTCGATGGTCTTCTTTTACTAAATTCCAACTACAATGAACAACTTTCTTTGACATTTTTACAGCACAAAAAGAAAACTGCATTTCAATTGTGCAGTTCCTCTACAATTACTTATCTTCATCACTTCCCAATGTATAGACTTCGTTTCCGCATTTGTTCCTTAGAATAGAATTGATATCGTGTAACACATCGTTCAAACACATACCACTGCATCAAATGAGCATCTCAAATTGCACAACACAACCTAAAAACTACACATTCTTCTACATTACTACTTTGCCGCAACTTTAACATATTGTTTAGCCCATTCACATAGGCCTTAAAAACTCATCCACTACCATCTAGGTAACCACATGAAAGCACAATAGCTCACCAATTGGCGCGTAGATCACATTCAACATATAAAAGTTCCTCTTTTTACCCTTGCCACTTGCAAATAAACAACCACCCCTTCAAATCGTTACTAGGCCCGGCAACGCCGGGTACCATAACTAGTTTAGATTAAGATTCAAAGCCTAGGCCATGTTAACATGTAAAAGTTGGAATGAAACTTGGTGCAGAACAACCAACAAAGGTTACATTTCCCATGTAAAAGTTGGAGAATGATTTTGATTGTCGCCATATTGCTTAAACTTATAATAGCTTCGAGTCAAGAATCAGAACTTTTAATCTTGACAATCTCACAAGATGCATAAAGCAGAATAAAGTGGCATACTGTCAAGGTCTATGAGCGTTGAGCTTTGCACAACTCATTGTTTTCTCATTGTGTTAAGGTGGAGATAGAAAAAAAAAGAAAAACTAGCAAAAAGCACATCAGAAGGCTTTAGCAAGATAAGGTAGTTTTAACTAATCAAATAATATCATTGGCAGTGTGACACGTGTAAGGAATAAATATAACATCAATTAATATGCTTCAACGCAACATTTGATAAAAACATAAGTGTTGAAGAATTATTTAGATCATCCAAAGAATCTCATTATTAACATGGGTATGGTGCAAAATATTTAGCTGGAATGTTAGGAACCAACAAGAAAAAAATATGGAGGTCTTTCCGGCAACCCCTAGGGATGGAGTTCGAGGTTTTGAAATATGCTTTGGTATCTTCAATTTGAACAATAGATATCTTGCCTGATAAAGATGACAAAAGGTGAATTGTCATTTACTAAAATGCAAGTCACTTAGATTGAAATGTTAATCCACCAAAAATATGATAAATTAATAATTGATAAAGATGAGAATATATAACACAATGCTTCTCCAAGTCTAAGACATGAAAAAGTGCCAAAAACATGATATTCCTACTCATGGCCAAAAAGTTGGTACTCTCATATAATTATAGGGTCCACATCTTTGACAACTTGTAAAGATTATAAGTCCAACAATATACCTCCAAGAGGCAAAAAGTGCCCTAAGATGATGGTGCTTTCACAAAATTTTCTACCCCTCCAAGAACACCATTTCAACTGAAGAATACATTGAACATGTTGCAATACAAAGAGGTGTATATATATACCATTGAATATATCTGAATCTAAGACAATGGTCTTAAATTGTAAATACAACATTATTTATAGTTATTCCTTAAACCTAGCTCGATGAACAGTGTTCCCGGCCAGGTGCTTTTGAATACATGAATCTACTATCGACATGCTAATCCAAAGGGCATGATCCAAGGATTGTTGAAAAGCGGTGATCCTAAACTGTACATAAAAAGAATTTTTTGTTGTATAGATCATCTGGTTGAAGGCAGTAATTGATCGAAGCTCCTTGTTTGTTATATGATTTTAATTCATAACCTAGGTTTCGATTGTTTAACTATAAGTGCATGACATTGGTAATATTTGAAATCTAATCTCTATTGAATAACTAGTGCAAGTGACAAGTTTTCTTTCAGTGGTATCAGAGCCAGACATACAATTTGGAGCTACTCTATTGAGTTCTGTTGAAGTATTTCAGGGAGTTGGAGGATTTCAGATATGGAAAGAGAGAGTCAAGGAGATTCTGCAATTTGAAGGACTATGGTACATTATTGAACCAAGTACTGATGTTGGTGATGAAGCAAGCAGTTCTATAGTAGGTGAATCTTCACCAGCAAAGTCAGGAGAATCCACTGCCAAATCAAAAGAGGTAAGCTAAGTGATAAGTTAAGTGAAGATTTGAAAACCAGTCAGGCTAAAGCATGGAATAAATTACTACTCCTATATTTTGGTGTAGCCAAAATAGGTTTGGCTAAAGTACCCTCAAATTGGAGCTTGAAGTTTCTAGCACTTGGCTAAACTATATGATTTTTCTCTATAACAAAGACAAGGGAGAAACCCCTTCCATGAGGAGGGAAGCTCGGGCAAAGGCCCAATCTATGAGATTGACTCGGGAGATGGATGAAGGCTGTTCAAGCACGACAAGGCGCAGACGAGGACCATGAAACAGCTGGAGGAACAGATCGAGAGTAACAGAACCCGGATTGCAGGATTGACAGCAGACATACAGTCCTCAGCATCCCACGTGCTCAAAAGACAGTTGGCAGCAGAAAGGCAACGGGTTACAGAGATGGAGACCCGCATGCAGCAGTTAGAAGACGGGCTTCGCTTGGCCCACTTTGAGAGGCAACGGGATAAGCAGGGACTTGCCGACTTGCGAGCTCGCGTGGATTCCCTCCTCACCACCATGGAGACTATGGCATGCGACAATTCAGGGTGTTGAGCAGGATACAGTGGCAACTGAAGGACCGTCATATCCACTTTCGAATTGCTTGTAAAATTCTCCATGCATGGCTTCAACCCCAAGTAATATAGGAAAAAAGACCAAGAAATTTTGCCTCCCATAAACAAAGAAAATCCATTACAGGTTGTAACATAATATTTCTCAAACAACCCGACCAAGGAAAATGACAGATGAATCTGACTCAACGTATGTATCAAATTTTAATATGCAGCAAAATAACACAGAGTTCTAGGGGGATTTGATATGGATGTAAAAATAATAATTCCTGAAACCATAGACCATATATCCCTAAAACAATTGAATCTGTTATTATAAAAAAAAAAATATAGATTTAAGATAAAAAATAATCACATTAGTTCATTGGGTACATTGGTTAAAGTAGTTTTATTAGGACATTGAGTTATTTTGGTGGAGGTTCGAGCCCCGATATTTAATATTTTAAAATCTTAGGCAAAGTCGTATAGAGATTCAACATTTCCTCAAAACCTTAGGCGAAATCATATTTCATATTTCAAAATCATAGTTGCCTCTAATCATAAATAACTATAAGCGAAACGAGAGGTGCCCAGAGGCCCCAACATAGGATCTGGGTCATAGGATCGACGAATCTGACGACTGTGGTAGTACAGGGTGCAATATCTAGCATTATAACAGGGGTTTTTTTGTGATTTTATATGCTTTTTGGCTTGATTTTCATATGATTTCATGGGCGTATTGTGCGAGGCACTAATCAGTATATCTAGAGTGCACTCCGCATTTTTATTGTCTAAATTCCATATCCCCAATGATTTATCCCCTTTTATTTTTATTCCTCTATTTCTTTTTATTTTTATTTTTATTTCTTAAGGGTTATTGGCTTTTAATTTCATGGCTGCCCCATCGAACTGGGCATCAGAGCAGGAGGGCGGCCGATGGGATCTGATAGGGCATTCAGGATCAGATCAGGAGCAGATACAGTTGAGGAGGCAGTCGACCAGAGAGCAGCTAGCCGTTCCAGAGCATTCAAGGCATCGGTTTAGAGTATCCGGCAATAGGCCGTTAGGCATTCCGAGCAGTAGAAGAGTAGATTGAATGGAAATGCCGAATCTTTTTGAAGATCTTGAAGAATCGTGAAGAAGCAGAGCCGAAGATGTGCTCTATTCTGTACATCCCTTTTTCTTCTTCTGCCCCTTTTTCTTCTTCTGGCGATGATAGGCATTCCCGTAGTAATGCCTTTGACTTTTCTATTCTTGAATACAGAATGAAAAAACAGTGAATTCATGCAAGGTTGTGACGTGGCCTTGAAGGTTATTTTAGATGCTGGCGTGTCTAGTGCTCTGTTTGCCTTAGGTTGGGTATATGAACAATTGGAAGGTCCATTTATTGATGCGCAAAGCAGGTACCACGGCCTTATATGCCCTTGCCATCGTCGGTTATGCACGATTTTGTCTATTCTTCCATTTTTATGGATCATTGATTGGAAGAACATGAATGGATTAGTTACTTTTTCACACACATCCATTGTAATTCAATGGCAAAGAAGTGTGGGGCCATCCATGGAGCAATATTTCTTTTCAAAATCTGCAAGTGAGTGCTTGGTACATTTCGTGCACAGTACATTTCGTGCCTTTGTTTTATGCACCGGATGAAAGCATCTCAGTTGTCAGGTATGTTGAAACCTCAACATGGATACATTGCTCAAATATAGCATTTGTGTGCCAATAGACCAACCGAAACTGTATATAGTGGTGGCTCTTCTATCGAGTGTGTTGGCAACTTAGATAAAGGTGCCTTCATGGTAACGCAACTTTATCAGGCAGCCACACTGTTGACCAATAAGACAACTGTTCACTTGACATATTCGGTAAGAAAGTTTTCCTGTCTTCTATTATTAATATCTAATCTATTTTACATGTGGTATAGGTGCTTCTTGGTGACGATTGTCAGTTGACTTTGCTTCTAAGACGAGAAAAGGCTTCAGATTCTCCATACTTTTTTGTTTTATTAGCTTCTGAAACAGATAATGTTCCCAACAGTGAGATAGCAAACTTTGCGTATCCATCAAAAGTAAACAACAGGCTTTCCCATCATAAGATGGCTTTTGGTCGACCAGTAGCTCCAGCGGCAATAAAACAGGTTCATGTCCCTTTGGAATGATGTCTTAGAAGCCATGTATATTCCAGGTGATGCCAGCACTCATGAACCTGCCTAGACCATTCGGAAATCACACAAAAACTGCATCTGCTGTTGGTTTTGGAGACCAAGCACGAAACTATCAGTATAAAAATGAACAGAGCTGAAGAAAGATCTGTGTAGAAAACCTAGGTATGTTACGTAGGAAAACATTTGTACCTTTGGATGCAATAACATGCAATGCATGATCATCACTTTGCTTGTAAGCTATCTGGCTCTATATATCTGTTACTTGTTACTACTTTTTGGTTAAAAGTTTTTTTAGGATTAGGTGTCAAAATCTCAATTAGCATTGGTGTTGATGTCAGTTTGATGAAGGGAAATTAGAGGAACTTGTTCACAAGGGCTCCTTATTGAATATCGGTTGCTTCTACAGTTCTGCTGTGAGAAGCCTTAGCATGCACACCAAGCAGGAAAAGCTGCAAAGGATTTAACCATGTCTGAATTCATAGACTAATAATTATAGTGCAACACTGGTTTGACGTTAAATGTTTTGAACGTTGGATGTTGTGTGAATGTTTTGGTACTTTGGACATGAACATGAACGTCACCATGTCATATCCAGTATTCCAGATTGAACATTCATATCCATTATTCCAGTTCCAGATTGAACATTTGACATTGCACACCCGTTTTAGTGGCCCGATTGTTGTTGCTCCGATTGTTGTTCCGCCTGCACCGTTAATATGTTCTATTTTATAACACAACACAACATCAACATCAACTCATCCAAGTTGTGATGTAATGTTATAATTTTTTAACCTATAACACAAACCATTATATTACATGCCTTAAAATTAAATTCCCCTTAAACCCCCTTAAACCCCCTTAAACCCCCTTTATTCTGCTGGAGCCGCTTCTGGACCTAAGAACATGTAAACAAAAAAAGACATCAAATTATAGATTTTTAAATACATGCAAAAAAATGGCGACAGTATAGAACTGTGAAATGCATTCTCTGGGATTTGAGAAAATGAGCTTTGATAGCTATGGCCATGGCGTAAGAAATTTGATTAGAGAAGAGTTGGGTTAAGAAAATGATCTTCGGCATCGTCTGTCATGGCACTGAGGTAGGAGGAAAAAAATGGCAGCGTTTAAGATTTTCACATATGTGGAGACAGGCATGCCTGTCAATCAAAAGCTAAATTTGAATGGTGCCCCTACCGGTTTTTTTGAAGGGTAAGTTTTAAACTTGCCTTTCGAAATGAATGTCAATTTTTTTGTATTGGCATTCAACTGCTTGCTAAGGTCTTTGATTGGCATTCAACCGAGACATAAATTAGGCATCAAGCTTTTCGAAATAATAAGAATTATAAATTAAAATTCTTTTACATATATTTAATATCAAATAAAAAGCTCATAGAATGTTTGTTTTCAAATAAAAGCTAAATATATTATATAAAGCTCATTAAAACATCTAAATAAATATTATAACATATGTATTGTAACTAATATATATGCAGATGTGTATATAAGTAAGTAGATATAGTAATTCTATTGCTTTGTTTTTTAATTTAAAAAATTAGTTCATATTTAACTATACATCACATTATCAAATGATTTTCTAATGAATTTTCTCTAATATGCAGGTTCTAACTTATAGAATTAACATCTATAGTTTGCCCTTTATCAACATAATAAACTGATTTTTGAATTGCCATTTGCCAAATCTTTTGCACCATTGACCACATCTTCACATTGCGAACTCTAGTTGAAGACAACAGGAACCGCCGCTAGGATCTATATTGTTGCTTCGTGGATTTTGTGAAGGCATTTGACACTGTGCCTCGGGAAAAACTATGGGCAAGATTGCGACAGCTGGGGGTTCCTGTAGATTTGCAGAATGCAGTGTACAGGCTATATGAAAGATGCTCGGGTCGGTTGCAGCCGACAAGCCAACCATTTGATAGTAGTATCGGGGTTCGTCAGGGATGCCCTCTCTCCCCAATATTGTTTGGGCTTTACATTGATCAATTGGAGAGCTGGCTTGCTGATAATGGGGGCGACGGGGCTCATCTTCTCTACCAGATCATCAAGCAGTTAATATATGCTGATGATGTGGACCTCCTAGCTTACACACCAGCAGACATGCAATGACATCTCGATGCCCTGGACATATTTTGTCAAGCGACTGATATGCGCGTCAACTTGGACAAGACTAAGGTGGTTTTCATATCATCTTCACGACAGCCAAGGATTCCCTCCTTCAGTTACCAAGGGCAGAATGTGGAAGTAGCATCCACATACAAATATTTGGGAGTGGAGTTTCCTTCTACTATTCACTAAGACACATCCATACGGCTACGAGTTACGGCGGGCTGGAAGGCACTATATGCAATGCAAAACCATAGTCATAGAGCGGAGTTGTATGATTGGACCCATCAGTCACACCCGTTCAAGGTCTTAGTGGAGCCTGTCCTTTTATACGGGGTTGAAGTATGGGGTCCAGTAGTATCCCTCGCTACTTGGAATGACTTGGAGCAGGTGCAGAAAGTCTTCCGTGGTACGAGCACTAGGGGTGAAATCCACAGTCCCATATCAAATTCTACTGCAGGAGACGTGATTCTTGCCTCTTCAGATGGTGGCCCTTGATCGCCACATTGTCTATTTTCAGAAGGTGGTCAATACGGACGATGCTCGTCTCCCTAAACTAGCTTATATCATGGCAATGGGGCCACAGCGCCTCAAGGCCTCCTGGAGGGAAAAGAGAGCTCAATAGATGGCTAGATGGAATGTGCAGGAGCACAGGTGCATACATATGTAAACAGAGGCAGATCGCCATAGCTTGAGGCAATATCTTGACGTTTGCTTCATCAGCAAGCTTTGGGATGCCAGCGCCCTTGAACAGGTCAAGGCAAACACACTACCCGGTGCCACATAAATCCCACATTGAAGCGAGGCCCGCAATGCTACTGCACCCACTTGCCCATGAAAAGACCAGACTCATTGCCTCCATTCGCGACGAGGGGCACATCATTCGAATTGAGAGAGGCGGATGGATTGGTGAAAGCGTCGGGGCGGGGCTCATCAATGTTGCCAAATGGGAGTCATTGAGGATGAATCTCATACCCTTCAAAGTTGCCCAGCATATGATCAAATCCGGGCCGCTATCTTTGAGTTGGTCAGGCCCGCCACCGCTACATGTGACATTGAGCACGGCCTCGTGACGGGTGCTAGGATCATACCTTCAGGAGGTCATGGACATGCGAGATCAGCTATGTCCTCGGGCACACGCTCGACATGTACATACACATTTATTTCATGATGATATCTACTTGTACAGTTTGACAGCATTCTTATTACTGCCACGGTTTTTCCCTTGAAAACCCTTCGGGGCGAGGGTTTTTTAACCCGGACAGTAATAAGTTTGCTGCGCTCCTTCTGGGTCCCATAGGCCGATTGGTCTCAGTGCACGATAAAAAACTATTCTTATTCTTATTATAGCTCTACTTATAAAATTGTTGATAAAGATTTTTCAAAATGACTTGCCAAACTTTCAGTATTGCTTTTTGTTGCGCTGTCATTTTTGTTTGCTTCAAGCTTAATACCTAAAGGAGTTTGATTTCCCATCCGCTTCAACTAACTGAGCCTGTATACTTTCAAACTATTTATAAAATTCGTTGTGCATGGCTTCAACTCCAAGTAACATAGAAGAAAAAACCAAAAAATCTTGCATCTTTCCAATAAACAAAGGAAACCCATTATAGGCTACATCAAATCTTCTTCCAGGCGGGATTTGGTTCCAATGGATTGGATTCCATGATCTTGCATAGGCTGCCAGAAATGGATTTGATTTGCGCCTGCTACTATGCTACTGTTAAATTTGTGGATTGAGAGTAAGAGATTATATAGATAAGATTGCTATGTAAAAGCTCTAGAGTAGGCCAAAAGTAATCAGGACGAATTTGACTGCGAAGTATGGGCTGAAACAAGGGTTTTGATCTGCAACACAAACTGTCATAGTTGGAATTGGGTCTGTCCGAGACGCTTGGGAGGGACTTGGAATAGGTCAATTTGGCCAAAAAGGCCGTTTTGAAGGAATTAGGGGCCAGCATGAGGAAATTAGGAGCTGACATGGCCATCCTACACTGCTTGGAAGCGACCCAACTGCCCCAAAAGGAACTCAGATCTAGCTCAATCAGGGCGAAATGGAATGAGAAATGCTGATTTTGGATCTAGAGAGGTCGAATATGATTCTGCATGTTAGAGCCTGGGAGGTCGTGCCTTGGAGGAACCTCTGCACAGGCCAGAAGTTTAGATCCATTTGTGGAATTGTTGTTATATTGTCTTAGTTATTTCTTCGTCTTGTAACAAAGGAAGTAGATAGGAAAAGTTCGAAAGAGGTGCCGGGATGCACTAAGCTTGGCTAAGTCCCCTTAATTTGTTGTGTGGAAGGCAGACTATAAATTATAGGGTTCGGGTGTTCCAGAGTATTTCCATGCATGCAGTGGCAGCCAGGGATCCCAATTTAGTCGGGAGGACTAACTCCATTTGAGTGCATGTGCAGTGAATTCGCAAGGCAGTTGCCAAGTTGATGACGGCAATGTAGCCGGGGATCGAGGTTGAGTTCCAAAGCTAGAAGCTCCTGTATGATTTGATCAGTTGTTATGATGCATATATTGAGAATATTATGGATATTAAATCTTTTGGATTTTTGGTTGTCTTTGATGAATAAGAATGGATCATTTCCAATGGCAAAGTGGAAGATTAAGACCAATACTGTAACTTTCGTCAAGTTAAGACCCATTTAGATCTAGCCTTAAGTTAGACAAGATCTCGAATTGCCAGGAGGATCAACTCGGCAGCCTCGTCACAGTTGGTATCAGAGCAATGTTGGATCTGAAAGGGAGCTTGGGAATGCTTTATGTTCTTGACGTGGTTTGGTAATGTTCCTATTGTCTATATGCAGAGTATTAGGAGATCATGGATGTTGGTGGTGCTAGTAGTACAGGGGGATATGGAGTCCAAGACGTAACAGTATCATGCAAGCTATCCAGCAAGCTCTGCAGTAAAGTGCATCACAGCAAAAGACTGAGGCAGAGAAAGTAATTGATAAGGTGTTAAAGGACACCAAAAGAATGAATGAATGAATGAATGAATGAATGATTTTTTTCCACTGAAGCCAATCGGCCTATGGGACCCATAAGGAGCGCAGCAAACTTATTACTGTCCGAGTTAAAAAACCCCCGCCCCAAAGGGTTTTCGAGGGAAAAACCGTGGCAGTAATAAGAATGTTGTCAAACTGTACAAATATACATCATCATGAAATAAATGTATATATACATGTCAAGTGTGTGCCCGAGGACATAGCTGATCTCGCATGTCCATAACCTCCTTAAGGTATGATCCCAGCACCCGTACAGATGCTGTGCTCAATTCACATGTAACGGCTGGCCAGGCTTGACCAACTCAACATAGCGCGTCCGGATTTGATCATATGCTGGGCAACTTTGAAGGGTATGAGATTCATCCTCAATGACTCCCATTTGGCAGCATTGACAGAGCCTGTCCTGGCGTGGCTCACCGATCCATCTGCCCGATTCGAAGATGATGTGCCCCTGTGTGAATGGAGGCAATGAGTCTGCGCCTTTTCATGGGCAAGTGGGTACGCAGGTAGCATTGCGGGTCTCTTCCAATGTGGGATTTATGTGGCGCTGGTAGTGTGTTGTCTTGACATGTTCAAGGGCATTGGCATCCCAAAGCTTGCTAAGGAAGCAAGCGTCAGGATATTGCCTCAAGCTATGGCGATCTGCCTCTGTTTGCACATGTATGCACCTATGCTCCTGCAAAATTCAATCTAGCCAACCATTGAGCTCTCTTTTCCCTCCAGCAGGCCTTGAGGCGCTGTGGCCTCATTGCCATGATATAAGCTAGTTTAGGGAGACGAGCGTCGTCCATATTGACCACCTTCTGAAAATAGACAATGTGGCGATCAAGGGCCGCCCTCTGAAGAGGCAAAAATCCTGTCTTCTGCAGTAGAATTTGATATGGGACTGTGGACTTCACCCCTAGTGCTCGTACTAAGAAGGCGCACCTGCTCCAAGTCATTCCAAGTAGCAAGTGATACTGCTGGGCCCCATACTTCAACCCCTATAAAAGGACAGGCTCTACTAAGACCTTGAACAGGTGTGACTGATGGGCCCAATCATACAACTCCGCTCTATGACTATTGTTTTGCATTGCATATAGTGCCTTTAGCCTGCCGTCACTCGTAGCCGTGTGGATGTGTCCCAGTGCATAGTAGAAGGAAACTCCACTCCCAAATATTTGTATGTGGATGCTACTTCCACATTCTGCCCTCGGTAACTGAAGGAGGCGATCCTCGACTGATGTGAAGATGATATGAAGAAGTGTTCATGTGTGAGAATACAATAGGAGACTATGTTGATGCCTGGCTCCATGGGGAGGAGTTCTATTTTGATTTGATCAAAGCGTAGGATTCTGTGAAGCTCTCCTAGCTCAGGCAATGCTAGGATGCTTTCCAAGAGTTTAATAGGAGACATGCTTGATTGATCTGGGGAGGACTCCCGTACAAACTATATGGGCTGATTTTAAGACCATCTTTAAGGGTCATTTCACACCAGAATGCAAGGTTGAGAAGATGAACGAGTTCTTTGATTATGTGCAGACTGGCACAGTGTCAGAATACAATGAGAAATTTAGAAGGTTGCAGCCTCATTGTCCTACTATGGATAAAATTAATTTGTGTTCTAGATTTGTGAAAGGCCTTCATGTAGATATCAAGAGTACGATGTCAGGAGTTCCCTCATATTGCCAAGAGTTGGAAAACAGATTTGACAGAGAAAGCTGCATTAGACACGCAAAGAAAGACAAACGCCTTCTTCTTGGCCAGCTGAGAACTCGTATAATCGAAGACGATCCTTTAGAGGGGAGCCATCTGCTAGCCAATTTGCGGAGGTCCAGAGTAATAACATATAAATTGAAAGAACTACTGAACATGAACAAGTGAAGGTAAATAATTAAAGATAACTAAGATAATTATATGGGCTGGCTCTTGAAGATGGGGCCTAGGCCTGGGATCATCTGACAGAGGTATAAGCAGTTGCAGTCATGTGACCCTAAGTACTGGATTTTGAGTTCTCGCATTATTTGTGCCATTAAATCCATTAGCTAAGGAAATGGGATTTTAATATAAAAAAAAACCATGAAAATCTTACCTAAGGGACTTAAAATAAATAATATTGGGAAGGTAGCCACATGGTGCTATGAGGCAATGGCACATCATCAAGGTGACATGGATTGAGCTATTTCGACTGGGATGGGCTGTGACCATGTGCAACATCGACAAGAAAATTACATGTAAGTTGGTAAGCTATAATGTCTAAGGGATTCGCTGTTTCTTCTCTGTAAGCTAATGTAAGGGTCACTTCCTTATGGGGGGAATAACCGTTTGGGTGTAAGTGTCGAGAAAAGGAGGTGCATAAGTGTTAGAATTGCTAATGAAGGGTATGAGTGTTGGACTTATACCAGATCTTTGGACAAGCTACTTCGATATTGCAGAGGAATATCAAGGGATGTAGACACATGTATAGTAAATATCTAAGAACATTACATGCTATGGTCTTTGCATTGTCCTACTATTGTCTTGGTATTTTGATTATGTACTTGGAACCTCTGGGGCCGGGCTTCTAGTTTCGGTGGCCTAGGTTGCTCTGGCATGCTCATGTTCATCTGTATTTTTCTGTGGTATTCATGTGCTCTGTGACACCAGGCGTGTCTTCCTCACATGCCTAGCTTCCTGGTGAGGTTGTGCGTCAACTCTTGTGACTCCATGGTAAGAGGTCCTCCAGCGCCAAACGTGGGCCAGGAAGGGTATGTGCATACGAGGTTCATCCTACTAATTCCGCCAACGGGGCTCGGAATGTGAGATGGCTGGCATTTCTCTGTTAATAAGGCCTGTATGTAGGCTGGCTGAGCTTCCCATCGCCCCCGAGCTATGTTTCTGATGTTTTGTTATTTTGGCTATGTTCTTTGCTTTTGTGCTCAGAGTTTGGTATTTCCTTAGATCAATTTTTGGAATATGAAATACAGATAGATAGATAGATAGATAGATAGATAGATAGATAGATAGATAGATAGATAGATAGATAGATAGATAGATAGATAGATAGATAGATAGATAGATAGATAGATAGATAGATAGATAGATAGATAGATAGATAATATTTTTATGTCATGCCACATTGGCAGCGACACATCTCTATATTACAAGACGCATCTCTATAGAGGTTCGCCTAGAGTTTTAGAATATGAAACACAGAAACTCGAAGCTCTAACAAAATAATTCAATATCCTAATACAAATGCTTTAACAAATGCAATTAAAGAGCTAATGTGTTTAGTTTTTCTATTGATTTAATATTTTTTCTAATATCAATTGTTTTAAGGGTATGGGCTATGGTCTCAGAATGGTAAATTTTGCATCCATATCAAATCCCTCTGGAACCCTCTGTGCTACATATTTTAAACGAGATGCGCCTGAATTACCTCGGTCGTCGGATCTATCCGACCCAGATTAAAATATGAAATACAAGCATCTCTATACGGGTTCGCTTAGGTTTTACGAATATGAAATACAGAGACTCAAACCTCTTTCGGAATAATTCAATCTTAATACAAATGCTTTAACTAATGCAACCAACGAGCTAATATGCTTATTTTTTTCTATTGAATTAATGGTTTTTTTTTTTTTTTTTTTGTGTTAATAAAACCATTCCATTGTTTTAAGGGGTATGGTCTATGGTCTCAGGAATGGTGATTTCTGCATCCATATCAAATCCCTTGGAACCCCAAGTTATTATGCTATATATTCTAAACGAGGTGCGCCTTGAACTACCTTGGTCGTCAGATCCATCTATCCTACAACCTAGATCATATATTGAAGCCTCTAGACACCTCTCATTCCGATTATGGTCATTTATGATTGGGGGTTCCTATGATTTTGAAATATGAAATACAGGTTTGTTTAAGGTTTTGAAACATGAAATACAGACATCTCTATAGGGTTTTAGATTATGAAATATGGAGACTTGAATTTCTATCAAAATAATTCAATATCCAGCGACTAGCAAACTAACGTGCTTAGTCTTTCTATTAAATCATTTTTTTTTAAATAATAACCCAAAAATGACTTTTTTTTAAAATAATAACCCAATAATGACTTTTTGGGCATCCTAGGACCAGAGGGCTTTTTTAGGCAAGAACAAAGAAACCATCCACGATGAATCGTAAACCAACTTTTACTGGTCTAGACTAGTCTTTTTACAAACTAGCTAGTTTTTGTCCCACTGCCAACGAGCAGCCAAAGTGGAGGACATGTATAGGCTTTTAAGTTTTACCACGTCGGGGATCATCATACCCCTAGTAACCAACTTCCAAATATAAGTGACATTGGCAAGGTTTGAACCCATGACCAAATGAACACTTATTTTTGGCATTACTAGGCCTATACCAACTCACCACACATCCGTTGGGCAAAACTTTGGCCATACATGCACACTTTGTAGGCATGATTCAATCCCACCTTGAGGAAGTTTTCGGATCCTAGGGGCAACTCTAGGGGCATCGTTGAACCCAGCGTCACCAGCCTAGTGCCGCCTACCATATATGACTTTTTGGGCATCCTAGGACCAGAGGGCTTTTAGACAGTAACCAGTAAACCAGTCACAGTAATCTGTAAACCAACTTTTACTTAGACTAGTCTTTTTACAAACTAGCTAGTTTTTGTCCCACTGCCAACGAGCAGCCAAAGTGGAGGACATGTATAGGCTTTTAAGTTCTACCACGTCGGGGATCATCATCGTATACCCCTAGTAACCAACTTCCAAATATAAGTGACATTGGCAAGGTTTGAACCCATGACCAAATGAACACTTATTTTGGCATTACTAAGCCTCTACCAACTCACCACACATCCGTTGGACAAAACTTTGGCTATACATGCACACTTTGTAGGCAGGATTCAATCCCACCTTGAGGAAGTTTTCGGATCCTAGAGGCAACTCTAGGGGCATCGTTGAACCCAACGTCACCAGCCTAGTGCCGCCCGCCACATATGACTTTTTGGGCATCCTAGGACCAGAGGGCTTTTAGACAGTAACCAGTAAACCAGTCATAGTAATCTGTAAACCAACTTTTACTGGTCTAGACTAGTCTTTTTACAAACTAGCTAGTTTTTGTCCCACTGCCAACGAGCAGCCAAAGTGGAGGACATGTATAGGCTCGGGGATCATCATCGTTTACCCCTAGTAACCAACTTCCAAATATAAGTGACATTGGCAAGGTTTGAACTCATGACCAAATGAACACTTATTTTTGACATTACTAGGCCTATACCAACTCACCACACATCCGTTGGGCAAAACTTTGGCCATACATGCACACTTTGTAGGCAGGATTCAATCCCACCTTGAGGAAGTTTTCGGATCCTAGCCTAGTGCCGCCTGCCACATATGACTTTTTGGGCATCCTAGGACCAGAGGGCTTTTAGACAGTAACCAGTAAACTAGTCACAGTAATCTGTAAACCAACTTTTTCTGGTCTAGACTAGTCTTTTTACAAACTAGCTAGTTTTTGTCCCACTGCCAACGAGCAGCCAAAGTGGAGGACATGTATAGGCTTTTAAGTTCTACCACGTCGGGGATCATCATCCTTATTATTTAAAAAAAAGTCATTTTAGAACGATTCTATTGATACAAGAGGTTTTAGTGTAATCAAGTACAAGGTACAGAGAAGCTGATATTGCCTTCAATTTTCAGAGTTATGGAAGCATTGCCCTTGTTTTTATTTCTTATTTTTTGCCGGATCAGAATGAACGCGGCATCAGCACTTGTCCATTCTATCCAAGATACCAATTCCTCATCCTTTTGTTTCATACATTAAAGGAGCATGCAAACTCTCTACAAACATAGTCTGCCTCCACTTAATCTCATAGTCTGCCGATTAATTAATCATGAAGATCAGAAATGGTGGTAGCCGTCGCTCAAAAGTGTTTATGCTCCACTTCCGTTCTGCACCCTTTTTTGGAAAACTATGGATTATACAATAGCAAGATCGAAATGAGCAGGATTCTTCAAGATCTTCTAGACGAATCAAGCAATCCAAAACGGAGCTGTTGTAAGCTGGTCTTTGTTTACGTCACTCTAAAAAGAGTGGAAATTACTGGCTTATGCAAGAGCTTACATAAAACAATCATGCATGTTTTCTTGGAACGACGCAGACTAAATCCAGGTTTCCTCTTGTTGGGACGCTTTCCAGGTATCATTCTTCTTGATTTTCTAGACAAAGAGTATAATGTGTTTGGGGAAGTATACATAGCCGATGAAGAGGCAGTTGCAAGGCTAGAAGGGCTAGAAGGGCTTTCTAAAGGGCACTATGAAAATTCAATAATGGATATCTCTGGTAGAAATGCAGAGGCATATTTTGCAGCTTTCCACTACTGTAATGCACTTGCCAAAGTAGAGTGCTTAGAATCTTACAGTGAAAAAACAAGCTGCAGATTATGTCCAAAGAAAGGAGAGGCCAAGCAACCTTACATTTTGGAACATGTCTATGCCTGGATTTCAGAAAAGGGTTATTCTAGTTCTGTTTGATTTGCTTCTGCTCAGAGTGACCAGTTCTCATTTGTTTCTATGGTAAATCAAACTAAAGAAGCATGGTTTTTTGCTTTACTTTTAAAGCTAATATGCTAGCAACATGCAATCTTTTGTTTGCTGGCACAAATTGAGAGTTATCATAAAGAGCTTGTATAATTATGATAATTCATTGAATTGATCCAATTTAACATCCTATTACGTATATACGGAGTGCCCAAGGCCAGATTATGCATTTGTTGGGGGATATATTTATGTATAGACACGACAAGAAATTTATAGGCGGCCTTACTTTCTCATCTAAAATTCTTGTTTTTCATGCCAAATTGGTTTGTTACTTCAGGAATATGAACCAAGCAAGTAGATATTTTATAAATATGTCCTCCACATGTTTGAAATTTCTGCTGTGAGCATTCTTTTAGCTTTAGAACACAATTCAAAGCTATGAGCATTTTTTTAGCTCTAGAACACAATTCAATGATATCAGCCCGGGGGGTGCACCTAACATATAGGGGGTACCACATGTGCGTGCAAGGGGTCGCCAAAAACCCCCTTGTATACGCCTTAGAAATCTTCCAAAAACCCCCTTGTATACGCCTTAGAAATCTTCCAAAAACCCCCATTTCAGCCACATATTGAACCAGAGTCACCTAAAAAAAGCCCCCTCGGTAAGAGTATATGTATGGTTCAAGTCCAAAATAAACCCTTTTGGGTCACTCACATGAATTGTACGGCTATAACTATGTGAACCCCCCTTGGATATCAGCACTTTGTAATAATACTGCCTATAGCACATCATTATCAAGCCACCTCCTTCACAATGTTTGAACTATTCAAGTCATGAAGCCACACCAATTTAAATAGAGATAATATGAACCATGCATAGTTTCACACCTTCAACAAAACCAAAATGCGGATAAGTGAAATGTTCAACTATAGAAACCAATATTAGTTAGAAAGCTTAGTGAGTAATTTTTTGAAAATTTTATCAGAGAGATGGTTCTTCCCTCTTCAACGAGGTGCACTTGAACGTCAGGTTATATAATTTTAAATGGTGGTCAACATGAAAAACACTCGCCTTCCAAAGCTCGACTACATAATAGAAGTAGGAGTAAAGATGCATCTAGATGAACAACAATGAGGAGAACAATTACCTGAAGCAGTATTTAGACGCGTGCTTCCCAAGTAAGCATGGGGATGCTACGGATTTGGAATGGGTGAAGACAGTACCACCTTCAAATCTTGCCCTTATTCAGCAAAATTTTAAAAGGCAAAAAACTCTATTGATGTTCTGTTGACGTTCTTGGGCGGCGCCGCCTCAGTGTTTCTGCACAAGCCCAAGCTTGTCCACTCCAACGAACTGCTTCTTCAATGCGGATCTGTGACTGCGCAACAGAGTACCATACCAAGATCTAGACAAGTACCATGCGAGTATCTGATCCGCTTTTCTAATTATTTTTTCGGAGACAAGGGCATAGACAAGGCAAGATCCAATAGACAAGGGCATAACCAAAAACATTAGCCATAGATGAAGCTTCGTTATTCTTGCCTATTTTGGTGCTTTTTTCCTTCAGTGCCACATATTTGGCAGAAGTTTTGAGCCTGAATCTGGCTGCTGCAAGATTTGTGAGATGAAAATCCAATGATGAACTTCGAAATTTAAAACTAAAGACAAAAGCATGCTACATACATCAAGATCTCCTCAAGAGCGGGCAAAAATTTGAAGCTGGATCAAAATTTCGTCGGAGAATTTGAATGACCATCAAATTTTTGAAGGAAATTTTCAGGTGACCTGGTGGCACCACTCGTCAGGAGCATTGCCTTGCCAGGTCACCTGAAAATTTCCTTAAGAAAACCTTCCAAAACCTAGCTAAACCTAGATTAATCCAATGCTTTTTTTTTTTTTTTTTTTTTTTTGGGGATCGAACTTTACATGTAACATGTTTAAATATTAATGCAAAAGCACTCGAAATGCAATTTTATTGCATCTCTATTTCTTTTCAAATGTAAATGGCCATGGCAATAAGAAAAGCCTTAAGGCTGTTCTCTAGCAAAATAAACAAGGTGCTGCGCACGGAGGGTTGCCCTCTGTGACTCGAGGGTGAAGTGGCTTAAATCATACTTCAAAGTCATGTTTCACAATCAATTAAAAATGCTACTTCAAAACAATACAATACTTGATACTTGATTCTTGTTTTCAACAAGAATTTCACCCTTGATCCCTAAAATATTATTCTAGGTCTAGAAAGGGCCACTTCAAGCCTACGCAATTTACCTCTTGCGGATTGAACTCCTCCTTGTTTCTCTGATCAATAACTCAAATGCCTGCAGCCTTTGGCAGCCCCAATGCCACATTATCATCTAATAATCTTATGTACAGGCTGCATCCTTATCCTTACAACTCCTCGTCAGCCTGTACCTACTTATGCTTGACACTAGTTTAAATTCCGTCAATACCTTACTAAGCATATCTACTTGCTTTGATACCACTGTTAGTTCTCAGTAAATAGCCTAATCACAGTCATATCCCTCAAGAAATCACACAGGATCTCCGTGGATATTAATATAATATATATCTATCTGTCCTAACCTTTAGCTTCCAGAATGACTTCCAAGAATAAGTGGTAGGCTCTACATTTTTGACACTTCTATAAGACTGCCTCAGTTTCTTCCAGCTAGGTTTCGACGACAAAAAGCGCAAACACTTACACCAAGTCAGACCTCTAGTAAAAAAATAAAATAATGCACATTGTTGGGAAACCTTTCTAACAAAGGCCAGGCAAAAAAAGCATATACCAAGTTCTTAATGCACCAGATGCCCCTTGTCATGTGTAAGACTCTTGTACAATTCATAGTGGTGTGAGAGGAGTATCATCAGAATGTTCTGTTAAACATGCAATTTTGCCTATGAAAAATTTTAGTCAAATTTCAACAAGTTCAATGCTATTATTACGTCCTAGACTCAGAGGGGATTCACTTATAACAAAGGGGATATGCCATCTGCGTTCAGGGGGTAGTAAAAAACCCCCTAGTATACTGACTTATGAAAGCTATTTTAACCCCTTTAAGTATATGGTTTACCCCAAATAGTGGTTAAAAAACCCCTAGTATGGTACGTATGCCTACGTAAAATGGTAAAAAAAACCCCTCAAGTATAACTCACATGGTTTGTACGCCCAAAACATGTGAATCCCCCGGGCCTAGACTTTGACGCACACAGCAACGGATATGAATGCAGAGACACCACTAGACATTATAAACTATTATTTACAATTTTCGCGTTCGGTTACGTGTACAACTGTTTTGTTCGAATTAAAAAATAACACAAACATGCATTTCACATCTATATCAAACATTGTGTAGGCCACCTCTGAAAGCTCCAATTGTTCATTTTAGAATAGATAGACGTGAACCAACTCCTTAAACATGATAATACAGTTCATTCCATGTTGCTTTCAATATGCACATGTACTATAGGAGAGGGACATTGTAATAAGAAAACATCACTAGCATCACACCACTTATCACAGATCCTGAAGCTGGGTCGCGTGGTTGAGAACACAAAAATTCGCCACCACATGGAAAAACTTATAATGATTTTGGATTCAAAACATAAATATGGAATAAGATATAAAAGGCAGTAAATCATGTAGTAAAAGCTGGAAGCTCTTAGATCCTCGGTTAGCAGGCTCTTCGCCCTGTTTGAAAGCTCTTGTCTAGTTTTTTCAAATTGCTGCTTTGGCATGGTCAGACAGTAGAATTTAAGCTGTAAATGGTATCGGAATAATGATTCTATAAAAAACGTAGCTTTTGAAATGGATTTTGGCCGTTAAAATATACCTGCAAAGTTACTAATATCATGCATCAGAAAGCAAAAATATATCTATTTAGAAGTATGTATTGCAACAAACACATTTTAGTTGGCAGCATTTTTGAAGTGATAGAACTGAAAATGATGGACCAAGCTACATAAGCACAAAATTGGTCAAGAGAGAGGGAGAGAAGGTGGAGTGGCAAAATCCAGTTCTCATGCCGTACAACAAGCACAACAAGCTCTTTTACCTTCCTGCAATAGCTATTGAGAAGAAAAACCACATCACTAAAGTCCACATAACATCAGTATTGCAGTAATGCAGCAACATACATGATGGATTGCCTACTAGATAGTAAGCTCCTCATATACCTTACCCTAAAAAATGGGCCATAAGATGATTTTTTCTTGCAAAACTTGTCTAAGAAATTCAACTTATGCTATAGTGATTAAGACAATCAGATGAAAGCACTAAATATAATTCTAACAAATAGGCAAACATGCTAATATGGATGACATATGGGGTATCACAGCATGCTAACATGAAAATCTCGCATGATATATTATCTCTTTCTCCTACGGGGAAGACATTAAATCTCTTTACATACATCTGTGACCATTTCATTATCTTCAGCACCACTTGTCCAATTTCT
Source organism: Isoetes taiwanensis (assembly GCA_021234155.1). Taxonomy (NCBI): domain Eukaryota; kingdom Viridiplantae; phylum Streptophyta; class Lycopodiopsida; order Isoetales; family Isoetaceae; genus Isoetes; species Isoetes taiwanensis. The sequence goes on from JAJEKV010000129.1 coordinate 1,263,368, forward strand.
TTACTTCGTGACTCCAAGCAGTGCCATTCCTCCAATATAATGGGCACATGAGCCCATAATTTAAAACCATAACGTTTATACATTTAAACTCATGCTGAAAACAATACAACAGCAGCTTCTCACGAGAGACAAACCTGCAGATTGTTAGTCGCAGTAGACTGATCCCTGAGTGGTGAATCCATGACTATGAAGTTTTGCTTGGCCTATTAAATAAAAATTCCTGTCCCCACAGCAAGAATGCATTGGGTTTACATGTGAATCCTTTGTCAAATGCTGCAAAATATGCGCACATATCTTTAAGCAATGCTATAGTTCCTTCTGCAATGCCAGATTTCTTCAAATAATCTGCATGGCATGTCTAGTTGCTAGTGTAGATGGAGATCTTCGTCCATATAAAACAGTCACTAATACAACAAGCCTTGCAACCAATCTCTTACACATACTATCTAAAGAGGTAGGAAAGTAACTTACATATACATATAAAGAAATGCATATTTCTGTGATTTTACCGCATCAATGCTGCAGTTTGAAGCAGGTATATGTTCTGAAAGACAAGCCACCTGATCTTCTCAAAGACCATGGACTTCTGCACTAAAACCTCAACCTGCAGAGGATAGTCACAGGCCATTAGCTCTAAGATGTTATCTATCACAGTAAATTTCAAAACAGCCAGGATAAGTGAATATACCTGATTACGCTTCTTTGAGATAATAAACTGACGAATTCGGTATGAATGAAACAAAGGATTTAGAGAAGAAAACGCAATGCCAAATACAGTCCCGAAGATAAATAAAAATAAGGGAAGTGCCGGAGTTGGGAAGCTCCAAATCTTTCATTAACTGCAGAAGCTCCAATTATAAGGGCCGAAAATGCAAGAATCGGACCAAATTCGAGGACATCCATCAATGCTGCAGCCTCGAGCAAGGAGCGAGCACTGGTTTCCCGGTTTCCACAGTCCCTCTCCAGCAACAGGGGCAACCGAGAATTTACAGCCTATGATGGGTTTTGAGCAGTCATTGGCATATTCTGGGTATATATTGGCATATACCTAGCATATGCCACAAACCCACCTCAACAAGGGCTTGCCCCCGTAGGGGCAACCCAAAAATATATAATTTTTTTTCCATAGAATGTTGATGTGAAAGTTGCTTCCTCCTCTTTTTGTATTGAGTCCCATAAACCTTTTGGTCTTTGTGGATGATAAAAATCAGTTCAATTCAATGAGATTTCCTTCTATTTTTTAAAAGAAACTTCTTTCCCTGTCATATGACTTTGACTGAACATACAAAATATCATTTTCGCTTCTAGGCTCGTTTGGCGGAGCCGCCTCAAAACATTCTTAAGTGGAATCTTCGCGTGAGAAATATTCCCTTGTACTTAGTACAAGTATCATCTTTTGCACGCAAGATTCTAGAAGACCTAATGATTATGGTAGGGAGGGATCATTTATTATGATTATATGGTAGGGAAAGTTTTGGGATGAATAATTGGCACAGCATAATAACCAAAAATTGATATTCAAATTTAATTTCCTCCCAAAAATACCCCAAGATATCCAACCACCCTTTGAAAATTGGATTGAATGATTTTGAGAGACCGCATATTCTAGTTACTATTACGAGAAAAGAATTGCATCTGTTTATCAGTTAAAATTTCTTTATCTTATCCGTTGAAGAGTTGTTCTCAAAATTTTCCCAACGCTGTTGAGAAAGAATTTCCTTTGTCTTTTCTAGTACGGCGAAAAATATCGAACCTCCAATGCCAATCCACATGACCCTTGGCCCAATACCCTGCAATGTACAGCTCAAGATGTCACAGAATAATACTCAGTATATAAATCAAAATCGGGCACATACAGAGTCTTTACTTTTAGTAGTGCACTTGATCCCTCATCCCTTATAATTTTTTGAACACAATCTGAGATCCCTTTATATTGTGCTGTGGCTCCCTGTATTAATTCCATCATGTATCAAAGTATTGTACACAAAATTGTGCATTATATGTAGATAAGTAAGCTTGTACCTGAACCATCAAGCGGTGTAGTGATTGCACCAGTTAAAGCTCCTAAAGGTCAACAAACGCAAATGAAGCTGAATAACTGAGTATAACCTATTTTTATTTATTCCCAACTGCTGCTTGAATGTAGGGACGACTAAGATTTGGTGCATTTTTTGAGATAACTGGAAATATCATACTCATGAAGGAAAAACGAGAGTTAGGAAGACAGATAACTAACCAGAAAATGCACCAATTATTGCCGTCTCTGGACCATATAAATCTCTTTTGGCCTAAGAAACAGCAAAGCATGTTAACAAGCCTTTCATTAACATGCCCTTTGAAACTTATAATGTAGCTACACAAATATTACACCTCAAAACTGATTATCATGCAAGCATTAGATCTAATTCCGAAGTTTTAGAACCTCCTATTTCAGCTTCATCATCCATATTTGAGAGATCTGCCATAAATTATTCCAAGACTAACCAATCACAGCATGTGCTTTAGCAGAGAATCATGGAAGCCACTCAAGCACATGATTCTAGCAATGTCCTTCTGGTAAATGGTGAATCCCTACTACCACCACAGATAGCGGCATATGTCGACATCTAAATGGGAATAGTTAAAGAATGTCACAATTAGTAGTAAAGCAAAAGATCTTAGGTCTTAAGCCTTTCTTTACATAGGTGGACGGATGTTAGACCTTTGAATTCCTCAAGTCTTGACATGTGATCCTCAAGGATGTGCAATTGCAAGTTGGAAGTGCCATTACCATTAAAAGAGAAGACCTTGACAGAAAGTGAGGTCATTTCTGCCAAGTGATTAGGTTGGGATGGCTGAATGAACCACATGATAAATTCTTATAATGATGCAAGTGTGCTTGTCTTCCGTGTACACAGCTTCAAAGACATAATCAAGACTCGAATTATGATTCTGTCATATGGAAACAAACTACACTGCATGGGATATATGATAAATAAAAATAGAAGCAATGCAAAGGTCCCAGGTCAGACAAGATATCTTTAATGCCAAATTCGATAACGAAAATAAGTTTGCAATTGCTTCTCAATACTAGTTCATGCCTCAACTCTCCATTTTATCCTTCTCCTGTATCTGTCTATAGAGCCAAAATGTATAGCATGCAGTAGTATGTATACCACCTTTCAATTCCACTATCTTTTACTGGCATCCTAATCAGCACAAAAATATGTGAACTGCTGATCTGAAAGCACTTCGAATTTTCTAATTACAGATGCAACACGTGAATATGAATTCTATGAAGCAGTAGCATCTATGTGTTGTATCATAAACTTACAGCCTTCCGATACCCTATCCTTAGCTGTTCGTAGATGCAAAATTGTACAGCATCAAATGGTAGATCCCGTAATAAAAATGAGCCAAATCCCTGTCCAAAATATGCATTGCATAAGAACGAGGTTCTTATCTGCCTAAAGGAATCATTGAAGATCTCTGCTAGAGAAAACACACAAGAAAATTGAAAATTATTTATTAAGATTGGATCATACAGCATAGAGGCCATTAAATCCTTCCTTAGTAGCTATATACTTCACAGCTCTTGCAGCAGAAGCAAATTCCCTTGTTTGCATTCTCTGCTTCACAACCTGCCAGTAAGATCAAATGCTATTAATAAAACCATGTAATAGAAGATGTATATTTGAATGCAGTTTCCTGCCAAGCATCATGCATAACCTTGACATAAACTTGACCTGCAGTGACTAAGATGGCATGAAATGAAATTTTTTTCCTCCCCCTAGAGAATGCCCACAAGCTACATGGCTCCTCCATCCAACTTTATGTACTGGATAAAGCTCTTATCAAGCACTCTTAGAGCTGCATTCATGACGTTCTTAGACTTTGCACCTGGTTGGAGATCAAAACTCATGACGTTCAAATTATCATCGTAAGCCCCAGATTTACTCCATCTCTTATGGATTTTTATGTCTTAGGAAGACATTTCTCTTATGGTACCATTATTCCGACTAGGGTTCTTAGGCTACAGCATCTCACACCTTTTTCGCACCGCACTGCCGTAGGCCTGTGGAGCAAATTGCTACCTGTCAGACCCAAATCTAAATCCTCTAAAACCCTCTAAATCTGACCCAAATCTATGCATTTGAGTTCTATTGCCTGTTCATAAAAAATTTCTCTGTCGTATTTTTGGACCTTTTTTCTTTCTTCATCAAATCCGACTCTGCATTTGATTGGGAAGCTTCTTCAGTAAATCAAGTCCGCATTTATGTCTGAATGCCTGCTTGATCTTCAGTTGATTGAATCGGTTCTATTTCATTCCGGTTAGGCGGTTCCAACAGCACCAACCGGCAACAAGTCTGACCGCCAGTTTACTGGCAACAACGAGTTTTTAGCAGTCACGAGAATATTCTAGGCATATGCCAGAATATACCTGGATATGCCACAAACCCACATAAACGAGGGTTTGCCCCCCTAGGGGCAACCCAAAAAGAGTTGAACATATTAAGCTTAGGTGCGACCAAAAAAGGAATGGAAACGAGCCTTCTATATCCATTCAAACAGATGCTACCTTGAACGATTTTAGAGCACAATCACAAACCAAATGTGAACTAGCCAATTCATTTAGAATTATGATTTGTTTGATTGGAAGTTCTTCTTTGTTGTCATTGTGCCACAGCTTACAAGTGCCAGGCACATGGTCTTTTGTACCATGTTGTGCAGAGATGCATACAGGAGGAAACATGGGTCCAGATCATGTTGAGCTTTTGTCCATATGGGTCTATTGAGTTGACGACCGAGTTCCTTGACACCGCATACGATGCTTGGTGGGGAGATTGGCATATGCGGTTCTACATCATGTAAGTGCAGCGACATGTCTTTGTATTGTATGCAATGCAATGTATTGTTGTCTGATAGTTAATCATATCTCGTTGAAACTTGTAACTGCATGTGGAAACCCTGCCTATTTTCCTCTTTGTGTGGGAACCCCTCCTATTTTCCTCCTTGTATGGAAACCCTTCCTACTTCCCGTCATGCAAGGAAATCAGGAAGAGTTTCCTTGGCATTGGAAAATAGGAAGGGTTTCCACTCAAAATTTGAATTTTGTGGTGACGTATACTTGATGGATGTGCTGCCTTAATGGAAGGCGTCCGTGTCGATAAGCGTGATCCATAAAGGCTCACGCATGTAAATATTCTAAAAATAAAATAATTTCGTGGAAACCCTTCCTGTTTTCCCCAAAAACCCTTCCGATTTTCCTGGAAACCCTTCCTATCTTTTGTGGAAACCCTTCCTTCCGGAAGGGTTTCCTTGGGAAGGGTTTCCTTGGGAAGGGTTTCCTTGAAAAATCGGAAGGGTTTCCACGGGAGAGCAACCCAAATCGGGCGTCCATCGGGACGATTGGTGTCTTGGGGCCGAGTGGTAATAAGACATGTATCTTAAGGCGATGTTATTTGACATATGGTCTTGAGTGAATTCTAAGAAGACATATAATTTAAGAATTGAATTGAATTTTATGGTTTACAGAAACCGGAAGGTCTATATGACCCGATACAAGAAAAAGCACAACAAGTCCATTACTGCCTAGGATTAAAAAAAATCTTTGCCTCGAATTGTTTTGGAGGGGAAAACCTTAGAAATAGTAGAGTCGTTTGCAAAAGCACACGTAATGGCAGATTAGGTGTAATCAAGTAGATATATCGCGCTTGACTAATCGCAAACGCTGGGCAAATAGGAAGAGTGCATAATTCATCTTCAATGGCTCCCATCTAGAAACATTGACATACCTTGTTTTCACGCTCTGCACTAAGGCAATGTGCACCTGTACAATGGATGCAATCATTCTACACCTCTTCATGGGCAAATGTGATTGTGGGCCATGGGCAAGTGTGGGATTCATCTGGCTCTTGTGTTTTGACCTATTTCAAAGCACTAGGACGTTTGGCACTTATCACTTTTCAACCTTTAGTTATGGACATAGAAATCTGTATACTTCAGGCAAATGTTAAAAATGTTCTTCATCCTCCTCCTCTAGAGTTCTTGACTCGCTAAGATTATGAGAGGATTGTTGGGTTGAAAAAACTCCTTCTCTTGACGCACTAGAGCTCTAATAAAAACATGTAATTTAAGTTGAGAAGATGATGTAAGTTGGGCAATGTGTGTGGTTAAAAATGTTTTTCATAAGCTTGGGTAGTAGGATATCACATGGGATACTATAATTTTTGGGTTGCCCCTAAGGGGGCAAGCCCTCGTTTATGTGGGTTTATGGCATATTCAAGTATATGCTGGCATATGCTTAGAATATGCTGGTGACTGCTAAAAACTGGCTGTTGCCAGTAAACTGGCGGTCAGCCTTGTTGCGCTCGAACCCCCTTCCGGACTCCGGCTTCGGCCATGGCTACGCCTCTCGCCGTGTTGCTCTTCTTTTCGCTTGAAGTGGCGAGTAGTAAAAGTCCTGTGTGTTCGTCAAATTAGTTCTCCTTCTTCAACTAAGAAGAGGACCAGTGCTCCATCAATGCAGGTACCTCGTTGCCAAATAGAAGGTTGCCAGACTGATCTTTCTACTGCCAAGGATTATCATCGCCGTCATAAGGTCTGCGCCATGCATTCCAAGGCTCCCAAGGTCATGGCTGCTGGTTTAGAGCTTTTGGATGTCCGGTGTTAAAATATATGACCACCGTGGAAAAAGGGCCTTACACTGTTGTTTTTACGCTTCGAAGCTCTAGATATGGCGGAACAACTCACTGAACAAAATGCAACGAGCTTTCAAATGCCTCTCGTGGTGGTGGTTGGTGGATCTGGTTATTTAGGACTTCATCTGCTCAAATCCTCTGCTTTTCCCAAATCTGGCCGCCCTAGATATACCGTGGCCTTTACTTATAACTCTAGGCCTTTGCCTTCAGATGTAGAGAACAGGCTACATGGATTCCATGTTGATCTTGCTACCGGAGATGGGTTTGCCTCCATCAACGCTGCATTGGGTCCGGTAAGTTAATTTCCTAAAATTAGGTTCTAGAGAAGGGAGAGATGCATCATAGTTCATTGAGACCTATAAGCTTGGGTATTTCTATTGCAGCCTACTGTTGTTGTAAACTATGCTGCTGTTTCTGTTCCTCGATCTTGTGAGGAAAATCCCTCTTTGGCCATGGCCATAAATGTGCCACGTTCATTGCTCAAATGGATGTCGTAGTTTCAATACCAAAGGCCACCATTACTTAGCCATTTATCAACTGACCAGGGTACTTCAGAACCAACACATAACTACCATTGACATTAATAAATATAACCATTGAATCCAACACATTTAAATTAAAATCCCCCTTAAACCCCCTTTGGTTTGGGTGCATATTCACACGGGGGGTGACTCCGGGCATCGAGAGCTGTCGGATTGGCATATTCGCCCCTTATTCCTTAATCTACACCGTACGTAAAGTTCCTCATTTGTGGGGTATGCAAGTACAAGATTTGCTATACTGTATAATAAGATTCGCAAACTACTATAAGATTTCAACCGGAATACTATATGGTGTTGATTTCGTACAATTATGAGGGCTCTCGCTGCCCTACGTCACCCCCCGTGTGAATATGCACCCAAACCAAAGGGGTTTAAGGGGATTTTAATTTAAATGTGTTGATTCAATGGTTATATTTATTAATGTCAATGGTAGTTATGTGTTGGTTATTATACTAAAAAAAATTTTTGGCCCTTCGGGCCATAAAAAAAAAACAGACGTGAGAATATAAAAGACATTTAAAACATAAAGATAGTGTAGAGTTGCATCTTGAACCTTGGAATCGAAATATGCACTAAGGATTTAATATTTGAAGTGTACTAGATATTTAGAAGCTCACCTTTTAGAAACTTCTTCAAATACATTAGCTTGAACATTAAAAGGCTCAACCGAGAAGATTAACTAATCTAGTAGGATAACCAGCTGAAACAAAGGGTATAGCAAATTCACCAACAGGTATACTCAGAGGGATGCTTCTAAGAGAATTTATATTTCAAGGCTTTACAATGAATTTGACCCAAACACTGACACAATTCTTGTTGTAAGAACAACCAAGAAGCTTTTTCTTCATGAGCGTTGAAGTCGGCAATTTTGGACCCGACTTACATCAACCACATCGTGGTATCTTAATGGCTCCCAAGATAGTACCGCACAAGGGAAAGGACCTGGCGGGAGACGGATAAAAAGCCTCTGCGAGAGAGTGAGCTTGTGTGTTTAATTATGAGGAAGGAAAATATGCCGACCAAAAGCAGGGTCACATGACAATTGCGGCTATGATTATTAAATACATGATTCATGGAATTGCATACGTGAACTCTAAACTTTTTCGAGCCAAATTTACAATAGCAATGAATATCGAGTAGGAAATAACCTTGAGATTTTCATGTCTTTGCCTGAAGCAAACTTGGCCATCAGGATCAAACAACATTGCACGTAAGCCGGGAACCTAAGCGGCAAAAAACTTCTTGTCAAGACAGGGTATCTCATGTTACGGTCTTCAACCAACTCTAGAAATGATATTACTTACCTCTGGTCCAGACGACCCAATAAGCTCAAAAGTTTCGAGGTCATAAAATTTTGCAGTTTTGTCAACAGAACACTGGAAAGGATAAAAAGGAAAATATTGCTTGTAAGATCTGTTATGAGTGCAATGCATAAGGTAATAATACCGATGCAAGAAGAAATTCGAGGATGAAAATCCGGGCATTGAACCGCCATCGTGGTATTTAAAATCATGCATAAGCTTTCCGGTTAAGTCCGAGTACGCGGTTAATATGGACACCCTATTAGACATGAGCAGTCTAAATACAATTATGTGGGGTGTCATACTTTGACAATTATTATCGGCTTCGAGAGACAACCCAACGACCATCCGGACTGAACTTTATGCATTTGATGCCCGGGTGTGTCCCTTGTAAGTGTGGATGCAACCCTTTCTCCGGATGTCGAGATTTTGAGATTTGTATCGAGGGATCCGGATGCAAAAATTCACCAAGCGGGTGAAAGTCCACCGAGATGCAATTTGAGCGATGGCCCGTGGCGTGCGGACAAGCGCAAAGCCAAGTTTATAGCATTTAGGCATTTTGGATGACCAATAAAGCTATTTACGAAAGTAAAGAGGAAAGAGTTTGTCCGAAGCTATTACTTTTAGCCTCCTCTAAATCCCAAAGCTTTATTGTCCCCTTTGGCCCAGCGACTACCAAAGCCTCAAGAACATCAAAGCGTTCTGATTCTACTGCGCTTTGAATGCCCGATAGACTCCGCATGATCCCCAAAGGGAAGCTTTAATCTCTTAATTTATTCCAACAAGCACTAGTGAGCTATTGGATCAAAGCAAATGTTTTGGGGAAGACTTACAAGAATCGCATTGGGTTTTCCAATTGCCCACATGTTTATTTTTTATGATCTTCGCCTCTCGCTTGAGTACCACGGAGGACTTTACCAATCTTGAGGCGATTGACATCTGAAGTATGTGCTACAAACTCCTCTGCGAGATCCAAGTCAAGGGGCTACATACATTTCCTTACGAACAAATAAAAAACGCGTCTCATCAAGCAAAAAGATGTTACAAGATTTCATTCAAAGGATACGGAGTTTGTAGGCCCGTTTCATGCTGGTCGTCAAATGCAAATAACTAGAGAAATCGATTCCCACTCTTAAAAACTTTCCGAATCACGGACATGAATCGTATTTCATGTTGTAGAAGCTCCGTTTGGTGGAAATATATTCGAATCAGCCAAGGAAGCCCCATCTTGCAAGCGGAAAACTGAAGCAAAGATCAAGGAACCAATGGCCAAGCCACAAGCTGCAAAAACCACGGATCAAAGGGGGAAATGTCCGAAATCAACATATTGAAGGCACGCGAGCTCGGATCGATGATTACGGCGGATAAAAGAGCTTGGAGCGGAGTATAAAGCGGATCGAAGGCGAAGAAAAAGGAAGGATCTGCCCGTTCATGGATTGGCAAGCATCTGCTTCAAGCACTCAGGTAGCTCTCTGCTGGAACCGGTTAAGCGCTGCCCAAATCCAATGCTGCTTGAATCCGACCCACATAACCACGCCCTTACAGCAAAAAACCCTAAAATGAGCTGCTCGAGCTTTGCATGTCGAGCAAAATAAAATATAATACGAAAAATAAAACTTAACTGAAAAATACTACATATATGGGTCTACACCATTGAAAAGAGGCATTAAAATTAATTCAAGCGTATGCAAATACAATGGGCACTCTAGATGTACTAATTAGTAGGCCTTGTGTAATACGCCCATCAAATCATATAAAAACCATTGGAAAAACCGTACAAAAATACAAAAAAAACCCCCTGTTATTATGCTACATATTCTGTTTCAGTCCCTTTGTTCTTCATGTTGCTGCCCACTCGCAATATATATTTAATAGACCAATGAAATGCGCTATGTATATAGGTGTTTAATTGGTCAAGCTCTTTTTATTCTAGGAAGACATGGTGATTCCCCATGCTTATATGTGTTGTTTCCTTACAGTCTATGAAGGGATAAAGTCGTTTTTATAAGGAAGACGATGAAACAAAACCTGTAAATGTTTATGGCAAATCAAAAGTTGCTGCAGAGCAGTTCATACAAACCAACTGATCAAATTATGTGATTCTAAGAAGTAGCATAATTTATGGACCTCAACCATTTATAGCAGTTCCAAATTCCAAAGACACTACCATTGCAGGTCAGCATATAATAATTTTCCGATTTTTGATCAAAATGACTTGAGAGGGATTGCCAAAGCTCATAATATGTAAGCATTGTGATGGATGTGTTGTATCACGCCTAATTTATAACCATCTTAGTTAGCTACAAGGATTGAGATCCATAGAATATGTCCCCTGTAAAGATGAGTCTGCGTTAGACTTAGATACTGAATTTTGTGTCGGTCAAATGTTCTATCTGATAGAATTAGTAACAACATAACATAGGCAACAACAGATGCTATTTATAAAACTTATTTGATGCTAAGACTATTTGTCTCTATAATAATAGTCTTCCACAACCATTTTGCTTAATAAAACTTTACAATTTATGCTTATCATCCTAATTCTGTTTCTGTTTCTGTTTCTGTTTAGTGGATTGATAGCATGCTCTCAAGAGGCAACAAAGTGGATTTTTTCTATAATGAATACCGGTGTCCTATCCTTGTATATGATGTCGTGGAACTAGTGGAAACTTTTGTAACTAAATTCAGAGAAGGTTTGTTTATCACACATTAGTAAAATCTTCTGATTTTTTTCGGATTTACTATATGATTAAATACATGCATTTACCAGATCAAGATAATTGCGTTACATTGGCATTCTCAAGAATCAGGACTTTTGCCACTCCAAATTTAGATCGAATAGCGCCACACTTTTCTTTTTTGGCAGATTTTGGATGCATTCAATTGTTAGCCAAACTTGGGGGTCCTGATAGGATGTCTCATGCTGAGATGGCCGAGATTGTCGCTGAATTAAGAGGTTATGACAGATCTCTAATTAGCTACGTAAGTTCAGAAAAGGTATGGACGTGCAACATTATTTGACATTAGATCACTTTGAAGTAACAGCTAATTTTCTATGCCAGGTTAATCGAGGGGTGGCTAGCCCTGCAGGCATATCTATGGACATCAGTTGATTACGGTCATTACTTAATTGGAGCCCATCAACATTCATTGAGGGTGCTGTGTTAACCTTTACCATTGGGAAGGATGAAGTGTTAACACAAATAGAACCCCAATATCTCTAACCAATTCATACACAGGAAAATAATTATTGTGCAGTCGTATGATTCACTAGACTTCACGACCTCAAAACATCTTACCTTTTCCTCGGGATTCAGGGATATTGGTCCGTTAACTGATGTGAGCGCTGGATTTATACCGAGGAATACAGCAGTGCTTTTAAGCAATTTATGAGAAAGAAGAAACTGGATCATATTGGAGGTTGTTTCGCTGCATTTCCTTCATTCAGCATAGAGATAACCAAGGACAAGCAAAGATTAACAACCCCCGGCCCATCACCCGATTTTATGGCTAGTAACAAAAGTTTTTTATGTGTGTTTCTTATTTCTTAATGGATAAGAATTGGTTTTTCTACTGATTAGAAGAAGCGATGCATGATCCTTAGATGTGTTATCTCATAATGCCAAGAGTGTTCACATTATTTTTTTGCATTACTTTCCCATGTCAAAAGTTGCAAGGACGACCAACCATTCCTACTTGCCATTTGTCCATTTTAGAGAGCGAATAATTTATGGCAGTCTTTGTAGCATTTGAAATTTTACAACTTTTTAGTTCTTTTAAAGGTTAATGGTGGATGACCAACCAATCATGCATGCAATTGAAGGACCAGTGATGCCTCATCAAAGTATTTCACTCAAATCAAAGTATTTCACTCAAATCTTGATCCCTTTTTTTGAGATTTAACGCTTAGAACCATCCATTATGGCTTCTAGTGAAATTTCACAAATAGCCCCATGTTTTTTACCCTTATCAGCTAGTATTCTCTGACTCGTTTGGAACTTTGAGTGTTGCAAATTCGTCTACCTTTGGGCACAAGTTTAATTGTTTGGAGGTATTATTTTTTTTTGCCTATATGGGTTTTGGAAGCATTTTCCCATTTTATGGATTTGTGATTAGAAGGATTCTTTTTTGGGTTGCCCCTAAGGGGGCAAGCCTTGGTCCATGTGGGTTTGTGGCATATTCCAAGTATATGTCAATATATGCCTGGAATATGCCAATGACTGCTCCAAACCCATTATTGAGGGTAAACTAGCGGTCATTTCTGTTGCTGAGCAGCCCCTCTGAAACCAGTTAACTGGTCTGAATAGCCCACCATCCTCAGCACAAAACTGAGCAGCCGCCGGAACTGGTGATGGCACCGGACTGGTCTGAACTGATGTAGCGGGCATGTTTACTCATTATTTGAGATAAAAGATTACAGAGCATTACAAGCTGATCGATGTTGTTGATACGATAACCTGCCTATGAATTACATACACGTTAGAACTTCTATATTATCAAGCACATGCCTAACTTTCAACAGTTCTGCACTGTATTATTTATAAAATGCAAATTGGAATCAGAATCATTGGTTGTCTTTTATCTCCCAAGCAACATGTAAGAATCACTTTTCTTTTCACCCATTTATGTTGATTATAAAACTTTATCATGGGCATCATGAGTAGCTTATAATTCAATGGAATCTCTTATGGCTTCTAATTGACATTGTTGCTATTAATCTTTAAACCTATGCTATGATTTGCCTAGCCATCTATTGTTTAAATTTGAATTTTTCGGTTTGATAAAAACTTTTTTGGTTTTTTTTTAACGTCATTTTCCTAAGGTTTAAGATTTATTGGCAGCCGGAAGAGTTTTCCGACTTTCGAAAATTGAGACGTTTTTTTTTATGATTTCGACTTTATTTCTCCTCTCGGTGGGCAGACCCAGCATGCTCATGTCGATTTTTTCCTTTTATGGCTGCATCGTGGTGTGCATGCCGGATTTGTGAATCAGGCAAATGGATTGCGCTTATGCTAGGTCTTTATGCATCCATGGGCGTCACGCTGTTCTGCTCGATTTCCAACAAGTAACACCTTCCTTCTCGGATTTTCACTCTTGCACCTATATTGTTCTCAGTTCAATCCATTATGAGAGTTGTTTAGCTGCCCTGAAGTATATAGGTGAAAATCTTCGAACCTAACAGATAAGAAGAATAATCAATATGGCGTTTTTTTTTTGTGGGCTCCTGCCAATTATTATACACTGCACCAGAATCTCACAAAACTATGGAAAGTAGACAAGGAACATATTGTACAGCTCAAAAGCGGATTCTTCAGACATGCCCATCATAGCTGCAGCATAATTTTAATCCCACAACAGATCCTTTGTCTGGGATTTTGAGGAAAGGAACAATATTGTGCATCCATTCGACCCTTTTGGGCTTTTCAAAAACGCCCAATGCAGCGGAATTTACCTTCTTAGTTAAGTCTGGTAGGTCTGTTACATTACTGCTCTAGGGTTTAGCCTTGGATAAACGACAAGAATACAGTTTATGTACTTGATTGATTTATCAAAATCCTTTTATGTTTTGAATCTAAGATTGGGATATCTGTATTGGGTTTGTCTTATTTGAACAATTTGACATCTGCCAGAGGTTTGATACCCATTATTTCGTATTTAGTGCATATCAATCTTGCATCTTTTCCTGCATGCTGCTTATGAATCATGAGATATAGAAGATGTTGATAATGTCTTTGAAGTCATGCTAGATAACATCTGCTTTATTTTTGTTCCAGCAGATGCTACGCTTTTAAACCTAGGTTTCAAAATTCCATACGGCAGTATTGCATATGTTTGATTAGGTGAAGGCTATAGACTGGAGCAAAGAAGAGACTGGCACAGGCACAGACCCGGTTAGTATCACGTGCCTTTTTGTATTTAGTTTGTGCTCTTTGTAGACATGTCTTAGGCTTAAGTTCTCTTGGATAAATATGCAAATGGGTCTATGCTGTGAGTTGGTCACCTGCCATTGAGCAATGTTACCCTCGCCCTTGGTCCAATTGACAAATCATGTCTGATTCTCTCATAAGATGCAGATTGCCATGCTAATCAATCAATTTTTGAAGTTCTTTCTTTTGGCCTATGCTTGAGGTAGTTCTCAAATCTTCTGGGACATTGAATATGCAGCACCAATATGTATACAACTAAGCGAAACGATGTGGAACCAGCAGAGGATTGCCAGAACATTCAACTGAGGTAAACCAGTGCTACATGTAAATTAGTGTTGTTAGTATGTCTCTGGGAAATGCTTTGCTGCTCCAACAAATATTCAATGCCATTTTATGCTTTCGATGTACCATATGTATTATTGCAATTACATTGTTAGTTTGGCAGCTGTTTATTTGCACATAAATGCATTATTTGGAATCAAGGGCTATTGTTAATAGGGCAATGTTTTCTGCCATGTAACCAGTTATGGAAAATTATTGTTTTTTTGCATAATAAAATAAGCTGAAGCTAAGGCTATTACGTGAAGAATTTCTGCAATCGACATGGTCTCCTTACCTTTTGCAACTCAGGATGATCAGCCTCACAATGTAGCTAAAAGGTAATATACGAAACGTTTACTTTCATTGTACAATATGGTTAATTTTTGAGGTTCATACTTATTTACACGTAACCATAGAGCCTTTACTGCATCTGCCTTTTAGATTCACCTGCTTTGACTTGAAAACCTCATTTGTGCTGGACCATTCTTCCAAATTGATGTTCGAACTCCTTATTAATAATACTCATGCGAAGCGAGTAAACCATGGAGTGCAGGAAGAGCTAAGTGAGCTTAACTAAATTGTACTATTATGAACAAGGCAAATATTATCAGTTAATGCCACTGGTTTTTAGGATGCAAGATGAAAATTTTTGTGAGATTCCAGTGTAAAGTCCAATTGCTTTCTCAGCCTTCTCAACTTTTACTTGGGAATTATTATTTTGCAATAGGTTAGAAGCAAGAATAGTCTACAAGCAGGAAGGCAATTGGCCTAGAAGCAGGAATATAGAATTAAAATTTGAACAAGTGTTCGTAGCATGTACGTCCTTTTTTCTGATATATCTGAATTAGCTGAGCAACATACTAAGTATGAGAACTTCAAGATGCTTTCAGTTTTATCTTTTCCCTTTAGTGTTTCTTGACAAGTTATTAATCCTAGCCTACTCATTGTACCGAGCATATCTGCTCAATTTTGATGTACATCTATTATTTTTGCTCTGAGAAGAACAAACGACGGTTATAAAGAAAGCAAATCTATGTTTCAACAGAATTTCGATTTATTTCTAAGGTGGTTACATTTCTCCCCTCCAATACTCTACGTAGAATCATCTGTATTGTCATGTTTTTCCATCGAAGACTAGCATGCCAAAGTGGTTGTTAGGGCATCTGGAATTCTCTACTTCACACTTTCACTCACTATTTCCGTGGAAGTTCAACACGCATGCAGCTTTCCAGCATGCAGCTTTATCCAATAAGGTCAAATATATATCAGGCATCTCTTTTACAGTTATACAATACGACATATATGCATATATTGATCTACAAACCTGAGTTCATATATGCATTTGGGATTTTTTACTGCACACCTTTAGTTACTATTTCTTACTATTTTCGTGCAAGTTTGTTTTGGCCTACATTGGACAAGTGGTCTCATCTTCTGCATCTGGCAAACCAGGTGAGATTGTTAAGCTCACATCTCTTTTTCCTAGCAGGTACACTCAATACACTATCTGTTGGCGTGGAACCTTCAGATCAAATTTATATCATAAGTACTTGCAAGGTTCATAGAGGTAAAATACTCAATTTCTTATTGCAACTATTCTCTACTATTTTCATGCAAGTTCGTACCATGACCTTCAATGGCTATAACTAGAGTTCAAATTGCAACTACTCTGCAGGGACTCTACTGTTCTATTTTTGTACGGTCCTGAGCACTCCTTATCAGAGTAAATTTTGAATCTCATTATGCCTTCACTGAAATTCACCATTTCATCCCATACCTGAAGGAAATCAATTATGCTGAAAAAAAAATATCCAATATTTGACATGATTTCTATATTTAATAACTTTTTTTGAACAGTTATTCACTGGAGTGCTTATTGTCACCATTCGAAATCATTAGAGGATATCAATTTAAGTCCCCTCCAAGTTAGATTTCATACATACCAAATTTCCCCTATTCATATGTATTTCATGTTATCTATTGTTTAAATTACATTTTCTCTACAGTTTTACGTTAAACAACGTTTCAGAGGATATCAACTAAACTCCTCTGCAGGTTAGCTAATTTTATTTTTCACTATACAGGTTCATATGACTTTCAGCTATACCTTTGATGATGGTACATGTACGAGATCACAGCCAGGTTATATACATTATAGTTTTTGCATTTGTGAATTATGTTCATGAGTTGCGCTACCATTAGTCAGTTGTTACTCTCAATTGCAGAAAACTTATTGCAGGCTGCTTGCATGCAAGAAGCCTGGGGTAAAGCACCAATTTTGATGTTGTCGAGCTTTTCTGATATGAATTATCCTTAGTAACTGATTCTTTGTTCGATCCTCTTTGATAGGTTCCTTTGTCCATTCTATTTTCTAGGCTGACCTGTCTCATAATGCTCATTGCATCTTGATGCTTGCTGCATGCCAACCTACATCAGTTGAGAAAGGGGTGTGCCATATACACCACTTAAATTTGGCTTTTCTGGGGGGTGGAAAATATATTTTGTAAAGTTCCTTATGAGGTCGAGGCTTCTAATATGTGGAAAACTTTTGATTATTTTCCTTATTCGATAATGATTGCCCTAGCTGATGGTCTAATTAAACCATATGCTGGCTTGACACATGACTATTCTTTGCAATGTGCCACATTAGAGATTTTTATGTATGTTATTTTAGTACATTTATCCTTGATTTTAGTTAATGTATCTAGGTCGAATTGGAAACATTCTTAGGATGTTTGGATTGTGCAAGGGTCACGTCTGAGGTCTGAGGCTCATGATCGCTCAATCTAATTCTCAAGATGGCAATTTCCTGTTTGTTAATCCTTTAGGATTTAGAAGGAATGATAGATACAGAACAACATGGAACAACATGGATAGTTGTGACAAGCTATGTTATGAATGGATTTTCAAAGCCATTTTGCAGAGTTTGATGACCTATACTCGGAATACAGTTGCAAATATGTTGGTAGTTATGGCGACAGATGCAGATGCATATGCAGTGGCAATATATCCATTAATATATTATATGTATGATGATTGAGTTTTCTGAGACATGAATGTGCTGAAGGGTTATTCACCAAAAAAGTTGATTTATATAGAACTAGCTATTCTAGAAACTTGATACCTCCCCTTTGTTTGTCTTGGCTATTTTGTACAAGGAAATTGACACTTTCGAACAAGAACCTTTCTTAACTAGAGATGCCATTGCAATTTTAAGTTCACACATCTAGCTTTCTTTGAGAATAATTTTAGACTGATGTAACGTTGTCTTTCTTAATACTATTTGAATATTTCTAAATAAACGTAAGTTTACAACCTGCACAACACAGTTACAACGATAATTTTATTTGAATATTTACTAGGAAATTGGGACTTCATGCAACTTCACAACCTGCACAAAGTTCCCTCAATAAATGTTCATAATGTACACAAACACCTTCGAGGCAGCAACTTGAAGAATAACAATAAAAAGAATTATAGATTACACACCTCGGAACAAATATACTCAACTTGAAGAAACAATGTCAACAATAAAAGCAATTGTAGATTATAGTGAAAGCTCCTCATTGGCCAAAACCCCATCTTCGCAACAATGAGGCTTGAGATTCCTTAGGAAATTTGTATCAATATTTGTACATGTCGCGTTGATCCTCCTCTTTAAATATTGCACCACGAATGGTGCTTTGGCATAACTATAAATACTCTCCCACCATAAAAATAACCACATGCTAAAACAATGGTTTATTTTAGCTTATTAGATAACTACTTTTCCACCTTTATCCAAGTAGTGCAACAAACTTTATGATAATTCTCTTGCTTTATTTTTCAAGAAAGATGTTTTCCTTGGAGGCTTCTCCTCTCTATAGTGTAAGAGTATACTATTTGTGGCGAGATGTGGTAGTGCATAGTATACTATTTGTGGCGAGATATCATGTTAGCACTAGCTTGGCTCATCGATCATTGTACACCCATCCAAAACAAGTTCAAAAAAAACTTCTAGGGAATGTGCCATATTATTATTTGTGTAAAAATCAATGCAACTTTTTGTGCTACATGAGAATGCCCCTGAACAATCCATGATGAAAATACCATTGCTTGCACTTCAAGTAATATAGACCCATGGGCCAACGTGTATCCTCACTAGAAAAACACGTAGAAATTGACTATGATGTTAACAATTATTTTTACACTTCAGTCATTAAAAGGCAGTCCCAGAACCATTCAAACTTTCAAATTCACACATGTACATCCACAACAATATCTACATGGCACCAAGCCTCAACTTAGAATTTACAGTTCGATAATAGCTAATATCATCTTCATGTGATATATTCTAACTTGAACATTATACCTTTCAATATCTAATTTGTTCATTCTATCTGACATCACCTATTCTATCTAACCAAATGTCCCGCATTAACTTATATTTGTATTTATGCCCAGCAATGCTGAATCCTTTTCAGATTGATATGCAACACAATTCACTGAAAATCAATGTCCTTTGCTATCTCCTTGGCTTCACATATTGTTGTTAAATTTGTGCACGATCTCTAAAATCACCATTCCATCCAACCAAATGCTTCGTATTAACTTATATTTGTATCTATGCCCGGCAACGCCGGGCACCCGTTACTAGTTTTATTATAAAACCATTTAAGATGGCTCTCAACTCTTATATCATGCAACCTTTATCACACAATACCTAATGTCAAAGTAAACAACCAATTTTTTTTTAAGGTAAACAACTCGTAAGTAAACAACAGCAGAGCTTCTTACAGAGCTTTCTACAGAACTTCTTGCAGAGCTTCTGGATCTTCTTGCAGAGATACACACCTAGCAAACCGTCGTCGCCAATATACACACTTAGCAAAACTTCATGTTGCAAAGCTTCTTGTTGCCACAAATATTTTTGAGCAAAGCTTCTTGTTGCCGCATATGTTTTTTAGCAGAGCTTCAACTTACAAAGCATATAAGGTGGATTTTTGTGCCAAAACTTGCAAAACTTCCAATTTTTGAGCCGGACCAATTGCAAGGAGGTAACACTTGTGTTTAACATTAGTTTTGTTGAGATCAATGAAGTTAAACAATCATGAACTTATTCTTAGTTCGGAGCACTATGTATCAAAGACTATGCGCACATCCCTTCAGGACACCGGAGGGCAACCCTTCGTGCGCAGCACCTTGTTTCATTCAGTTTCTTTTCTTTTTCTTTTTTCTTTTTTTTTTTTCAGTTCTTTTTCTTTTTCTTTTTCTTTTTCTTTTTCTTTTTCTTTTTCTTTTTTTCTTTTTCTTTTTCTTTTTCACATTGGTCACGAGGGCAAGGGTGAGGTGTAACATCATAACATTTGAGATATACAAATAACCTAAAATTTGGCAAAGAGTCAAGTAATAAGGATCAAGCATGAAGTGAAACGAAGGCGACCGACTACAGCTCAGGTTAAAATTACCCTGAATGTGGCGCATAATTTGTGATTTCGATCGAAATCACGCTCGAAAGTATCACCACATTAAGGGTAAACGTGTTTTTGGCCACCGACTACAAGGATGATATGAAAGACTTTGTGGAGAGGCAAGAAGTTGGGAAAGCTCACGTCACGTTTGAAGGCGTAGATGGGCTTCTATGGTGGGGTGCAATAGGAGGGCAACACGTGGAGGGCTAGATCTTGTCCCAGGTCTAGGGGGCAAGAAAGGTGGACAAAGTCAAGTTTTATAGCGGTGGCACGAAAATACGCAAAAAAAAAAATTTATACGCAAATTTTTTTATACGGCCTAGCGGAAAAAAATAAATAGCGAAAACCCTTTTTCTACATTTGGAGTCCCTTTTTCAACGGCCTCGCTAACTTAACCGCGGTTTAGCCCTTAACCACACCGCGCTCTCGCACACATGGTTAAAGCTTCGGCCTTGGCTTGGCCTCTGCAGCAGCAACAGCGCATCAGGTCGCCGTTTTGATCGGATCTACACAGCATCTCTGCACCGCCGGACTGCAATTCTGCCTCCCCGTTTTTTTTCCTCCCAGGTTTTTCTCCTGCAAAAATCTTCACCCCTCGCTTTGGATCGAAATACTACCCCCCTCGGTCTGATCTTTGAGGTTTTTGGTTTTTCTCCTCTCTTTTTTATCGCTATTTTGTTTAAGGAATGTGATCCAAACGCTTCTGGGTCTCTGTCTATATAAGACGATTGTGTTAAAGTTCCAAAAGTACGATGAAGCAGATGAGTTTGAATCACAGGAGGCACGAGGATGGGGAGGAGGTAAATCCCAGCAAAGGGCAGGATTACTCTCCCAAGCCGGAAAAGCCTTGGGGTTTGTTTAGACCCATTGATTATTTGCTTAAGGAGCAGAGGTTAGCCTTCATTGTGATTGGCATGGTGCTGGCTACAGCATTTTTTGTCATGCAACCGGAGTTTTTGCAGTCAGATCACAGGGGTTCTTTGATTTCAAGAGGAGGGGAAGTACAACGGTCTAGGAGTGCTATTGAAAATCCGTTGTCTTCAAATTATGAGACTTCTTTTTCCACACAGATAGATGTGCACCAAACTGGGGGCAAGATCCCGCAGGGTTTGAGAAGAAAAGTTCTGAGAGTTTTGGTTACAGGAGGTGCCGGATTTGTGGGCAGTCACCTTGTGGACAAGTTAATGGCCAGAGGGGACAATGTTATTGTGGTTGATAATTTCTTTACAGGAAGAAAAGAGAACGTGATGCATCATTTTGGCAATCCGAGGTTTGAACTGATCAGGCATGATGTAGTTGAGCCTCTTCTGGTGGAGGTTGATCAGATCTATCATCTGGCCTGCCCAGCTTCTCCTGTTCACTACAAGCATAACCCAGTCAAAACTATCATATCCTTCTGCTGGTTAGATGCTATTTGCATGTGCTCTTAATTTTTATTAGATGCAGTGCTTATGTGCAGGCTTTTATATGTTCATTATTTTAGTTTTTTATTTTACTTCTTTTGCCCTCTCTCTTTTTAATTTTAAATCTGTTCTTCTCTGCCATATATAGTTTATTAACAACATTAACTTCTTAGAAGTAGTATGTATAATTCTAATTGGCTGTTTTAGAAGTTATGCGTTTTAGATTTACCGTGGCATCCTTAATTCTCTTTTTCACAAGACAAATGTTGTGGGGACCTTGAACATGCTGGGGCTTGCTAAGCGTGTAGGCGCTCGTTTTCTCTTGACCAGCACAAGTGAGGTATATGGAGATCCACTGGAGCATCCTCAAAAAGAAGAGTACTGGGGCAATGTCAACCCGATAGGTTTGTTATCTTTTCTAGTATCGTATCCATGGTAGAAAAATTATTATCAGCCATGCAACTATCAGAAAGAAAATGCTGTAAATATTTCTCATCTGTCTTGCAAATTGCAGGTGTGCGCAGCTGTTATGATGAAGGGAAGAGAACTGCAGAGACACTTACCATGGATTATCATAGAGGAGCCAATGTGGAGGTCAAATTCTTTTTAAGATACAATGGCAGTTATTCCATATATCAAATGGATGAATTTGAGATTATTTCCCTTTGGTGCATGCAGGTCCGAATAGCCCGCATTTTTAATACCTATGGTCCAAGAATGTGCATTGATGATGGGCGGGTTGTGAGCAATTTTGTCGCACAGGTATGTTTACGATAGTCTGAAGTGCATTGATGGATGTTGATATGGGCTGCTAACATCTGATTCAATTCATCCAGGCATTACGAAAAGAGCCATTGACAGTTTATGGCGATGGCAAACAAACAAGAAGCTTTCAGTACGTTTCAGATCTGGTAACTGTCCCAGCTCCTTGTGACCTAATTATGCAGTCTGTGCGTGTATACTTGATTTAGACCAAAGATTAACTTATTTGTGCAAATTTTTAGGTGGAAGGACTTATGAGACTGATGGAAAATGAGCACATAGGACCTTTCAACCTTGGGAACCCTGGGGAATTTACAATGCTGGAGCTTGCAGAGGTAATATTTGGAATCTGGATTTGCTAAAACTCTTTGCGAATTATGAATGATACAACGTGGGAAACTTTGTGGTGGGTGCAGGTGGTGAAACAAACGATAGATCCTAAAGCAACAATAGAGTTCCGAGAGAACACTGCTGATGATCCACACATGAGGAAGCCAGATATTACAAAGGCGAAAAAGCTTCTTGGATGGGAACCCAAAGTAGCGCTTCGCGATGGGCTGCCCCTCATGGTTGGTGATTTCAGGAAACGAATCTTTGGAGATGGTGATGAGACCAGCAAATGAGCCACCGGAGACCACATAGAGGTTGCAAGTATTTAAAACCAAACAAAATTTTGCAACTAGTGCTGCTTTGTGGCATCATCAACAGTGTTGCTGCATCTGCAAGCTGGCTGCTTATTCATTAATTTCCTTGCATGCTGTTGTGAGGAAAATATTTATTTATGTGGTTAATACATGTGACTCGAGCTGTTTGAATTGGTGTAAATACTTGTCATTTGAAAAGCAACCAAGAAGGAATGACATATGTGCACTACCAGCAGCATATATTAAATTTAAAAGCTTAATATTAGACTACCTGTAGTTGTGGTGCACCCATACTCATTTGACTTTTTGGCTATTCAAAGAGCACTAATCGTGTGGAGTAATTTTAATAATAGATATAATGTGACATTGGAACGGGCTTAAAGATTAGTCAGCACAGACATGCACTTGTTGGACATGTTCCAAGTGCGACTGTGACATTAATGGACACGTGCCTCTGTGTTGCTGACCAATTCTGAAATGGCTTTTCCAAGTATGGGTGGCCATATGGGTGCATGGAAACGTCTGGAAGATGCCATTTTATGGGCAAGCCTCTTTAATTTGTGGGCTATAGCTGATCCCCTATAACTCATAAATGACCCACTCCAAATGCACAAAAACATTTTGTTTCCAAGAAGGCCAAATTGTAGGGCCACACGAAACATTTTGTTTCCAAGAAGGCGGCCAAACTGTAGGCCCAATAATTGCTGGAATGTTGCATAAAAACACAGAATATGCTCAATGATTGGTTCACTCTCAGAAGTAGCATAACTAGTGTTCCAACAACACTTCCAATACGATAAGTGGATGTTCCAAATGGCGTGCATGGGCTATTGACATCCATGCACAATTGGACCTCATGCAAAGGGTCATTATATATAGGGATGTTCAAGGATAGAGACTATTTTGCATCAATGCCAGTCATAGGCTATCATATCTAGTTGACTATCATATCTAGTTCGTAATAAACGTGAGGCTCAAATTATGGCATTATTATGCGCGAATTACAAAGCATACTTGTTTGGATGCTTCGCCTGTTTGTTTCTGTTGCACCACTTACTTCCCTGTTTGTTTCTCTTGCACTGCTTCAACACCCACATCAAATAGATCTATTTCGAGCTTTCTAGCTTGTTCTTGTATTCCTGCTTATGTACATATTCTTAACTAAAAGGAGAGGTGCATATTCTTTTCCACTTATACCATATTGATTTCAAGTTCTATTTAATTCCTCTTGTTTTATTCTTGTATCTTGCTACAGAATTCGTTATCTAGTTCTAGTCTAGTTCGGGTCTTGGTTTCAATTTTTTCATTTTCAAATTTATGAGGAGCAAGGGGTTATTAGAAGATATGTTGCAAGGGATAGAGCAGCTCAAAGTGTTATGCTATCAACTTTGCCCGAATTGAAGAGGAATTACAAGCAGCTTGATGTCAGACATAGAGATATACAGTTGGATGATCAAATATAAGCTTCACATCCAGTTCGTGATTCTAGTTTAGGTTTTTGATCCAGTTACAACCCCAGATCCATCGTTCTTGATCTAATTCTAGTTCTTGATCTCGTTTCCTATGCAAAGGTATAGTAGCCTCTACTTCATCTCCTGACATAGACCATACTCCTATTAGACCCTCCAGTTCTGGCTCTAAAGACAACTTCAGGAGATCTTTCTTTAGCTGTCATTATCTCCTCTCTTAGATCTAGCTCTAATACAAGGCTTTGAACAAGTTGTTCCTTCAACCTTATCTTCAACTTTCATCTTCCATTGCACTTTATTATCATAGCATTGTTCTTACTCATGTTCTAAATATTGATTCAACACTAGAATCTTTAGTGCCAGATCTTGATAATAATTCTAATTCAAGTTCCAGATCATTGGATTATTACCTCAAGTGACTATCTATGCTCTCCAACTATGATAAGGATATTTTGATGTTTGATCCTGGAGGTTTTGTTACAAGGATGATATAGCCTTTGATTCTAGTGAGGCAAAGTACATTACCACACGAGAGAGATGGTGCAACAACCATGCAATATATAATTACATACATGGTCGCCATGAATGTGCAAGAAACCACTAATCTAAGCACAATCAAATCTTCATATATATGCATGCTAAGTGATATTCATGCATGTCTACCAACTGTCACATAGCCAAGTGGCAATCATGCATAATTATACTTCATCCAAAGAGGCACTATGTTATAGGGATGTTTAAAGATTGCAAAGTCCATTTCGCTTCAATGCCAGTCATAGGTTCTCATGTCTAGTTCATGTTCTTCCTCTCCTGTGCTCCAATCTTTTCTTTTCTAACTCCCGTCGTGTTCCTGCTCGTGTACCTATATTCGTATAATGTTTGAGAGTAGTGATGCAATGGACTCTTTGGTATCAAGAAGGATTAATCCACTTGGTGAAGAATATATAATATACTAGTATTACTCTCCTAGTTTTACACCAGATATGGTATTTGCATTAAAGATGCCTTGCTAGTTCTCGTTACCTAATCTTCCTCCTAATCTAATAGCTCAAAAAATGGACTTGGGGTTAATATCTCACACTCCATCATAAATGGTCCGAGGATTTATGCCAGTGGACTCGCCTTTATCAGGTTGTATAGTGGTGAAGAGCGGGTGTTGGTATAAGAAGTTGGATCTTAAACTTTTAAATGGTCCAGAATTAGTCCGTTTATTTCCTTATAAGAAAACTTTTGCTAGCTTTCGTCGAGGTACTCGTGCGTCTCAGGCATATATTCAACCTCCTTTTCGGGTTCAATCTCCCAGTGTTATTTCTTCATTTATTCATGCCTTTGCCAGTAACTTTCCATATCTCGGCTGTGGAAGATGCTCTACATCCAGTTCTGATGGTGTCGTCCTTAAAACCACCAGGTGCAGCTGTAATTCCTACTACTCATCCTGTTGATGCTTCTTCTTCTTATTCTTCTAAGGTTATTATAGCCGATGGTCCTAATCTTCAGTGCACTAAAGAGTCATGGCGACAGGTCAATTGGAAGAAGGCAGTGAGAAAGAAGTATGCTATGCCATCTATGAGGCTATCCCGCCTCGTACTATTCAATGGCATGATAATTTGATGTCTGTTGATGATCATCTAGATGTGGCAGAACATGTTGATTGTGATGAGGCCATAAAATGCCTCAAGATGGCACAAGGAGTTATTATACACTATGTATGGGTGGTTTTGCTTAGTGGACTATTTCATCATCTAGGTTTTGAGTCCTATGTCACAGGTCCCTTGTATGTATCTTGAATTTTCTTCATAATAGATTGTTGTCCTTCAAAAAAAATATATATATAACAAGAAATTTAATGCGTCCTACGGCGCATTGTTCCAGTTTTAGCATGTTCTTACGGTGCAAGGCCCTGTCGTGCTCTAGATAACCAACGATTCTACTGAGATTCTCTTGTGATTCCTCTATATTCTTCAACATTCTATGTACTATATTTAGCGTTCATTAAGATTCCCCTAGATTCTCTTAGAATTTTCTATTTTGATTGAGGTGCTTACCCATGAGCATTTAGAACCTTCTAAAATAATCTATTTTGGATCTGCGCAACAATTCTAAAACACTTTTTATTTTCAGACTGAGGCGCTTGCCCTGAGCATCTAGAACATTTTTTTTTCAAGATTTATATTGTACACCTTTATTATCAAACATTTTAGAACATTCTATTGTGGCTCTTTGCAAAATCTTAAAAAAACTCTAAGATTTCATCAAAATTTTCTTAGATTCCCTTAGATACTATGAAGATTCCCTTAGATTCAACTAGATTTTAAGAGATTCCATTAGACTTGTAAATATTTTCCTAGATTCTCTTACAATTTATGAGATTTCCTTATATTCCCTTTAATTCTCCTAGATTCCCTTACATTCTAGAAATTTCTAGAACATTCTAGAACTTTCTGGAACATTTTGAAACTTTCAAAACATCCTAGAACTTTCTGGAAGTATTTCCCTATTCCCTTACGTTCCCGAAGATTCCCCTACATTCTAAAACTTATTAGAACAATATTTGGGACTTTCTGGAAGGATTCTCTTAGATTCTCCCTAGATTCTCTTGATTCCAAACATTCTAGGATATTCTGGAACTTTCTAGAACATTCTAGAAGATTTTAGAACTTTCTAGAGCCTCTAGAACATTCTAGAACTTTCCTGAACTATCTAGAATGTATATTCTATTTTATTTTAATTAGAATGTTACCCTTAAAACATAAACTATTTATAGAATTAATGCTTGGTCTAGTGGTTAGAGTGGGGGGTTTGGGGAGTTGAGGACCAGGGTTCGAATCCTCCCAATAACATAAAAATTTTTAAAAGCCTTTCCTTAAGATTTGTTGAAAATACCAAGGCCCGAGCATGCAATGTGAGCCGTAGGATCTTGGACCAAGGATTATGATCAATCTGGACCGTAGGATCATGTAGGATATATCTAAAGCAACGTGAGCCGTAGGATCTCAGACCGACGGTCAGGATCAGATCAACCTGGACCGTAGGATCGCGTCTATGTGGATCTATATAGAAACTCCCAAGCCATCTAGGCCGTAGGATACGTCCCAAAGCCACGTGAGCCGTAGGATCTCGAATCAACGGTCGGATTCAATGGGACAAAGATAAGAACATATATAGATCAGATATATACAAGAAATTTAATACGTCCTATGGTGCATGTCTGAATTTTAGCATGTTCCTAAGCTGCAAGTTCTTGTCGTGCCCTACATTCTAAAAGAATCTTTTAAGAATACTCTAAATTCATAGATTCTTTAAGATTCTACCAAGGTTCTCTTGGAGGTTTCGTGGAGATTCCTCTAAATTTTATAAGATTCCCTCTAAATTCCATTAGATTTCCGTAGATTCTCCAAGCTTCTATGAAGATCCCCCTAGATCCCTTTAGATTCCCTTAGATCCCTTTAGACTTTATGAGATTGCCCTAGGTTCCCTTACATTATATGAGATTCAAAGAGATTCTATAAAGATTCCCCTAGATACTCTAAGATTTCATCAACATTTTTTTAGATTCCCTTAGATTTTATGAAGATTCCCTTAGATCCCCCAGATTTTAAGAGATTCCCCTAGGCTTGTAAATATTTTCCTAGATTCTCTTACATTTTATAAGATTTTCTTAGATTCTATTAGATTCTTCTAGATTCCTTTACATTCTAGAACTTTTTAGAACATTCTAAGACTTTCTGGAACATTCTAGGACTTTCAATATATTCTAGAATTTTCTGGAAGTATTTCCCTAGATTTCCTTACACTCCCGTAGATTCCCCTACATTCTAGAACATTCTAAAACTTATTAGAACAATTTGGAACTTTCTAGAAGAATTTTCTTAGATCCCCCCAGATTCTCTTATGTTCTAGAACTAGAAGATTCTAGAACTTTCTAGAGCCTTCCAGAACATTCTAGAACTTTCTTGAACTAACTAGGATGTTATAGTCTATTTTATCTTAATGGGTCTATTACCCTTAAGTATATTTGAAACATAAATTGTTCATAGAATTAATGCTTGGTCTAGTGGTTAGAATGGGGGGCTGGGGGGTCAATGGCTAGGGTTTGAATCCCTCACACAACATAAAAAAATTTAAAAGCCTTTTCCTAAGGAATGAGCATTCAACTTGGGCCGTAGGATCTTGAACCCGATCAAGGGTCGAGATCTCACCACGTGACAATAATTAAAGCAACATGAGCCATAGGATCTATTACATATAATTCCCAAAGTCATGTGCCTTTGTAAGATATGTGCCAAGCCCGTGTGAAGTAAGATCTCGGATCGATGATCGGGATCGAATCAACCTAGGCAAGTAGGATCGATTACATATAATTCCCAAAGCCATGTGCTTTGTGGGATGTGTCCCAAAGCAAGCGTGGAGTAGGATCTCGAGCAAAGCGATCGGGGATCGAGATCAACTTTGGATCGTAGGATCGCTTACATATGTCGGACACAAACTCCCAAGCCATCTGGGCCGTAGGATACGTCCCAAAGCCACGTGAGCCGTAGGATCTCGGATCAACGACCGGATTTAGGAGGACAAACATAAGAACATATATATGTTATGATATGATATACAAGTTTTTGTACTATCACTGGGTCTATGAACTATGGTTTATGAACATCTGGGTGCAAAATCCAAGACTAAGAATAGCACAAAGGACAATATGCATCTATCCCAAAGTCATGAAGTTTTAAGCTAAACTCTTTGCCCAATAGCCATTCAATGAAGCTCAGTATTATTTATGGGTGTATTATTTTGGTTAAGAAATAAATGAAAAAGCAAAAAAATATCATAAACAACCACAGCAATGAAATCTAAAATTTCCTTTCCAATCATCGATGAACGACACATCTCCAATTACAATTTCGCTGGGTTAAATTTCGTGCTTGAAAAAATGCCCTGCCCAAGGGCAATTGATTTTGCTGTTGCTTATCCAGATATGGTAGGCCTCATCCCATGTACTATTGACATAAGTATCTAGCTTCCATTATAGATAGCTTTCTACATGAATGTCAAATAAGTCTGGAAAGTGTGAGTCCCTAAACGTGAAAATTGGTTAAGCATCGAAAAGAAACTGGAATTTAGAAGATTGACCGGAAACAACATAAGAGCAAAAAAAGTAGAACGAATTTTACCTGGTTGGAATCAAGATTTAGGGTATCATAAGATACTTTCCAACTCCCATCAAACTAAACAATATACGTCAATGACTATGGAAAATGAGGTTGGCCAAAACATGCTAATTTCATACTGTGTTTAAGCACAAAGCATAAAATGTTTTGTAAACTTGGATATTTTATGTTGGGCCATGTGTTAGCCATTGAATTTATTATTCCTTTCATTTCTTGATATACAAAGTCTATTATAGTCAGTTGTATTTAGGGATGAAGTGAAGTTGTTGATATGTCTTGCATGGGCATTATAGATAATCAACATAGTCAATTGTATTTAGAGACTTTACTTAGGGACGATGTCAAATTGTTGATACATCTATCAAGCGCATTATACATGATCATCTGTATGCGCTAATATTTTGTATTCCAAAATTGCCTGTGGTTCACCAAATGGATTATTATTTCCTCCAGTCAAATGTCATGATAAACTGACATGGACGTGTTTAAAACTAAGAAGGCAAACAAAGGAAATAAATTGAAACGCAACAAAAGAAAGGGTGCCTTATGACACCAAACAGCTCATCTGTCATCACTAGAAAAGCAGAATTGGAATGTAGATCTTTAACAGAATCCTAACATCTAGCACTTCTCACAATCTAGTCCTTTTCGTCTTAACTTTAGCGTTGTTTAGATTGGATAGAAGACATTTTGCTCAGAAATAAGGAGGTATCGAGGAGGAAACGAACGAATTTGCTTCTATTGCAGTAAGCAATTGCTAAGACATACTTCCTCAGGAAAAATTTCACGAACCTCAGGTTCATTTTCTTAGACGGCAAGACATTTAGTAACAGCATTAAGAAATATTACCCATTTCTATGGGATCTTGCTGGAGTAAGATAGTGCACAATTTGTCAAGTCGGTTATATGTCCCTCTTAACTCAACATTACTGGACAACATGCGAAGGGTTAACCGACATGGCAGAGTTTGAAAGACATATTAGTGTCAAATCCAATTTCCTCTGCATAATTTTGCCAAAACGTGCATCCCTTCACAGTCAACCAACTTTGCAGCGTCCATCTCTTCTTCACATACATGGCATGCGTGTAATTCACGTTCAAATGGTACACATCTAGTCCACATTCAAATAAAACAATTTGAAACTCATTCAATGCTTTGGGCCTTGACTGGAGTATCGACGCTCATTTCTTGTTAAAAAGGATGGTCTAGCCTGGACCAATGATGTGGAAGCAGCTAGAGGTAAGAAATACATCCATTCCCATTTTATATGTATTGGGTCTTTTCCAGGCAGTTCAATAAATCATCTTCGTCTTCTGTTTGTAACATGGTATCATGGCAGTGATGGCATAACCCGATCAGAAACAAAAAACACAAAACACAAGCAGTGGCTAGAAGATGGAGGTCTTTATATGAAGAGGGGCCACACCAGAAAACCTGCAAGAACCCCATTCGGTATGCTTTTCACAGAAAAAAGAACAAAACGAAATAGCAAATGCACATTGACACCTAGCCTTGACCTCTCTTCCGATCGTTTGAGACTGCAAGTGCAATCTGAATGAAATTTGTCAAATTTGTCAAATTCTTCCAAATCATCAATGAAAGGAGGAGGACAAACTCACATAGAACGATTTAATCCCATCCCTTCAAGTTCTAAGACCTGCATAACAACTTGCCTAATTAGCCTCTAGAACGGAGAAAAAAAACGCACCAACGCACAAGAGGAAAAAATGTAGAAGAAGAATGAGGGTGAATGCTAAGTGCATGTCGGTGGCCAAGCAACCAGCAGGTAATTGCACTGTCTGTTGGCGAATTTTTCCCACAACCCCCAACAAGTGGCCTCAAAGGCAGAAATCAGGATCACATTGGGTGCTGCAATATAAAATCAGAAGCTGCAATATGAAATCAGTGTAGAATAAGAGATTTGAAGAAAAACTTGGAATGGAATAACTTTGGGCCCAAAAGAAAATTCATATAAGCAATAAAACTTCAAATACAATAGGGTCCCTCCATGTCTCTGAACCATGGAGGGGCCTTTGATCCAGTTCAAGGAGGAGCTGCCACCATCCCAAGAACTTGGAGCAAGGCAAGAGGAGGAGCTCGTGCTCCTCAAGAATCTTTTATAAACATTAGATTTCATCTTGACCTTTCATTTTTGCCTCTTAATCTCCACCTTTGATCTTGCCTCTTCATCTCAACCTTTAATTTCGACCCCTTCATCTCCACCCTTGATCTTGCCTCTTTATCTCAACCCCCTTTTTTTTTTTTTTTTTTTTCATCTCCACCTTTGATCTTGCCTCTTCATCTTAGCCTTAGATAATGTACCCCTCTTCAACCACTAAAAAATCTTAGAAGCCCTTAAATTTAAACAACTAGATCTAGGCCCTTTTTTATTTTTTGGTGCCTTAGACCTTTACAACATTTGGGCTTTATAATCGACCCCCCTTCCAATGGTTCTCTTTCTTTTCTCTTTTTTCATGTTGACCGGGTGCCAAAAACCCGGTCAACACTGTCTACATTTTTCTACACATCAACAAATTTATGCCGAAGAAAACCATGCGCCAAATCGAACAACAGGAATAAATGCAAACGCAAACGCAAAGCCCAATCGAATCTCTTATTCCTGCTTTGTCATCTCCTTTAGAAACAATAACGGCAACAATGCATTTGGACCTTTTAATCACCTTAAAAATGCATGAGCGAGCTGCGAAACGTAAATAGCATTGCCCAGCAAAAGCATGAAAAGCTGAGGTATGACTACTTAATAAACAAATCCATACAATCTGCAGAAGGTCATTCAGAACATGAACAATCGAAATCAACAATCAAAATCAACAAACAAATTCCAATTCTGTTGGAAGTTATTGAGCTTTCATAAAAATAACTTAAATAGGAAAGATAGAGTTGGACAAAGACCTCCTTGATTCTATGGCTGGGACTAATCGTCGTCGTAACTACACGCCGGTACAAATAGACTGTCAAGTGCTTGCATCTTTCTCTTTACTCTTACTTAAGGCTGCCAACTCAGGCATAATTCCTGCGGAAGCCACACATTTAAGGTTTAGAATATATTACTATCACCTTCTACTTCTAAGGAAGAGCTAAACATAAAATAAGTGGAAACTTCTAAGTTGCAAAGGCTTGCTGCAACTTCAAAAAGATATCAAAAGAAGTATCTCGTTTCTCATTCTTTCTCAAGATTTTTGCCTGCTTCTTAAAAGTTAAAACCCTGCAAACGATAGTTACAGTGAAGCAACGCAGACTGCAGAAGGGCTCAGAATTTGTGAATCTCAAATGCAATAATTATCCTCGTAGTGCAATACAGATGTTATATGAAATTAGTTTAACCTTTGCCAATTCTTATTTTGTTGCCAGTAAACCATCAGCGACCGATCAAATTATATACTCCCGAATGGGGTTAGGGTCCCAAGAAATGGAAACCTCCCAAATTTTCGTTCTTGGAAACCTCCCCAGCTTTCCATGAAGCCTAGGGAGGTTTCCAATTTTACTAACTTGGGGAGGTTTCCATAAAATCCCCAAAATCTATTTTAGTTTATGACTAGTATACGTGTGCCCGGCGTTGCCGGGCTAACGTCCTGCCATATGTTTTTATTTGGCATTTAACGTCCATATGTGTAACTTTCGACAACACCACATGTTGATGCTTACAAAAATAGACATAATTTGCTTTTGTGACTATTTTTATTGTTGAAATTGTCTAATGACCGTATCATCAATGTATTAACTTTGCATATATAAGAATGTTTCTTTACCTGAGAAACGTATTAAGAGATGATCATGACAAACTAAGCAAAAATAAGAAAGCTCACGAAAAAATGAATCTCTAGAAAATAACGATGTTATAAAAAGAGAATAACAACCTGTTATAAACTTACACTGTCACTGCTATATAGAGAAGTACCACATCTACATGGCATAAAGAACCTGTGGCAAACAATGGCATACGTTGGGACCACATACAATTATATTCGGCATCCATTGGACCATATATAATTACATTAATGTGTTTGAATGTTACATGTACTTAGGGTGTGTCTACACATGATGGCAAATTAATATGAAGGCACAAATTCATAGGGTAAACCTGTGGCTAACATGGCATACATTGGACTACATACAATTATAGCAGTGTATGAATCTTCAAGAAAGTTCCCATTGGATCTAGAGTTTGTATTGTAGACCCAAACCTTGACTTGTTTACCTCGCAACTTTAAGTCTACAATCAAGCATGCTCTCATTGGGTGGATTCAATCACCATTACAAATCCAATGGAGCTCAGCTATTTGCAACCGCATTCAACAACTTCTTTATTCTCTAGTCTGCACTTGATGACTGTTCAATGAGGATTTCACTCATGTGTAAATTATCTAACTGTTACATTAATATAAAAAGGCAACATATAAGCATAGACTTGCAGATGCCCCAAAAATGCCACCAAGTCCTAAAAGGTCGTATAAGGTCGTAAAATCTGGTGTCCACTTTACAACTCATAGCAATTTGATACTTTATGTAGCAGCAGGTCAGTTATAGGGACCTTCAACCTTCAAGCGATACAATGCTTGTAGATTTAACAAAGCGTTTCAATCGAACTGTACCTGCAGACCACAAATGCCAATGAGAAAAAAAATTGCATTGTGCTTTGAAACTGCAAGAAATGAAAATCTAAAGGGAAACAAAGGCACAGACCTACTATTTGAGTATCCATAAAAATCTGCAGATTGCTTTGTACGCTCTTTTTCAAATGCTATTAAATACCTATTCACAATTACTCACAAAATTTGAGCACTTTGCCACAATTACTTGATTCAGTTGGTCCATGCTTTAATCTGTAGGCATTTGCCATTAACTCAATCTGTAGAAAATTGCAATTAATGAAAGAGTTAACCCTTAACTCAGCTGGAGTCCACTGCAAATGCACAACAGGAACATGACTTCAAAAGAACAACTAAGAAAAACATCTCAAACATAACATTGCTCATTCTGTTTGCTATAATAGTCTATTCAATAATTGTATTCTTTGAATTCGCTTACCTCAATGGTATAAAGTAGACATTTATCCATTTCTCTTAGAACTGGATAAGACAACATCATGATAAATGGCAAAAGCAAACTCTGCTACAACACTGTAAGAAATATTGTGTTTGAATCTGCCATATTTCTATTTTACTTACATCTTACAAAGCAAGAGTGCCTACCACATTATAAATTCATGTATGTAGAACAATATGTAGAGGACATACCTAATTGTATTGGATCCCACTTTCTCAAACAATATATTGGTACATTGTGAGGCCTTAACAAAGAAAATATATGCTTGACGTCTATGATTTAAGATGTCAAAGAAATAAAGCAGCCCCTAACTTAAAAACAACCATGCATACCTTGAACTCCTTGGACTGCTAGAAATAATAGAAACTCAAATAAAATATAATGGAACTGAAAGATACAATATATTGTTGCTGGGTGAGATGCACAAAATTTGAGAAGAAATCAAGCAGAATCTGGAGCAAACCTACTTTGCAACGTCTAGATATAATGCCTTGACATTAACAGAGAGGTTTTGTCATGTGCAACACAAAAAAAGAAGGATGCAAGCAAGTTAAACCTTCTAATTCGGGCTGAGGTGCACAGATTTTGAGAAGAAACCAAGAATAATCTGGAGCAAACCTGCTTTGCAAAGTCCAGAACGACCAAGTTTATCTGCATCTGCTGGAAAAAAACGCCCATCTGCTGGCCGTTTCATTGCCAAAAATAAGAACGTTTAGAACAGAGGTAAAAGAGAGGAAGATATTAGCTGAATACCAAATTGTTTAGAACAGGGCTTTAGAACAGCGGAAGGTATTAGCTACCAATACCAATTCAAAAAGGAAAAGGGAAATGAAATGTTATGTACCGGGAGCGATTGAGAATCTCGCCCTCAACCACGTCTCACTTTGGTAATCAGCTATTGATCCAGGCCCGAGCATTTGCTCTTGCCTTGGTTGCTTACTCCCATATCCAGACAAACAGACCGCTGGAAAGAACCCTTATTTCACCATCTTCCATCGCCTGCAATGCCGTATCAACATGAATCCAAGGAAGTACCGTATCAATATGAATCCAAGGAAGTACCCTGAGAAACCAAAAAACTTTTACATTTGCAGAAGCGCCTTAGAAACCCTGGCTCACCATGGATTGTTGTAGAAGTAACAGGCCAGGCAGATGAATCCAAGGAGCTGCAAACGGCTTCAAGAATGCAGATGAACGGCTCCAAGCCTTAAGCAGATGAACGGCTCCAATGTTCGAAGCCTCAGCAGACCGAGCCACAAATGGGAAAAAATCGATGAGAAACTTCCTGCTTCTGCAAAAAAACCATCCTCTTGAGAGATTTGCCTGCGCCTATGAAGCAAAAATGAATGAAGAATAAATGAATGAAGAATGAACCGAAATTAAGTTATTTTACCTCTGGGCGCTAGAATCTGTGATAGCTTGGGCGCTAGAATCCGTGAAAGGTAGGGTCGCTGTGAGCTCCGAAGCTGCATTTTGAAGGAATGAAGAAATGAATGAAAGCGGAGGGATCCCGAAAATGGCGGGCATCTGCCAGAAGAATGATGCGTGCGTTGAATTAGCTGTGCCACACCTGCAAAAATTGTGCTAAAAGTGTGCCCTAAACCTCTGCCAACCCTAAACCGAGCCAAACCTGCCGGATTACCTATTAACTTCGAAAACTTCACGCTCCCAAAAATAATTCCGGTGCCAAATTCACGCTTTTGGCCGGAAAATAGAGTGTTACCGGCGACCAGAAAAAGGGAGACACCCCACCCCAAAAACTTTTTAAATAAGTAGATATTTTGGGAGCTACGTTAACAGCCATTCATAATGATCAATGTCTACGGCTAGAATTAATCCTTTTCTATTTTCGTATGCAACTCTATTTCTGTTGCATGCTTTCTGTTTTCAGGCATTCTTGAAGCCATAGCAGGAGCGCCGGATTTGGAAGAGGGGTGCAACAGTTTCGATTCCCATTTCGATTTTGAATACCAGTGCCAGGTTTTGAAGACTAGTTGCGATGCTGATTATGAAGACCAGTTGTTTGTTGAAGGAGAGCTTCGGATTTTGAAGATTGGCCAGCAAAAAGTTCAAAACAGAGTACTGAAGGTGTATAGTCCGGCCGAATGATCCTTCCTTCCTATTCTTAGCAGGGAGGCGAAGGTAGTGGTGATGTTATGTTTCACATGTGGCTGTTACAACGCCAGCACTAGTAGGCTTCTTCTCACGCTGTTAGTTCCTTGTTGAAATAGGGGCCGCATTAATGTGAGCTCTCCAAACTAATTCTGTTCATGGCATATTGTCTCAGGTTTCTTGCCAAATACGTTTTCCATGTATTGCCTATCCCTTGCAACAGCAGCATTGCTTGCTGATAGATTTAAAACAGCAGTGAGTGTCGCTTCAGTTGGAGTTCTTGTGGGGTGGCCATTTTCAGGCTTGGCTGTTCTTCCCCTCATCTTATATTCCTTGATTAATGGAAGATTCTACTCTGTTCTACTTTTTGGGATGATTAGTTCATTGGCTTTATCGGTAAGCATGTGTGTCCACTGCTCTTCTTTTATGTCAGTTCTTTATTTTCTAGGAGATACATGTAAAAATTATGCCCTAATTTCACTGAAGTACTCAATATCTGAGACTCAGTCTATTACTTTTACTAGACCGCCAACTTCTAGGTTTAACCTTACTAGGCTCTTATTTGGTATTGCACCAAATAAGCAGCGGCTTTAGTTTGCATGCATTGCACATACCTGAGTTCCAACTTCTCATGTGTCAATTCGTAACAAACTCTTTATCCTCTCATTCTTGCAGGTTTTGACATTGCTAGCAGATCATTATTTTTATGGGCAGTGGACTTTCTCTATCTTGAACCTTGTGGTCTATAATGTGGCTGGTGGAGGGGACAGTAGCCTTTATGGTGTGGAAGGTCCCCTGTACTATCTTCACAATGGGCTAAATAATTTTAATATTGCCTTGGTGCTTGCCCTTCTGCTTCCAATTATAACAGTGATTACCTGGAAAAGCAGTGACAGGCACTTATTGATCTCTACGTTGCCATTATATGTATGGCTGGGATTTATGTCGCTACAATCTCACAAGGAGGAAAGGTAAGTGCAATTTTGCTCTTGCGAGCATTGTTGTTTATGCAATCTGTCAAAAGATAGCAAATGCCATGTCATGGGACATGATTATAGTTTCAAAGCAGAAAATCTCTTTTAGTTGTTTGCCTTTGAAACTAGTTTTTCTGATAAAGTTTTTCATGTGTCAAGATAGTTTTTATGGTCTAGATTTCTCAGCAGCTTTTGATAGTTGGAGCATTGCAAAAGTTGATATTTGTATGTAATACTATGCATGTGTTTTCAGGTTCCTATATCCCATTTATCCTTTGATATGCTTAGCAGCTGCGGCTGCCATAGAAAGACTTCCTGACATGATTCCAACATCATTCGAAATGCACGATCTGTTTTATCAGGTTAAGAACATGAAATGAGGATAAAGCTACACTTGGAAGTGTTTATGTGCAGATGTCCATACTTTACCAGGTCTTTAAAGTCTTTCGGCCTGTAACTTTGGCAGTCGTGCTTGTCCTTTCATATAGTAGACAAGAAGGATATTCTGCACCCATGAAAATTTATTCGCGTCTTCCTCAAGAGAATGATCAAATATCAACAGGTCCAATACAATTGTACTTCAGCATAAACATGCGTGTTTAACTGCATAGCATGTAGGTTACTAACCAATATATACCACAGGCTTTATGCAGTTAAGGTCAAATATGCTCTGTGTAACAGTAATTGTTTACTTTGCAGTTTGTGCTGGCAGAGAATGGCATCGTTTTCCATCTTCCTTTTTTCTACCATCGCCTAGCTATGATGTCAAATGTGTTGATGATGGGTTTCGAGGTTTCAAATTCATATAGTGACATAAATTAAAATGACCAAGACTACAATGAGTTTGAGTTTGTGGCCCGCTGCTTTCTGCGATATTTGACCACGGAAATTCATATCACATACCAATTGTATATTGGACTCCATTTTGGGCATCAAGAGTATCAAACAAATTGTTCAAGATTTCTTTTAATATGGAAAAGGATGGAGAAAATAGGAAGTATACGAACAAGTTTTTTTCATTCAAAGAGGAACCCATTTAAAGAATCCACCCCATGGCTCTATTAAACATAAATGAGAATACATCAAGTTTTTCCTTTCAATCTGAACCTAGATCTTAAAAAGTGTCCCTCTTCTTTTCC
Source organism: Isoetes taiwanensis (assembly GCA_021234155.1). Classification (NCBI taxonomy): domain Eukaryota; kingdom Viridiplantae; phylum Streptophyta; class Lycopodiopsida; order Isoetales; family Isoetaceae; genus Isoetes; species Isoetes taiwanensis. The sequence continues at coordinate 1,302,325 of JAJEKV010000129.1, forward strand.
TTTTGAAGAAGGCTGCCTAAAGCCTTTAGTGCTTCAGAATCTTTATTGCTTCAGAATCATTTAACATGGGAACAATGGAGGTTCAATGCATACTCCTATGAATAGAATACTATTAACGTCCATGATGATGACCAAGATGTTGTGGTTATGTAGGTGGAAATAAAATCTGTTTGTGGTTATGTAGGTGTGATAATTATTGCTGAAGCATTCTAACTGCGATCAAATTATATACTCCCGAATGATGTACGTTTGTTGTTATAAATATTATTAGCAGTGCATCCTGTTAACAAAAAAAAGGTATACCATCACATTAACACTTGTCATCGCATATAGGGTGCCACATAGAATAGCACTACCATAGATGATGTATAGGCCGTCACAGCCCTTCGGGGCTTGGAAATTGGACACGCGTCGCTTAGATCCACCCCCTTGGCCCTCCGCGCCGGTTTGCAAAGGTGGTGGTTGTCGCAAAGGGCCCCAGGTTGCCTAGCTCGAAAAAGGGTGCACGAAAGCAAAACGCGGATTGTGCATATGAGCCGAAGGGTTATTTCTCGTGCATATGACGGCATATGAGCCCCCGTGGATCGCGGCGTAGGGTTATTTATCGCGCATATGATCGTGCATATGAGCCCTCGTGGATCGTGCATAGGGTTATTTACAGATCCTAATAGTCTGACATCTCGTCGGACATCTTGGATCTTCCTCATTTGCCACTGCAACCCTTGCAAGTTGTGTCATCGTAATCCCGACCCACTTTTCAAGTTGCTTCTGAATCATATAGGGAAGAATCAGTGGAGATATCATCTTCAACTCCCTCGTACATGTTACGCTCCAAATTCATGAGATGAAATAGTCGATGGGAATCACGGCGAATGAATTCGTGGTTGAAGGAAGAACTCGTAGGGACGATTTACTTGAAGAAAAAGCTTGGATGAATTCGTTGATGAAAGAAGAACTCAAAGAGACGATTTGCTTCAAGAAATAGCTCACTTGATGAAAGAAGAACTCAAATAGACGATGCTTCAAGAAATAGCTCACTTTGAAATTTTATAGACATTTTGTGGAAACCTCCCTCCCCTAGTTTCTTTGGAAAGTTGGGGAGGTTTCCATAAAATATTTAAAAAAAGTCATTAATGTTGGCAACCACCGATGGACTGCAACGCACGAGGACCGAGATGCACGGGGGGGTCTTGATGCACGTGAGGCTTAGTCTTGGTCCTCCCACCTTTTTTCCCGGAAACCTCCCCAACTTTCCACAGAAACCTCCCCTGCTTTCTTAATTGGAAACCTCCCGGGTCATCCAAGAAAGGTGGGGAGGTTTCCCTTGAAAAAAATGGGGAGGAGCTTCATGGAAACCTCCCCCCATTTTCTAATATGGAGAAAGTTGGGGAGGTTTCCGAAAAAGGAGGAGGTTTTGAAAATGGGGAGGTTTCAAGGAAAGTTGGGGGAGGTTTCCAGGGAAAGTTGGGGAGGTTTCCAGGGAAAGTTGGGGAGGTTTCCATTGGAGCCCAACCCAAATCGGGCGTAGAAAAAACCATCGATCAGCGACACCCATCACAAAAAAACAACCACAAAATTGTAGAATTACCCCGGTGAGTCAAACAGGCACTAAAATGGGAGCTTTTTCCAACTCAATCCGGGCAACGGAAAGAGCCTGCTGCAAATTGGATGGTTTTGGCCCTTATGCATTGGGCCAGAAAAACGCTTTTTCGACTGCAGCACAGAGGCGCAGAAGGGGCAGAGTAATGAGCTTTTTAGGCGGCTGCATGTCTCCAGAGCGCCAGTTCGAAAAATGGGATCCATGAGGAACACCGATTGTCAGAAGATGGCGAAGATCGGTTGGAAATTTGATCCCAAGGGCTGCCTCAATCCAGATACAAACTTAAATGGGTTTGAGATTGAGTTCAAAGGGCTCCAGATTCTTACAGGTCTAAGAGCTCCTTTTTCCAAGTTGGGGATTAGGTTGCAGAGCTCCTTTAACTTAATATGAACAAAATTCTTCCTTTCATTCAACGCCTGTTGCTGGTTCTTTTTGAGCATTGAAGTATACTGCTGCCACAGGAAAACCCAAACAGTATTCTTGAGCAAACCATCTTGTATTGAGATTTTGGCGAGATAAAGGAGGTAGCATCATCATCATTGGCCCCATCTGACGAATAGCACAAAAACATATCTGTGTATGCCTATTGAAGGCTTTGGTCCAACATAGGATAAAATTTCTCTCCTGGATCACATATTTTTAATCAATAAGTTATCTATGACATGATAAACTACAAAAATACATTGATTTCAGTACCTTGGCTTATACTCCACCTACTGGAATGTCTGTTACAATCCTGCATATTGCAAATAGTTTCTTTGTTGCATAAAACGAATTAGAAGTAAAACCCATAAACCCATCACGCTTAAGAAGCAAGCTCATCGTGCCTTTAAAATAGTTTAATCAACGGCTGGCGGCAGGCAGGTGAGGGACTGCGTGCAAAATCACCAAGAGGACGGATACATGCAGGCAAAAGTGTGTTTACCTTTAAAATTCAAAGCTCCGTTGCATTCCTTGCTCCAGATCAAGAAAATTAAAAGCTTGGAGCCTGCATTGAGTCACAGGGCAAACCATAATTATAGAAGCCAGGGTACCGACCATACGCTGAGATAAAAGAAAAAATCCTAGTAAATTCAGACAAAAATTTGATACCTTGTTCTTCTGCCTTATGCCTTATCCCTGTCTCTTTCTTCTTACACCCATGCACTCACTTCCTACTTGGCAGTTTTCGTACAGGGACAGAAGACCATTGAAAAGCAAAGGAAACGCAAAGGGTAACCATGGTGAACGGCAGAACCAGCTCTGCTACATCGTCTCAGATCATCAGTTCGACCACTTGGCAATCGAAAATGCATCAAACCAGTTCACAGCCATATGCATCGATCATAAACGACTCAGGAAATAGGTCGCAGGCAAATATAGGCCAGCAAATATGAAATCGATCTGCTCTCCAGCCAGCAGATCACAAGAAACAATTCGCAGAGAACCAGGCAAAGAAGAACTTGCTGTTTTTTCTTGCAATAAACCAGGCAAAGGTTTAGACCATATCTGGCACATCTCTGCAAGCTGCGACATAGCTAGAAAGCTCTCCACTGCGGAGAAATAGAAGCATCGACATTGCTCCCAAAGAACGATCTCGGAAGAAGAAGAAGAAAAAAAGCTGTCATGAAACCACCGCTCCAAACTATATCTGAACCATTTCCGCAAGCGGCGCCATAGCTAGAAGGATCTCTGCAGTGGAGAAATAGAATGCTCCCAAACAAGGATCTCGGATGTGGCTATGGCGAGAGCAGAGAAGAAACCACGTTCAATAATGCAATATCGGACCTTTTGGCATAGATTATGGCCTCTTTGACACGTCATTAGAGAAGCAAAAGAAATTTCGACGAACTTTTAACCAACGTTCTCATGATTATTAACACCTTATCTAAAAAAAAGGGAACTTCATCATCGTTAAAAGCTTTTAAAATAAATGAGAAAAAAATGGCATATGGCATGGCGCCACCTAAAAATGGCATTTAATTTCATTGTATTTTTATTCAATGGCCTAGATTAAATTCTTAAATCTGACGGCCGGAGGTGATGCCACCTCTTCAAATGCATTAACTCAATGCTTTAAATTGTATTGACTTTTTAGCCGATGGTCCAGATCGAACCCCCAAATCCGACCGCCCAGATCAAAAGCCCCAAAATTAAGGGGGCTGCTTGGGGGATTGCGAGGTGGCTACATGTGGGCCATTGATCTCAAATTTGGACGGCCGGGATCAATATCTCTATGGACAAAAGTTGTTGCCTATATATTATGATATGATATATTAAAATAGTTCACAAAATCTATCAAATTTATGTAGACCTATACATTAAACCTATGTAAACATATGCATTAAACCTATGGAAGCTATGCATTAAACCTATGTAGACCTATGAAAGCCCATTGAACTGCATTAAACCTATGTAAACTTGTGCATTAAACCTATGAAAACTATGCACTAAACCTATGTAAACCTGCCTATGAAAGCCCATTGAAACACATTAAATCTACGTAAACCTATGCATTAAACCTAATACAACGGTGTTGGAGCCTCGCGGGTGCGCTTATAATTTCTGCATGGTATAATGAAACGCGATTATTGACGTAGGAAAAATTCCGAACAAAGTTCCTTCTTTTGAGATGGGATTGTCCAATTTGGAAGAAAATCATTTCCATTCTTCCTCCTATAGCACAGGTAGTATTGCTAGCCTTGAAGATTTTGGTAAAGCTTCTGGGGTCCTTTTGAATAAAGAGAAATGTACTATTATTTCAGACTCATGAAAGGATTCAATATGTAGGATAAAAGTACATAGCCACCAATCTACCACCAAGTTGCTTGGTCTCCCCCGAGGCTAAATAAGAATCTTCATGGTTTGTGGGAGCCCATTGTTTGCAGAATCTTGTTTTTACATGACCAAGGCAAGATGCAGATCAGAGCAATAAGGCTATTGGTTGTGTGGAATTGCAGAAGAATTTCTGTAGCAAAGGGATGAACAAAATGAGATCTCTACTGTTGGTTGCTGCCAAAACAAGCATGAATACCAACAAGAATGTTGGCCCAAGTAATCTGGCTTCCAGCAGCATACCGTCATGGAGACCACTGGTCCCAACATTCATACTCAGGTTTGGGGTATTTAATTTGGATGCATTTTGTTCTGCATGTCATAAGCAAGTAATCTAAATCCTGTGGAAGCTTTACAATTGCTAAAAATAGGATGTTAATAAAGGGTTCTAGAATGTTCTAGAAAATCTGGAATGTTCTAGAAAGTTCAAGGATGAGCTTTGATTGGTCAACTAGCATGGATAGATAGATAGATAGATAGATAGATAGATAGATAGATAGATAGATAGATAGATAGATAGATAGATAGTAGTTTTAACATCACGCCACTAGGCAGCATCCAACTAGACATGTGACCACACACCACACTACATTGCTTGGTTGGGCCCTGCCCCCAACTACCTTACATTGCGTCTGTTGGGATTTGACCCCCAACAGTACTGAGTGCGATTCTGGGCAGTCTCGAACTCAAGACCACAGCGAAGGAACTAGTGTGTTACCACTAGACCAAACGCCCAGACGCAACTTAAAATAGAGGTTGTAAGAATAGTAATTTTTAAAAAGTTTCTAGAAATAGTAACTTTTTGATGGATGTTCTAGAATGTCATGTGAGCCGATGAGCTTTGACTGTTCAATTAGCATGAATAAACATGTAAATCCAAAGTAGAAGTTGCTAATAATAGTCAATTTGACTAGGAAGTTCAAGAATGAGCTTTGACTAGTCAATTAGCATGGATAAGCACCTCAACTTAAAATAAAAGTTGCTAAAATTAGTAAGTTCCTAAAAATAGTAACTTTATGCTGGATGTTCTAGGTTGTCGTGGGAGTGAGGTGATGAGCTTTGATTGGTCAACTAGCATAAATAAGCACCTCAACCTAAAATAGAAGTTGCTAAGAAATTCTCTATATTCATAAAGTTTTAGAAAACCTAGGGGGGATTTCCTTAGAATCTAACAAAATTCTAATATTCAAAACCTTGCTGCTCACCTGTTCCCTTTTGCACCACCCTAATGGTGCATAGTTTGTATAATCTTATCTACTAAAAAGGGAGGGTGTTGGGTTGCGTACAGATGCACACGCGTTCCTTTCGGCCCCTTGCGGGACTATTTTGAGTATACTGGGCGGGAGGTTTTTAGGCTCGCAATTTTCTATCCAATAAAGAGGTTCGCCATAGTCGCATTGAGAGAAAGGAAGTAGGAAGGCGGATCATTGAGCATTATATTCAAGGTTCTTGTTTGTTTTAAAATGTGAAGAGCTTGGAGATCTAACATTTCGACTTCCCCCCTTTTTTAACGTTTTTCTGCTATAAATGAGCCTTTCCACGGTTAAGGGAAAATTTTCCAATCAGTTTGCAATGAGTGGCCTGTTGCCAAGAAGAGCAGAAACCAACTAACGGTGGCAAGACGTCGTGGCAGCAACATCGGTCACAATGCTTCACTTTCCAATAGATATGCACAAGGTATTCACCCTAAACCCTTTTATGGAGGCATTGCATATTGTTTTGATATTGTGGAGAATCAGTTTACAACCATTATCTCATGTTTCCTGTTTCATAAAGACATCTTTTGGCTTCCTACAAGACATCATAGAAATGCAAATGAATAAATTACCGCAGGGCGTTTTTGCAGGGATGGATCCACTGTTTTAGGATTTATAAAACGAACTGATCTCTTCAATGTACTCACACAACAAATTGACTAAAAGATGGCCTGGAAAATTCTCTTGGAGATAAGCTATTGCAATTAACCGCAAATATGGACATCTATTGACAAATGTGATCTTTCAGTTTCATAAAGGTTTGCCAAATTGTGCAGATTGAGAAGCAAGGCATGTTGGTGTCGCATTTCTTGGTGCCATTATCTCACATGCAAGCAAGGTAAGTAGTTAGTTTTGCTTCTGATCTTTCGTTCGAATAACTGTTGCAATAGGCAGTTGGATTCAGAAGCATAAGCATTTCAAGTTTTATGGTACTATTGTGTTTGACGATGTGTGAAAGTTTATATATGATGATTGAAATATCGTAATATCTTAATATGTATATAGAAACTCATGGGGGGTGGTCGTAAAATAGCACATTACATATAAAGTTTTGATCTTGGCCCTTGGATAAAAAGTTGGTGAGGTGGCCTAGCCTAAGCCCTTGGATTTTGATGGGGGGCATGCATGGGTCATGCATGGGGGCATACACCCCATCTGTGAACCGTTGGATCAAAGGGGAAGGCGAAATCCTAGCCCTTGATTTTTATGGGAATTTGGTGTAGCAGATCTTAACCGTTAGATCAAAAGATGAGCATAAATCCTAGCCATTAACTTTTTAATATTAAATTAGTTTTTTTTTTAAAGGAGGTGAGGTGGCACCCTCATTAATAAGAAAAAGTAATGAGGTGGCAAAGCATTTATTAATGGACATTCTAGGAAGCTTCCTTTCGTTTAATCGCCTTCAAAAGCACGTAGCTTGCGGTAGAGGGGTCGGATGAAGGTGGGGCCCACGCCATTGGATTCCTCTCGTCGAGAACACTATTTTGTCGCAGTTGGAGCCAACATGATCGAACATTAAGAATCTTTTTGGAACGTTCGAGTTTCAAAGAATCTATGGTAAGTTGAGGGAATCTAGGAGAATCGTTATAGGATCTTAAGGAATCCAGAGGAATATTATGAGAATCTTAGAGAATCTATGGGAATCTCAAGAGAGCATCTTTGAGAATGTAAGGGAATCTTGATAAAATCTTTAAGAACCTAGAGAAAACTTGATGGAATCTTGGGGAGTCTAGGGGAATCTTCATATAATCTATGGGAACTAGAGGAATCTCAAGAGAATCTATAGGAATCTCAAGCGCTTCTTTGGGAATCTAGGGGAATCTTGATAAAATCTTTAAGAACATAGAAGAATCTTAATGGAATCTTAGAAAATCTAGGAGAATCTTGATAGAATCTTGGAGAATCTAGAGGAATCTTGGGGTGTTCTTTTGGAATCCAGGGGAATCTTTAAAGAATCTTAGGGAATCTCACATGAATCTTTGGAAATATAGGAGAATCTAAAGGAATCTTCATAAAATCTTTAAGAATCTATGGGAATCTTAATGGAATCTCGAAGAATCTAGGAGAATCTTGATAGAATCTTGGAGAATCTAGAGGAATCTTGGAGTAATTTTTTGGAATCTAGGGGAATCTTTAGAGAATCTTTGGGAATCTTAATAAAATCTAGGGGAATCTCCATAAAATCTTAATAATCTAGGGGAATCTTTGTAGAACATTAAGAATCTAAGAAAATCTTTAGAAATCTAGGAGAATCTAAGAGAATCTTTGGGAATCTAGGGGAATCTTCCTAAAAGTTTTGAGAATTTAAGGATATCTTGATGGAATTTTAGAGAATCTAAGAGAATCTTCATAGAATCTGCGGGCTTTATGCAGTCCCTCATATTACAAACACTTGTCTACTCTATATATGTTCTTATGTTTGTCGCGCTTATCCGACCGTCCGTTCGAGATCCGACGGCTCACGTGGCTTTGGGACGTATCCTACGGCCCAGATGGCTTGGGAGTTTATATATAATTCGTATAGACGCGATCCTACGGTCTAGGTTGATTTGATCCTGATCGTCGGTCCGAGATCCTACGGCTCACGTTGCTTTGGGACACATCCTACGGTGTGGATGACTTTGGGAATTATATGTAATAGATCCTATGGCTCATGTTGCGTGAGATCTCGACCCTTGATCGAGTCCAGGATCCTACGGCCCAAGTTGAATGCTCATCCCTTAGGAAAAGGCTTTTAAAATTTTTATGTTGCGTGGGGGATTCGAACCCTGGCCATTGACCCCCCAACCCCCCATTCTAACCACTAGACCAAGCATTACTTCCATGAAGAATTTATGTTTCAAATATACTTAAGGGTAATATTCCCATTAAGATAAAATATACTATAACATTCTAGCTAGTTCAGGAATGTTCTAGAATGTTCTGGAAGGCTCTAGAAAGTTCTAGAATTTTCTAGAAAGTTCTAGAACATAAGAGAATCTAGGGGGGATCTAAGAAAATTCTTCCTGAAAGTTCCAAATTGTTCTAATAAGTTTTAGAATGTTATAGAATGTAGGGGAATCTACGGGAATGTAAGGAAATCTAGGGAAATACTTCCAGAAAGTTCTAGAATATATTGAAAGTCTTAGAATGTTCTAAAAAGTTATAGAATGTAAAGAAACATGCACGTAGGAACATGCTAAAACTCGAACATGCACCGTAGGACGCATTAAATTTCTTGTTATATATGTTCTTATGTTTGTCGTGCTTATCCAACCGTCCGTCCGAGATCCGACGGCTCACGCGGCTTTGGGACGTGTCCTACGGCCCAGATGGCTTGGGAGTTTATATATAGATTCTATATAGACGATCCTACGGTCCAGGTTGATCTGATCCTGACCGTCGGTCCGAGATCCTACGGCTCAGGTTGCTTGGGGACACATCCTACGGTGCACATGGCTTTGGGAATTATATGTAATAGATCCTACGGCTCATATTGCTTTTATATGGTGAGATCTTGATCGTTGATCGAGTCTAAGATCCTAAGGCTCGTGTTAAATGCTCGTCCCTTAAGGAAAGGCTTTTAAAATTTTTTATGTTATTGGGGGATTCGAACCTTGGCCCTCAACCCCCCAAACCCCCCACTCTAACCACTAAACCAAACATTAATCCAATCACATATATGTTCTTATGTTTGTCGCGCTTATCCAACCGTCCGTCCGAGATCCGACGGCTCACGCGGCTTTGGGACGTGTCCTACGGCCCAGATGGCTTGGGAGTTTATATATAGATTCTATATAGACGATCCTACGGTCCAGGTTGATCTGATCCTGACCGTCGGTCCGAGATCCTACGGCTCAGGTTGCTTGGGGACACATCCTACGGTGCACATGGCTTTGGGAATTATATGTAATAGATCCTACGGCTCATATTGCTTTTATATGGTGAGATCTTGATCGTTGATCGAGTCTAAGATCCTAAGGCTCATGTTAAATGCTCGTCCCTTAAGGAAAGGCTTTTAAAATTTTTTATGTTATTGGGGGGATTCGAACCCTGGCCCTCAACCACCCACTCTAACCACTAAACCAAACATTAATTCCATGAATAATTTATATTTCAAATATACTTAAGGGTATGTTTTAATTAAGATAAAATAGAATATAGCATTCTAGATAGTTCAAGAAGGTTCTAGAATGTTCTGGAGGCTCTAAAAAGTTCTAAAATCTTCTAGAATGTTCTAGAAAGTTCCAAAATATTCTAGAATGTTTTGGAATATAAGAGAATCTAAAGGGAATCTAAGAGAATCCTTCCAGAAAGTCCCAAATTGTTCTAATAAGTTCTAGAATGTAGGGGAATCTTTGAAAATGTAAGGAAATAGGGAAATACTTCCAAAAACTTCTAGAATGTTTTGAAAGTTTCAGAATGTTCCAGAAAGTTCTAGAATGTTCTAGAAATTTCTAGAATGTAAGGGAATCCAGGAGAATTAAAGGGAATATAAGGAAATCTCATAAATTGTAAGGGAATGTAGGAAAATATTTACAAGTCTAACGGAATCTCTTAAAACCTAGTTGAATCTAAGGGAAACTTCATAATATCTAAGGGAATCTAAGAAAATCTTGGTGAAATCTTAGAGTTTTTTTTAAGATTTTAGAAAGAGCCACAATAGAATGTTCTAAAATGTTTCATAATAAAGGTGTACAATATAAATCTTGAAAAAAAAAAAATGTTCTAGATGCTCAGGGCAAACGCCTCAGCCTAAAAATAGAAAGTGTTTTAGAAATGTTGCACAGATCCAAAATAGATTATTTTGGAAGGTTCTAAATGCTTATGGGTAAGCACCTCAATCAAAATAGAAAATTCTAAGAGAATTTAGGGGAATCTTCATGAATGCTAAATATAGTACATATAATATTGAAGAATATAGAGGAATCACAAGAGAATCTCAGTAGAATCGTTGGTTATCTAGAGCACGACAGGGCCTTGCACCGTAAGAACATGCTAAAACTGGAACAATGTGCCGTAGGACGCATTAAATTTCTTGTATATATATAATTATTCTATGTGTCCATGGGAAACGATGTACCCATGGATTGTTTACATATTCAAATCAATCTAGGCCGTCTATTTGGGGGCCAATGAGGTGGCACAGCTATGGCCTTAGGATCTACAAGGGGTCATGCATGGGGCATGCACCATGACTCTAGACCGTCGGATCAAGGGGGGAAGGCAAAATCATAGCCCTTGATTTTTTTAAGGAAGGTGCAAGGAAGGTCCCTAAAGGTGCTTTTTGGTGTAGCCAATCTCGGCCCTTGGATCAAAAGGGGGAGGAGAAATCTTGGCCATTAAGTTTTTTATTAAGTTGCAATTTATTTATTAAAGGAGTTGAGGTGGCATCCTCATTTAATAAAAAAGTAATGAGGTGGCACCAACATTTATGGAAGGAATTTCGAGGAAGCTTTTTTTTGTAAATATCTTCAAAGGCCTGTAACTTGCAACAAATGGGTCGGATGAAGGTGAGGCCTACGCTATTGGGTTCCTCTCATCGAGAGCTTTCTAATGAGTGGTGCTTTGATATTGTTTCGTCGTAGTTGAAGCAAATATGATCGAATACTAAGAATCTTCTTGGAATCTTGGAATTTTATGGAATCTATGGGAATTTAAGAGAATCTAGTGGAATCTTCATAGGATCTTAAAGAATGTAAATGAATCTCAATAGAATCTTGAGGAATCTATGGAAATCACAAGAGAATCTTTAAGAATCTAAGTGAATCTTTATAAAACCTTTAATCTTGAAGAACCTAGGGGAATCTTCATAGAATCTACATAGAAACTTGGGGAATCTAGAGGAATCTCAACAGAATTAGGGGATCTATAGAAATTTTAAGAGAATCTTAAGAAATGTAGCAGAATCTAAGCACATCTTCGTAAAGTCTTTGAGAATCTACGTGATCTTTAATGGAACCTTGGAGAATCTAGGGGAATGTACTTAGATCTAATGGAATCTAGGGGAATATACATAATATCTAAAGGAATCTACATAAAATTTATTTATAATCTTAGAGAATCTAAAGGAATCTTTGTAGAATATTAAGAATCTAGAAGAATCTTTGTGGAACCTTGGGGAATCTTTCACATTGGATGTGTTTTGCAGGGGAATCTTCATAGAATCTATGGGAATTTAGGAGAATCTACATAGAATCTTGGAGAATCTAGAGAAAATTTGGGTTTAATCTTTTAGAATCTAGGGCAAACTCAAGAGAATCTTGAAGAATCTATGAGAATATCAAGAGAATGTAGGGAATCTAAGGGGATCTTCATGAATTCTTCGAGGATCTAGAGAAAAATTTTCTAAGCCTTGAAGAATCTAAGAGAATCTTTATAGAATCTTCACTGGATGGCTCAAAATTTGTACACTCCCTCATAGTATAAGAGAATCTTTATAGAATCTTTATTAGATGGCTCAAAATTTGTACACTCCCTCATAAGACAATCACTTGTATATATATATATACAAGTTTTTGTACTATCAATGGGTCTATGAGAAATGATTTACTAAGATTGGAGAATAAAATTCAAGCTTAAAAAGTTCAGTATCTAAAGTTGAGTGTCAAAATTTAACTTAGAAGAACTTAGAAGAACTTAGTTGAGTCTTCCTCTTAACATATAGTCATAGGTAAATCCCAATTTTTTTTGCTCAAATCGAATTCAAGTATAATAATCCATTAATTTATTAGCATCATATGTTGAAGTAATAATATCTTTAATGCGCAACTTGTTTGAGATTTTTACATTCTCAATTGTCCCGTAAGACAAATGGAAGTATCCATCTAATCCAAAGTCATGATGTTTTAAGCTAAATCTCTTGCCTAGTAGCCATTAGATGAAGCACACCATTGTTTATTAGAATTTCTAGCAATCAAACGTTCACCACTATTTATTAGAACTTCTTCGTTCACAGAATAAGAATGATTCAGTGCCAGTGGAAGTGCAATGCTGAATTCACAGAATAAGAATGATTCAGTGCCAGTGGAAGTGCCATGTTGAAAGCTTGTTTTCCAATCCATAATGGTCCTCCTTTTGGAATCTTCAAATTGTTGGAATTGGTAAATTTTTTGCACTCCACATCAACATTTGAGACATTGTTGAAACTTATCATTCCACATTTAATATTTTGCTAGATTAAATCTAGCTCCAGATATTATTTTTCTCAATAGCAAATTCCATGATACATAGTCCCATCTGGCAACCACTAAATTGGACGCAATAACTCTGATACTTTTGCCCTAGCTTTCACTGATTGCGGAGATCACACTAAGAGGTCCATTGTTGTTGTCTTTCTTTCTTGAGTCTTAAGTTTAAATGGAATCAGAGAATGTTTGTGAATGGAAGGCAATCTGTTATCAAAAGTAATATCACCATTACAGAGTTCTCGGTGAAGATTTTATCAAGAAAGTTGAAACTTGAAGTTAGCTTAAGGAGCAAGGTCAAGTCGAAAAGCGAAGCTAAACTAAAACAGTCGACCTAAATGAATAAGTCAAAGTCAAACCTTTCGTCAAAGATTGATTTGTAGAAACCATTCTACCAGTCTGCAAACTCAAGTGTACAGTGTCAAGAACAATTTGACAACTTGGTGAGTGTCAAGCCACACAACTCCAATGTACATAAAAAACTCACCAACCTCTCCTTCCGTAGTAGGCCTAGGCGCCGGAAGCAAGAAAGAAGAAAAGATATCGGCCTATCCCCATCACAAGAGGGCCATTAGATTTTGCTGCCACCTACCACCGCATCACACAACATTTAATGCGATCAATATACCTGGCTAGCCAAGAATAAATGCCCCATTTAATGCCCCAATTCTGCCACCATTAAATCACCCTCCCATGACATTCGATGGCTAAGATATCACCTGCCATATAGCTTCATATAATTTCATAATTGCCTCAGTAGAGGTGGGAAGCATGTGGATCTGAAACCTATAGAGTTCAAATCACTATTACGTCCAACATTCAATAATGTGAGCTACTTTAGTAACAAATTTGTGTCAATTTGAACATGCAAGATTTGAATGCAGGATTCTACCTTTTAAAAGTGACAAATCCATGGTCAAACTCTGGTCAAACCCTCCTCAAAGCCATGCTGAAAATCCCAATCAAACCTAATGCAATTTTTCAAAGTTGGGCCAGTGTGAACTGCAGTCATTTCCTCTAGTGGAATTGAGCATTCAAAAATAAAGAATAAAAGTGTCAATCTTAGTTGGTGTTTATAGATTGTGTCCTAGGTACTTAGTTATAAGAACATGTAAGTTTTTGAAAATTGCTTGATGGTTATCTTTGAGTTTTAGAATCTAGAGTATGCATTCTAATTGAAGAGTACAAAATATCAGTAGCTATTTATTTATGGCTAGAATTGCTCCCAGATTTTTCCGTTTCTACTGTTTCTATTCAATAATTCTAGGATACAATTTCCAGCAAAAGATTTGAGAAAGATTGAAGCAGCAAAGTCTGCATCAGAAAATCCAGGTGTGTGTTGCATGGTCCAATTTGCAAAGCAGTGAAGTTGGACCATCTCCCAAAGTCCCACTTTCCCTTCACCTTCTCTACATTTCAATATTTGCGAATGACCGAAGACATCCAACCTTGAAATTGCCACCTAATGATCGAAATATTAAAGAGATAAGAACGAGTAACACACATTGCCATAACAATAGTTATTTGCCCATGACCATTGTGAAAATAGGAATGCTAATGTCAACTCTTTCCAGGAAAAAGTTTTTTGTGCCCCTTTGTCAGCCTGAGCAACTGAGTTGAAGACTTCTTTCCAGCCTCAAAGTTAAAGGAAATGCTTAAAGGGATGCCAAATCATCTCAAACGAACTTTGTTTCTGCCTTTTGAATATTTATACCATATTTACATTTGGTAGATAGCAGGTCATTCTCATAAATACCACAAAAAAACTTCATCATTTTACACACAACAAAACATTGATAAAGCTCTCAATTTTTCTCCTGTGTGTACATAAAATGAAGCGTACCTCAGCGAGTACGAACTTATGAACAGAGAATACAAAAGCTGTGGCTGTGAATCATAAAATTCGTCAATACAATGTGTAAAGCCAAACCCTATGATGTTTTTTGCGGAAGAACACCAACAAAGAGAATGCTCATGTCCTGCAAATCACAGCAAGCAAAACATGATCCGTGTATGAATTCTTGCAGCAATGAAACATGGACAGAGATACCTCTTTGAAATAACTGCTGCAAGCAACAATACAATGAGACCAAACCCTATTCAATGATGATAAGATGAGCATCAAGCACAAAATGAAACAGAAAATTGTGGAAAGAGCTTACAAAAGCGTGGCATCCGTGACTTTTAAGCTCAGATTGTCAACTAAGATGTTGAAATGGCCTGCACAAAATCCATTCGTCCTCAGGGTCTATGCACTTTTATAAAGCAATTGTATGCAACTTGATCAAGGGCAATAATGACCAAATGCTTCAACAGAGTCTTGTTCCATAGTAAATATGGTAACTCTCTAAGAAGAGGTCGATCATAGTATTTTGGGCTGCCCAGGCCTGATTTAATGTTGTCAGAATCAGTGTTTGCCACATTTTTCTAAAGTAGAGGCAAACAGTGGAAAGAAAAAAGCAACCACAAGACGCAACATCACAAAACCAGCAAACTCAATGGCACCTGTTATTTGCTAGGATTCAAGCTTCCTGCATAAGTTCCGCTGCATGTTCCGGTGCAGAATTAACATCTTCACGTAGTTGAGTATAAATTTATGAGCATGCTCCTTTGGAAAGTCATCTCCTTTAGAAAATGAAAGTCATCTCCTTTAGAAAATGCGGCTCAGTTCTAATTAAATCAGTCTTCATCTCCTCATACTTCTTGCACATTGCACAATAGACAATAAGTAAATAAATTGGGCAACTAACATGAAAACATGACTAGAAACAAACCTTAGACATAAGATCCAAAGGCACTGCAAAATGCCCGTTATTCTTTAACATCTCCAGAGCACTGCAAAATGCCTGCAATAACAATTTTATTTCAATAAGCAATGATAAAAATTACTGCTGAGAAAGAGCATACACAGTCTACCTGCAAGAGAAAATCCAGTTTGCTAAGATGAAGATGATCGCTCGTGTTAGAGCCCACTGTATTTGAAAATGTTAGTTTTGCATGAACAGGCACAATCTATAAGGGAATCGTAAATTATCTGGAAGTTAAAGCAGAGTGCCTACAGAGCTTTGGATTCTGCTAATAGGAGACAAAACAGCAAGTGACTTCGACAATGAATCCGCAGCTCTGTCGGCTTAAAAACGTTCCCCTAAGTATGCAGCCGTGTAACAGAAGTAGTCCTGCTTTTTTTCCTGCAACAGATGCAACCAAACCTGGCCGTCATCTTCAAGGGCCACAAAAAACCTCAAAAGATTGCCTCCTTGGATCAACCTAGGTCTCAGCGGCCAATACAGCTAAATCCGGCAGCATGAGAGTGTTAAGCATTCCGGAATGTCAGAACCAGAAATAAAAGAACAGTGCTCTGCTTCTGCACCTCTGTGCAACCCATCCTTTGCTACAAACACCACCGGTTTCAAAGTGCTCCTGTGCGGTGCATGGAGTGGTCGACAGTGAGCCCGCTTCAGGGAAGCCATGACGATCAGGTATGGCGGAGTGGGGCGGGATTGAAGCTTTTGCGATGCCACCTCATCAAGTGCGTGCAAACGTGCAATGCAAGGATCTCTCCGTAGACCTTTTAATCAAACGTTTTAATCAAACGGTTGAAATTGACCTGTGTATTAAGGGCTTTAATAATTTTTGAATATTTTTAGCAGGGTTGCCTAACCCCCCCTGCCCACTTTCCTGCAATTCTAGCTATACCACGTGTCGTGCCACGTCACCTAAAATTATTTTAAGCCGTCCGATTCACTAATTTTGAATCCTACGGTTAAGGAAATTAGAAAACCTAAGAAATTCTCTGCCGTGCCTGTGGCAAAAAAAACAGGCATTCGGATGCAGTTTCGTCGCTAACCACGTCGTAGCCCAGCGGCTTGTCTTCGTTCATAATAATCGGATCCGGCAGACCCGAGCTGGGCGTCTTGGGCGCCATCGGTGAGACCAGATCTGCTATTAATTGCGCCATTATTTTCTTCTTCATCCTCGTAAAGGTTTCCATGTCGTTCCTGTCTCCCATTCCTAATGCACACTTATTTCACTTCGAGTTTGCACACTTATCATTCAAGGAGACTTCTGCATCCTATTGCCATAAGGTGCCATAAGGTTTGTTGGATGGAGACATTGCACCACTAGAGAGCCTCGTTATGTAAGCTCCTGCTTCGCTTTCTAGGTATGTGTTTTCCAATACATTTTTTATCTCTAGTTGTTAGTAGAGCACCTACACAATACAATTTAAGCCTATCTCTGTGCAGCAAGACCAAATGCATCGTTTGACATCTAGCATATCCAGCATTCTGCATAATCTCTTCTGTTCCAACTCTCCCAGGGTTTCATTATGTTCATCATTTGAATGACATGATGGAGCTTAAAATTAGTGCTCCATTTTGGCACTGGCATCTGATTATTGGCAGTGAATTGCCTTGCCAACAGTTCGACATATTATTTTCAGCAAGAAGCTCCATTTCGGAAGAGCCATCTTGCAAAATGATAAATTCTACTCTCATAGTTGTCCGGGTTGAATCAAGCATGGATGTTGAATCATTCTTAGTTGGGCTAAGAGATGGGGCTGACCATCTTCAAACAAAGTCTTGTGAGGATATGTTCGCTTGAACAAACTATTTTATGTACCTTGGCCGTTGCATGCATTTATTTGGGAAGTGGCACCATCGCCCATGCATTCCGAGGTCTTGGTTGTTGTAGGGGCATTCGGAGGTTTTGGTTGCTTGAGGCTTGTCGACTTGTTGCTCTTGATTTCGTTGCTAAGATGTAAGCTTCTAAATTTCTTCTTCTCATCATCTTCAGCCGCCATGTGTACTTGTATGATCATCTTCAAGTTCATCATCTGAAAGTTTTGTCTCATTCTCATCATCACTGCGCCAGCGCGGTATGCTAGTATGACAGGTTTTCAAATTCTTGATCCACGATGCCAATAGGTACTCTAGTATGATGATTGTCAAATTCACTATCTAAAAGTTTTGTCATCATTATCACTGCAAGAATGAAGAGAAGATGAGGGACAATTTCTACTAGTATCATCATTTAAGGCCCCCGAACTTGCTACCCGCTTAATCCACGGTCTTTTATGTTAGCTCCCAAGCTAATGTTTGTATAGGTAGTGGTTTCTTGGAATGCTAGAGTTTTCGGTGCCTCCAAATACTTCAAGGGCGTTGTTCACTTGGCAATAATGTACGTTGCTTTTTGTGCGTAGGGTGTTCTTGCCCAAACTCCTATCCTAATAGTTATTACACAAAGAAAATTCAACAACTGCACGGGAATGACTTGTACATGTTGATAGAGAGATTCATATGCAAAGCTAATGGCCAAAGTTTTAAGCTATGGACAAAAGTTATTTTTGCCTCTTTGCATTTTAGAGCTTTCTTATCATAAATATATAATGCTGATGATGCTATAAAGTCCAGCCTTTCAAAATAAAGTTGGATGTCCTACTTCATGTGATTGATTTCAATATTAACTCTCGTGTGATTATTGCACGATAAGCTACCAGGGCCAAGTTCCAGAAAGTTTATATATGCAGCAATCCGTGGGAAATATGGTCTTCCATAAGTTTATTACTACTCTAGGATGAAAAGTTGCTTGTATGCATCTTAAAAATATTGCATGCCTAACTGTTAGTTGGACTTCTGTGCTGTTCTTTTCCTATTTCACTATGAGCAAGAGTGTCTAACTTGGGCCCGGATTCTTTTGTTGTAGTTATGTCATCTGTGAGTGGTATTAAGGCTGCACATCCGGCTTTCTCACATGGTAACTATTCTGCTTAAAATCTAGACCTCTGCAGCTTGAGTCAAACTCTCTCATGTTCAGTAATTTCTTGATCTGCAACTTTGATAAGCTTTGGTTATGACATGACCTTTTAAAAGAGATAATAGACCATGCCTTGTACTCTGTGAAAAACAGCTGCATTTCAGATTCAAATGCAGCCCAAATGGCACAATATTCTAATCGTTATCTCAATCTCAAGCTCATGAAGGAAATTCTATCACAATGTCTGCAACAAATGGACCCTGGACATTGAATGGAACCATCATCAATGAACTTATTTAATGTAAACTTCCATCTTTGGGGACCTATCCTTGTCTAGCTATGTATAACAGTGCTAAATCATGTCGAGTAAGTCAATTTATCTCTCCTTGGAGACATCAAGCTACTGCACTTCTGGAAAATATTGAGAAGAAAGTCCCTTCGTGGTCGATGCTCCTGTATGTAAGTCTTATCACTTGAAATATGGTTGTAAGGGTGAAGGTGCTATACTAAAATGGTAGTATTTAGTGATGTGAGACCAAGTAGATATACATTCTTTCTTTATCTTCTAGGAGCAGGAGGGTTGCATAGTCTCTAATGGTCGAAGTCTAATGCACCCATACAAATTCATTGCATCTTCCATGAAGATTGGTATGATGATGTTTGTACACCATATAGTTGGAGAGCCACAATAGGGCATTCCATTGGCATATCTGCAATAATTGTAGAAAGGGTCTACACCATGTATAAGCTTGCAAACTCCCCCTTTTTTGTAGTTTCAGAGGATTGTTATTATAGTTTCATTTTAGCCCATTACATTTAATAATATATAGACATTCCACCATTCTCGCCTTCAAATTTTGATGGTCAAAGTTTGTTAGAATAGGTAATAACTGGATGAGCCACCATGTCCGTTCTCAGTTGTAACACGATTCAGCTGATTTTATAACACCAGCATCAAAAGGTCAATAATTTAGAGCTTTACTTCAGTCTATGTAAATAAGTTGCATGTTAATCATATCCAGATGCTATATTTCAGTTAATCAACACATGCGAGGGTCCTCAAAGCTCTGATCAGGTTGCAAAAGAGAACCATGTTATTGGATGGTTATTCATTGATAGCAGTGGTCAAGGAAAAGATATGGAAGTTGATCTCATTTACCTGCCTATCTTAGTACATAAGAGTTGACAGCCGCCATCCAAAATCATGCAAATACATATAGCAATTTAGAATGTGATTTTGGGCCTCAATCATGCAAAGGTAATGAGCCTCGTTTTCTATTGCAGCTGGCTCGGAACTTCCATTCTATCTGCTAATGTCTCAATAATATTGAAAGAAAAATATATCTTACTTCTGTTATGGCCAGAAGACCTTGCAAGGAAAGAATTATTCCAAGGCATTGATCTAGATTCTTTTATGCATTACTTCTGTTATGGCTAGAAGACCTTGCAAGGAAAGAATTGTTCCAAGGCATTGATCTAGATTCTTTTATGCATTACATTCAAATTATTGCAGATTCAAAAAGCATGTGGAGGACTTAGGGGATCCCTTTCTTACTTTGTAAGCTCTAGTTAGACATTACATATATTGAGAAAAAGGAGAAGAATAAAAGGAGACATCAGCTAGTTATTTCATTCTGCAGAATGGTTGTCGCAAATTTTTCACATAAATCTGTAGCATTGACATCTAATGAAGTCGTTTCGAATTACCACGAAAAAAAAACCAAACCGAACCCGACTGCCTAGCCTTCTTCCCAACCCTGCAGTTCTGCTAGTTTTTTTTTTAAAAAGGGGAAACAATATGACATGGTGACACCTCTTAAGTTGGCATTTATTTCAGTGACTTTTAACCAACGGCTAAGATTAAATCTTAAGATCCAACGGCTCAGCTCAAAAGCCCCAAATAAGGGTGGCTTTATCTGGGCCGTCGATCTTGCACATTCAACGGCTGAGATCAATCTCTACATAACAAGGGGGCTTAGATAATGACGAGGTGGTTGCATTAGGACCGTTGATTTCACATTCAATGGTTGTGATCAATCTCTACATAACAAGGGGGGTGCTTAAGTAATTGTATATATACAAGAAATTTATCGCGGCGGCCTTGGCCGCCGCGAACATTTCTCTTTCCTAACTCCTCTACATTTGGGAAGTAATTTTTAGAAAAGCAGCACCCAAGCAAACAATTTACAATGAATGCCTGTCGGTTTAAGAAGACACAGGATTTGACATGTGAGCCATTGCCGTAACAACCATGGAGTTGTCTATGGAGTCTATTAGATATGGAGTTTCGGTTCATAACAACCATGGTATTCCCACTATCGAGTATCTAACCAACAATGAGAAACATAACAAAGGCCTTGTCTAAACATTTATCATTTTTACAGGTTTTGCTCGAATGGAAATGAAGTTAGTAATGTTTAAAACTAGTAATGTTTAAAGAAAGCTATGGGAAGGGCTTTAATGTGTTTGTTAATGTAATTTTCCAATCCTGGAAAGGCATTTCTCCAGGCCAATATCAAAGTTATCTAAGCAAAATGAAAAAGGGGCTAAAATAAATCAAGGGAGCGGATCATAAAGAAAAGGGGGTCGACACTAAGAAAAATACTACCGGTGTTTCATTGTAAGATAGCCAAATACTTCAATCCCGCGTTTCATTGTAAGATAACCCTTCCTTATCGGACTCTTGTATGGAAAGGGAGAGTGCTTTTTTTTTGCTTATCATTACTAGAACAATACTGATAATTAGTTATCAGTACTGGAGGAGTACTAATAACTAATTATCAAGATTCTCTCAAAGATCATAACTAATTATCAAGTATTCTCCAAGAATTATCGATCTTCGATAACTAATTATCAATGCTCCTCCAAGATCTTGATAACTAATTATCAGTACTTAATTAGCAGCTTGATAAGGCGGTTATCGGGTCGTCGCTTCTGATGTCACCTTTGATAACCGCCTCGGCAGTTATCAAACGACGATGACTGGCCCTAACGCCTCGCCTAACGCGGTCCAAAATGCATGGTTTCGGCCGTGACGCCCCTCGCCGGTATTTTAGTCGGGCCGAGGCCTACCTTGCCAAAACACCGGCCTCGGACGCGGCCTACCGCCACGATTTTTTTAATAACAGCCTTAGCTAGACCGATAACCTTACCTTTGCCCTTTGATAGCAAAATGTCAGGTCGTCATTATGTATAACCATTCTCCTCTTTCATTTGTAGCTTTTAGGGTGCTTGCCTTGTAGGTTGTAGCGTTGTAGTGTTATGGGTATTCGGAGGTTCCGGTTCTGGGTTTGGAAACATGTTTAAGGAGGAGGACGCAGAGGCGGAGGAGCAGGAATTAGGTCAGGCCGTTGGATCGTGGAGGCAGGAGGAGCGGAGCATTTCCGAAGGGTCGAAAGGAAGCGAGGGTTTGGGCCAGGGAACGAACCAGGGAGAAATCATGCGGGAGAAGCCCGCCCAGGTCTGGTCGTGGTAATCTTGTTGAGAATACATTCTCCTTCACAAACCTTCTGCAGAGCCCCTTGAGTCAAAACGCCATGTATACTCCAGCTCCACCTCCGGCTCAGGCTCAGCATAGTCTGCACTCTCAGCAGAACTATTCCTTCCATCAGCAGAACTTAATTATTTGTATGATCTTCAGCAGAAGACCGAATTCTGATAGTTCAGCCGTGTTGCTTTGAATATGTAGATAAAGTAGTTCCGCTTCATAAGAATCCGTTCTTTAGCGATGCATGCTCTGAAAATCTTCCAGTTACTTAAAGCATACTTCTTGGTTACTAATGCAAACTCTGTAGCTGAAGAAAACTCTATGAAAACTCTGGAGATCAAGAATAAAAGGGAGATCTTACCTGAGAAAATGAAGAAAAGGGGTTTCCGTTTGGCTATGGCTTAAGGAAGAGAGGGATCACAGCTATCGTTTGCACAGCTATGATAGAGCTATGGAGCTTCACCAACGCCACTGGGGTTCAAGAAATTTTCTGTGGAAACTCCCTGCCGCTGCCCCAAGCCCGTTGCTTCTAAGGCGACAGAAAAAAAAAAACAGTTGGACCTCGAAGCTTCTGGTGATGGCGGTGCTCAGATGCACACGTGGCATGCTCCACCGTATTTAGATTGCGGCGCAGAACAAAAAGAAAGGAAAAAGAAAAATTATAAACTGATTTATATATGTTTTGATAACAGATATATATATATATACAAGTTTTTGTACTATGAGCGGTTGCACTATGAGGGACTGTACAAATTCGACTAGAAGCCAAATGCAATGCCATCCAACGAAGATCCTATAAAGATTCTCCAAGATTCTCCAAAGACTCTAGAAAAATTTCCCTAGATACTATGAGATTCCATCAATGTTCGCTTATATTCCCCAAGATTCGCAGATCATTCCTCGAGGAATTGTACAAATTCGAGTAGAAGTCAAATTTAAAGTCATGCGATGAAGATTCTATAGAGATTCTCCAAGATTCCACCAAGATTCTCTAGATACTCAAAGATTTTATGAGGATTCCCTTAGATTCCTTTAGATTCTTAAAGATTCTCTTGAGATTCCCCTATATTCCCAAAGATTATCCTAAGATTCCTCAAGATTCCATGTAGATTCTTCAAGATTTTCTTAGATTCTATGAAGATCCCCCTATAGAACACACCTAGTGTCAAAGATTCCCCTACATCCCCTTGGATTCCCCCTAAATTCCCCAAAATTCCATAAACATCCCCTAGATTCTTAAGGTTCTACAAAGATTCCCCTAGATTTTCAAAGATTATCTGAAGATTCCTTTAGATTCCCTAAGATTCTATGTAGATTCTCCTAGATTCCCTTAGATTCTATCAAGATTCCACTACATTCTCTAAGATTCCATAAAGATTCCCCCTGATTCTCAAACATTTTTTGAAGATTCTCTTAGATTCCTCTATATTCGTTTGATTTCCATAGATTCGTTAAGATTCTCTTGACATTTCCCTAATTCCAAAGGTTATCCCAAGATTCCTCTAGATTCCTTTAGATTCTTAAATATTCTCTTGAAATTCCCTTAGATTCCCAAATATTATCCTAAGATTCCTCTAGATTCTCCAAGATTCCATGTAGATTCTTCTAGATTCCCTTAGATTCTATGAAGATTCCCCGTAGAATGCACCCTCTTGTCCAAAGATTCCCTAGATCCCTTGAAATCTCCTGGCGATTCCCTAAGATTCCACAAAGATCCCCTAGATTCTTAAGGTTCTATAAAGATTCCCTAGATTTTCAAAGATTATTTGAAGATTCGTTTAGATTCCCCAAGATTCTATGTAGATTCTTATAGATTCCCTTAAGTTCTATGAAGATCCCCTTAGATCTCTAAGATTCCATCGAGATTTCCCTCGATTCTTAAACTTTTTTGAAGGTTTTTTTAGATTCCCCTAGATTCCTTAAGATTCCCTTGAGATTCCTTTGATTTTCAAAGATTATCCCAATATCTCTCGAATTCCCTTAGATTCTATGAATATTCCCTCTAGATTATCCAACATTGCACGGAATGATGCCAAACCACTACTCATTGGAAAGCATTTGATGAGAGGAATCCAAAGGTGTGGGTCCCACTTTGATCCGAGACCTCCACCACAAGATAAAGTCGTTTGAAGGCGGCGCAAAAAAGGAAGCTTCCAAGAAAGCTTCATAATTAATGAGTTGCCACCTCACTATCTTTTTATTAAATAAAGGGTGCCACCTCACCTCTTTAATATAAGAAATTCTAATTTAATAAAAAAATGAATGGTTAGGATTTATCCTCCCCCCTTTGATCTAACGGTTAAGATTGCTTGCACCAAATCCACTTTTAAGGAAGCTTCCTTGCACTTTCCTTATAAAAATTAAGGGCCATGATTTCTCCTTCCCTTTTGATCTGACGGCTTAAAGACATGGTGCATGCCCCTATGCATGCCCCCCATCATATTTCTATGCCTATGCATGACCTCTCCCATGAGGTGGCGGCATCATGGCCTTCCATTTCCAATTGGACGGCTGGCATTAATCTCTATATAGCATGGGTACATCCTTTCCGGGGACACATAGAATAGTTTTATATAGGTGTGGGTCCCACTTTGATCCGAGACCTCCACCACAAGATAAAGTCGTTTGAAGGCGGCGCAAAAAAGGAAGCTTCCAAGAAAGCTTCATAATTAATGAGTTGCCACCTCACTATCTTTTTATTAAATAAAGGGTGCCACCTCACCTCTTTAATATAAGAAATTCTAATTTAATAAAAAAATGAATGGTTAGGATTTATCCTCCCCCCTTTGATCTAACGGTTAAGATTGCTTGCACTAAATCCACTTTTAAGGAAGCTTCCTTGCACTTTCCTTATAAAAATTAAGGGCCATGATTTCTCCTTCCCTTTTGATCTGACGGCTTAAAGACATGGTGCATGCCCCTATGCATGCCCCCCATCATATTTCTCCCATGAGGTGGCGGCATCATGGCCTTCCATTTCCAATTGGACGGCTGGCATTAATCTCTATATAGCATGGGTACATCCTTTCCGGGGACACATAGAATAGTTTTATATATATAATGATATATATATACAAGTATTTGTACTATGAGGGGGTATATGAAGTTGACTGAAAGCTACAACAAAGAAACCAAAGCCGGAGTTGTACTCGCAGCGAATACCTGCTCAAACTCCGAGTCTGTTGGCTCCATTTTTGTCAAACCTCTAGGTCAAACTCTTAACTAGAATGCTGATCAAAGTACTGTCAACTCTCCCTACAGGAATTTGTCGTAGTTTCCTTCTAGATGTTATCATCAAGGATATTTTATTAACATTTATGAAACTTATGTATAATGATTTCCCGTGTACTTTATTTCATCCAAACCCTAGAAAGGCAATAATATATGGCCATTGGCTATTGACATATAAATCATATTTCAATAGATAGATAAACAAAGAAATACTATGGAACGGAACTATACATAATGCAACTCTGGGTCATTTTGAACTCGAGACATTAGCTAGTGTGTAAGATTAGACTCTGGGACAAATGAGTCTTGGACCTAAGATCCACATGAAGATAATAATAAGCTTTCTTTGTTGTATGGCCATTTTGGCCAACAAATTTGGGGGATAATAGCATCTGATTTCCTCTAGCATGTCCGTGTTTATTTCTTATATTACATAAAAGTTCTCGTTAAATTGCTCAATATCGGGTTTCACTAAAATAGTCATCATCTACATTTTCAATCTACCCTTAACACTAAAGAGTCAACACTTCAGAACCTTGAAACCCTAAATATGTTAATCAATTGAACATTTCTTTACAGGAAAATGTTGTTCCTTTTTTAGGACAATGATAACCCAATTTATTCAAAAAAAAGTTCAATCCATTTGCTAAAATATTGGTGTTGACATTATTAGTGCTGGAAAATCAAAATGAAAAGTCGCATTACACAAGTCTGCTATGAGAGGCTTATAGTGACATAATCTTTATTGGACGATGCATGTAAGCCTTTCTTTCTTTCTTTCCATTTAGTATAGGTTATAGTTTTGGGCTTTTAAGTTGTGCAATAGTAATTCGAACTATTGCCCTTCTTTTGTGTTTTGCAATTTAAAAATTGAAATCGTATTGTAATAGTTATTAAGGTGTTATTTCAAAGGAAGTGCCATTTGGCCGTGGTATTTCTTGCACGTTGGTCAAGTGATGCTTAGGCATCTAGACAACATTATTTTGCCCCGGCATTTGCTTGAATCTTGCTCTAAATTGAACAGGTGCAATTTGCATATGTCAATAGTGTGCATCCCTAAAGTTGGCATATTATGAGTTGTATTTTCATCCCTCTAGTGGGTATGTTATGAGCTCTTTTAAAGTTGTTTGCGTGATCTATTTATGGGAATTGTGCAGTAATGGTGATTTTTTAAAAAACAAATGAGGGGTAAAACTATAAACACTTGTTCCTATGACATTCTCAGCAAACATTAATGCTTTTTTGAGCCTTTACCCCTATTCTTTTTGCAAACTGCCATCCCATGGGAACCACTGGAATGGATCTTAACTTTTCTGTCTATGAATAAAGAGTTTGAATGCACATGCTCACCCTTGTGCAAACGATGCTAAGCAAACGATGCGTACAGAATCTCTAGAAAAAATGAACAGTTTAAATTGCAAGGTAACCTTCAATTGTTTGGTTTGCTCCGTAGCTCTAGCAACCTTCCTTAAAGCACAGCTTTCACTCATTTCCAGCTCACTACATTTCGTCATGAGCTCCTTGTAGGTTCTACAAAACACGACCAAAAACATATGTCTCCTTGTAAGTCCTACAGAGGTAGAATAATCAAAGAAAGATTACCATAAGTCACGTATAAGCAGAGTAAACAGTAATACTTTTAGTTCATTTCGCATGATTGTGACCTCCCAAGTTTGAGGAACTTCCACTTCAAAGCATGAACCACAGTAAAGCAACATGTCCTGAATGCTAATAACATATTGCAACTAGAAATGACCACCTGGTCCAGTTGGCTCATTCAAAAATAGCAATCCCTGAGAAATCGAATAAAAGCGGAGGAAAGAAGGTGGTCCATATAGCTTCTTTTTCTCAAGATTAAAGTAATGTCTATGAAAACCAGTTGGGTCTATGACACCAATTATTATAGCATTTGTAAAGCTAGGGGCACATTGCAATAGAGATAGAAGCAAATTGCAGCATTGACAATTAGTCTCTGTTTTCTGGCTGCTGGTTCAAAGAATGACTGATGCCATTGCCGGTCTTGTTCTCCCCTTTTAAAGCACTATTTAAGTTTCTTCTCACAGACATTTCTTAAAGTAAGAATTTATTTCTATCTTCTTGATTCCAGCAAATCAAAAAAAAAAAAGTGCATGTTTCATAATTTCTACAAATACATTATGATGGGAAACGCAATTGACTAACCAAATGTTCACTAATCTGATATGCAACAGTAGCCCATTCAGCATTAACTTTTCTGGAGTGACCTCCAATACTGATCTTTCCTGAGCTTATTGCACTCCTTGAACTTGGAGCGGGATCTTTAAAACATGAAAGCATCTCTAACAACCACGCATGATGTTCCTTCAGGTCATTATCCTACATACAGAAAGTCCACTTTATTTAACGAATATGGTTAAGCAAACAATAAGAATACACTTCAACAATGTTTATGTAAGGTAAATCGTGGGCCTAGTATGAAAACGACAGCCAGGGGGCATGCCGGCCCCAGAGATGATGATGCTTGAGAGATGATACCATCTCTTCTTCCTATTGGAACATCCCAATGAGGACCACTCCACCATAACTATGCCCCGCGGCTTATCATTGAATGTATACACAGAGACCATGATCACAGAAAGTATCACCTGCACATTTTTGCTAAAGGATAAGCTCCTATGCTGCAACAGTAACCTATTGTGCATCATTGGAAAATTGCAAAGTTCATGCCATCTTTACTATAACCTGCTGTAAAGAAAATTAAGCAAGATAACAATTGAGCTCTTGCTTATTTTTACAATACCATTTCTTCATGCATCAGATTGATAAATGGAAGTGTAGTCTATGATGGATCGAAATGCCATATCGCCCATTTCATTACTTTTCCTGTGCAAAGATCTAACACATCCACAGACAAGTCACAAAACTTAACACTTTAAACCATAGAGACTCTTTTTGAGTTTACATAGTAAGTTCTCTGCCCCTGTTTATCAGATCCAGGAGGCTGTTATGTGTACAGCTACTCATGAAGTTTGAATGCTTGGGGAGAGTTCTTATTTATCATTGCTCTTCTTTCAAGACAACTACCAAACAGTACAGAGCACTTTTCCATTCTTATTATAAATAGCAACTGCTATTTCTTACCATAACATCAAGTCATAATTATTGCTCATATCCTTATGGACAGAGGAACTTGTCCATATAAAAAAAAGAATCTTTTTTAACCTTTTAATCTAGTTAACCATTAATAACAACTCTGTAACCTTCACTAAGGCCTTCCTGCTTAGCAACTACAGCTGTGGTATAAAGAATATGGCCAAGGATATCTTTGTGCCTTTCCTCTGCCTGGACATTTGCCAAATGGCTCTTAGTTCATTATCATGGCAGGAAACAAAGGGCCTCTAATGGCCTCAAACAAGCGGCTTAATTTTGACACATATGTTAAACCTTAAGTTTGACATTGTAACTGTGGAAATGCAGAGAACATACAGATATCCTTGTCATCATTTTCCAAATGCTTTAATGATTATCATATGCAAATGATCTCTATTGTAAGCATGGTGCATGAGAAGTTCCTCTAGATGCTTGTACTATGTTTCCGAGGACCCAAAAACGTACCTTTGAAAGCTGTGTCAGTCCATCTCTATGTTTAGGGATCAAAATGATGTGCGTTGGAGCCTGAGGTGAAATGTCCCTGAAGGCCAAAACCTGCCAAAAAAAATTTAAGGACGGTCCCAAAGCTCAAGAAACCAGCAAGAATTGGATTGCTACCCATAAATCATCATTTAATACTGCAAGTTACATTGCACCAAAAGAAGCCAGCTTATACTTTGCAATGTCATTGAGGATCAAACCCCCGTTTAAACTAAACTAAATCTAAATCAGTATAGTTATTTCTTAAATGGACAGCAAGATGGAACATCTGATCACGAATTGGGCGCACCTTTTCATCTTCATAGACTACTTTGGATGGAATTTCCTTGGAAATAATCTTATCAAAACTGTAGATTTTGGAGAAGGTAAAAAAAATGAGGATGCCAATGATAGAAAAGGGAAACGCAAAGGGGAGAAAACCCACATGGTAGAGGCCCCAGTGTCTTTAATAATGGCAGCGGCATGCATAAAGCCTGCTCATCAGCAGCCATCGCCAAAGACCTGATTTGGTTCCCGATTATTCCCAGCCTCCTTCCTGCTTGCAATACCATTCTTCCTCTGTCATAAATTAAGGTCGAAAATCTTTAAAAATTCCTGTTCTCTTGTCCTAAATTATCCAGGATTGCTGCCGTGTATCTATTTGGGCATGTTGCACATAGATCCGACAGCTCCTCACAACCTGCAGATCTTTAGAGGTCTAGACAGAATGATCCTTCTTAGGTTAGCAGAAAATGAAGCAAGAAAAACCCACGACTCGGTCTGTTGGGAAATGAGCCAAATGCCGGATCGCAGAAGGAGCTGCACCATTCCCGAAAGCAATAAAAGAATGCTTGTACACAGCAGATATTTGTGTACAAAGGGGCGGAAGAAAGGGCCGAAACCTAGGTTAAAAACTAGATCTGTGTTGACACTTCACATCGACCTAAGCAGATGTGCTAGATCTTCATAGCATCAGTCGGACTTGTGGAATGCCACCACTAAAATCAGACAAAACAAAGATCAATTATGTGTTCCGTTGCTTTTTGCAATGCCGCGACATGCTTGTAAGCGCACAGGCTAGCAGTTTCATTTGTCCGCTCTAAAAGACTCGTAGCACCATCTCCATATTTGGCCCTGGATATGTAGAAGAGTCCAACAAATTGAGACCTTATGAAATGGATATTCTAAGCATTTATGATGCTTTATTATGAACATAAGAAGCAAGTCTAAACCTGGCATAAATTTGACGACCATTTTCATCTATTTCATCTATAGGTGGTCGTGTGATTAATATAATTTGAGATGAGCCTGGCAGCCTCTGTCACACAAAATTTCTAAGCTTGTTTGCCAGAATTTTCTAAAAAACATATTTCTGCTTCAAATACAATTTGAGAAAGATTGCTCTTGTATTCAGAGATTGGAACATGCTGGCGTGCATTTGACCTATCTGGAAGGGCACAATCATTTGCTCCAAAAAACACAGTCATCAAAGATATAGGTTTTGATGATGTCTGACAAAAAGAACATTACCTAAATTCAGGGGCAACAATGATACGGGAAAATAACATAATAAGCAGAGGGAGATGTAGAATGTTACTATTCCCAAAAATATTGACAGTGCAAAAAGAATTCGGATCAAATTGCAGATGCAAGAACAATGCAGGATTTCAATTCAAGATTACGAGTAATAGATTAAAGTACAATTTGAAAAATGATTTAGAAGTTGATATTGAGGACACGTACCAAGGGAAAGACTTCATTCAGCAAGCAAAGTGCCCATCTCGTGTTGTATCCACTGTATCCTCGGAGAAGCACATCTGCCTGAACTTAGATAAGTTTACACTACAATTTTGCAGCCTGCATTGACTCTGAAAAATCTGGAAAAGTGTTCTGAGCGACTCACCTTACGGGCATAGGTATGAGCAAGGGCAGCTCCCAAAACTTAAAGTCGAAGCGAATGTAAACAGAGTAGAGACAAAACCCAAATCGCCCCCGACGTCATACCTCTGCCATTGCATTCTTTAGTTTGCGCAGTGACTTGTCCCTATCTCCAATACATGTCGCAAGGTGCTCTTGTTCCAGTTTAAGATCTCCATTCATCGATTTCAATTGCATATCCAATGTCACCTGAACATCAATGGGAAAAAAAGATATTATCTTTCTTTTGCACCTGATCACCGACCAGTGATGCTTATACATACTTTATCAGCAAGATATTGATCCGAGTCAAGATTGTTGAGTTCATAATCTTCCTGCAATGGAAAAGATTATCAGTGCATATACATTGACAATTGCAAACGGCACCTGTTCGATAATGGAACACCTCAAGCCTACCTTCTTTCCCCACAATGACCAATGTTCTCTACCAAAAGCAGCACCTCCTGCTCGTTTGGAAAAGGCTTTAAGATTGGCCTCCATGCAACACATTGTTCAAAAGAAAATAATTTAGTAACCTGGCCATCGACTAGAGAAAAATGCAAATATTCCATGTCCCAGGGTCAACAACATTCTTCCTTAGGTTATTAAACATCTGTTAACATCTTTAGCAAAACCTACATGAAACTGAAGCAAGTTAACACGTGAACATCATATATTCATCTACACTCGCAACAATTGAATCAAACACTACAATTCTAGAACATATACACTCCTCAAATTTATCGATAGCAACCACAGTAGCAGCATATGATGGTGACAATAGCTTTAAAGTGAATGAGGCAAGACTCATCTAATGTGGAGCTATAGCAGAATGAAACATCAGTGGGCTTTCCTGTCTGTGGCATGCATTCCCCTTTAGTCTATCAGACATATCCAGACATTCCTCATGTGTGATGATGGTTAACTTACATAATATTATCAGAGACAAAGGGAACTAGATTGCATAAAGGAGGCGACTCACTTCAGTAGCCATCAAACATTACTTGCATACAGCTTCGTGTTTGCCTGCTCTTTGCTTGACGGATAATAAACCAGTAATCGTACGACTTCAAGTTCAAGATGATTAACCACTTCACAAAGCAACAGAAGCAAGTGCCTTGTCTGTAAGGATGAATTCCAATCATTCACACAGCATAGAAAACTAAGCAATAGTATACTTCATACATAGCAATTGACTACTTGTTAAATCAGGCTGTGCAGAAAGGTGTACCAACTGGAGTTGTACATTATAAGAAAGACAAAGGAGAACATACAAAGCTTGTCGGTTGCAGCTTTCTTCATCAACCACTTTGTCTGCAAACAAAATGACAGGTCAAACAAACGGAAAGGAACCAGAGAAAAAAAGATGCAATTGCAAAAACTTCAGAAGAACAGACCTATAATCATATGGAATCATCACAAGGACTCAACCAGCAAGAAAATTAAAAAACAAAAAGCCCACTCTATACTTTTGCAATGCATTGTTCCAGAATAGGATGGACATTATAGAATTCAGATATGCACCTCTGTGTGTATACACAACACCTTTTGGATTAGTTGTTGTACCAGAGGTGTAGTTCAGAGAAATAGGCTGCAGCTCATTGCTGTAGCAACTAGAAAATGTTGGATCTCCTACCTCTAAGAGCTTCTCATAATCAATTATAGTGTCTGCTTCCGTAAAGTCAACATGGGCATTTCCTAAATCAGCGATAACAACCAGAGCAGGCTTCCTCCTGCTCCATGTATATGATCTCTACAACAAATGATGCCAAAAACCCTGAGTTCTTTCAGCATGCCAACATACATAAAATAAAAAAAGAAGCTTACCACAATGGTTTACAAATCATGGCTGTATGTGGTGCAGATACAAAAATTTAGAAGACAAACTCTTTGTTCTTCAAATGAACCAGAATGGAAAAACTGCGAGAACTCTAGTGATATTCTACTATATGAGCTTCATCTTTATTATCGACTGTCTGTATACTGCAACCTGTCAATTGTTCACAGTTATTGCTTGTCTACCCACTTATTCCCAGAGAATAGATAATATCGGCGCCGCAGTGGTCTGGCTTAAATTCTGCTAGCATAACATGTGTAGTGTGCAGATTTTGTTGCCTTTGCACAGGAAACTTGCTTTTATGGGGTTGCTTGCTTTTAAGGAACATTCAGTGGGGCGCATGGCAATATGCATGTTGCTTATACCGCAATATTTATGCATGCCACAGCTTCAACATTTGACCTTGCTATAATAAAGTTGAGACCGCATATCCTGCTGCAAAAAATCAAACAGGAACATCTGCAAGCCATTCACCTATTTCTCTAAATTTGGAGCACCGTCTCCATGGATTTGATCTAATGGGATTTGTATTTCCAGATTCGATTTCAGAAGTATTGCATGCCAAACTAACAGGGAAACTCGAGTTCCAAGGGCATGTCATAGAACCATTGACAGATCAATAAAGGATATGGAATCTACACACAATGTAACTAATGACTATGAAATATGGACACACACAATATCTGGGGAAGTGCAACTTTCTGGAATAAACCTGAACCAGCCTTTTAAACACATCAATTCACGGGATTATTGTAGCTATTGAATCGATAAATAAGAAAAAGAAGCTTACCAATTGGGGTCGCTGTGAATGACATCCGGCTTCTACAGATTCAAAGCTCCAAAAGCTTAACCGGCAACTCAAAATCGTAGCTCGTTCCTGCAAGCGCAAATCTACAGATTCTTCTGCCCTAGTGGCGGTAGAAGATAATATTCTTATCAGAAAGGCCGGACCGACCAAGTTGAGTTTCCCATACCATCATTTCCATTGTCAACTGGCGACGTTATGAGCAACATCGACAATCACAGTGGCGGCAGGAGCAGAGGATGGGGCTTTTTTTTATCACATTCCTACGGTAATCACCGATGATCTTTTATCCGAGTGTAGATCTTTAATACTTCAGTTATTAACCCTCTTGGCTCCTCTCTGGAGTTATTACTTGAGCCTCGAGTCTAACAAGGCAAGCACAAACATACAGAGCTCAACAAAGGACTCGAAGCTTGTCTTTAGGATCAACTGGCA
The DNA here is from genome assembly GCA_021234155.1 of Isoetes taiwanensis. Taxonomy (NCBI): domain Eukaryota; kingdom Viridiplantae; phylum Streptophyta; class Lycopodiopsida; order Isoetales; family Isoetaceae; genus Isoetes; species Isoetes taiwanensis. Next base: position 1,336,236 of record JAJEKV010000129.1, read on the forward strand.
ATGTTTGTGCCCAAGATCTCCACAAAATCCTGCCTTTGCGGGGTTCAGATTGAAACCTAGGCCATGCCCACAATCCCATCGCCATTCCAAAACTCCGAGGAGAGTACCCCCGAATGCACAGAAAAGTGAAGAGCAAAATTCGAGCGCGCCATTCTGCCGGAGTTCCGCCGTTGTCGTCAATAGGGAGAAACATAAAAGTGAAGAGCAAAATTCGACGGTCTATATTAAAAGCCCCAATTTAATTCCTCAAATCCGACGTCACATATCAAAAGCCCCAAATAAAGGGGGGTGCTGGGGTGATTCGAGGTGTCACCGTCCGCACCGTCCATCTCTGATGGACGGCCGTGATCAATCTCTACCAAATGTTAATTGTATATATATCCTTTGGATGATTTTTAATTTAATGTGCATTGCCACCTCACGAAGGTGGACATTAAATTTCTTTGCCCATTAAATTTCCTTGACTTTTAAATCAAGGGAAGAGATTAGAAGCCCCAATTCCAATGATCTGGATTAAAAGCCCCAATTCTATCACCTTCCCTGCAACTTCCTATCCAAAATTGACGGCCAAGATTTGACCTTCCCTTTTAATCCGACGGCCCATATGAAAAGCCCCAAATAATTTTAATCGACGGTCTGGATAAAATGCCCCAATTTCGAGGGCCGAGATTAAAAGCCCCAAATAAGGGGGGATGCTTGGGGTGTTACGAGGTGGCACCGTCTCGGCCGTCCATCTCAGAGATGGACGGCCGAGATCAATCTCTACACCATCATCCAGACCTCCATATAATTGTATATATATAAGGATATATAACGATTCCCAAATATTATCCTAAGATTCCTCTAGATTCTCCAAGATTCCATGTAGATTCTTCTAGATTCCCTTAGATTCTATGAAGATTCCCCTGTAGAATGCACCTACTGTCAAAGATTCCCCTAGATCCCTTGAAATCTCCTGCGATTCCCTAAGATTCCACAAAGATCCCCCTAGATTCTTAAGGTTCTATAAAGATTCCCCTAGATTTTCAAAGATTATTTGAAGATTCGTTTAGATTCCCCAAGATTCTATGTAGATTCTTATAGATTCCCTTAAGTTCTATGAAGATCCCCTTAGATCTCTAAGATTCCATCGAGATTTCCCTCGATTCTTAAACTTTTTTGAAGGTTTTTTTTAGATTCCCCTAGATTCCTTAAGATTCCCTTGAGATTCCTTTGATTTTCAAAGATTATCCCAATATCTCTCGAATTCCCTTAGATTCTATGAATATTTCCTCTAGATTATCCAACATTGCACGGAATGATGCCAAACCACTACTCATTGGAAAGCATTTGATGAGAGGAATCCAAAGGTGTGGGTCCCACTTTGATTCGAGACCTCCACCACAAGATAAAGTCGTTTGAAGGCGGCGCAAAAAAGGAAGCTTCCAAGAAAGCTTCATAATTAATGAGTTGCCACCTCACTATCTTTTTATTAAATAAAGGGTGCCACCTCACCTCTTTAATATAAGAAATTCTAATTTAATAAAAAAATGAATGGTTAGGATTTATCCTCCCCCCTTTGATCTAACGGTTAAGATTGCTTGCACCAAATCCACTTTTAAGGAAGCTTCCTTGCACTTTCCTTATAAAAATTAAGGGCCATGATTTCTCCTTCCCTTTTGATCTGACGGCTTAAAGACATGGTGCATGCCCCTATGCATGCCCCCCATCATATTTCTATGCCTATGCATGACCTCTCCCATGAGGTGGCGGCATCATGGCCTTCCATTTCCAATTGGACGGCTGGCATTAATCTCTATATAGCATGGGTACATCCTTTCCGGGGACACATAGAATAGTTTTATATATACAAGTCTTTGTACTATAAATGGGTCTATGAACCATGGTTTACGAAATCTGGGAACAAAATCCAAGATTAAGAGTGACAGAATGATAGCATGCATCCGGTCAAAGTCATGAAGTTTTTAAGCTAAACCCTTTTGCTTGATGGCCATTCAATCGAGCTCATCGTTGTTTATTAGATGGAGACTTGCAATTAGATTTCATCTGATCACTCTACTATAACGAAGCAAACTTTGTCTATAATCCTATTGGGTACAGCTTTATTCGAGGTGTCTTTGGCTAAGCGAAATTAAATTGCATCTCCTCTAACAATGAGCATAGATATTTGGTAAACAGTCTACATGCATCCACACACGCCATTGATAAGCAAACTCGATAAATATTTTGTTCCCCGCTATGAACTTCATTTATTGTCTTATTCTTGATGCGTATCCAATTTTATTCGAGAGGCAAATTCAACAATCGTACCAAATGTACAAACAAAAAGCTTGTCCTTGACTCTGGGTGAATTAGTTTTGGCTTTCTCAGAACACTCGATGATAGACATTTCTGTATAGTTATACACTATTCGTAGTTGGAAGGTGCATTTTGTACTATAAATGTGTCCATGAACTATACGAACATCTGGGAATAAAATCCTCTACCTATATTAACATGCGTTGTAAGGCCCCAGAATATCATGCCTTACAATTTTGACAATGCTCTAATCCTTGCTTTATGATTACTCTACCATTGGGTCTTCTCAACCAATTCCCTTCGCCATTATGCTTTTGATACCTCAAGCTCTTCCATATACCGACAATTCAATCCTCCCATCATCTACCATGTCATGTTCATCTTAAGATGGCGGTCCCATTATACATGCTCTTAATACACTCTTAGCCCCAATGAACTGTGGCCGTAACTATAACGGTCCTAAGGTAAATAAATTTTTCTTTGTCCGCGCACAAAAGGCGTTATAACTGGCACTATCTGGAGAGAGTCTCGATGAAATACACATGCCAAAAGACACAATCCACGTATGTACATAATGTGCTAGAATCATAGAACATGAATACAAAAAATTGATATGTTCGGCCCAGTTTGAGCATTTGACCCTGTACATTTTGAATCTCCTGCCAATATTCGTTAGGAGACTTTGAGAATGGTATCAGGGAGTTGTCTATCAAGAATATACTTTGCAGACAAGTACACAGCTGCATACAACTTCTCTTGGTTATGATGGTCCTACAATTCTACTATAATTTGCTCTTGCTATTTTTGCAAATGTATGGACATTAAAATTATCACTAGATGCACAATGATTTGGTTAAAGTAAAAGAATTTAGTTGGTATTCCACAAGCTCCTTGCACTGCATATTCTAAAGGTAATATGTTATTGAAATGCATACTAATCTAGTTGGGGATGTCAATAAAGTTTTTGATCGTCACTCTATTCAAAACTACTCCTAAAAAAATAGGCATCCAAATATAGAGTGACTTGAAAATTGCAAAGGGTTGAACCTTGCACAATCCATCTCTTCTACAAAATGCTTGAGTTATTATTCAAAAAAAAGAGATGTTACACATGCAATGATATGCAATTTGTACATGCTTGACAAATTTGCAGAAGACTTAAAATCATTACCAGATCAAATGTTTCACATCCAAAGGTTCCTTAGATCTATCTATCTATCTTAGATCAAATGTTTTGCATTCAGAGCTAAGGACCTGAATAGCTTTAATACTTGCTCCTGACACAATTCTCAATGTGTGCAACCTTTTGTTCAAAACTTTAGTATAGATAACTACCGTCACCACAAAGAATGGCACCTACGTATACAACATCCAAAGTTCAAAAAAATGTCAAAATCTTGCCTTTGCAAAAGATAAACTCATGCCTCAACTTTAAAAATAAAGGTGCAAGCAATAGTTCTTTAAACACTTTGCCTTCACAACTTGAAGATATGCCATGAAACACTTTGGCACTTGAGGATGAGCTTGCATTCACATAGTTCCCTGCAACTAGTGAATGTGGCATTGGGGCCAACAGCAAGAAAGAACATCGGCTTCATCGTATTACCCTATGGCCAATAAGCTAAATTATATTTCGCATTCTCAAACACCTTTGAAAATTGCACCAACGTAACAAAGTTTTGAAGTAAAACTGGTTGTCATAAATAATCATTGTCCTGATAGTGTTCAGTTCAGAGACAATGTTCCCATATTCTGATATTTATCTCACTGTGCCAATATGAGGAGTTAACGGTGCTCAATAATGAGAAGCAAAACGATTTGCCAAATTAAGTAGCATGGAACGAAGCGAGTTAACTAGGTATATTTACCTCATGCTCGCTTTTTCCAAAGGCTCGATTCACCTAGGCAATAGTTGCAAATGTACAACATTGAAATGCCCAATGAGAAGGAGGCTTCCCAGTAAAGTAAAAATAAGGATCCACAAATAAATCTGCAAAACTATGGCAAAAGCCCAACGAGCCAGGATTTAAAAACGACCTGCGCATGTCTATATGTGTATCAAGTACAAAGATCCACATTCAGAACAAAGACATTTATGCATCACGCCATGGCGTACCATTTGCGATCATACTTAAGAGGAAGGCCCTGGAATTACCAGGGCTTCACATTCTGACATCTAATCTGGGCATAAGAGAAGGATAAACCCAAATGTAGATGCTCAAGAACTTCCCATTTACACGTGGATCATCACTGCCTGCAATAAAAAGCATGCCTGCCAATTTACTAAATAGATGCGCCAACACGAAGTAACATAATTTTATGCGCATCTAATTTTATGCGCATAATTAGATGCAAAGCATCATATGAGAACATAAATACTTGCAGAGCACAACATTTCACTGCAAATATGGGATTTGAGGAAGGCAGATCTATAAACACTCTCATTAATACTATGGAACTGGTCGGTCTTGTAGCAATTTGGACCAAAACTTGCTTGCAATAATAATGAGCCAACATGTAGCATTTGGAGCTATTCTAAGAGATGTTTCATAATTTACCTCTTTAATTAAACCAAAATCTCCAGCATATGTGAGCTTATTCAACTGACCTAAATAAAACAATGTAACTTTTATAAATTAGAGAAAGTAAATTAGATAAAGTAAATTAGATAATAGGCATTAATGATGCATGGGAGGCAAGCATCCGCTTCATTGCTTTGTCTACAATCACATCATGGCTCATGCCATGAAGCAATTTATCATAGCATTGCAAAATTAAGGCAAACAAAACCACTAAATGAAGGTACTTTTAGTTAGAGATGTGCGAGCTCACCGTAACAAGCATGCAAAGGACAAATTTAACTCCTGAACCCATTTTTCCTATCTATTGATTTATTAATTACTTTTCTCATCTCTAGACAGTTGGAAAATATATGCAATGTGCACTCAAAAGCTGGTAGCTCAGTGGCAGGGCACTTGACTTGGTAACAGAAGGTCCTAGGTTTGCTAGCCATCAATTCTTCCCATTTCCAATATGATGGTTCCGGGGAAGGTGTTCGGTGCATACATGAGGATCGAGTGTATACATGAGGATCGAAAAGGCTCCAGTCATTTGCAGCACGTGATGGTCACACAAAATTGTTCACCATCATGTTGGAAAGGGCTCTAGTGGTCTTCCCATTAAAAAGCAGTATTGCAAAAGGCTCTAGTGTGTCTGTAAGGAGCAGTAATGCAGAATAAGGAGCTCAAACCCATCCATCCTCAGTTTCCAACATCCTTCTTTTCCTAGCAACCTAATAAATTATTCTTTTAATCATCTAATATATGAATATTAAAGATCTCGCCAGATCTCTCAGAATAGCTGCTCTTCCAGATCCAAAACCCGATCAGCAATAGAAAGATCAAAAATCTTTCTGAAGTATCTTCCTAACCTAGCACCCTCAAATCTGACTAAAGAAGCTCACACCATAATGCAGAGCATATAGAATGTGCACAGCAAGTAAATCAATCACGAATATTCCACCAGCAGTTGTTATTGCTTCTTACATGAGTGAAATTGAAATCTTAAGAGCCTGTTTAATTCATTTTCATGGATTGCCTACTTGTTCAATTAAGGGACCAAACTAATATTCTTGGGCTAGTACTGCAATGCATTTCATGTTTCCAATAATGGATCAATGTCCAGACGACTAACATGAGTGTCCAGATCATCTGAAACGTTTGGACCATACATGACTAATGGCATTGACTGGTTTGTGACATCGAAAACATTTACAATGATAGCCTGACTTTCAGCAAGTTATCTCAAAGCGGGTTTTAGACCACGCATTCAAAATCAAAACCTACATATCTGTTTGCACAAATATATGCCATTAATCGACAAAGAAAATCTCTATGAAAGGTAATGACCCGACACAACATAATCGCCGGACATTGGGCTCAAAATGCAAAACCTCACCTTTTCCCGGTTCGTCTTTTGCTAACTTGACTACATCTTTTGCATGCTATGATGCGATACTCAAACTGTCCAAGTTCCCTTTTCATTCTCGCACCGTCAATCCATGTGGCTTCAAAGTGCTTCACACCGAAGATACAAATCATCTAGGGTTAATCAAGCTTCTAAATTTCAAAACTTGGAACTACATAATGCAAACTGGAACGTTTTGAGTGAATCAAAACAAATTTGCATTTGATTCACCAAGATGATATTTTGTTAAGAATACAAATAGAAGGTTACATTACATTGTCCTCTCAGCTAGACTCTATTCCGCTTATGATTTACATATATGTGGCACACAAATAACCCGCATGAAAAGATAGTATTAATCAAACAACCGGGGAGAAAAACATGGCTCAAAGCTAAATATAATGCCGGAAGATCTTACCTGCTATAGCCGCCCAGTTCACAAGCTCTCCGCCACATATCCAAAATGGTTCACCAAAGAGCCGGGCAAAACGATTTTCAAGATGTTTTAGAGCAAAAGATAAAAGGCGATAAGATGCTTACTATGATCTTCGCCTAACTCGCATCCAATGGCATAACGTTGTGGGTGCTTAATACTCCTACAAATAGCTTGCATTCCATGTGTACTCTGGAGAAGGATTGATCAAAATGCTTGACAACCCGACCGTTCTTACTCTCTTGGTCCATTGATCATCCACCATGTCCAGCCTCCCGATTTAAATAAGCCTCAAGTCCGCAAAAAGAAAAGGCATAAAGGCATAAGAGGATAAAATCCTGAAACAGGCTCCTCAAGTTTGGTCAACAACTCGAGATACCAAACATGTTTGAAACTAGCAAATATGCAAGATTTAGTTGAAGATTCCAAGTTGGATTGCACAATTTTCCGGATTTCTGGATAGCATAATTTTTCAACTACATGGCACAAGAAACAATAAAACTTTATTGTATTGTGGAAGGTGCATCAGAAGCCATTTGAAACACCTTGGTTAGACGGTGAAGGCAAGAGCAAAACTAGGTTCATATATATGGTACAGTTTGGCCACTTCGGTTCGTAGAATATCAATTTACATATGCAGCTGGGTAAAGACAGCGATTCTGTAAGACGTTTTAACCCTAGGATGAACGTTGCAAGAATTTGCACACTAACACTTCATTCCTAAAACGGATTGAAATCGTAGTCATATCCAATGTTTCCATTTTCCAAAGCACATTTCTCTTTAAAAGCACAAGCATGGACTTCAAAAAAGCGAGGAGTGTGAACATAAATTCTAAACTTTTGATGGTGTCTAAATTACAGGGAGGCTACCATGAATAAATGTCAAAATACCTTAGGAACGAAAACTAAAGAAGACCAAGTCATATAATGAAGCACGATTAATCGGGCCGAACTGTACTTCTTCTAATGTGAGCCATGTGCCCCCAGATCCATAGGCTCCTCGAGACATGCGATCTTGAATTCACAAAGGCACGTCACCAGCGGTTAATCTCATAAAGTGCATAAAGTTGAAGTGGTGAACAAAATGAAATGTTATTTTGGCACTTACATACATGATGCGATATCGAGGAGCGGGTGATATACGGTTCAGTTGCGCTTGCCCATTCCCGGCTTCCATCATATTTTCTACCAAGTGCATGAGCGAAGATAGGGGCTACACACAAGTTTCAAGGTTCAAAATCACCAATTAAGCCACATATTTGCATATATACAGCAATGTGAAAAGAAAAGATTATAATGCATAAACCCAATACTCGTGGAAATATTTGTCAAGAAAGATTGAAGACATTATCGGACACGTGTATGTTACCAAAGTCCATTTTTTGTTAAAAGATGACCCAACTCCATTCCATTTACGAAAATATGAAAGCTCAATAACTTGATGATCAGCGGCTTTTAGATCACCTTAGGAAGGAATAATAAGAGCCTCAAAACAAAAGCATGGCGTAACTAGCTTGCAAGGTCATCTACTATAGAAGCGAGTAGATATACGACCAAGCTTGCAACAAGAAAAATGTTGCATCATATCACTAACCTCTGTTTGTAAGATAAAATGCATGGTCCATATCGTTAAAAGCATGTTCTCGCATGAATGAGCAATGAAACCACTAAGTGCGGTTCAATATCAGATTACCCAATCTGCTTTCGAGGCGATAGCTTTATACCGAATAATTACGAAATTCATGTAGGTAGAATAATTATACCCGAAAAAAGATCATTGGCTCTAGCATGGCAAAAGCAACCGTCATCTATTAACCTCCACTCGAAAACATCATTGCAAGCATCAAAGGTGCACAATATGTGCTCTAAATCCAGCACAATAATGTGTCTTGCCATAAAAATTTGGCCAAGACAGATTCGCCATGCCGGATTAAGCGGGACGGCGAAAAATTTCAGCTTAAGCAAAAGGCAAAAACCTTCTTGTCGGGAACAAAGCCGACCAATCCCGGGCGGATCTTTCCTCCACAACACTACTCCATTCAAAAAACACCTCTAAAAGCAAGACGGTTATATGAAATCAAATCAAAATAGGGCAGATCGTCATTTTTAGCAAGGTTTTGTGGCCGACCTGCTGGTACTTAGGAGGAGGCGAGAGCATCTTGAGAAGCCGGGCTGGAGGGGCGCCATTTACCGTGCTACATACCCGATGCTAGATACGTTGAGATTGATGAGGAGATTTCGCTGCGCCATAAGCTAGGACCGAAAGCAATTGACTAGGGCAAGCCACATGTCGTCCATCGAGATAAGATTCGATGGAGAAATCGAATTGGGGCTTTTAACGTGGGCCGTCCAGATCTGAGATGGACGGCCAGGATTAAAAATGTCTACACACTCTACACACAATATCCGAGATGGACGGTCGAGATGAAATGCCCCAATGTCAAGGGCCGAGATTAAAAGCCCCAAATCAGGGGGCTGCTTGGGGTGATACGAGGTGTCACCGTCTGGACCGTCCATCTCAGAGATGGACGGCCGAGATCAATCTCTACCAACATGTTGGTAGAGCCAATATAATTGTATATATATGAGTGATGAGTGATAATGATATTTTTTTTTTGTTGAAGGACGGCAGTCTATTATTCATGAAAAAATCAAGAAACATACAAGAGGTCTGTGAAATGGGACTCAAAACCTAGAGGACTATGAAGTCCCCTAAGCAAAACCACCCATACACAGTACATAATCAAATATCTTGTACCATCTTGAGGCGTTTAATAGCCTCATCACAATCAGCATGTTCTACCACATCAATACAATCATTACTAGACATCGTATTGAAATATTATTTTGAATGATGTGTTTCATGGTATTACTGCTTGCTAATTTTCATGAGCATATTCAAGTTCTTCGGTGATGGAAAAACAATATAAGAGAGATGTGTCATTACCATTGCAGGTTGATATCTTATTGGGGCAAAGAAGATATGACTATATAAGAATGCAAAGGTTTTTACATAAGGTAAGGGTAATCTTATGACAATCCTTCATTTTATACCTTTAACTTTTACTGAAGATTTAGTCTTAATCTCCTTGGCGTCCAAAGGTGTGCCAACACCATGTATACTTGGTCTTAGCTTTATGACCCTTATTCTGTTTCTTTACAATTTCGTTAGAAACTTTATTTAAGTTATATACAAAATTACTAGAACCTTTAGAGATATTGCTTTATACTGATAGAGAATAATCACAACGAAAAAGGTGCTCACATCCCCCGGAAAATCCCCCATTGAGGAACCGGGGGACTCGAGAGCAATGGGTTATTTTCTTTACAACGGGGAATTCTTGAACAAAAGGGGGGGTTTCTTGAACAAAAAGAGTATATTCTAATGGGGGAATTAGTCGATGCAAATGCACATCGGGGTACTTTCAAGAAAGGGGGATTAGGTCAAAAGGGAATTTGTGATGGATTGGGGTATTTTCAAGAAAAGGCGACTGGTTCAAAAAGAGAATTTGCGAATGGATTGGGGTATTTTCAAGAAAGGGGGACTGGTTCAAAAGGGAATTTGCGAATGGATTGGGTATTTTTGAGAAAGGGGACTGGTTCAAAAGGGAATTTGCAAATGGATTGGAGAATTTTCAAAATAAAAGGGGATTGAGTGAAAGGGAAATTATTGAAAAAATAGAGGATTGCAATAAATACCAGGGTATTTTTCAACAAAAGGGTATTTTCAATTAAAAGTAAATTTATGGTTGTATACTTGCTAAATATTCGCTCAAGTCAGTTTGCATTTTCAAACTACTATCTACTTTCAAAATATATAAGGTCATATGTAAGCGATCGGATCAACTGATAAGCTAGAACCTTTGCATGAGGGTATCATGCAAACTATTCAACGTTAGGATGAGAACCTTTCTCATTATGTCAAGAGCTTCCCTTGAACATCCATGTACTGGGCTCCAACCAAAAAAAACAATGTAATATTTTGGTGAGTAAATCCCAATATCTTTTATTCCAACTGCAAACAAAGTATCTCATTAGTGAAACATAATTAAACTAAGTTTAACTAACTATTATCCTTTGTCGCTTTAATGTATATTTAATACTTGGCAACACTGCATCTGGATGGAGGCCTCCGCTTCTCAATCCAATTACAGAATGGTATGTGGCCACCACTAACAATTCTGCATTGTCATTCATCTCAGGAAACACATTGTCTCGTGAAATGCATTATTGTAAAACCTTGAAGCACTCACATACTCAAAAATCTCAAGAATACAATAATTTCTGTTATCTGTATACAATTATATAAGCTGCCCCCTTGTTGGTAGCGATTGAGGTGTCGCTGCCTGGACCGTCGAACGTGCGAGATCGACCGCACTGATGGAGCCACCTCAATCCACTCGAAGCAGCCCTCTTATTTGGGGCTTTTTAATCTGGGCCCTTGAAATTGGGGCATTTCATCTGCATCGTCGATTTAAGCAATTTCTTTTAAGTTTTTCCATTGTTTTATTTCCTAGGGCGGCAAATGGGTTTTGTCGATGCTGTTCCGGCGGGGATATCCATAATGAGGAACACGAGGTTCGAGTTTTTAGAAATGGTCAAGTTTTGAGTAGCGTAGTTAGAGCCGAGGCACTTGCTCTCGGAAGTTTCAATAGTTCTTGAGAGCATTACCGCTATGGCGATGATTGTTGGCCCCCTTGTCGCGCATTGATGATGGATTCCGTGGATTGGCTCTCTAGGTACAATCCACGGACTTTATGCTAGTGCTTTATCTTTGGACTCGCATCCGATTAGGGACAGAATTTTCTTAGATCGATCAAATATCGTTACTTGCGAGAGATTGTATTTTTGATGTTGGATTTGGGGATTAATATTATCCTTTTGATATTGCCACTTCAAAACATTTGATGTTTGTTTGCATCCGATCTTGATGGAAGCCCTCTTCCTCCAAAACTGGCGGTATGTGGACGTGATAAGTATAACAATTAGAGTTGGCAAAGGTAGCTTCATGCTCCAAGATTGTCCACTCTTTTTTGAGAAAAAGGATGAAGAAGTAAGTTCAAATGAGTAACGTACTAATAGTCGTTGTTGTTTCGCTGATCGTTTCCCTCAGTCTCTTTATTACTCTGCGTTTGAGCGTTGCAATGTCATGGAACGTTTAGAAAAACTGGTTTCTACTCAAGTCAAGTTTTTTTTATGTGTGTTGTGTCCCTTATATCCAGGATGAAGATGATGTTATATTGGGTATGCCAGGGGCCCCGGTCGAGGATAACAGGAAGCAAGTGATCATTATACTACTAAAGTTGGGGGATTCTTGGTAATTGTCAAATTTTCCATGTATGTTGCATTTGGTGCAGCAGCTCTCATCATCTTGTTTTCTTTCGAGGATTGGCCGTCATCTCTTGGGGAAGTAAACAATGAGCTTGCAAAGTGTTTGTGGCGGTGATCTTGGACTTGTTGCACTGAGTCCATTTCATGTATTTTTAAAACCTTTACCTTCATGTACTTTCATGTATGTGTTTGAAGGGCATTTGGGGCCTTTGGGAAGGTGTTTCTTTGGGAGTTTCTGATTCGGCAAATGTAAGGCTTTGTCGATCTTGATTTTGTGCGGTGTTTATTTTATTTATAGTTTGATGGCGGTGAGGCTTTGTCTCTTGAAATGTCTAGTCCTTTCATGCAAAAATAAGCTAACCTAGGGTGCCTCTCTTTTTATTTCAAAGACTTCATCACATCTTAAAATTTACACGCCTAAGTGTTTGCTTTATGGATGTATCGATAATAGTGTTAGTTGATCGCATATGGATACAACCAACTTCAATACTTAATCGGAGGTATTTGCAGAGATTCTAAGGATTTGGATGATAAATAAATATATTGTCTAATTTATAAGCATTTGTAAACCTGATTTTGTCATTTCGATTTATGTGTGTGCTTTTGGAGAGGGCTCAAATATAGGACATGAGGTTCCTGTAGTGGACGTTGTGGCAGTAATAAACTAAAGTTTGAAGAGCAGATGCATGATTAGCACTTGCTTTATGACATGACTCCCTTATGTTTGCTGAGGCCAATGATGGTATGTAATAGTTTTTGTAAAAGACAAGAGGACCCTTGCTTTTCTAGTTAAAACTTTTATATTAGGTGAATGGGCATCTGCTATCTTTTAGTTAAGGACAATGTCATTTGGATTATGTTGTAGAGGGACCTAAGTCTTCCAATGATCTTAAAGAGCATCTTTTGCTAGAAAATGGTTGTTCACTTGCACGTTCCTTTGATATATTCGTCCTTTTTCTGGAGCTTTGAAAGTAAAAGATGCTAACATGTCTTTCTTTTGCTTCTGCTTTGTGGAGTCTTGCATAAATTGTTTTGTGAAATTTTTGCATGATCACAGCAAGAAGAGATGGGCCCCTGATCTTTTGCTCAGAAAGTAGTGCGACCATTATTTGTGTGAACGATATACTCATGGAGATAGTAACTTTAGCGACTGCGACTCTGCAAAGAGAGTAGCTGCTGACCTTTCTTTTTTGCATACACGTGAGAGCAAATTTCCAAAATTTGCTACTTTAGCTTCATTGGTGTGTTATTTTCCAATTGGGAGCCTATTTTGTTTGTTTCCATCTAATCATTCGGTTGCTAGCTTCAAGGTGTTGTAGTTGAACCCTGAGGATTATGTTATTGGTTGAATTGTTGTTGAGCATGAGAACGTGGTTTCGCCAAATGAATGAGGTCACAACTCTAAAATTTGTGCCTAGTGGCTCTTTGTGCAGGCAATATCTATGCGTAGTCCATTTTTTTTTTTTGAAGGACGGGTGTTCTTCTTATGCATAGACGGGTGTTTTTGCCTAGTTGGGTCAGCCTATCCACTAGGGTTTTATTCCTGTCTGTGCATTGTGTATTGTGCCTTTGTTCTATGCGTAGTCCATTTTGCCACATGTTCCAAAAGAGATACGAAAATACTTCAATTGTCTTGCTTCTATTTCTGCCATTCTACACAGATGCAATTGTTGCATAGCACCTCTTCTTTAAAACATTCTTGAATATCCAGTTCTGTAGGGGATTTTCCTGGCGCACAGGCTTTGCAACTATATATCAGATCTTTATTCTTGATATATCTATTTGTAACTGTTGTTTCTGAAATAATGGGAAATCTTACTGATCAACACGGATCAATTTGTTACTCATCAACTTGTTTCTAAAATAATGAGTATTATCATACAAATGATACCAGGGTATTCAATTTGTTACTCATCAACTTGTTTCTAAAATAATGAGTATTATCATACAAATGATACCAGGGTATTATTAAGAATGATAACAGGGTATTATTTGAAACAGGGTATTATCTTACAAATGACAACAGGGTATATTATTTAAAACTGCTATTATTTGAAACAGGGTATTACCAGGGTATGTTATTTGAAACAGTGGTTTTATCCAAAGCGTGGTATTATCTTACAAATGATAAACAGGGTATGATATGAAATAGGGTATTATCTGAAACAGGGTATTATATTACAAATGATAACAGGGTATGAATTTACAATTTTTGAATGAGGGTATGAATTTACAATTTTTGAATGGGGGATTGTGACACTAGCATAATAGGGTATTATCTTAGAGATGAGGAAAAGGGGGATTGTGGCCAAATACCCCGATTCTAAAAATCTATTTTATCCCCTCTTGTTTTATGGAAAAGGGGGATTCTATAGGCACTTTTGGGAGGTATTTTTGGGGGTATTGGAGCATCTTTTTCGTTGTGAATGGTTTAAGTTAATAGATTTGAGGACACATATTTTTGCCAACCAATTTGTAACGAATTAATTCTTGGCCAATTGCATTAATAGAAATAATTGCTATGTTTTCTAGACATATATAATGCAGTCTTGCATTTTTAATTTTTGTTTTTGTTTCTGCTGAATTTTTCCGCGCCGCAATCTATCTTTATATTTTGTTGCCACGTTTGTCTCAACAACGTCCGATGCGGTAACCTGTTGCGACATGCCTGTTTTTGACAATCCAATCCTCTTCGACCGATTGGCAGCTATGGCGGAAGAATCTGCGGTCGGAGCTGCTGGATTGGAGGAGCTCAACAAGTTCTGCCACAAATCGATGCATTCGGAATGGAAACCGTGGAAACCATGGTTGCAGATAGAAAACAGGAAGATGGACACAGCTTTCTACTGGGTCGAAATTGGCTTCTGCCACCGGTGCCACATGGTCTTGCCATGTTGGCAAGTAAATCCACCAAAGAGTGGAGGCTGGAGGCATCAGAATTGGGTCGGCTCAGAGATTGAAGCCAGATAACAATGGGTCCGTTCAGATTTGCATATGTTCCAACAAATCCTCAAAAGCAACAGGGTATTTCGCTGGCAAAATTGTTGCAATATTGAAATCAAAGATTTAAACTACTCTTGAGCTGTACCAGATCAATTTTTTCTGAAAACCCTGTCCGACATTGTTGTAGGATATTATCAGAGCTATGAACAGGTGCTGATCAATCCAACCATAGCCAGACGATTAGTCCAAACTGGCACAGAATTTTACAGCCTTGATTCGGCTCAAGAACAGTACATGTCCAGTACATGCAGTCTTGGAAATAGTGAGATTTAGAAATTGTGAGATTTAGAACCATTGAACGCTTCAATCCGGCACCTTTAATTTTGTGGCAGGTTGACTTCTCTCTGCTTCTGCAATTTTGAGCAGAATGGGAAGAAATTTATTCGTGATTAATAACGCAAAGCTGTCCTATGAGAGAGGGCTAGAAATCTTTGCCTTTTGTTTCAAATCCAGATTGCCATGGCCAGGTCTAAGGCCGTCGTTTTTAAACACAGAGATCCCTCCCAAAAACCCGACCAATTTTTTTCCAAAATTCCAACCATGCTGTAGTGTAGGTATTCTGTCTTCAATCTGTAATATGAATTCCCCTGCGGTTTGTCTGCCGTCCCGTGTTATAAGGTAAATACTTGATGGGGCCTGATGAGCTTGAAAAAAAATATTAAAAAATGCGGGAAATTTAGATACGCCAGAACCCATTTCCATTTCCATTTGTTACAGTTCTTTGTTGGCATTAGATCTCAAAAAGCCCACTTTCAGTCAGTTCATGTGCGACTGCCTTGCAAACAATATGTGAGAATTCGCATTTTGCAGGGGTTGCAGAAGTTGCAATTATCATCTGATGATGAAGAAGAAATATGGTTGCCATAGGGAGCATTTTCTCAGTTGTTAATAATGGTGCACTCGTAAAAGATGCATTGGAGCGGCTGCAATCAAGCTATAGGTCACTTCAATTTACTTTCAGATTTGCCAACTGATATTATTTGTTGTAAACAAATGCCGATTTTGAGCACACTATTCGGTGCGAAAGAATCTTCGAGAACGCGCAGAGCCAGGGATTTGTGATACATTTGGTATGCATTTCTCGGCCTCTGTATATAACTTGCGTATTTCCATAAGCTTTAAAAATTAAAATCAAGGTAAGAGTATTTGGAAATATATCCAACTGCATCTGTTCAAAGTAACTGCATTTGATTTTAAGGCACATCCTTTTTGCCATTTTTGCACAGAAAGAAGCAACTAGAGAAAACCACAACATAATTGAGCTTAGGAGAATCTTCAAATTACACCTTTAAATGACAACTCATGCAGTCCAATGAGTATGCCTGAAGCTAAATGTATAGTATGTTCATAATGTATGTTTACAAAGTCCATCATTTAGCATTAACCGAGTGTGGCGGGAATAGGGATGTTTGGCATGTCCATCTCCAGTACCTCCGGGCCTGTTACATCCATTAAATGCAAACTCAACACAGACTCTAGGCTTCCCAAAGTGAGAAAAATCTATAGCTCCTAACACCACTGCATAACTTCTTGGAATTGCATTGTGTTTGCCTAGATTCTAATTTCAGGAATTCATTTGTCTGGAGGGGATATTTTAGAAGACAACAAGCCTCCACATCTTTTGGATGAGCTCAATCTGTATTGTTTGGTCCTGCTTTTCTCTCTAAATTCTTTAATAAGACTTGGTTTGTTCATTAGGTAAATGATATTTTTCTTCCTTTTCATGCAGGAGTTTATTTTGCTCAAAGCTAGGGTCATGGTGGTATATGTTTTACTATGATCCTGCTTTTTTCTCTGCAATAGGCACTTATTGTAACCCTTCAATCACTTCATCTGCATGCATCAGCTATACATGTTTGCTATTTCCGAAATGCTATTATACAAGACTGTCTTATCCACCAGGATGATGTTTTAAAATACCCTCAGTTGTTTTTGTAGAACCAGGTGCTGGGCTAGATCATGACCTTTTTGGCAATTTCTGATGCCATGTGCCATGTCATAGGAGGAGCCTTTTTTTGCTGCCAAACTGCTTTCAATACGATTTGATACAGTTATTTTTTATCAATGCGTGGATAGGTAGTGGGCTAACAAACTTCCAAGCCGACATTTTATTAATATTTTGCCTCGGGTTTTAACATAACTTTATAGAGCTCCCCATGTAATAGCGATTTGGGATTGTATCTTAAATCATTGTTACCAATCTGGCATTTATTGAGAATTCAAATCTGCAATATAAACATTGTTCTGTCCAATCTTTTTACCCTGCATCTTTGACTGGAACAGGCACAACCAACCATGAACTGTGTCTAGTCTAGCTGGATTATGAAGCACAATGGACCATGAAATAAGTGGGATGAATTATGAAGAGCAACATGTGTAACATGAATTGAGGCTGGTCTGGAACAGTTTAGTTCAAATAATTCCATAATATATCTGTTTCATGTTCAAATTTTTAACTGGTCTACATCATGCTGCCAGCAACTAATATCAAATATAGGCTATATTATGCATATAGAATCGTTTGGCTGCATAACCAATAGAGTTGTTCGCATAGTTGCAACAACATTTGCATGTTATATTTCATAAGTTTAGTCAGAATATGTGTGCTTGATGATGCACATCTAGAAAAACATCAGGCCAATCAACTAACAAATACAGTCAAGAAATTTTTGAAGCTCTAATCAGTTCACTTGATTCCAGAGAGAGCCCATTACAATTTACAATACTACAGTAGCATAGCCTGAAAGAACTTCAAATCTTCCATCACCATGAGGATGTATAAATGAGCAGAAATAGTGGAATCCTCGTGCATGAGTCTAGAAAAAGAGCACAAAAAGAGCATGATATCCAGCAATTCTACAACTGTCATGATTTAAGACATACCTTATAAAGCAAAGCATTCCTCCTCTGTTGCGTCAGTAGAGTTACAATCCCGTTGGGGTTATCAGCTTTGGCTATAGTGCAGTGCTTTGAAAACATTGATACTTCTGCCATAGATGCACAAACCTCAACCCTATGGGAACCTCGTCTGGCCCTTAACATTAACTTATCTTCATTTTTTTTTAAAATCGTGCTGAAAATATGAATGAAACCTTCCTGGAAAAACCAGGCTAAGTCTTTTTCCTTTCGTATACATTTCCTAACATGGGCACACAGACGGATGCAGAAATCCAAGTTTCTTTAGTCTCCAGTAAATAAAGAAGACAACAGCCAAGAATATACCACCTTTCAGAAAAGTTTTGCAGAAATGAGAGGAACAACATGTTCATTCATATATTGCTGAGAACCATGGCCATGGCATCATGCTTGGTTGCAACCATCCTCGTCCTCCGGGACTCAAAATTTTTATGCCACATTGCTACCCTCAAATTTTGTATAGATATTAACATCAGATTGAAGATGGCAAACACCTTCTTGTAAGTTGGGTGCAAAATCGGTACTGGGTAGCAGAAATCACCATCCGAACGCCGCTTACAAGTGCTTAAAATCGGCGTGTTTTAAACACGACGTGCGTGATTGATCAAGTGACATGTAGGGTGCGCGCCCGTCAAATGACAGGCTGAGAAAATCATGAGCTTGTTTGGTGCCGGAAACATGAATGCCTGTAGCCCGCCATATTCGTGGATGGCGGGCTAACCCATCTTGAATTCAAGCAAAATGGAGGGACTAATTGTTTCCAAGAATTGCCTGAACCGAAATTCAACAATTTGCCCTCACCAATTTTGCAACACGTAAACCGGATAGATGAAACCCAATTCCTCTCCCCGCTCAATTTACGAGCCATTGATGCAAAGAAGGAAGAGAGATCGAGGCGAGATTGTATGCAAAGAAGGTAGCAATGAAGAAGAATTCCCCTTCTAAAGATTCGCCTTCAAAGAAGAATAAGAAATTGAGACCGAAAGTGACCAGTAGAATAAGAGAAATTTCGGGAGAAATTTATGAAGTATTCAACCAAATTAGTACAAATGTTGATGACAATGACAAAGGCCAGATCCTTGACAGTCTTCTTTTGAGGGCAAGGGATTTACCAATTGCTTCTATAAAGAAAATCTAAGCAGTGTTACTATGGCCGAAAGCAAATGGTGAAGAATTTGAAGGAAACAATGCAAGAACATAAGTATGAGAGGAATCATGACATGCTTCGCGGCAAGGAAGTCCACCCCGATAATGGCAAGAGAAAGGTGTACAAATGGTGTCAAGCCATTGAATCAAAAAGAAGTGGCCGGGGATTGTTCAAAGATCCCCGGAAAAACAATTTCAAATGCTTTTCAAAGAAGGGTGCAAGCTAACAAAGGGGAGGGACCTTGGTCAATGTTCGGGAGGAGGAAGTTTAATGGATAGCATGTTAGATCACAATAGAGAAGCCGTTATCAAGTTCTCGACGAAGAAAATACAAGAGTTTTCTATACAAGAAAGACGTGAGGAGGTATGTATCAGAGACAGGTGAATAAAGATGGAACATCCAATTCACCTTCTTGAAGTCAGCCAAGTAAGTATTCATCCTATATTGTAGGGTTCATTATATGTAGCATTTATTTGGCATTCACACGATTTCCCCGCAGCTGCAATTCTACCTCGTGTTTAGAGAGGAGAATCCTCATATCAAAATTGCATTGCGCACTTTTGAGAGGTTGAAACCGAAGTTTTGTAAGGAGGATGCGTGAGAGGCATACATGCCGTTGCATCTACCACTTGAAATTTGAATACATCATGGGATTGAAATACTCGAGAAAATCGGGTGGAGTTCATGACAATTGCAACGCCATCGCGGAGATTTGTGGCTCGCCCGCAATGTGCAGCCAAGGAGCATACAATCAAGTGCACCAAATTGATTTATGGAGACAAGTGGTGCAAAGAAAGGTGATGATGAGGAGTGGTTTGATCATAACCGCTGATGTTGGCGTAAAAAATGTGGGTTGGATAGAATTAGAAAAATGTCCACAGTGAAATGGATGGCACCGGGTTCAAGACTAGTTACTTGGAAGACATTTGAAAAGCAACCACGTGGACCGGACAAAGAATTCGGGGATCCAAGAAAGGCTTTGAGGTACAAACCTGTCTTGAGATTAGTACGTATGAGAGAAGTCCCAAAGAGTTTCAAGAGGATGTGAAGAAGGTAATATCAGATTTTGTTCCACAATTACATAGCACATTGGCAAAGGCCAATCAGCTTTTAAACGCAGTGTGTCATCATTTTAAGATACAATTGTATCTGTTATTGACTTTGCGTAAAATTACAAAGATCAAGATCCAAAATGAGCCCCAAAGAAATGCACCGGCATACGGACCAAGTTTCTATACTTGTTCACATAACATATAGACATGACAAAAGTGCCGATATTCCCTGCTCCTCGCAAGGTATTTAAGAAGACCGGCCCAAAGAAGAAAAAAAAAAAGAAATGTAAGATTGGAGCAGATCGGGGAATAGAGTCAACAATGGTAGGAAGATCATAAAAGAGACTCACTTTTATATTTTTCGATGATAAAGTGCATGACTCATTATTTGTGGAACAACGCCTACAAAAGCATGTTGCATGGCTTAAGGAACGGTGAAATAGAGTATGAGAAGCATTGGGTTTGGAGTGATGGCTGCTCATCACAATTCAAGTCAGAAAACCTTTTTTTTTTAGGCGGATACTTCACAATGAATGACAAGGAAATAGTGTGGAACTACTTTGCTAACGCTCATGGTAAAGGTGAACATGATGGTGCGTGTGTCGTTATCAAAAGGTCGCTAAGTAAGGAACAACTCAAACCCAATGGTGTGCAATCGAGGCATGCTAAAGATATTGTAAAATTTTCGCGGTACATATTTCAAAGGCCCGCCGGCTTGATGAAACAGATGAGATCAAAAGATATTTTGGGAAATTGAACCTCTTTGTTGTGGCAAACATGGAAGAATATGAAATTTAAACACTTAAAGGCACAAAGAAGATTCATCAGACGACCGTCCATGAGGAGTAGACCAAACAAAGCTTGCTCATAGATGCCCGGCCATGTTTCTCGCTTGTTTTGCATGGATCATAATTGGGACTCCTCGTGATCAATACGTAGATTTGGAAAGTGGGAGGTAAATGACTTAAAACCGTGGAGTTGAGAAGAAAAAAGGAGACTCTTTGAACAAGCCAATGAATGGATCAAGAATTTGGTAGAGATAGGTGACAATTTTGGTGAAGGAATGCCGAGGTAGACAATTGGAGGGTGTGGACTTCTACATCCTCAAGTGCACGTAACCCAAATGCACACTTGAAGATTCATACAAAGATGGATGGGGCAAAAATTTGGAGTGCATGAGGTTATCTTAAGTGGATTGTATTATCAATTCTTGGGTAATTTCAAGTATATGTTGCTCACTAAACAACCCCAAGCCTCCCGTGGCAATGTACCATGTGGTAAGATATCCTAAAATTGATATGGATAAAATAGAAGGCATGTGACATGTACAAAATTTCACAGAGACCCATGAAAAATTATGGTCATCTCCCAATAACATTGTAATTCTTTGACACTTAACCAAATTGATGTCATTCTTTTCAAGTGATTTGTTGTTCCAGCACCTAAGCACGTAAGCACACATTTGTATATATATTAATAATAGTGAGGATGCACAAGGGTGGTGTGCATGGACACGTACTTCGAAATGAAGATTGAATTGTAACATTTGTGACATTGGAATAACATTCAATTATTTATTTTGATACCATCACTATCCCAACATTCTTGGCAAAATTATATTGTCAAGGCATTTCCTCGATGTGACATGTGTCAATTCCAATGGTCATACGAAATATTTAAACCTGGTTACGAATTAATTGTTCTGGCGCGTGTGAGGTTTTTCGTACACTGACGCGCCTAAGCATAGGATTTAAGCACTAGGCCCCTAATCATAGGATTTAAGCTCTTCTTACGCCCTCACGCTACCGCCTTAAGCCGGCTTCTTGCCCAAATCCTTTTCTTACGCCCATTCCATTTATTTCCTTTGCAATGGCCTCTGCATGCAGCGGAAACCAAGCACCAGAGTATGTGCTTAAGCAGGTGCCCGAAGATGCGGACGTCGCTCCGCAATACAGGAACGCCTACTTTTTCGAGCCGGTTCGTCCAGATTCGGCAACAGACACTGAAGATCGAGAGGACGAAGAAGGTATTATTTTGTTTTGCAATTTTTTTTTTAATTTTTTTTTCTTTTGTTCTAAATGCAAGTTTCCATTCCGAGAACAAAAGAAATAAGCATCCATTACAAAGTATCTATATGAGAACCATTATGACTTCGGGTGGAATCACACCACCGGAGGGGAAAAACAAATACAGAAAAGAAACAGGTTAAAAGTAATATGCCGTTTTGGAGTTGCCCGTCTGATTCTATAACACGATGTGCCCTAAATCTGTCAGGTTGAAGAAATCCTGTCGGGGTGAAAGAGGCTACCAAAGTTTTGTCCAGGGAGCCACCATCTGTGATTCGCTACTCTGATTCGCTTCTGTGATTCGCTTGGTTTCCTTGAATATAGTGGTGTGATTCCCAATAAACATCTTATTTATCAACTATGGTCATGTTTGAACTGGACTTATTGTTTCTGTGTTGCCACATACCTTAGGTCTATCCATCGAACTCAGACTTGAATTGTCCTGTGTAGTCATCACTTATTCTTGGTGTGTCGCCACTGTTCTGTAGTTAGAAGACAAAGTAAGAGGATGGAGTAATTTATATAAACCAACCAACAAAGCAATTTATATGGAATAAACTGTGCGAGATTGAATGAACAAAGTATGGCAATCATGCAGAACATGGGGACACAGAATGTGATATGACCTTGAACTTATGTCTGAAGGAAAAAATGGTGGCAAGTCCATCAAGTAGGACTTTCACTCTTCATTACGTTGAGCCAAGAAAGCTTTGTGTTTTAGGCCCTTCGTGCTACTCTTGAACAACATTGTACATGCAAATACCAACATCAAGTGGCAAATGCTGGCAAAGCAGCCACCTCTCATGAATTCACCTCTCATGCAACCAGATTCAGATTAATAGCATAAACATGGACCTCTAGAGAATCCGGCCACTAAGCTATGCTATTCCGTTCTCCTGGGCTTAAAATTACTACAATCTCCTTCGTTCAAAACCCTTATAAAAATCCATGTAAAACACACAGCTTAGAGGAGTGCAAGATAAAAAATTCATACGGAAGGGTCCAAAATCCGAATGCATGTAACAACAATAAGATTTATCATTCTGAAACTAAACCTACGTACCTATAAACTATTCGAATCTGAAACTGGACATCAGCTCCAATATTCGGCTATTCTGAAACTGGGCATCGGCTACAAAATCTATTCAAAAACCTATTCTGAAACTGGAGATCGGCTCCAAAATCCAGATTTCGATCCAAGGCATAAGTCATAGGGTAATCCACTTGCCCGACTCTACAAACTTTAACGAAAAAAAACCATGGCGTCTATTAGGGTGCTTGTGCAAAATCGTGGCCAATCCCTGCCGATGCAAGGAAACTTTTTTGAACACATATCTGTATCCGGTAGATGCCACCGAGCTGCATGAAGGCTGGCTTTGTGTGGCATCCTGCGGTATGCCACTTCGATATTTCGATGAGATAAGGGAGGAAATCCATGACTAAAATTGTACGTGTAAAAAGATCTCCGATATTTGGCAAATCTGAAAGTTTCTCCGGCAGCTAAAACCCCTGAAATCTTAGGAAATGAAGTTAAAAAAAATTCCAAAAATATTTCTAGCCAAACCTGAAAATTCCAAATTAACAAAGTAGATACTAAAATCTATACAATAAGTAGATCATCCTTAATGATATGTCGACTATGGTTTCTCACATTGCATTATGTGGGACATCAACTTCAAGAATGTGAACTTTATCATGTTTTGCAATGGCATCGTCATTAACGATCTTATATAATTTTGTCTCATACTTACCTCTCAAAAAATAGTTTGCAAATTGTGCCCTAAGATCTAAGGAAGAGGTATCGATTTAAGGAATGCATAAGAGAAAAACTTAAGGTAGGGGGTCTATATTTTTATTTATTTATTTATTTATTTATTATCACGCCTTCAGACCTCAGGTCCATCAGCGAAAATAGAAAACAACAGTATTAATCAACAAAGGCTCACCCTTGGGCGAGCAAGTTTTCAACCATCTTATATAGAGCTAATAACTCATTTCTAGATTTCAGATATTCATAAAGATATGCTCCGAGATCTAATGGAGAAAGATCGAATAGCTTTGATAGAGAGCTACACGTGATATGGTGACTTGCTCGTATATACTCAAAGGCCGAGCATCTAATCAAAGCATGGTCTTCATCCTCCACTTGTGCTTCAAAACAACATGGGCGTAAACGCATTTCCTCGGGGATCCCCTTGTTCTCGCCCTTTTCAACTGCAAAGAATGAAAACTAAGGCTGAATTTAGCAATTAATTGCCGTTTTTTTTTCCGGCTAAGCTCCATCTTTAGGTAGGCTTGCTCTTCATATACTACCATAGCATTAACTTCTTTTGTCTATAGAAATTTCGCTTTACCCCAATATCGCCAATTGGCCACATCTTCTGTAATGCCCGCCAATCACATATGCACGCAAACCTACATCCGTAAGTGGGAGATCATTAAGATCCATACCCCAAAAAGCCACCCAATCCACCGGTGAGAATACCACCCTGCATGATGCTGTGTTTGAGATTCTATCAAGGCCTGCTTAGGTATCCTGTTATCCCCCATGCTCCGTACCCTCTGATAGTAGGTAAGAGTTTGAAACAACGCTTCCACCTCCAGCGGATACAATCCCCACCGCTAATAACATCTCATAAGGAGTTTGAACTTTTACCCCCAGCTCCTCTAGCGTAAATCTCTTCCGCACTTGTTCAATTTCCATCCACTTTGCCCTCGCTTCTAAACCTCGGCCCCCAAGCCGGGCAACCATAAAGCACAACCGTTCGCACCATTACTTTTAAACATAAGCCTCCTAAGAGACCAACACCGATGTTTTTTTGTCGCCACAGCTCTCGAGAGAGAATAATACAAAGCACGGAAACCTCCGACACGCGTTTCCCCACCGCCATAGACCATTGTAGTCATTAGTAAACTCAATCCCCAAATATTTATACCTTTTACCTGTTCCAGAAGTTTCCTTGTCAAGATGCATTACTATTGATTCTCGAGAACCAACGACCATAACTTTAGTCTTAGTTTTATTCACTTTCATGCCGCTTTTCTTGCAAAACCGCTCCAAAGACATACAATAAACCTTTGCAAACCCGCGGCCATCCTAGAAACAAGTATCACATCATCAAGATAAAGCAAAAGTCTCGTAAAAATATTCACCAACCTCCACTCCCACATCCGCATTCATTAACCATGCCTCAATCTCATCAATAAAAAGGCCAAAAGTGTGGGTGATGAGGGCACCCCCGCTTCACCCCAATATTGCTCTCTACTTTTTCTAGGCCATCTAATGGAAATGTAAGTTCCACCAACACTTTTTTCGTGATAGCCGCGGAAACCGCTTCTTCGAATGGAACCCAAATTATCCAAACGTTAACCCTAGATGTGTAACGCAGGCACTCTATCGAATGCCTTCGTAAAATCAACAAAACAACAAAAGATAATGCATGGCCTCGCACCCTTAGCTCCCTCTCGCCATGACGCAGCAAAGTTACTATCCATCGTGGAGTGATCTTTTTTCGAAACCCCGCTTGGCCTAAGGCTCGCACCCCATGCGACGGCCCAACCAGAAATCTTTTTTTCGATTATAGCCCCAAAGAGCTTAGCCATCACACTACTAATCATAATAGTGCAATAATTCTGAATACAAATTGATCCCCAGCCTTTTAGAATAGTCACAACTCGTTTCTCGCACCATTGGTTAGGAAAACCAACATTAAGCGCCAAGTTAAACAACTCGCCACTTTAGATGAAGAGTCTCCCCTCCCCATTTAAGCATCTCAATGGCAAAGCCTTCAAGATCTCTAGCTTTCCCATTTGCCATTTTTGCAAAGATATCTTTACATCCTCCCAAGATCAAATATATCCGCACATCTCCGGATACTAAATCCATAGGGGCTGCCCCCGCACGTTGTAGAGCTCGCGGGCATAATCTAGTAACTCGCCTCTACTAAAATCCCCTGCAGCAGATATTGCCGGTTTCAGTTTAGCCCAAAAATCCTTGGGAAAATACTGGAGTTCGTGTAGAAGCTTCTCTTGCCATTCCTTTTCCCAAATTCCCTTTTTCTTTTTTATAAGCTTCTTAAATTTCTTTCTAGCTTCCAGCTTGGTGTAAGAATGATAAAAGTCTCGCCTAGCTTGTGCACATTCTTCATCCCACCACGGTTGAGACTTTCTCAAATGTATACCACCCTTAGTCTTCCCAAAGACACCAGAGGCCACTTCAGATATTGTATTCATAAGCAATGTATTTTTTTCTGATAAATCTCCTGACCATTCAATAGCCTGGAGAGCATTTTCCATTTCTATGGCGTAATCTGCTGCCTTTTCCCATTTGCACTTCAACTTACCTTGCGGGGCATATTTAACGGTTTCCTTACACAACTTTACAGACAAATTAAACTTTAGAGCAGCGTGATCTGACTCAGGTTCTGCCTCTACCCAAAATTCTCCACAATTCTCAACCAAGCAGGTTCTCCCGCTAGATAATCTACCACACTAGCCCCTTGTGGTCGGATGCATGGCATGCTCCCAGAAGAAGGAAATCTGGGTATACCATTAAAAATCACCATTTCAGCGGACTCACACAACTGAAGCACAAGATCATCAGAAAATCTTTGCCAACCTGCTAAATTCATTTCATGATCAGACAGTTCTTGTAGCCATAAATCTCTTATCCCTTCCAATTTGATGCCCGCCAATCCGACCATTAAAATCTCCAGTAAGAAACACCGGTTCTTTTAATTTAAATTTAGCAATGTCTTTTGCAAGATGGATAAAGGGATCTTCAGAGGAAATACCTGATTGCTTGTACACAGAACTATCTGGTGGAGCAAAATATACCACTGCAATATAGATTACAATCTGGCCTCTAATTTCCAGCCACATATACTGTTTAAATTCACATGTTTTTACCACTTTTATTGCTTGAACATATTGTGCACGCACATAGCAAGCAATGCCACCAAAACCTCTGCCTCTTCCCATACCTTTTATGTTCCATACTGATTCAATTAATGCAAATCCTGGCAAGTTTCCTAACCTATTCGTCTCATGTTCCCAAGTTTCTAGAAGAACAAACAAATCTATAGCTTCCAAAATAGATGCAATTGTGACTTGTTTTCTGTCATTAAAACCGTTAATATTCCAAATCAAACACCTGAGGGTCCCGAGTTCCTATTCCACAATCTTAGCTTGACTTCCACTTTCCTTTACCCATAATTTGCCTCCTTGAATGTATGCATGCTTTCTTTCCGCTACTTTATATGTTTTGCATCTTCGCAATTTATCCCTAAATTCCTTGTTGTTGCTTGCAGAAGATCATCGCGTTTAACCGTGAGCCTCGCCTGCTAAAGATGACTCGATCCTGTGCTTGCACACTTTGAAACTTAATTATAATTGGTCTCGGTTTATCTTCTTGTTTCTTTCCTACTCGAAAACAGCTAACAAAACCAGGATCAGGATCATGTAAATGCATTATGTTTTCAAAAAATTCACTTACTGCTTTTGTCACATCTGCTTCTTCTTCAGAAAGACCCGACAGCTTAAGATTTGATCGCTTACTGGCGCGGGCTTGTTCTTCTCTCATAACATTACTAACACAGTCTTCTATATATTCAGCAATCTTTTCTACATTGCCTGTTTTGCATCTCTATCTTCATGTTCAATTTTCATCTGCTCTACATGATTGCCCATTGTTCCCAGTCTTTCTGTCATGAGTTTTAATTCAGCATTTACAGAAACAAGTTCCTGCTCTACATTGCCCATTGTTCCCAGCTTTTCTTTCACAAGTTTTAATTCAGCATTAACAGACACAAGCTCTTGTTTTAAGCTTCCAATTTCTCTCTGCAATTGACTAACCTGTTGTCGCAATTGAGTCTTTTCCAAGTCTTGAGCTTCTAACCACAAGATCCCTGCAGTGATCCCATCGAGCTTGAATCGAAAGCAAAGAAAGCATCGATTTTTTCCCCAAACCACCTTCTCGTGCCATCTCTCGATATGTTATTTTTTTTGGGGGTGTGGGTTGGGTTAGTGGCATGAAACCGTGGGGGGGTATTCAAGATGAGGAACGATATGACGCCTACATCATCTAATATATAGGCGAACCCCTCGGGGCTTCACCATAATATGGTATCTTGGAACATAATGATTTCAGGTTATGTCAAACGAGGCAAACTTAAAGAAGTTGCATGGCAGCTGTTTGAACAAATGCCAAGGCATAACATTGTCTCTTGGAATGCCATGATCGCAGCCTATTCTCAACATGCTTATTTTAATTATGCGTTCGAACCTTTTCAACAAATGCCTCAGCGAAATGGTAGTTTCTTGGACTTCCATGGTTACAGCTTATACTGAAAAAGGACAGCTAAAAGCAGCCCTTGAACTTTTTAACCAAATGCCAAGTCGCAATATCATCTTGGAATAAAATAATTTCAGTTTTTTCTCGAAATGGTTAGATTGCATATTGTTTGGATTGCTTCATCAATTGCAAGAAGATGGCATGAAGCTAGATGTTCACATCTTTAACAATATTCTAGATGTATATGCGCCACATGCAGAGTTCTTGGTAGAGGTAAATGGGTACATTTTACTGCCCTCGGCCATGGACTTGACGCCAGTGTAACCCTGTCATGTTCACTTATCAATATGTATGTTGAATATGGAAGTTTGGAGGATGCGCTATTTTTATTTGAGGAAAAAACAGAAAGGAATGTTGCGCTGTGGAATTCAATCATTGTAACCTTGAACCTATATCATTATGGAAAATATGTGATTCAAAGACCTTTGCAAATGCATGCAGATGGGATAACACCTGACAAACTCATTCTTGAGAATGTCCTTTGGGGATGTTGTTGTGCTGAGATGGTAGATGATGGTTCATATTGCTTTGTCTCTATGGGCATGAATTATGGTGTTGTACTTATAACTGAGCATTATACATGTATGATTTGTATCCTAAATGAGTACAATGGAGGGCTCCTTAGCAGAAGGTTTATTCATCAGATAATATCACAAGAGATGTGATAATCAATATCTTTATAAGCATGTATGGAAAACTTGGCTGCCTAAATTGTGCTGGCATGGCTTTGAAACAACGTGTTCCAAAAATATTATTTCTTGAGTAGTTTTATTGCAGTACAAGTACAAAATGGATATCCTAAAATTATTTATAGCTTCTTAATTCGATGGTTAAATCAAGAACAAATTCAAACAACGCGAGCTTTCTTAATGATCTTGATGCTTGTGCTAGCCTAGCTATCCTAGAAGAAGGTTTGCTTCTTCATAGTAGTATCATCAAAAGCAAATCAAACTTTGATGTTGTGTTAGGAACTACTCTTTTGAAGATGTATGGAAAGTGTCAAAGTGTGGAATATGCTCGCATGGTTTTCGATCAAACGCTGCAAAAAAATAAAGTGCCCTGGAATGCTATGATGGCAGTGTATGCTCAAAATATGCAAAATCTGGATGCCCTTTTAATCATTAGGCATATGTGCCTACAAGATTTCCAGCCGGACCAAGTGACTATCGCCACTATGCTTGATAGTTGTGCATCCATGCTTGCTTTGTTAGAGGGCACATTCATGCATATTCTTGAAAGTGGAATGAAGACTGATGTTGTAGCGATCAATGGCCTTATGAACATGTATAGAAAGTGTGGTTGTATCACAAAAGCACATGACGTCTTTGCAAAAGTGGGTTATCGAAATACAATTTCATGGAATATAATTATTTCCATGTATGCTCAATATAGCAAGGTAAGAGAATCACTTGATTTGTTTTGTTTTGGCAAATGGAGCTTGGCAACGTTAAAGTAGGCGACAACATTCTTAATTATACTCTCAACATGTGTAGTTTCAGAAGAATTAGCACTAGGAAAGATGATATGCAAACACAATTGACAAATGCATACAAAATACCTAAGATTACAAAATGCTCTCCTCAATATGTACGGGAACTGTGGTAATGTAGAACTTGCCTGTATTGTCTTTGACAGAATGTCCAAACATGTTTGAGTTCATGGAATGTTGTGATTGTCCAATGGAGATGGGAGAGAAGTCTTGAGGTTCTTCCAGCATATGCATGTAGAACAGAAACAATCAGATGAGTTATCGTTATCGAATCCTCTTGATGTTTGTGCCAAATGGTACATTTGTACATTTCTTGCTCTATTTGTGATGGGCTAGGTAGAAATACCATTATTGGGTCTGCATTCAATATGTATAGCAATTGAAGCATGGCCAGTGCAAGAGTGGTGTTTAAGAGGATGCAGGAGAGAGATGTCGTCATATGGAACGCCGTGATCTTATTATGTACATATTATGGTTATTGCCAAGTGGCCCTACAACTATTTCAGGAATTGGAGGAAAGTGATCTATAATCAAATTTCGTAACCTTCATTAGCATGCTGGATGCCCCTGCTGAAATGTCTGCTACATCAAATGGATTGCTTATGTATGCCCGCACAATCATCCATGCAATCAAAGATTATACTGTTGTTGCAAATGTCCTTGTGACTATGTAGAGAGATGCAGAAGGCTGCAAGATGCATGGATTGTATTCTCAAAGCTCAAAAGTCAAAACATGGTGTCATGGACCGCAATGATAACTGCATGCAACCAATATGGAAATGCAATGAATGCGCTCAATCTTTATGATCGCATGCTACAATTAATTATAAGATCATAATCAAGCATTATCATACGAATTGTGTGGAGTACTCCCCAAATACATACTACATTTGTGTGCATTATCTAAAACCAAGTACTTGTTCCATTAAACATATTCAGTTCAACTTCAGAGGAGTGGCACAACATATTTGGATTTAAGAAAGGGAAAACCTTCCAAAGGTCTCTTAAGCTTAATTCATCAAATACAAAGTTTGGAATGTAATATCTGGTGCAATTTCAGCATCCACTTTGATGCCTTGAATTAATTCAGACTTCTGAATGGAAGCCAAAGAAAATATGTAAAAACTGCACCAGAATTATATGTAAAAATGTCACGTTTCTTATGACAACTTACATGCACTTGGTTGACAATTCTTAAAGATTCATTGTAATTCATTAAAGCCCCACTTAAATGCTAGAATATGAACCTTAAACAAACATAAGAAATGCAAGTAATAATTAGGAATTTTGACCTCGTGCTGGTTTAAACAATGGAACGCACCACCTTTGCCATGTTATTGGTATCAATATGGGTAGCACACACATAAATTTTCTTAAGATTCCATCATTAACATTCACTTATCCAAGACAAATCCAATAATAGTTGTCTAAACCTAAATCTACCATCTGTATTAGTTTTATTGATTTATGCCTAACGAAAAGCCCAGCAATGCTGGGCACTTTTTCTAGTATGCTCATAAAACTGCTTCTTTTAGCACTCACTTATACCCATATCAATTACTTTTAAATTGGAACGATTTTTTTGTGAATGCTTAATGGAACATATTGCCAGGAACAATAATGTATCTCTTGGTTGAGCAAAACAATTAAATGTAATCACATAAAGAATGATTAGGCCCAATTCAGTCACCCCGTATGATAGTGCAATATATATCGATTTTTTAAATTCTGAAAGACAGGCAAGAATCTTACTCGTCTTTACTCATTGTTTCGCCTTTTTTTATTCCTTGTTCTTCCAATTTTACTCACACTTCTGTGTTTTTCTTTACCTACCATTCTGTTGCTAATGCTTACATGTAGGACATGTTGCATGCTGGATTGAGCCCAACCGTCCTCTACGTTGAGGGAAAGCCCCGATGGGCTTTATCCTGAACAAAATGCCCACGGACAAAACAAAATCTCATGAGCCCTTTGTCCCAAGCCTGCCATACTGTCCGAATGTTGAAGTGACACCCACCTACAAGTATTTGGGTATGGAGTTTCCTTCTACAATGTACTGGGACACTTCCATCCGGTTAAGAGTGACAACGCACTGGAAGGTACTATATACAATGCAAAACAACTGCCACCGAGTGGAGCTGTATGATTGGGCCCATCAATCCCATCTATTTAAAGTTTTGAGTCAGTCCTTCTATTTGGGGTCAAAGTCTGGGGCCCAGTAGTATCCTTTATTACTTGGAATGACTTAGAGTAGGTGCAAAAAGCCTTCTTGGCACAGGCACTGGGAGTGAAGCCCACGTTTCCATATCAAATCTTATTGTAGGAGACAGGTTTCTTGCCTCTTCAGAGGGCAGCCATTGATCGTCACATTGTCTACTTTCAAAAGGTAGTCAATAGATGATGCTCGCCTCCCCAACTTGGTTTAACGGGGTTGCGGCGCCTCAAGACCTGTTGGAAGGAAAGGAGAGCTCAGTGGCTGGCCAGGTGGAATGTATGGGAGCATAGGTGTATACAACTGCAAACAGAAGCAGACCGCCATAGCTTGAGGCATTATCTTAATGCTTGCTTCCTCAGCAAGCTTTGGGATGCTAATGCCTTTGAACAGATCAAGACAGCACATTATCAGCACTACATAAATCGTGCATTTGAACGGGGCCCACAACGCTACCTGCGTACCCATCTGCCTATGAAGAAGCATAGACTAATTTATCAGCACCACATAAATCCCGCATTTGAATGGGGCCCATAACGCTACCTGCATACCCATCTGCCTATGAAGAAGCATAGACTAATTGTCTCGATTCGCATACGCGTACACCGTTTCAGAATTGAGACATGTAGATGGATTGGGGAGCCATGCCAAGACAGGGTTTGTCAGTGCTGCCAGGGGGAAACCGTTGAAGATGAATGCCACATTCTGTAGAGCTGTTCAATATGTGAACAAATCCGGATACGTTACGTTGAGTTGGTTAGGCCCGACCAGCCACTATATGTGCTATTAGACGCGGCTTTGGTATGGATGTTGGGATCATACCTTCAAGAGGTCATAAATATGCGGGCTCAACTATGGCCTCAGAGACACACCTGACATATACATATGTTTCATGATGTATATTTTGTATATTTGTATAGTTTGTCAATATCTTAATACTGCCATGGTTTTTCCCTCGAAAACCCTTCATGGTGAGGTTTTTTAATCTTGGATGGTAATAAGTCTGTTGCGGCCCTTCGTTGGGTCCTATAGCCGATTGATCTTTGTGGACGATAAAATCAATTCAATTCAATTATATCTGATGCAACAGGAGTCCCGCCAACAAGAGTTGGCTCTAGTCAGGGACGTCTGCCATTGGCAAGGCGCTGCAGGATTGGTCCAAGGCAAGCTTCGCATTTTTAGGCCGACACCTGCTGAGGTCATCGATGCGATGCGTCAAGCTGTTGCAGCACCCAGAGGCCCTTTTGCTACCATTACAGGAGCTGCTCCTCCTACTGCCACTCCTATTGCTGCCACCACGACATTTGCTGCAAGCTCCCCTGCTACCTCTATTGCCCCTCCTATTCCCGTTGTTCCAATTGTTCCAAAGAACTTTTTCTCGTGCACCACACACCCCCCCCTACATTGGCACGTGATCGTAGTTCATCTACATCGAATGCCAACAAATAGGAATTGTGCCTCCATATAGTATCTTGGAACTATTGGGGCTTCCCTTGGTAGAAGAGGGAGAGTATCAACTCTATTGCACCAGATATGGATCTCATTTTCCTCGTGGAAACATGGGAACATGCAGGGCACAGACTGTCGGACCTCCCAGGCTATCTACATTTCTCGGTGTTCAACAAGTGCACAGGAAAGCGGAGGCATGGAGGGGTAGCATGCTACTATCATGCAACCTTAATGCGGTCAGTCTCGCTGCACAAAATAGGCAGATACAATCGCTACTTGTGATTGCGCGTGCAGCATGACAGTGACAACATCCTACTTGTCGCCGCATGCTACTTTCCGCATGTCGAGAGGAACTTCTATAACACTCATTCGGATGTGGATAGATTGGAACCCTATGTCGATCTATATGATGACATACAATAGCATAAACAATTGGGCAAGGTCATGCTGCTTGAAGACTTTAATGCATGTGTAGGACTGAGCAGGTCCCGAAATTTGAGCCACTGGCAGAGGATGTCTTGCAATTGAGCCCTATAGAGGTAGGTTAGCCAAGGATATCATATGACAACCATATTTCATGCTATGGCAGGCAGTTGTTGTTGCTGGGTAATATCTTTGACCTGGTCATTTGTAATGGGTTGGCACAATGGCCGTCTTCCAGCCGTTGCACTTGTAGACAGGAGAACCAGAGGGGCGGCTCCGGTGTTGTGGATTACGTGCTGGCAGAGGAATAGGATCTGCACCTGGTTACCCATTTTTGCATTGGAATAAACACTCGAGATGACGAACTGGACTCAGACCACCAGCCCCTTTTCATGCACGTAAATTGGCAGGCTTCTATGCATCCATTGCCTCGACACCCCAGGTGCCCCGGCTGTGCCTGGATTACGACCGTGCAGATACCTATGCTCGGATGCTTGAGCATGATCTGGAGGGACTACTGCAGCTTCCCACACTTCAGCAACAAACTGTCTAGCTGACTCATCTGCTTCTGACAGCCACTGAAAGATGCTTTGGAAGAAGCCAATCATGGAGGTCCTCGGGTGCTTCCACCTTCCCCCGCAACAGATGGTTTGATGATGAGTGTAGGGAGATCAAACGCAGACTTCGACAAGACACAGATCCCACCTTGCGCCCACATGCCATGAGTCAATACTGCTCCTTCCTCAAGAACAAGAAAACCAGATACCCTGCAGAGCACCAGCAACAGATGTTCGGTCTCTTGGATCGGCACTCTAGGACATTCTGGAGAAAGGTATTGAGCAAAGCTACACAGCCCACATGAACCGTCACCCCGGAGCAATGAGTACAATACTTGCAACAACTTTATGATCCGCTCGGGGGCTAGGCAACAGTGCCTCCACAGATGGGCCTGGCACTGGTCAACACATAGATTGATGTCATATAGGCCTGCACGCCTAGCTAATGGGAAGGCAGCAAATTTAGATGGCATGCAGGCAGAAAGTGGGCTGGACCTCCAATGATGCCTGTCCTCACCGCGATATTCAATAAAGCATTGCAAGAAGGCTTCGGCCTGCAGTGGACCACTAGTAGAGTTGTGCCCATATACAAGGCAGATGACCCTCAATGCCCAGCCAACTATCGCACAATTATGGTCAGCTCTCTCTTTGCAAAATTATTGGCTGGCATCCTTGAGCAGCGACTGACGATATGGACAGAAGAGGCGGAGGTGCATGCTTTGACACAGACAGGCTTCCATTCCATGAATTTCTCTGACCGCATTTTCACTTTGCGCACACTGATTGAGGATCTGTACTGTTGTTTCGTGGATTTTACAAAGGTTTTTGACACAGTGTCCCGAGACAAGTTGTGGGACATATTGAGGCAGCTAGGGACCCCCCTTGACTTGCAGAACACAATATACAGGATATATGAGGCATGCTCAGGCTGTTTCACATCATCAGGACAGACGGTCGTCAGTAGTATTGGAGTATGCCAGGGTTGTCCCCTCTCCCCCACACTCTTTGGCCTATACATGATCAGTTGAAAGACTGGCTTTCTGAGCACGGAGTGGGGGCATCCATCACATGCACCACATAATCTGGCAACTCATATATGCTGACGATATAGACCTCTTGGCCTATACTTCAGAGGATATGCAACGTCACCTTGATGCTCTTGACACTTTCTGCCAGTTCACTGACATGCGAGTTAACTTGGCCAAAACTAGGGTACTGCTAGTTTCGTCATCCCGTCAGCCAAGGCTTCCCTCATTCACTTATCAGGGACAAGATGTGGAGGTGGCTCCAACCTATAAGTATTTGGGGATCGAGTTCTCTACTACCACCCATTGGGATGCCGCCATCAGGTTGTGTATCACGGCAGGTTGGAAAGCACTATATGCCATGCAAAGCAACAGTCACAAGGCATAGTTATATGCCTGGGGCCATCAGCCACACCTGTTTAGGGCCTTGGTCGAGCCGGTTCTCCTGTACGGGGCAGAGGTGTGGGGTCCAGTGATATCGCTCACCACCTGGAATAACCTGGAGCAGGTGCAGAAAGTCTCCTTGGCACGAGCCCTTGGGGTAAAATCCACAATTCCATACCAGATCCTGCTCCAGGAGACATGTTTTCTACCCCTTCAAAGGGCTGCATTGGAACATCATATTATATTATATTACTTCCAGAAGGTGGTCGTTATGGGCGATACACATTTGCCCAACCTTGCTTTGGCCGTAGCAATGGGTCCCCAATGCCTCAAAGCCTGTTGGAAGGACAAGCAAGCTCAGTGGTTCTCACGTTAGGATGTACTGGAATGCAATTAAAGCTATATCTAGATGCTAGCTTCCTTGGCGAGGTCTGGGATGCAGATGATCTGGCACGCGTTAAGATGGCACACTATCGGCAACAAGTCAATCCCATGCCCACGGGAGGCTCACACTAGTACTTGCGCACCCATTTGCCCATGAAAAACCGCAGACTTATAGCTTCCATTCGCATGGGTGCACATTGTCTCCGCATTGAGACAGGGCGATGGACTCGAGAAGCACGGGAGGATAGGCTTTGTCAGTGTTGCCACCAGGGCGCCATTGAAGATGAATGTCATGCGGGCACGGTATGTTCGGTTAGTTATGCCTGACCAGCCGATGCATGAGTTATTGAATACGGCCGGGTCATACCTCCAGGAGGTTATAGATACACGAACTCAGTTGTGTCCTCCGGGGCAGTATTGAATTGTGCTATACAAATGTACAGTGTAGCAGCATACTTATTACTGCTAAGGTTTTTCCCTCGAAAACCCTTCGGGGCGAGGGTTTTTTAATCCTGACAGTAATACGCTTGCTGCTCTCTTTTTGTTGGGTCCCATAGGCCAATTGGTTTCCGTGGACGATAAGAATTCTATTTTATTCTATTCTATTTGAAATGCCATTATGTGCAATGTAAAAAGTTATGAAGTGCCCACCTTCTAAGCAAAACAAATTAGTATAATCACAACACGCTAAGCCAATATTTAGCCATAGAGTGATTCACCGTCGATGTATTTTGTTTGGGTTTATCTTGTTTTAACCCTTTTATTATTCTGTTTAGTTTTTGCTCGGGGCCTACAATTTCATGGAACATGAAAAGAAAATATGCCCTTTTCCCTTTTCTGTCAAACGCGCCTTGCTGGTTTGAT
The DNA here is from genome assembly GCA_021234155.1 of Isoetes taiwanensis. Taxonomy (NCBI): domain Eukaryota; kingdom Viridiplantae; phylum Streptophyta; class Lycopodiopsida; order Isoetales; family Isoetaceae; genus Isoetes; species Isoetes taiwanensis. Next base: position 1,373,587 of record JAJEKV010000129.1, read on the forward strand.
CCATCCTTGAGCTTGGAAGCAAAGCAGCAGATCCACCGGAACGAGTTATGGAGTCCCCTCTTTTTCATGAGGCCTCCCATTGCGCTATCTGTAGCTGCAGCTTCAGCACATTCAAACGCCGGGTAACCCAATTAATCTTCGATTCAAATTCATTTTCTTATAGTCATTGATTCGTTTTCTAGCTTAGATCCTTACTTTCATCTAAATTTTGTCTTGTAATCTGATTTTATCATTATTAGCTACTTTTAACGAAATGATTGTGCAGCACCATTGTCGTGCCTGTGGAAGAAGTCTATGTGCTGAGCATTCGTCAAACCAGATGGTACATTCAAATTTTAGAATTAATTCATCTATCTGGCATGATGATAGATTAAAAGAACTGTTTTTATTGCATGCCTGACCCTGTATGCTCTAAGGTGGGACTAAATTTCAAGAATAATCTTGGCATTCTCCACTTTGTTTCATGTTTATATGCGAGGATGTTTTTAAATGTATATAAATGATCTTTGAATAGTAGTTTACAAGTATAGTTCCTTGTGAGGATTGTTTTCATCCTTGCTTCAGGTGCCTGATAGTAGTGATGGTATTTTATTTAATATCGTCGCAATTTATCTGATATTCATTCTTGCCCCCTGTTAGATGACATCAAAGCTGTTCTTGCAAACTCTTGATTACTTACACACCATGTTTGCCTTTTGTTGGTTCTTCATTCTGTTTGACAAACAGTTGAAAGAGACTATCATCTTGTTTTTACTGATCTGGAATTGGTTGTGCAGGCGCTTCCAAATTTTGGCTTATACAGTCCTGTAAGAGTGTGTGATGAATGTTATAACATGATTAAATCGTGAGTAGCGCGTAGTGAAGTTTAAGTGCACTCTAGATTTTCAATTCAGTGATGTATGCTGATTACGTTTCTTCTTTCAGACCAGCACCAAAGATAGGTACGAAAGGCTTGGATGTGGCAATTATAGAGGATACAGAGGCATCAATATCAAAATTAGATCTTCATTTTCATAGCACACTTGATGCAGAAAATGAAAATATTTTAGTTGAAGAAAAAAGTCCTAAATTTGTGAAGCATGTGCCAACCTTTGAATGTACTTGTGGCATGCCATTGTGCATTTGTAAAGTCCCAGAGCCAACTGAGGTTTGTACAGTGATTTACTTGATCAAGATGCAAGGTGGTATCCTGATCAATTGGTTCCTTCCTTTATCAGGTGCTAGTAGTTCAGGCTGCCACTTCCTCTGCCCCTTTGAGAGCAAAAAAATCTGTGCAGACACCAACATCTATGTCAGCAGGCTATAAGCAGCCTGGCAATTCTACTGCAGGAAATAACATGCCTAGGTGAGATGGTTCCCTCTCATATATAAGTGTTAAAGGAGGCTTACTAGCTATACTCTTGTAGTTTATTTTTCACATCTACCCCAACATCTTCAGGAAGTGGTCTAGCTATATCGAAATCCTATGACATCTCAGGGGAGGCAAGCTCTTTGGTCCACATTTGAGTATGGGTAAGTAGGGACGTGTACTAAAAAATTAATAATGTCATGCACAGGGGTTGCGCGAGGCTATTAAGAATAAAGACAGTTCTGCTGTGAAGAATCTTCTTATGCAGGTACACAATGTAACTGCTATATTATTCACAATTTATGTTTCTCATATGTCCAAGACCATTGTATCATGTTTGGCTTCCATTTGTGCTTCCAGGGTGTCGATGCAAATTATCAGGACCGTCAAGGGATGTCTCTGCTTCACTTGGTAATCTTCACTAGTTATGCAGGTCTGGGTATTGTATAGTATGCTGAACCAGTCATGATGTCCTCCATATAGGCAACTGTTTTCAATACGACAGAGATTGCCTTTATGCTGATGGATGCTGGAGCAAATGTAAATGCACGAAATGCACAAGGTGATAGAACTTGCTTATTCTGCAAAACAGATTAGTGATTATGTCTAAAATATTTGACAAACTTTTTGTTGCAGGAGAGACCCCACTTGACTGTGCCCAGCCAACTTTGCAGCACAAAATGAGGCAAAAACTGGAAGTATTGACTGGACAATTACAATCAGTTTAGCATCGACTCTTCCCTTGCGGTTTATTGGATCTGTCTCTTGTATTGAGAAGAAAAGATCAAGGTTTTGGTACCAATTGAATATTGTTCTGCTGCATTTTTATCATTTTCAATTGGCAAAAACAAATGATTTGAAGATAAGGAGGCAAATAAATTATTGTTCAAAGCAAAGAGAGATTTTTAGATAGTCACAAGTCATTTGTAAGGTTGTTCTTGCATCGGTCCAACTATTATGGCTATGGCTTTAATAGGAGTAACTATTACTTTCAGAAATGAAATAAGCTGGGCCGTCTGGTACGCACCAGAAAAAAACATTGGAAGGGTAAAAAGACTGCCAAATAGAGTCACAAAACATCTGTTAACACCATCCACTTATTGAAACTACTTGTTATTGGCAAAGTATCTATTTAATGTAGTGAAGAACAAAGTGGCTATAACGTTTTAACCACATTTATGTAGCTTTTTAGTTAATATTTGATGCCGTATGCCTTTGTGGTGGATGTAAAGCAAGCATCCAATGATAGGGCTTGCTAGATTCGAGTGGATGCGGTTCCTATGTTAGTCACACGAGTATCACTTCTTTATGATATGTTAGTGAGACGACGAGTTCAAGTACGAATGCTTGCAATTGAGGACTTCAAAATTGAAAATCTCCCTTCAAAGCATTAAAAAGACACGCATTGCAATATTTTGAGCCTTGACTCTAATGAGTCTTCGACTCTAATGGGTTTTTAAATAAAATTAAAAAAGACGTTGGTTTTGGCTTGCTCCCCTAGATGCCGTACAGGTGGCATGGCCTCTCACCAACGTGGCATTCCCATGGAGAGAATGGCGGTGCGGCAAACTCCTCCATTGATTCGGCTATGGCGTTGAAGCAAGAAAGCCATGGCATCTAAGCACGGTGGAGCCAAGCTTGGCGCCCAGATTTATTTGCTTTTGGATGACTTGTTGGTTGTATGTGTAATGGGAGACAGCATTAGTGAAGGTTTTGTACTTGATGAACAAGATGACGCATCAAGGGGTTGCCCCTTTTGTCCACTGGGAAATTCTAGTTGCCTGTGATGGTCTGGTACATATTGGTGTAAGTATCCTAAGGTGTGCAAAATAACACTAAGACATGATTAAGGACATGCATCCCGTTATGTATATGTATGTATCTCGCTATTCGCATGCTATCACTTTTTATGCATTCGAAATTGCATCTAAATACGTATTGGACATATGTTCCATGTATTTGCGCAGGACGATATCTGGACGTGATGTCTAGTCGAGTGCCGCATAGGTTGGTCAATGGTCGCTCCATTAACAGTGGTTGATGTGGGACCATGTTGGTTCAAAGTTTGTGCAGATATAATCCAAGAAGAAATAGAATAGAATAGATTTTTTAACGTCCACAGAGACCAATAGGTCATGGGACCCATACAATGGGCTAGTACAATCATTACTACTAGGATTAAAAAACCCCTGCCTCGAAAGGTTTTCAAGGGAAAAACCTTTGCAGTAATGATGATACTAGACAAGCGGAGATAATGACTACTGAGGGCTCAGTAATTGCCGACGTTTATCTAGAACCTCAAGTATGTATAATGCCAAGTCATGCACAGATGGTGCTCTGAGAAGTTGTGGAAGCGTGGAATGGAATGCTAAGGTCAAAAAATGATTCCGGACTATCTCAAAAGTAGGGCAACTCAGAAGAGTATGGCACAGAGACACATCGGGAACATGACTTATTATTTGTGCCTCATCATGATTGCATGCAGTGTGGCCACGTTGGTGTGATCACAAAGTGCATTGATATTCTCGCAATGATTTCCTGCCAAGACCAGCGAGACACATACTGTTAAAGAGAAAGCACAAATATACCGACAAGGCTAGTGCAACATCAATTCTCCAACACGAAAGTTGGTGCAACAACATGCCAATATGATAGCCAATCAAGTACAAGGTCTAGAAGATCTACAACAGGAATTCAAAAACCCCTGACTGCGGATAGTGAAGAAAAAGGCCTACAAATTCAAGGCCGACACAGATGGATTAAGAGAAGTCTCTAAAGTGTACGAAGCTTTCAATCCCCAAGTTGAGCTTCCAAAGGCTAGTCAAAGAAGTAGCTCAGGACAAGAAGACAGGCCTCCGATTTTAGAGAGTATATTTGGCAGTGTTGCAAGATGCAACAGAGTTATACTTGGTATCTACATTTGAAGATACCAATCTTTGTGCCATTCATGCAAAGCAGGGTTACCATTACGTCAAAGGGCATATAGCTGGCAAGATAACTCCGAGGCAACAATGGTAGTTTAATACTTGGATATACATTTTTCTTGATCAATCAATATATAATATTATTTGTGTAAATGTTCCAAATGTATAGTAAACTAAATTGTTGATAATAAGCTAACATTGCTATATTTATATGCTGACATCAGCATGGCGTTAGCGTACTATATTTAAAAGTACCCTCTATTTCTTTCCATCTTTGCATTTCAGCTAGCGTCCTTTGCCTCTACCTCACTCAATCTCACAACCTGCACAACTAGCGATATAGATACCAGCGCACGATGCATGGTGCATGCACGACAACACTGCTACCCGGTAGTATTCTTAGAAGAAACATATATAGCTTACATTTTGGACCTCAATATAATTAAGACTGCCCAAGTGAACCCATGCTATTGACAATGGTTAGACTTCTTAGTCATACATCTAGTAGTACCTCTGGCTGCATTAGAAAGTAGTGCATGTGAACTCTATATACATATCTGAGACCTCAAGGACCTTGTAGGCAAGCATACGATCGAGAAATTCAAGAAGTCTCATTCAGAGTTTTACCATCTTTTGCTATCATCATGGCCAGACTCCCAATTCCACCACTAAGCAAGGAGAAACACAAAGCTCAAGAAGATCCCAAGGACAACCTTTTGATCACCTTCATCCTCGGAGCTCTCAAGTAGTTGGTTAAAGAGATGCCAGAACCAAGCCAAATTGTACCATCACGGCTCACACTAGATTTAATCCCACCTATCTTGATAGAAGGCGAGAGTACCAAATACTAGCAAAAGTATTTGAGAGAATAGGCCATCAACCTTTCAAAGTTCTTTTGAGGCAATGTAGATGTTGACCCCCAACCTGGCTCGAGAGTCAAACACAAGAAGCCAACTTGAAAATATGTTCAAGTTGGGGTTAGAACCTCTAGATCACTTAAGGTGATCAATCTGTGCAAGAATTTTTCAGAGAGAAAGCTCAAATATCAAATGTTCATACCTTTCCCAATTCAGAAATATGGGACCTTCACTCAAATCGATGTAGTTGGTAGAGATGGATTGATTTCTGAAGTCAGATGATTGTGACTGGTACAGAAAAGTTGTCGGCATGCAATGGTAAAAACCTTGACCAAGTTTGAGCTCAAACCTGTGAGATATTCGGGTTCAAAGTCGGGTCAATTTTTGGTCAATGTGAGTCAAAACCATAGACAGATCTCAGAATTATAGATAGATGGATTTTTTGAGAAATTCCAAAGCTAAGGTGATACACACATGTACCAGAGATATGAGGCAAACAGTCAAATCCGTTTTTGGATCACCAAAAGTTTTTTTTGGTACTAATTTATAAATGACGGTCAAGAATCATGTCAGACAGAATATGAAACTTTGTAACTTTAGCTTTGAGGGGGATTTTTTTTTGGATTTTTCATGCACACAGGTGAAAATATATGCAAGAATGAGAGGTAACTTGTCAAATGCAAATATGGAGTGCAGGATGTTTTACTGTAAAATAATTTGAATGGCAAAAAAGCTAGAAATCATGACAGACAGATTTTTCAATACTTGGCAGGCAATTTTCATTGATATGAAGGAAATACAAGGTGAATATAAGTCATAAGAAGATAAATCAATCATCAGAGGGCGTCATATGGTCATGTAATAATATCAGGATAAAATAATCAGTCTAATTTTTGCAAATCAGACTGTGGAATGCTCAGGTACTTCAAGAACTTCTTCAGATCATGCTCAGCATGTATCAATGTCAATGTTTGATGCGTCTGGGCCTTCGAAAAGTGTCTCAGTCGAATCCCCTATATATAGTTCAATTTTCAAATGATTTCCAAATCTTAGCCTTAATTTATGGGTTTATTCGATTCCTAGAGGGTGGGAAAATAAAAATAGATAGGTTGCAGGATTGTTGGATCCAAATCCGACGTGATTTGAGCTGAAAAACTCGGTTTAGGGTTCTTGGCCGTATTTTCGTGGAAATGGCGTGATACGGTCTCTGTATTTTTGGAGGTATATCCTGGAATATGCCGTATTTTTTACCTTAAAAAATATTCGACCATGGTTTTAAAGAGTTTTCTTGAAATAATCAAAGAACTCTTGAAAATTTTAAGACCATGGGAAATCTCACACACTTGGGAGAGATCATGGAATATTTTAGAGCATCTTTTGTCTTATTTTTTCAAAGCAAGGATATTCCATGGAGACAAGTGTAAACATGAGAGCTCATAGGAAAATGGAAAATGGACCATGGGGAAATGAAAAAATTATGAGGCAATGGTAAAAATGAAAAGTTGGGCTAAGGATATTTGCAAAAAAAAGGAGTAGTGAGAAGACAAACAATGGTATTTTATGGTCATGAATAAAAATGGGCTAGGAACAAACTCAAAGGGGTAAATATGGCAAAATAGGCATGGCAAGGTTTGGTTATGAAGTAGTGACTAGGAAAAAATGCAAAGGGGGAAATATAGTAGGGTAAGAGAGGAGATATGGGTGAGAAAAATAAAGGCAATAACCGAGATTTTGGAACCATGTGAAAATAGGGGTCTTCCAAACTCTAACTCCCAAACTTCTACAAATGACTTCCAATCTTCATAACCCAGGTTCTTCTAGAGCATGTCTTTGATCATAGAGAAAGTACCTCTTGTGATGTTTGACCTTGAATATTTGACTTTAGATGGAGCACCCTTGGTCCTTCACATCAATGTTGACTATCAAGCTCTTCCAAACCTTGACCTAGTCTTACAAGATAACTTGACCTAGCTTTAATGCATAGACCAACACTTAGTATGTTGCCCTTTGGGGGCAACATCTCGCCAAAACAAGAAAATGGCTGGTCCCCTCAGCCATAAAATGCCAAAAATGAATGCATAGAGGGGTCTTCAACAGATATCAAGTGTCTTTGAATGAAAGTAAGATGGAATGAGTGCATGTGAGAGATGTGAAATGTGAATGTGATGAGACGAGTGTGTGCATGATGGAAATGTGATATGGATGAAGTGTAAGTGGTAGTATGATCATAGAATTGGTGGATATGGAGTGTATAGAATGGAGAATGTGAAGTATGGAAGTATAATTGAAGCAGAATATGTAGTAGATTCGCCAAAACAAGAAAATGCATATCTTTCCTTGATCTTTAAGAAATGCACTCTGCTATGATGGTGAAACTGAAGTGCAGAGTGCTTTTTGGGAATGAAAACAAGGATAAGAGGCTTGAATGAATGGCAGGACCACTTAAGACAGATGAATGTAGATGGAGAAAGGGTGCACCTGTCATGGAAACATATAAACCAGTTAACCTTAATCTTTTGCCACTCTGTTGTGATGGTAAAGCTGAATATGCAGAGGGCTATTTGGGCATGTGAGCAAGAATAGGAGGCTGAATGATGGTAGGACCACTTCAAGATAGATGGATATAGGTGGGAAAAAGGGTGCTCCTGCATATGACACTTGATAGAGTATTAGTAGAATTCCTTGTCCTGATATTGTTTGGTACTGTTTTCCTGATGGTCTTGTTTTCCTGCAAACATGAACTCACAAGAAATGTTAATCTAGAAGCTAAAGTCAAAATAAGATCTAACTTATCTAATCTACTTCTAATCACATCTTTTGTCAATTTTTTAAGACTCAAAGAAGGACAAGCATATGCTAGCCCCAATACCTCTTCAAGTGAATAGTGTTGATAGGATTTGGCAGTGGTACACCTGAAGTTACCTTCTTCAGCCAATAAGAATTGGTTCCTGCTGATTCCATAATCTCAAAGGGACCCTCCCAAAGGTTTTCAATTTTTCCTGCTGTCTTCCCTTGATTTATTCCACTTCAAGACTAACTCACCCTTCTGGAAGGTGCCTTGGATTTTATGAGCAGCTTTGAAAGCAACTAAATCTTTGGCTTTCTTCAGCAAGTTGTTATTCTCAGATTCCATTCTGTACTCATCTAAATGCAACAAGGCATCCAATATTTCTTACAGAGCATATTCAAAGGGCAAACACAACTTATGGGCTAACCTCAAAGATGGGAGTTCCAACTCGACTGGGAGCACAACCTGAATGCCATAAACTAGATTGAAGGGTGTATGATTGGTTGCTGCTTTGATGGTGACCCTATAGGCCCAAAGAGCATCTATCAACTTGAGGTGCCAGTCCCTTTTGTTGTCCTCAACTGTTTTCTATAAAATGCCCTTCAAAACCTTGTTAGTAGCTTCTGCTTGACCATTCCCCTGTGGATAATATGAAGAACTCTTAGTATGCTTGACTTTAAGAATGACCAACAAGTTAAAAATAACTTCATTTACAAAAAGTGCTATCAGAATGTAGCTTGAAAGGAATACCAAATCTAGCACAAATATGTTCATGTAAAAACTTTGCAGTGGTAATAGCATTGGCCTTCCTCAAAGGTATAGCCTCTGCCCATTTGGTGAAGTAATCTGTGGCCACAATGATGTGTTGATGTTGACCTGCAGAAGGAGGGTTAATGGGACCAATATAATCCAATCCCCACATTTGAAAAGCTCCTGGAGAAACAATAGGATTCAATGCAGCTGGAAGGAGAATCCTTTTGCCAAAAATTTGGCACTTATGACAGGTTTTTATAGCATCATAACAATCTTTAAAGACTGTAGGCCAATAGTATCCTGACCTAAGGATCTTCTTAGCTGTAGTGTCTCCAGCAAAATGACCTCCACATATTCCCTCAACACCATACACACCATCAACACACAACACCATTAACATTATTAACATAAACCATTGCATTTAACACATTTAAATTAAAATCCCCCTTAAATCCCCTTTGGTTTAGGTGCATATTCATGGGGGGGTTTACTCCGGGCAACGAGAGCTGTCGGATGGGCATATTTGCCCTTTATTCCAAGATCTGGACCGTACATAGCGATCCTCGTTTGTGGGGTATGCATGTACAAGTTTTTGTATATTGTATATTAAGGTTTGCAAAATACTATAAGGTTTGAGAGAATGTACTTAATGGCGTTAATTTTATACATGTATTGTAAATATATTTTTGGGGCTCTCGCTGCCCTACGTAACCCCCCGTATGAATATGCACCCAAACCAAAGGGGGTTTAAGGGGGATTTTAATTTAAATGTGTTAAATACAATGGTTTATGTTAATAGTGTTAATGGTATTGTGTGTTGATTGTTATATTAAAAAAAAATTTACAAAATACTTGCTAGGATCTCATCTGCCTCCAAATCTGCACATAGTGAGTCAAACTTGTGGAACATAGTAGTTAGGTCTATCTTATCATCAAACCTCATTTTTCTAATTTCCTTTTCCAGAACATCTATTTGTGAAGAGCTCTTTTCTTCTGAGTTGCCCTGCTTTTGAGATAGTCCGGAATCATTTTTTGACCTTAGCATTCCATTCCACGCTTCCACAACTTCTCAGCGCACCATCTGTGCATGACTTGGCATTATACATACTTGAGGTTCTAGATAAACGTCTGCAATTATTGAGCCCTCAGTAGTCATTATCTAAGCTTGTCTAGTATCATCATTACTGCAAAGGTTTTTCCCTTGAAAACCTTTCGAGGCAGGGGTTTTTTAATCCTAGTAGTAATGATTGTACTAGCCCATTGTATGGGTCCCATGACCTATTGGTCTTCGTGGACGTTAAAAAAACTATTCTATTCTATTCTATTGTTTGATATGTTTTAATTAGATATCTCCATGCATCCCTGGGGCTCAGATCCCTTAACTTAAGCATTATGCTGGGAGCAACTTTGCATATAATTATAGCTTTAGCCTGACTGGTTTTCAAATCTTCACTTAGCTTATCACTTAGCTACCTCTTTTGATTTGGTGGACTCTCGACTTTCTTTGATGAAGATTCACTCATCAGAAACGCTTTTGCTTCATCACAGTAGTAATGATTGTACTAGCCCATTGTATGGGTCCCATGACCTATTGGTCTCCGTGGACGTTAAAAAAACTATTCTATTCTATTCTATTCATCACCAACATCAGTACTTGGTTCAATAATGTACCATAGTCCTTCAAACTGCAGAATCTCCTTGACTCTCTCTTTCCATATCTGAAATCCTCCAACTCCCTGAAACACTTCAACGAGCTCAATAGAGTAGCTCCAAATCGCGTGGACATTGTATGTCTGGCTCTGATACCACTGAAAGAAAACTTGTCACTTGCACTAATTATTCAATAGAGACTAGATTTCAAATATTACCAATGTCACGCACTTACAGTTAAACAATCGAAACCTAGGTTACGAATTAAAATCATATAACAAACATGGAACTTCGATCAATTACTGACTTCAACCAGATGATCTATACAACAAAAATTTCTTTTTATGTACAGTTTAGGATCACCGCTTTTCAGCAATCCTTGGATCATGCCCTTTGGATTAGCATGTCGATAGTAGATTCATGTATTCAAAAGAATAGAATAGAATAGAATAGAATAGAATGGATTTTTTAACGTCCACGGAGACCAATAGGTCATGGGACCCATACAATGGGCTAGTACAATCATTACTACTAGGATTAAAAAACCCCTGCCTCGAAAGGTTTTCAAGGGAAAAACCTTTGCAGTAATGATGATACTAGACAAGCGGAGATAATGACTACTGCGGGCTCAGTAATTGCAGATGTTTATCTAGAACCTCAAGTATGTATAATGCCAAGTCATGCACAGATGGTGCTCTGAGAAGTTGTGGAAGCGTGGAATGGAATGCTAAGGTCAAAAAATGATTCCGGACTATCTCAAAAGCAGGGCAACTCAGAAGAGTATGGCTTTCATCTTCAATAATCTGTAATTGGCAACAGGCACATAGTCTCGCTTCTTGCGGCAATTGCGGCCGCTCCCATCTACCTGTCTCAATCCGTAGCCTGTCTCAAAAGCACCTGGCCGGGAACACTGTTCATCGAGCTAGGTTTAAGGAATAACTATAAATAATGTTGTATTTACAATCTAAGACCATTGTCTTAGATTCAGATATATTCAATGGTAAATATACACACCTCTGTGTATTGCATCATGTTCAATGTATTCTTCAGTTGAAATGATGTTCTTGGAGGGGTAGAAAATTTTATGAAAGCCCTGAAGGATCATACAACCAAACAGGTCAGCAAAATCATTGTACTTATTAAGAAGGACAGGGGCAGACTTCACTCAAGCATTAGAGCACCATCATCTTAGGGCACTTTTCGCCTCTTGGAGGTATATTGTTGGACTTATAATCTTTACAAGTTGTCAAAGATGTGGACCCTATAATTATATGAGAGTACTAATTTTTTGGCCATGCATAGGAATATCATCTTTTTGGCCCTTTTTCATGTCTTAGACTTGGAGAGGCATTGTGTTATATATTCTCATCTTTATCAATTATTAATTTATCATATTTTTGGTGGATTAACATTTCAACCATTTGTCATCTTTATTAGGCAAGATATCTACTGTTCAAATTGAAGATACCAAAGCATATTTCAAAACCTCGAACTCCATCCCTAGGGGTTGCCCGAAAGACCTCCATATTTTTTTCTTGTAGGTTCCTAACATTCCAGCTAAATATTTTGCACCATACCAATGTTTATAATGAGATTCTTTGGATGATCTAAATAATTCTTCAACACCTATGTTTTATCAAATGTTGCATTGAAGCATATTAATTGATGTTATATTTGTTCCTTACACGTGTCACACTGCCAATGATATTATTTGATTAGTTAAAACTATCTTACCTTGCTAAAGCCTTCTAATGTGCTTTTTGCTAGTTTTTCTTTTCTTTTCTTTTTTTATCTGCACATTAGCACAATGAGAAAACAATGAGTTGTGCAAAGCTCAAAGCTCATAGACCTTGACAGTATGCCACTTTATTCTGCTCTATGCATCTTGTGAGATTGTCAAGATTAAAAGTTGTGATTCTTGACTCAAAGCTATTATAAGTTTAAGCAATATGGCGACAATCAAAATCATTCTCCAACTTTTACATGGGAAATGTGACCTTTGTTGATTGTTCTGCACCAAGTTTCATTCCAACTTTTACAAGTTAACATGGCCTATGCTTTGAATCTTAATCTAAATACTGAAATCTATACAATAAGTAGATCACCCTTAACAATCAACACACAACACCATTAACATAAACCATTGCATTTAACACATTTAAATTAAAATCCCCCTTAAACCCCCTTTGGTTTGGGTGCATATTCATACGGGGGGTTACGTAGGGCAGCGAGAGCCCCAAAAAATATATTTACAATACATGTATAAGATTAACACCATTAAGTACATTCTCTCAAACCTTATAGTATTTTGCAAACCTTAATATACAATATACAAAAACTTGTACATGCATACCCCACAAACGAGGATCGCTATGTACGGTCCAGATCTTGGAATAAAGGGCAAATATGCCCATCCGACAGCTCTCGTTGCCCGGTGTAACAACAATATGCACCCAAACCAAAGGGGGTTTAAGGGGGATTTTAATTTAAATCTGTTAAATGCAATGGTTTATGTTAATAATGTTAATGGTGTTGTGTGTTGATTGTTATATTAAAAAAAAAATTTGGGCCCAAGCAAACATAGGTAAACTTTATGGGCCTAAATATTGATTACTAAAAAGCACAATAACATCAAGACAAACAAATTATTTCCATTGCAAACAACTATGAATACATCTTGTGTAATCATTATATTCATTATTTGTAATCTGAATATTGCAATACAAGAATCATGTTTACAGCTATTCTAGAAAAATAAAGGCAATAACCGAGATTTTGGAACCATGTGAAAATAGGGGTCTTCCAAACTCTAACTCCCAAACTTCTACAAATGACTTCCAATCTTCATAACCCAGGTTCTTCTAGAGCATGTCTTTGATCATAGAGAAAGTACCTCCTGTGATGTTTGACCTTGAATATTTGACTTTAGATGGAGCACCCTTGGTCCTTCACATCAATGTTGACTACCAAGCTCTTCCAAACCTTGACCTAGTCTTACAAGATAACTTGACCTATCTTTAATGCATAGACCAACAATTAGTATGTTGCCCTTTGGGGACAACAGTAGATACATAAGGACTTTCAGATGGATGACCTGGAAGGTCTTCCATAGCAACTGCTAACTTATCATCCAGTTAGACTGGAGCCTATCCTAATGCTAAGGGAAGTGACAGACGACTTGAATATTGGATGGAGAGGAGGCCTACCAAATCTCCAGAGTCACTACCAATAAAAGGCAAAAAAGAAAGTGGAGAAATAGAAGAAGGCAAAGAGATACTCCTTTTAGAGGAAGTGGAAGAGGAAGACGTAAAGGTTGCTGTAGAAAAAGATTCAGACATGGAGAAGTACGTCGATACCTTCATTGGGAGCACATCAAAGAAAAGAGGCAAACTCCAAAAAGACATGGAAAGTTAGTTTGCTTCCGCCTTCCATCCGAAGGATATTTACTTCATGAACAGGGTTTTTTTGCCAAAAGGAAAGGCATCATGTGGGGCTACATGCGCTTACAAACCTAGTAGGACTAAAGAGGATCAAGCACAATAGTGCACCATCAATTCTGGTAAAGAGAAATCTCAACCTAGCCTACTATGGACCACAGATTGGGCATGGACAAATCTCAAACTCTCTTGAAGGCTGTAGAAATGAGAGGTAAGATACCACTCATAATAAAGGCCCCACTCATTCGACAACTCCAATAATGAGAATAAGGAGGATTGCAGATGCAGAGGATGAGTCAAAGACATACGCATTCCTCCCTAAGATACTCAAGAGGAATTGGTTATACATTATTATATACATTGATTACACAAGTTCTAAACGTTCAACTTCGCTGAGTTGAGCATATTAAATAAAAGTATGGATTTTCGCTATAATTTCTATCTCATAGGAACTGCCATGGATAGCACCAACAATGACTCAGGCGCTTCAAAAAATGACCTAAGTCGAAAAGTTCTCACCCTAATTCGTGCCAAGGTAGCAGGCGACTTCATCAACAAATTGAGCCAGCCATGAAGATACGAGTTTCGGAATCAGGAAACATCACTAGAAGAATTCGCCAACTTCACTTGGGAACTGAAAGCAACTGTAGAATCCTTGTAATTTGTTCCACAATGGAGTACCACAATATATTTTGAAAGGCCATGCAATATGGAAATACCTACAGACATGGCTGAAAGGCTCTTCAAAATAGATGGCATTGTCATAGGTAGTGGTGATAGTGATTAGGGCATAGATTGAGTAGAAAAGCCATCAATATTTTGTAAATAACATAAATTGCATATAGACTGTAACATTCTATGTTGGTTATGCAAAATTCTGCTTTAAGAAGTTAACATGTATGGAATTTTTTATGTAATAATTGATGTTCTTTTTTTTGTTGAAGGACGTCAGACTTTATTCAATCAAAGAGTCAAATACAAGTATAAATGCAGAGACAGGAATAAAATCTCAACGGATAAGCAGAGACCCACCGAATGAAGCAACCTGCCTAAGCATAATAGTGCACATCCAAATACTCCTCAAAAATCAATCGCCTCTTGCGAGGGGCAAGTGAAGAACAATGATACGACTTTACAATGTAACCTTGAGCTTCTTGGAGAACACGATTATCTGCCACATCCAGACCTTTGAAGATTACCAATCTTCGTCTTTTCCAGATAGTCCAAAGCAACCATGCTGCTGCTAGATGAAAAGCCTGGCCTTGTAACTCTGTCCATAGGAGCTCATAAAGGCAAGTGGAAGAGATGGAATTGTTGACTCTTGTAGCGTCTCCTGACATGGATTACCAAGACCTCATATGGCGAGCCCACAAAAGACTTGAACTTTTAGGAGAGACTCGACTATTTCACACACCGCTATGATTGCCAATATAGACTATTTCCTAGAGGAAATATATGACATAGATAGTGTAGATCAGCCTCAATTCAGAGAAGCATAACACAAAACATTTTGGAATGAGTAATGTACTGTTTCTCCAAAAGATCAAATATATACATTCCAAAAGGTTAGCATCATTATAATATTAATCATGCTTAGACCATAACTACATATAGTATGCTTACATGTTTACATTAGACTTAAGATAGAAGCTATAAGAATATAGTCATAAAGTAACCGTTTCTGCCAACAGAGATGTGGCAGGCAACAACAACATCACACGACAACCCAAACTCGTCATGTCAATGACTCAATAAGAAATAAGACTAATTGCCACGATGGTGCAAACAACAAAAGAAGAATTGAGATTTCTTACATCTCCGGGCATGAGCAGAAAAACCCTTGATCACGAACTAGATCCGTGAAAATCATATCATCACGATCATGTTCTCAAGGATTGCACTCGAGAGCAACATCCATTAAAAGCCAAGGGCATAGCTCAACCCACTCCAGAACAAGGAGAAGGACTAGTTCACTCATTTCTTCACCATCCCAGTGCAATATAGGAAATAGGAAAATAGCAAGAAGCACCACAAAGAGGATAAAAGGGCAAGAAAGTAGCAAGATGTTGTAGACGCGTGGAAGAACACAAACCTCCAAACCTTTTGAAGGGGTAGAGAGAACCGAGGGCATCATAATCCAAGCATGGAATGACCAAGCGCAACAATTTTACACTAACAACCAACTTGATTCCACACCAACAATACAAGAGTATCCATAAGTAGATTGACCATAGATTGAAACACGAACAATGAAGGAAAGAATGACCAAATGGAATAGATTCCTGTTTTGGCTCTGGTTCCGGGATAGCATACAAGACAGCCCTCTGTGAGGACCTGTGGATCGAGTAGACAAATCCTGAGTATAAAGTGTTGCACAGGATTTTGCAGAAAAAAGAATTAAGAATAAGCAATGAGAACAAGAAGAGAAAAACAAGGAAAACTATATGTCATGATAAGAATCCCTTGAAGTGATAAACAATGATACATGAAGTCTCGCAGAATGCAGAGACGAGAAAATAGAATAGAATACTAAGTCTTGCCTAAGCCTCTAGATCTAAGCTTCTGATATATATAGCACAATGGCCTTGGGCTCAAAATAGCAAAAAGGCTACCGTCTCTAATATCGGTTACCTAATCCCAAAATCTCTGCTGACGGTGCGGAGGAATCTTTCATAACTTTTGAAGTCTTGCTGTGATTCGTGCTGCATGAGGCTCACGCTTCAAGATCGTGGCATCCTCTTGAACTTTGAGAAGCTTGTGGAAACGTGGTTGCTATAGAAGAGGGTTGAAATATCCATACTGAGCTTTTCCAAGGTGGGTTTGAAAGCCACCTTCTTGTTGCTAATGCTTTGATTGATATGTATGCAAAATGTGGCCTGTTTGCAGAGGCACAGAAAGTCTTCCATAACCTGTCAATTGGGATGTTGCAACTTGGACTAGCCTGATAAAAGCATATGGTACTAATCACAAAGGTGATACAACTATCGAATGCTTCGAGGGGATGCAAAGACAAGGTGAAAAGCCAAATGCTATTACATTCATATGCATCCTTATTGCATGCAACAGGACCAACCTGCTAGCCAAGGGTATGCATATTTCAAGGCTATGAGTTTGGAGCATGGCATCATCCCATCACATGAACAAAACAATTGTATGGTTGATCTTCATGCTCGATCAGGTTACCTCTGTCAGGCACAAAATCTAATGGAAACTATGCATTGTTTTTGGCTTTGTTTAGTGCCTGTAAGATTTACAAACCAGTTGAATTAGGCATGCGATGCTTTGAAAAATTAGTTAATATGGACTAGTTTGCAAGAGTAATGGAAGTCTCTTTAAATCCAACTCTGCCTATATAAATTTCTGCTATAATTATATGGTTAGTATGGATCCCAATATGCCTTTAGTATAATTGTTTTTTTTTTCAGTCTTTTCCAAATCTTTCTAAATCCAGCTCTGCATCTATAAATTGAAGGTATGGCCATTTATTATGAATACTATTATCCCTTTCTTGATGTATGGAACCCTGCAAATATAAAAAACTGTTGAAAAAGGCCACTATAAAAGTTGCATTTGATCCATATTCTTGAGCATACACATTCCTATAACCAAAGGCTCTGACTGTTTAAGAAAGAGACCATAATTATAGATCTGATAGAGGAAAGCTTATCCAATTTCAACATTAAAAATAAAAATGGTATGTAGGCTTGGAACAATGTGTTTGGCATGCTTCAAAAAGCTGGTTAATAAATGGATTGATTTTTCGTAGAGAAGGTAAGCCATTATCGTAAAGTTACATATTTGCTACTATACGTTCAAACTATTCTTGCTTTTCCGCTTGATATCTAGATGAAGGATTTAACAAGGGAGCTTATCGAAGGCATTCTTATGGTTCTCACAATAAAGAACAAAGATGTTCAAGAAATCATTATTGCCACGTTCATAGTGCAGACATAATCCTTATTCCTAGAAGGTTTGACGAGATAGAAACACAAGGATTGATCCTTGCGACCAAATATGCTCGTCAGAAGATCATTCCATTATAGAAATTTGTCTCGGGACGCAAATTGCAGTTTACTGAATACGCATGTAAGACTCCTTTCTTTATTGTTAACCATCCCTTATGTTTCTTCTACCAATGTAGACGTAATATGCACCGAACCAAGTTAATCTTTGTAGCTGCTACATTGAATCATATCTCCTTCTCCATGCCAGTATATTAGCTACTATTTTGATCCTTCTCTATCCCTCAAAAGCTACTATCCAAGAAATGAAGTAACATACTCAGAAACATGCTAAAAAAATGCTCATAAATTCTCATTTCTTGCAGAGATGCATAATCAATTTATATATTTTGATCTCAACTTTCTTTTTGTAGGAGTTATAAGCAAAGAGTTTAGAGTGAAAATAATACACTCTGTTTATGTAGAAATCCCCATGCTTCTTCCCAAGCTTGGAACTTTGTAATGAGTGTCAGCTGATGCTTCCAAGGGCATAGAGGTAAACTTAGCATCCATTGATACCTTTGCCATCTCCTACACCACAGAACTGGATGATCACTACGTGCACATATCACAGTTACAAACTAGAAACAGGGAAGACAATTTTAAATATTGCTACATGCAGACGCAAAGTTAATTCCATAGAAGTTTGTATAGACACGAAGGGAAAGCATGCTGGCACAAAGATCGTTTAACCTGTTATAAGGCAAGACTATTACAGTTAGTTCTAAGATGCAACATGGTGAAGGTAAATACAAAATTACAAGGTTTGGACACGTACTCATATTAGGATTGGTGTTTTCCCTACCAACTACATGTGGCTTCTAGAGCGTGCATTGCTCTTCCAAAGTGAAATGATGATAGTGCAAAATTAGAATACTGAAGAATAGCAAACTAGGTAATACTAATGACTTGGCTGGCAAGTTGGCATACTGGATTATACGCTTGTATCTGGTATACACACAGGATGGGAATGCATGTAACTGCAGAATGTTAAGGCCTGCAGGTGATCAACTTACAATGGCAAGGGCACTTTGCATCTTAGCAACACCTATGGCCAGACCCTGATCTACTGCCTCATCACATGATCACATGATCTTCAGTAGAAGAACCTTCGCATTCTTTCCTGTAGAACAATGACCATTTGCATCATCCCATGAAAATGCTAGAAGGAACGGGAACAATAATGCAATAAAGCTTGATTAGAACACATGAAATATCCTGCACTTAGTCTAGTCTAGACTGCACGTATGCTCTATTGCACCAACCAGGACCCAACCTCAATAGTAAACTTGCAACAGTCGGCTTAACTAGTAAGCTATCGACTTAACCAACCTAACCCTAGCCTACACAACCAGCATAAAGCAATAAAAAAACACCCTAGCAACAAACCTGGCAGCAGTTTTAACAATGTCTGAAACCATCTGCACCTATCATCCAACAAAAAGCATATTAACTATATCAGCATATTAATTATGTCAAACATAAGAAATAAGAATTTATAGCAATATGATGTAACTCAATTAGCAAGTGCCACATACTCACAATAGGATTTGTTGTTAATAAGAAACCTACTTCCAACTACTTCCAATACATTGTCTACTTTCTCTCCAAGCTCGTTGTGTTGCATTAGCTGTAGATTTCATCCATGCTTCCCTCTTCCTTTTTCTTGATAGTTCTACTAAAGCAGTGTCTACACTCGGATTTGCCCTTCGTCTAGTATTTCTTTCATGTCTAGCGACCAGTCTTCTATAAAACCAGTGACTTAATTGATACAATGGTTTGGACATTGGTGTACTTCCACCCCTTTGGGTTGCTCTATAAAAGGCCATCTTGGCCTGTTTATGCAACTTCTCCATACCTTGTGTATTCCAGACTGCAAGGCTTCCGTATGTTTTTGCAAACCAAGGTCCATGCGTATGCAATATGTGGACGTAATGCGTAACTTCAGTTTCTCCCCAAGCTGCCATATAAGCTTTCGTAAATTTTGTGACCACATCTTTGAATGTGATGGCATCCTGTGGTCTCAAGTAATGGGCCTGCAGTAAAGCATTAAGTTCAAAAAATGCATTCCAAGCATCTAATTTCTTTATAGTAGACATTGCCCCATCTGTCCAACTGTGCAACTGATGGCTAAAAACAGTGCAACTGATGGCTAAATTGTGATGCAGGTGCTGTGATCTATGAATTAAAACATCCTAACCATTAAAGAATAAACGGTGCTGTGATCTATGTATTAAAACATCCTAACCATTAAAGAATAAACGTTTTGGCTATGCACGTGTGTTTTGGCTATGCACGTGTATCTGCCTTTGTGATAGCACCTAACCCATATGAAACTAAAACAAGAACTTAAATGTACAAAATCAACACCTTACAACCATTAAACAAAGGGAAAGCACAACATTGAAGCCACCTAAACTTGCATGCCAGCGATTTGCACTAAGCGCACCTATCATTAATGGCACAAACACAGCCCTCACAATCTAATCCCACTTGAACAACACCCTGTGCAACACCTTGGCATCCTCAAACTTCAGTATGCAGCGACTACACAGCACCTCTAACCTAAAATCAACCTACAACAATCTTAACAGATCTACAATTTGCGCATCCCACAATATCCTGACTAAGGTGCAAATATCATGACCAAGGTACAGGCCTGCAAACACACCCTTCTTCTTAAGGAAAAATATAAGCACTATATAGCCACAATCAAGCCCACCACGTAGCTGTTGTAGCACAAAACTATAGCCCTATTAAGCATGCAAAAACTTTGCCTCACACAGCTCTCCTAAAAGCTTGCAATCATAACTAGATTACTCTGCCCTTTAAGGAATTGTTAATCACCCAGAAAAATAAATGCACAACTAACCTCTTTTATCTCTTACATTTTACCATAAAACAGTCGCAACTTAGCAGTGCAATTGTATACCCATCCAAACCTTTCTGTCCACAATTATCTACTATATGCACACACCATCTTATGCCACTTTTAAATTGCAGCCAGTGCCTAAAGCAGACTTAACACTCCACCTCATCAACCAAGCCGGATGGACTTACAATGGCAAGGGAACTTTGCATCTTAGCAACACCTATGCCAGACCCTGATCTACTGTCTCAAACAGACCTGCAATTAACATTCACCAGCATTCTCACCTAGCAAAGCATTCTCGCCTAGCAAGACTTCAGCCATACATCTGCATGCAGCAAAAGCCATACATCTAACACTACAATTCTTACTACACTAATATAAAAGTTAGCCTAGATTTGAAGATGTAAAAAAAAGCTCCAAAGAGATTGGTTGTGTCGCATACCTGATAAAAGACTACCATGAATTTCAGTAAAGCGTCCATGTCAAACCAGACATTGTTGTTTTGGTTTAAGCCGATGATATCACATTCATTGCCAGTCGCTTTTTTGTTCTGGATTATTGGAGTACCTGATTCAATTGAATGCATTCCACCTAGTATGTTATTAACTGTCACATTTCTTCGCCTTCTGATACACGGCACAACCACCTTTTTTGTTCCCATAGATTTTAGTGCATCTTGAAACGTCCTAAACAAAGCTCTATACTCAGCTCTACTAATACCTGATGTATCGCAATTAGCTTGGACCTCGTCTGCATCAATCTTAGCAGAAACTTCTTTTAGAACCATTTCCATGACACTTCTTCGTAAGGAAATATTTGTTGGATCATTCAACATGAAGAGAACTTCTTCCCTTGTTGCAATAGTTTTCACAAGCTGCCCTATATTGGTTCTCACTCCCTTCTTATTTTTCTTTGTGTTAAGCACTCTTTTCATAGCATAAATTCTTCTTCTTGCCGCGCCACAACCTGGTTTCAACGACTCAAGTGGTTTTGTTTTCTTGTTCCTCTCTCTTGGACCTAGAGGTGTTTTCTTCAATCTTTGTAGCCTTTTCTCCAAGATCTTTACTCTGGACTGAGCTATATTGCACTTGCTTGATAAGGTTTTCAGTCCTTTGTTAGTTTGCCCCATTACAAAATTCTTCAATAAACCATCTTGGTGCATATGTAGAATTTCCGTCTCTAGAAATTTTATCTTGGCTTCCAATTGTTTTTTCTCTTGCGCCACTATGTTCATTTGCTGCTCACTTTCGTTAATAATTCTATTTGTGTCTTGCAATCGACAACACAATTGTTGTATGTACATCTTCATGTTCTCGCAATATCCTAGCAAGCCTGCTTTTCCTTCACACATAAATTTTGCAAGACCTGATACAGGGTTGAAAAATATGTCCCCTTGCCCATATATCTGAATGCTTTGCACCCATGATTCTCAAAAGGTTCTCATCTAATTTGGGCTTCAATCCAACTTGTCTTCTGGACCAGCTTGGGCCATACTCTTTAGATGGCAAACACACCCGAATATCTGCCATTGAATATTTGGTTTAGAAGAGCTCCACGAAAATCCCCTTTCAAGGAATTGAACCTTGAATTTACCATGGAGGGAACGAGATAGCGCCATTCTTTGAAATAAATTTCTAATTCTGATAAGGTGTTTCGAGCAAAAAACAACGGATTTCAGGGAGGATCCATTTGCGCTGAGATCATGTCCCACCAAATACACATTATATTTTCATGTCTTTACAAAATACCCGTCAAGAGCAAAACTCAAATTTTGTGACCATGTCTCTTCGCGACCGCGTTAGGTGCATTTATTTCATAACCAAGTTTAAATTCAAATTTCGTGACCTCGTTGAAATTCAAGTTTCACGACCATGTTAGGTGCATTTGTTTTGTCGGTTGGTAAGGTTGTTGAGTGGGGTTGTTGGGTTGTATTTTCAAATAAATATATGAAAAATGATGACATGGAAAAGTCCGTAATGTGATGTGGCATTTCTCTTAGGAGGACAAAACGAGATCTCAGTTGGCCTCTAATGGAATGAGACCCACTTTAATTAAATGCCTCTAATGGAATGAGACCCACTTTAATTAAATGCGACTTTTATTCTTTTTGGGATCCCATACTTGATAGAGTATTCATTTTACAAAATTCGTTTCATAAATCATCGCTTTCCCATTCTTGATATATGATTCATGATTATTCTTTTTCAGTTCATAGATAATAGCTCCAAATCTAAGTTTTACCAAGCTGTACAATGAGATCTTGGGTTTTAGCAATCTGCATTTTTTCTCTTAGCTTTTAGATTGATCTGATAAGTATTTTTGGTCTGCTCATGTGGAATCAAATCGGCATCAGTCGACTCATCCACGAGTCCCATTGCTTCTTCAGTAAATTTCTTGAGCAAATTAGAGCCGTAGGAATTCAATTTGGCTTATAGATATAATGAATCGCTACTGCAATCGTGGCTCTTTTGGAGAACTTGCATTCCAAGTCCATTTATCGTCGATCGATCCAGCTGCTGCGGGAATCCGGCTGCTGGGGTCGGATTAGGAGCCCCCCAATAGCACTCATCGGCGCATGCGAATGCCAAACAGGCCCCTTTGATGGGGCCGCTATTTTTGGTGTTGATTTTAGGCCACAACTTTCTTGCCATGTTATTATTCATGGACATCTAACCCAAAAATCTAATTTGCTTGTAAATCCTCTTTAATTAAAATCTAATCCATATCTAGCCCATTGTCTTTTGTTGGTTACGGCACCAAGCAGGTTATCTCTGGACATCATAGCATTGGCTTGTCAATTACCTTGATTATTATCCCAATTTTATTTTCCTGACATCACAGCATCGGCTTCATCATTCCCCATTATAGCCTTCAGACTTGTCATAGGCTGGAATGATCCCAGCTATAACATCTTCTGCGCTATTGCTTATTTCAAAAGTCATATCGCTATATGGCTCTTTGGTAGAGGTGTTGAACTTTTCTTATCAGACTCTCTAGTGTAAAGGGAGAGTCCGATAATTAAGTTATTACTCCTAGGAGTGATAACTAGTTATCAGTACTAGGAGATAATTAGTTATCAGCCCGATAAGGTGGTTATCAGCCTGGCGGCCGATAACCAAAAATGCGTGATCGAGGTTGTACGTCCGAGGCCAGATATTTGGCATGTAAGGCTGAGGCCCGCTAGGGCCGAAGGCCGGGCACAAATAGTTGGTTGGCCCTGCAACACATCTTCTGCTTCTTTGAAACATCCTGCACGGCCCAAAAGATCGACCATGCAATTATAGTGAAATACATTTCGTGTTATTCCATGATATTTAAGCATCAATTTAAATTATCCAAGGCCTTCATTTGTTAAGCATGTGCAACTACAGGACACTAAAAATAAATAGGATGTGATGCATTCGGCATTGGTCCAATAGTCCTCATAAGATAAATCGTCCGGAATTGTGGCAAACTACTTAGCATTTACTTCACATACGTGAAACTCAGCATCTGATGCAGACTTGCCTACTTTTAGAATAGGGCTTGTCACCACGATTGAATAGCTGATTGAATTTTTGCTGGGCCACATACCCTATAGTAACCGAAGACGAAATCAAAGAAACTAGGCAACAAACTGTAGCTGTAAGGTATTGAGATGGCAGTGCCAATCATTATCAAATCTGGGCGTCTGGGACATGGGCTTCTCCATGAATTCCTCTTTTCCTGGAGTTGCAAGCGATCTCTTTCCACCTTCAGCATCACGGGAAGGCTCTTGATCCATGAGCAATAATTGACCAAAATTTTTCCTTATCCTTTCTGTTGACCCGATTTTTGACAAATCGGGATCAACATAGAAGAACACTATCAAGATCTAAAGGGGAGGTGAAGATCAAGGGCCAAGATTAATTTGTGCTTGTTGTTAGAATCTAAGGGCCCATATTAAATTGTGTTAGTTGTTAGGCAAAAAGACAAAATTGGTTAAGGAGAAGAAGAAGACAAAAAACAAAGGATTGATGAGGTGTAAAAAAGGAGTGCCAAATGATGACACATGGATGGCCAAGATTTGATCAAAAAATTATAAATATCTTGAGGTGATTTGTTCTTCTCCTCTTGGGCTCTAGAATCTCACATGGAGTAAGGGTAGTGGCAGCCCTGGGAAGATGGTATCAGAGACCTCTTCCCCCATGCAAGATGTCTTGAAGCTGCTTTGTATTACCTTATTTTCTTGAATAAAGTGGTGCACCCTATTTTATTTTCCTATATCTTTTCCATGGTTCTTTTTTCTTACATTTTCCATGGATCTGTTTTTTTACATTGCTCCAGCTTTCCATATCTTCAACTCTCCAAATTTTCTCGTCCATTTTTTTCGCCTTCTTTCTTTTGCCCTGGAGCAGCATCAAATCTGATCCCATCTTTCCTTTGAGGATGGATGATGAGGATATGGGGAAATCCGTCATCACTTTCCTTTATTTCTTCCATCCGGCAGTCCAGCATCTTCAGTTTCCGATTTCTTTTAATCTCAATCTGTCGCTATATCCAAAGCTCCCTATCCTCTGGAGCCAAGAAACTGTTGCCAATCTGATCCCCGACAGTCCTCTCGACCTTCTTCTTGGCCCTCTGCCATTTCCTTCTTACGTTCTGGTTTATCTTGTATTCAGCATCACCGGCTCTGGCATAGATAGTGGTGTCGTAATAACACCTCTTCTTCTTGGGCGGCAAGCTTCTAGGGTTTGGCCTGTGCCCTTTGGCACCTAGGGAACTTGCCAATTCATGCAACCGTGCTTTCTCCAACAGTGGTTCTCCAAATCACCTCTTTTCACCCATGCACCTGTGCAGTCACCAATTTTACACAACCATTTGTTTATTATGGTGTCATGCATGTTCCTATTCAGCTCAATACCGACTATGGATACTGACTCATCCCCCCAGATCCGCCCGTGTCTACAACCAAGAAGCGATCGAAACCTGGAAATCTTTTGGGAGACTCCGGTGGCTCTAATAGGGCATCAACTCTCTATTTCCTTTAGGGGACTGGCGATTCCACCTCCATGTCTGTCTTACCATCGAAATTATCGTACTTAGTGTCGCCCACCTAAGACCCAAGACCAATGTTTGCACAGTCGGAGGTGTTGAAATTCTCAGATGCTAGTATTGTATCTATGGTGATCCTTGGCGTTGGCTTCCCCCATTACTTAGATTTGCGATGATAGTATAAAGCCAAAAAGGGATTCAAGTGAAAAGAGAAAATGTTTCTGATCTTGTAACAAAGTTCTGTTCGAGGCATCTCGCAGAAGAAGAACGATAGTCGCCTCCACTAATCGAAGAAAATTAGAAGATAACCCTAATACCAGAATCCAAGGTGTGTATAGCGCACGATCAGTGTTTCGGCAATGCCGTATACATTGTTTGCAACGTGTGTCCTTGTGCTAGTGATTACTGTTGAAAACGTACAAAACGCATCTGTGTATATTGGCTCCGGGATGATAGGTAGTAGATATGACGGGATGGGATACGGCGACTACTACGACCATATGGTGTCTGTATTAATATGCCCTTAATATGCACCATCGATTGTTGTTTTCCATGTCCGGTGGGTTGGATACAACCAAAGGCAATCCAACGTGGCAAGGGAAGAAATTACATGATTGAGTGGAGGTCCACGTGGTTGCGATCTGGAACCCCGTCGTGCTGAATCAAGAACATGCAATGTTACACGACGAGTCCTCATCTTGCCAGTCAGATCAATCCACTCAAAATCTTGAAATGGAGCAAGAAAGACAACAAGATCAGATACAGTTGCGACATTCAGAATCCTTCTCTACAGGCATGGATAATAGTATGAGCTCAGATTACACTATAAGCAAAAGGACAGAGAAGAAAAGAAATACTGCTGAGAAGACTATCGGATTGGATGTGCTTCAAAAGTATTTTGCTGGAAGTTTGAAAGATGCAGCAAGGAGCATTGGTGGTATGTTAAGCTTGCAAAAATTTTGAATTTCTTTGTTGCTACCTTTCTTCATTGTTTCCATTTTTGAGTAATTTGCATCTTCTTCCATTTTTAGTTCGAGTTGATTTTTTATCAAGATATGCTATATGCTATAATTTTTCTGGATATATTTCTTTGCATTTTTCTCAGAGATACTTTGTAGATGTTAATCCAAGCTTTTCTCCTTAGATAGGACTAAGAATTTTTGGGAACTCTTGCATCTATCTTTGAAAGTGCGTCTTTATTTAACTTAACGTATGGCTAACTCGAGCTAATCTAGGGAAAATATTGGGGTTTTCACCTTTTTGGGCTCACATTATATCTCTAATTTCTCCACAACCATTTTTTCGTTTCTGTGGTGCATACAGTTTCAAAGCACGCCATGCCTGTATTTGTTGCATATGTTCCAAGCATCTATCTATCTATCTATCTATCTATCTATCTATCTATCTATCTATCTATCTATCTATCTATCTATCTATCTATCTATCTATCTATCTATCTATCTATCTATCTATCTATCTATCTATCTATCTATCTATCTATCTATCTATCTATCTATCTATCTATCTATCTATCTATCTATCTATCTATCTATCTATCTATCTATCTATCTATCTATCTATCTATCTATCTATCTTGTTAATTTCGAATTTTCCGGTTTGGCTAAGAAAACTTTTGGAATTGTTTTTAAGTCGATTTCGTAAGATTTTAGAGGGTTTGAACTGCCGGAAAATTTCCCGGTTTACCAAAAATCGTAGAAATCTTTTCAGTATGATTTTGGGCTACATGCATGCATGTCGATGCCATGTTTTTGGATTTTATTTGGGTTTCTTTCAATGGAGGGTCTCGAAGGCATGGAGGACGTATGGCGGCATGGAATCTGGGGAGCTGATTCGTGGGTCCCGCCGACGGCGGCGGGAGCCGAGCGGTCTGGAATCAAGGCCCAGTTCCGGCCGCCACAACAAGGAAACTGGGGAGACAAAATTTTGCTTCAAATTACCTGTTTCTGACCTGCTGAGCGGAATCAAGCCCGCCGTTTTCCATTCCGGATGCTGAATGAACTCCCCAGTTTCCTTGTTGTTTTGAAGTAAAGAAATAATGGTTGTTTTGCCACTTCTTCCGACACCAAGATGTCTCCATCCGCATTTTCTTCTGCCGATTCCAGCTCCACATGGTTTTATCACTCGGACTTCAGATGTCAATTCGCATAATGATTTTAGTATCGTTCCACCACCAAACAAGAGGTTCAATATCTTTTTCTATATAAGATGCACTGGAAGAAATACAAGATGTGCTGTGAATTTCTTCCCAAATTTTATAATAGTTTATCTAGGGTCGTGGAATGTAGCAATACGCCTTTAGCCAAGTCAGTCCGCCTTATACACAAGACCTTGAACATGAAAAGTTTGATGCCAAGCCCCGATATTGCCGCACTGTGATTATCTCTTTCTTAAATTTCGTTTTCTGCCACTATTGCTTTGGATAGTTTTTCTCTTGCTGCATCTAGGAGCAAGTAAATTCAAGAGGAATGTGGTTGCATTTGATTTTATGCGATGGTTGGATGGATCTAGGACGCGGCCAGTAAATTCCAATATTCCAAAGAGTGGATCCTTTTGCTCTAATTTATATGCAGATCTAAGTCCTCCTTGATGCACATGGTAATTAACAACTGCATATTTGCTGCTTTCTATTGCACATCTTTTGTTTTGAGCTTCTGTAATGGATGGAAAAAACAGTTTTGAGACTAATCATAGATGCCCATCTCGGATCATGCACCTCATGTTCCAAATAGAGTCGCATTAGGTTGCTATGTGGACGTTTTTAAGATGCTAATACCTCGGAGGTATCATGTTTTTCTCAAGGCCATTCTTCAAATCCATGGATCAAGAGCATTTCTTAGAGCATATTAATTAGATTTGATGAATGTGGTATGACACTGAGCATTAGAAATTCCGTAGATAATCCACGCTTCTAAAGTTTTTTTATTATGTTAGCTTCAGACATTATTGATTGGGGATTGTCCTTCTCACTTACTTGATTGAAGATATATTTGAAAAGGATCTGGATACTAGCTTAGTGTAATTATATCCATGAATGTAACTTTCACTTTGATCTGCAGAGATGATTGAGGAAATTGAAATCAGTGCCTATTAGGAGAATATAGCGAGGTGCATGCAGCCCAAAGCATGTCCAAGGTATTAGCTAAGCTTTGTGTATTAGAGGAGTTCTTATGATGCTAGCTTCTAGATTATTGATCCAAGGTTCTTCTACGTCTGCAATGTATTTTTACTTGCTTGATTGATATATTTGAAAATAGATGTCTTGCATTTCCTTCAGACTAGAATGGAGCAACAAAGTTTGAAGATATAGTCACTTTTGTAATGTGTAGATGCCTAAATGGCGAGCATGTCTGGCATTTTACAATCCCATCTGTAAATCCATGGTGCAGATACTTGAACTGAAAATGGGCATATTCATATACATGGTTTGCAAATACTTAACTTTGCAAAGACAGATCAAATGGATCATTCTGCAAAGACAGAATATCAACTGGATCATTGATTGTGATATAGTAAGTGACAGTAATCCAGCACGTATGGCTATAGTTGGAAAGAATAATATGTACGTACCATTTGGGAAAGTATGGATATAGTTGGAGAAAATGAAATGCTCATATCATTTGGAAATCCTAGCGTCTATACATAGATGGATATTAATTGCCAGAGATTCTTACTAATTTGACTGCTAGACCATGAATTCTCAATCTGATAGACACAGTTCATAATGACGCAGCTATGCAGTTTAGATATTCTCATATACAGTTCCCTCCTTTTTGAAGATTTGCTTCATCCTACTCATACAGTTCTCTCCTTCTTGGAGATTTGCTTCGTCCTACTGGTAAGTTATATCATGGTACATTTAATACTGTTTTCAATTGCATTGTAGATAATAGAGCCACATGCCAAGTACATGCTAGAGATTCTCATGATTCATTTGCTAGAGCCTGAATTCTCAATCAGGTGCACAAAATTCATTAAGTTCATTATCACACTATTTGGAGATTTGCGTCATCTCACTGGTCATCTCAATGGAAAGGTATATCTTGGTACATTTGCTGATGTTTTGCAATTGCATTGTAGATAATGGAGCCACATGCCAAGTACATACTGAATTCTCAATCTGTTGGACGCAGTTCATTATGACACTATTTGGAGATTTGCGTCATCTTCTTGCCGTGATCTCATGTGGTTGATCTCATAGAGTGCAACAGTTTGAGACAATGTTCATCTCCACTATATATAGCATATTTATTTGTACAAAACCCAGCACTTCAGTTGAGAGTTGAACAAGGCATTACAGCATGCTATTCGATAAGGATCTTTGTAAGGTATATCTTATTTCTACATTCGCTGCAGTTGTTTTGTTATTTCTTTGTAGACCATATAATTTTGGTATCAAACACAGTACACATGCCCTTAACAAGTGCAAAAAGGTAAAAAAAAGAGCCCAAGCATGTCCTTTTGGAAAATCCAAAGTCAGGGGAATGTTCTACTCAAGAAACCTTTCAATTCATGATTCGTAAACAGCGTGAGCATTTTATCAAGCCATCAAGGACAACGTTTATTAAGCCATCGATGCCAAATGTAAAGTAAATTCCCTCTATTGTATTCAAGATGTATGTAATCTCAGGAAAGAATCGCAGTCCTCCAAGATGTACTTTCATGTAATGTAAGCAGTCCTCCAAGATGTACTTTCATGTAATGTAAAGACAAAATGTTGGATGTAGTAAAAAACAAAAGAGTCGTGTATCACAAGGGTTATTTCACTTGCTCCCAAATTTGTTATGTCACTATTTCAAATGTTTGATTATGTTTGGTGAAACAAGTGGAGCCATGTTAGTTGAATGGGTTCAAATATCTTGCATAGATAAGATGAATTAAAAGTATCGATGAAAATCTGGTTATATGGGCTCAAATGTTGTTTAAGTGTTTGGTTCTATGGGCTCATATGTTGTTTACGTTGGGCAAGTGGTTCTTTACAAAGATTAAGATGAAATAAGTTCATCTACGAAAACAAATCCAAAAATGTGCAATATCATAAGTCCATACGCTTTATGTTTGCACTAAAGCTTGACTATTGGCATTCTTCATTTTAACAATCCAACACGGCCAACGCCTAAGTGGGGCACGATCAAGATAATAGTCACCCACATCCCTAGCTATGGTTTTCCTTTGCAATGTTTCCTTACTTCTATTCCTAATCCAATAAGAATTTCAAATGCAGGCATATCATATATATTTCTAGAAACCACTATGACCACGTATCATACCTTCCAAGTTTCATAATGGCAAATGCAAAACTTTGATACACATTTTTGTCCATTGCATTCTTTGTCCTATGGTGTAGTTCAAAAATTAGAGACTCCGTTTGTTCACAACCATCAAGGCCTACTCATCATAATAAAATCATACCTCTCTCCGAACCAAAGACGGGCAGCAGGGAATTGTTCTCACATATGAAGAACATGACGATTCATATTGCTCAGTGTTACTTGAAGTGGGGCCAAAAAAAAAAAAAGAGCCTAAAGAAGATGCATCGCTGCATTTCTAGTTCTTTTAAAGAGACTGCCCTAAGATCAGACGACTCTGCCGACACCCAGTTCAAGTTTGGCTGGACAGTTGACGAGTCCTTGACGCCTAAAAGAATATGCGAAGTGTTAGAATTTTAATGACTCAATTCATATATGCATTTGTACAAATAATTCTCAAGATGCACAAAGATAATAATCATTCCCATCACTTAGCACTTAAGGCTTCAATTGAAGCAAATCATATATCACCTTTAGACCATTGTAATATTTGTGAATCAACCATAAATAATCAATTTTCACTTGTTCATTGAGACTATTAAAACTACAGAACATCGAGCATATTTACCTTCGAAGACAAACGTTCAAGTTTTCAACTATCTTCACTGTATATAACCTTGTTCTGTACATCTTAAATTTATCTTATCGGATCCGGCCGTTTAGGCAACTATCGATCCGGTCTGATCTTTCATTTGACCGAATTTTCCTTCCCAAATTCGAGCGTGCATTCCCTCCATATCTGTATTTCTAATTTTACATTTAACACGTCATATTTCCTTTGAAAATGTTAACAATGGTTGAACCATTTAACAACCATTGAAAAACCTAGGTATGACAACACGTTAACCATTGAGGTTATGACTTCCCCTTTTCTGCTTTTAAACCTAGCTTACCAATCATGTATCTTCCCAAAGATCTTCAACATGTGCATCACCTAATCAACCCTAAGATCTTTATACAATAGTTGTACAGTTTGTATGCTGCATATTTTCACTGTCTTTTATTATGAGGTGAATAGAAAAACTATGTTTTTCTTACATTCCCCTTTCACCTCATAATAATTATTCCTATGATGTCATCTGCCTTTTCATCCTGTCATTGAATTATTCATCATCTGTCTGTAAATAATTTTCATTGTCAACATGTTGAATTTGTAAAAACTCAATTGTAACAACTTGTAACCTGTCTGCAACTTATTTTCTTTGCTAAAAGATTGAATCTGTGACTGTTCAAGACTTTAGTGAGAATATCTGCTAGCTGTTCCTCTGATTTGATATGCTCCATTTGAATTATACCTTTATTCACCATTTCTCTTATAAAATGCATTTTCATCTCAATATGCTTTGTCCTTTCATGCATGACTGGATTTTTAGCCATAGAGATGTAGCTTTGACTGTCACAATGAAGTGTGGTACTGTCCCTTTGTTTTATTCCTAATTCTTCCAACATTCTCCTTGTCCATACAATTTCCTTGGCTGCCAATGTTGATGATGTATACTCTGCTTCAGCTGTGGATAACGCTATGGAGGATTGTTTTTTACTTCTCCAGCTTATAGGTCCTCCCCTAACATGAGCAAATATCTAGAAGTTGATCTTCTTTCATCTGGATCACCACACCAGTCAGCATCACAATAATCTATTAAATTCAGATTGTCTGTAGAATATTCTATTCCAATATCTTTTGTCCCCTTTAAATACCTGAGAACTTTCTTAGCTGCTAACCAATGCTGTTTTCCTGGATCATGATTGTACCTACTCAAAACATTGACTATATAGCTGATATCTGGCCTAGTATTATTTGATATGTATAGCAAACTTCCAATTAATGGCATGTATGGAACCTTTTCCATTTCCTTTACTTCTCTTTCAGTTTGTGGACACATTTCTTTCGATATTTTGCAACCTGGCAAGATTGGTGCCTTAACAATATTGCAATCCTCCATATTAAATTTCTCTAGTACTGTCTCTATGTATTTCCTTTGAGATAGATATATTTTTCTGTTTTTCCTGTCACGTGTGACCTCAATGCCAAGAAACTTCTTTAGTTCTCCCAGATCTGTCATCATAAATCTCCTTTTCAGCACATCTTTGCAATGGTTTAAAATTGTCAAATTATGTCCTGCCATCACACAATCATCTACATACAATCCTATTATACAATGCTTTCCCTGTTCCTAAAAAATATAGACATTCCCATCATGATCAAGTTTTCTGAATCCCTGATCCATCAAGAAAGAATCCATGCATTTATACCATTCCCTAGGTGATTGTTTTAATCCATATACTGCCCTGTTTAATCTCCATACCTTATTTTCCCCTTGCTCATAACCTGGAGGTTGTTCCATGTATATTTCTTCATCTAACTTTGCATTCAAGAATGCAGTATTTACATCCATGTGATGTAGTTCATAATCTAGTGCATTTGCCATAGAAATGATCATTCTAATACTTGTCATCTTCACAACAGGTGAATAAGTCTCATCATAATATTCCTCTTCTTTGAGTAAAGCCCTGTGCCACAAGACGAGCTTTATGCTTGGGATTCCCATCTGCCCCTATTTTCAACTTGTATACCCATTTATTTCCCACCACATTTTTATCTTTTGGTCTTTCTACAACTTAATAAGTCTCAGTCCTTTTAAATGAGTCTATTTCATCATTCATGGCTTGCTTCCACTTTTGGCAGTCTAGATCTTTGACTGCATCATCAAAACTTTCTG
Source organism: Isoetes taiwanensis (assembly GCA_021234155.1). Lineage (NCBI taxonomy): Eukaryota > Viridiplantae > Streptophyta > Lycopodiopsida > Isoetales > Isoetaceae > Isoetes > Isoetes taiwanensis. Next base: position 1,407,277 of record JAJEKV010000129.1, read on the forward strand.
GTATACCTGTTTCTAAAACCATTAACACTTGTTCAATATTTTCTCTTTTTGACTGAACCCTGACACTTTTACCATCTGGCATTCTTCCATATGCACTAAGATCAATTTGAGCCTCTTCCTTGAGTCTTTCCCCTTCAGTTTTTCTTTTCTTTAGTACCTTAAATGCATCATTTCTTGTTTGTGCTTCCTCCTGACCATTGGCTTTAATTCTGTCATCCACAGTTTCATGTTTCAGATCATGTTCATCATTTTCATCTGTATCATATCCTTTCAGCTCATTGTCTATAGGATGTTCTGTCTTTGTAACTTCTTTATCATTCTCTGATTCAACCTTATCAATTCTTGGCTTATACAATTTTTGTTCTACAAAAGTCACGTCCCTGCTAATAATAATTTTCTTAGTGGCTGGATTATATATTTTATAACCCTTTGAGCTTTGATCATATCCGACTAGATACCCTATTGTTGATCTATCATCAAGTTTAGACCTTAGTTCTTCTGGTACATGCACATAGGTCAAACAACCATAGGTTTTGTATCTGTCAAAGTCAGGGATGCTGTCAGACCATAATTCTTCTGGACAATGTCCATTGATACTTATAGATGGGATGCCATTTTGTATAAGCACTGTTGTTTTCACTGCCTCCTCCCATAGGAAGTTAGGTAGACCACTATGCTTCAGCATGGCCCTAACAGCATTAAGAATAGTTTTGTTTTTCCTCTCAGCCACACCATTCTGCTGAGGGGAGTAACTACATGTAAATTGTCTCTTAATCCCCTTTTCAATACAATATTTAACAAATTTGGAAGACATGTACTCACCTCCCCTGTCAGATCGAACACACTTGATATTTCTTCGAGTTGTGCACTCAACTTCAGCAGCATATCTCTTGAATGCCTCAAAGGCAAGATCTTTACTCCTTTAGGCAATAAACCTGTGTTCTCCTGCTAAAATCATCAATAAAGGTTATGAAGTATTTTTTCCCTGAAATTCCAGTTACATTTAATGGACCACATAGGTCAGTGTGAACTAAATCCAGTGGTGCTTTTGCTCTTTTCTTTGCTTTACCAAAAGGTAGCCTGCTATATTTTCCTAGCATGCATCCCATGCATGTCTCATTGTCAACTTCTTTATTATCACATTTTATCCATCCCTTCTTAACCATGTTCTGAATATATTTTATGCCTGCATGTCCCAACCTTTCATGCCAGGTATGTGTATTTGCAATAGCAGACAAATTTATACTGCCGACACATTAAGGATTCAATCCAAATAAATTGCCAACTCTTTTTCCAAGAAACCTTAATTTATTTCCTTCAAAGATTTTACATTCAAGTTGCTCAAATACAACTCTGAATCCCATGTCTACTAACTGGGAAATTGAAATAAGATTTCTCACTAATGAGGGAACACAAAGAACATTTCTTAAATTCACTATTTTTCATCTAGGTCAAAAAGCTCCAGAACGCCAACATTTTCAATTTTTTATAAGCTTCCATTTCCAACTTGAACATTTCCTCCTTTGCTTTCATTGCAATCCTTCAAGTATTTAGAAGAGCATGTTATCGATTTTTCAGCTCCACTATCTATAATCAGCAAATTATCATCAGTCTTGTTATTAGAAACATCATAAACTTCAGAATTTCTTACCTCCTCATTTTCTTCTGGACTGTCTTCTTCCAGACTTACTCCTCAGCAACATTTGCCTCATAATTTGGTTTTCCAGTCCTCCCTCTTCCCCTGCCTCTAAAACCTGATCCTCTGCCTCTACCCCTTCCCCTTGTACTTGCATTGTCTTTAGGAGTTGAGCAGGAGGATGCAATATGTCCTCTCCCTCCACAATGATAACAGGTTATTTCCCTTGACATAACAGGACAATCAACCTTTAGATGCCCATATTTGTTGCAATTAAAACATGGTCCAATTTTCCCTCCATACCACCCTCTTGTTTGCTTTTGTTTTCACCCTTTCCTTTAACAAACAGTACCTGAGCATTTTCATTCTCTCCCAATACCTTATTTTGCTCCAGTTCTATTTTCAACATTCTTTCTGCTTCCATCTTAGTTCTAGCAATAGTTCTCATAAACATGGAAATATTACCTAGACTTGAGCAAGCCCTAGACATTGTAACACTTGCTGTTGCTGAGTATAAGCTACTCCAGCTCCCAAATTCGAGCGTGCATTCCCTCCATATCTGTATTTCTAATTTTACATTTAACACGTCATATTTCCTTTGAAAATGTTAACAATGGTTGAACCATTTAACAACCATTGAAAAACCTAGGTATGACAACATGTTAACCATTGAGGTTATGACTTCCCCTTTTCTGCTTTTAAACCTAGCTTACCAATCATGTATCTTCCCAAAGATCTTCAACATGTGCATCACCTAATCAACCCTAAGATCTTTATACAATAGTTGTACAGTTTGTATGCTGCATATTTTCACTGTCTTTTATTATGAGGTGAATAGAAAAACGATGTTCTTGTTACACGAAGGGCTTTTAACTATACGATGATCCATCAGCACGAGGCCTTCAGGCAGTGTCTACATGCAGGCATTGAAGGATAAGGAAGATGCAAGTTCTAGAGGCAGGGACACTACAGAAGTCACAGCAGATCTTAGAAGTGATGATGACAAGGCTAGGCAGTTAGAGGCGATGAGCAAGGTAAAAAAAATATGCTGACAAGTATCCATTGGGCCTTAGCTTCACCCATCCCGTCCACGTCGATAGGCTTTTCAGTTCCATTAAAGCTACTTATATCAGCAGAAGGTACGATAAGCAGCACTCCTTGGAAATAGTCAACAGCATGATCAAAAATCCAGGGCAGGTACCGATGCCGGTTGATGTAGTGCCTTACAATACGAAGACGAGGAAGGTACTGATGTGGAACAAGCTGGATGACTTCATCAACAACCTTGACGTACATTTCATGATAATAGATGGGCAGCACTCAATAGAGGCTCAAAAGGTTCTGATTCGAAAGGCACAGAATACTGGAAATCAGCTATTCTATAGGTTGTACTCGGTCAGAAGCTGCCGGTTCCTAAGCGGCTCAACAACTCCTGCCGAGCTAGCCGAAATCAGTGCACTTCTTAACAACATGGGAAAAATGTTTATGTACAAAAGGCAACTCTTTTTTCCCACGCCTTTTGTTTGGGTATTTGCAAATCGCGCGAGGCGTGATTTGCCTATTCAGAAACGCGATACGTCAGATCGCGCTTGGTGCGATTTCCCTTCTATTTTGAAATCGCGTCAGGCGCGATTTGCATATTCAGAAATGGGAGTGCTTCAACTAGTCAAAGCATTCTCTTTTCAGAAAAGGCAAATCGCGTTTGGTGCAATTTCCCTTCCATTTTGAAATCGCGTCAGGCGCGATTTGCATATTCAGAAACGGGAGTGCTTCAACCAGTCAAAGTATTCTCTTTTCAGAATCGCGCCAGGCGCGATTTCCCTTCCATTTTGAAATCGCGCCAGGCACGATTTGCATATTCAGAAACGAGAGTGCTTTAACCAGTCAAAACATTCTCTTTTCAGAATTGTCGTTAACCTGGAACTAACAAATTTATTTTTTGCAGCTCCTATATAGAGCAATTGCGGCATGCTCGTAACCAATGGATAGAATATGGAAAACCTATGTCGACTAGACAGGTTCAGTCCAAAAGCGTCGAATTCAAATTGCTAGAAAGGACTAATTGTCAGACTATAATACCGGACAAGAGTAAGAGCACCAGGTCGAAGAAAAAAAAAGGAGATGAAATGGGAGATGCTTCCGAAGCCCCTACTATATCCAAGGATGCCTGCAAGATAATATTTGCCTCTGACCAGATCTAGGATAAATGGAATGAATTCTGGAATGCCTATGTGGTGAAGAAGTTGCCTGATTCACAAGGCATATTTCCTCCTGTTGACACATCAATATTCCATGTCACAGAGATGAGGAAGGCCCAGGGATTAGTCGATGAAGAACTGATCTCGTTTCTGGACAGGTGCATCGGAAAGGAAGTCCTTTAAAAGAAAAGTTCTGCAGCGAAAGACAAGGTATCATTTGAAGACGCCTGCGACCAACTGAAAAATATTCGAGTACTCAAGAAGGCAGTTGGATAGGAATTACAAAGGCTTACAGGAGAGTGGTCATTGTCGGAGCTAGGACCAATGCAAAAATACAATATCTCCAACAATGATCTCGAGAAGTATGTTTTTTGGTCGAAAGACTTTGTCAAACAACAGAAATCGAAAAACGTTGCACATCTACGTGGGCTTCACACGAAAGTGGCATCCGACTTGAAAACAAAAGTTGCGTTAATAAAGCAGACCCTGAAAGAAGAATCCACTTTCTTTTACCAAGTGTCCACTGGTTTTAAGTGTGCAATGCCAGACGTGGATAAAGGACCACACGATATCACTCTTTTCGTCCTTGATAGCCGAGGCACCAGATGGTCGCTTGATGACTATAACACCTTCTACAATACATGTGGTGGTTTTACGACAGAAATGCATTACACGATCGTCACAATTTGCCTCTCCGACATGTCCTATGCGTATGCTCTATCTGCTGCAAAGGATTTAGAGTGCGTTAAAGTGATACGGCAAGCACAGAAAGTAAAATCTCCCATGTGTTAATCATTATGATAGCCATGATGGATGATAAAGAATATGAAAGGCTTAAGAAGAAACCAGAAGGCAAAAAACTTGCATGGCAGTGCTATCAGCTCGATGAACCTCTTATGCAAAATGTCTTCTATCTTGAGCAAGCTACTGAAGATAAGGGAAAGGGTGTGTTAGACTTGGAATAGCTAGAATTGGAAGAGGAAGATGAAGATGAAGAAGAAAACTAGGCGAACCCTTTTCTTATGGAGCACATTAAGTATGAGCTCCTACGGCACATGTGACGTTCCAGGGAAATATACGCTATAAATACGTATATTTTTGGGTCCATCACTATACAAGTCTACTTCGTAGCCTTGTATACCTTAGGAATTGGCATGGGTGCATATCTAAGTTAAGTATATAATTTAGATAACCTTAGGATAAGGCCCATGTTCCACATGGCCTTTTCCTATTTGGCAACCGCCACATGGCCATATCCCATTGGCGCCACGTGTCATCCCATGTGGACCCTAACCTATATTAACCTAAACCCTAACCCTAGACCTCTTTTCCTGGCCCTAACACCCTGGGAACCTTCTTCGCACTCAAAACTCCGTTTCGAGCGCGTCGTTTGCTGTGGCATAGCCTAGTGCAGCAGCCCCCAGAGTGCGTGTATGATCTTGGAGTGAGCGCGGCTTCGACCACTTCGAGGACCATGGAGACGCCAGGAATGGGAGGGAGCACTTCAGAAGCAGATATTTGGAGTAGTGTTCTTAGTAGTTCATCTGGAAGTTAGCACTCCAGATAAGTTAGTATTTCGTATCTAGAGTAGAGCCATCCTAGAACCCTGATTCAACATCTTGAACCCTAATTAAGGAACCCTAACTGTAAGTTAGATATGTATGATTAGGTTAGATGTTATTCTGATGATTATCATGATTTGAAGTTTTCTGATGATGGTTGATCATGGTTGCTCCTCTTGTATTGGGAAGGGGAGTAGAGACATAGTAGCCTTACTTAGTAATGCTCCTAGTTAGACCCTTTAGTTCCTATTATTATGCGGCCTGCGCATAGGAACCCACCGGGCTACGGGGGCTATGGTGTGAATCAGCACTACATAACGGGGCTAGGGGAGATACGGAGGGAGGGTCCCTACTGAGCGTGGCTACTGGGGACCCCATAGCGTGCTAGGCTTAGGCATGTTGCCCTGCCTCTCAAGAGCTGCAGGTGTTGGCCTGGCTCTTGTTTTAGGGGGTTAAGTCGGGGACGGATCGTGTGCCACCACGATTCTCTAGCCGCCCATGGAACCTTTAGACTCTGGGAAGGGGAGATGCAACCCTTCCTGCCTCAACGGACCGGGGAGATGCAACTCGGCGTAGTCTTGATGGGTGATGCCATGGGATTGCATATCTGGAAGGCTAGAGTCACGACAGAGCCCGATCTAGCCCATCTGCAAAGTATGCACAGGAGGGGCGGATGGAGTGGCCAACCCTAGCCATTGTCTATAGCCAGCCCCGCCATTGTTATGACTCGATCTGCTCTATCTTGAGGCCTAGCCGTCAGTCTACCTCCCGATGAGTTCGAGCCTTGGGTAGGAGCTCTCATGTTTTATGGCATATGTTTATCTCTGTTGTAGCTATGGATATGTGGATGTGCTACCTTTCGAGGTAGTATGGTGTATTGTTATTGCTAGTTCTGACGTTGTTTATGCTTCCGCTGTGATAGGGGCCCATAGGGGAAGGGCGTGCAAGACACCTTTGTGAAGTCCCCTACTTCTTATACGATGCACACATCGTATCAGAAGGTGGAGCATTCCCCCTAACAGCCAAACTAGCAGGGGCCATCCACCTGACACCACTCCTAGTGGAATGAGCCAGCAAGGGAAGAGTGGATGTGTCATTCACCCGTCTCCCTTCGGGTCGACCTATCTGCGGAAGCGTGAGTAAACATGAGCACATAATACAATATCAATACAATCACCTCGAAGGGTGAACACTTCATAACATCATCAATAACATCAACATGAATGAATACAGCAAAAGGGGAAATCCTACCCAAGGCTCAGACTCAAGGGGGATGACTGACGGCTTGGGCCTCCAGAAGTCATTGCAAACAGAATTCATGGCAAATGGATTTGGCTGGCATAAGAACATGGCTTAGGGTAGTCCACTCCATCCGCCCCTCCCATGCACACTTTGCAGAGTAGGTTGAAAAGTATTGGGACCTGACCGTAGTCTGCCGGGTGAATAGCCAGAGGAGCTACTGCTACTGGGTTGCATCTCCCCAGCCCCGATGAGGCAGGAGGAGGGTCACCTCCCCTCCAGAGGCATCCATGCCCATTCCAGGCAGCTAGAGGGCCACTGCCCGTATTCGACTTAAACTCAATGGAAGGTGACGCATCACCCCAGGAGTGTCGAGCTCATGCCTTGCCCATACTCAGTGACAAGCCATGAAGCCTAGCCCGCATAGACCCCCGATAGGCCTTACTACCAGAGGGGTCAGTCCGTGATGGGACAAGTTCCTACTTGTCAACCGGTCCAGCCCCGCCACCCACAACCAGGCGGGCTCCTGTGCACGGGCCGTAAATAATTGGGAACTAGTAGGCTATCTAGGATCATCTGCTACACAGCTTTAGGCGTCTACCCCCCTTCCCAATACATGGAGGCCACAGAGTGAAATACATACAACATCACAGAACTGAAACAGAGAATATCATCAAATCTATCTATCTAAACATCTAGAGTTAGGTTCCTTTATTAGAGCTTATGATCTCGGGACCTATAAGGCCTCTAGGGCTGAACTAACATACTAACCCAGCCTATTGCCTAGCCCAAAGGCGGCTTTGCACAACAGAATAACTAGAAACCTGGTCCTTGACCTGCTCCTGATCCTCGGAATGCATCATACCTCTGATCCTGCTGAAGACTGCTGCTACTCGATGATCTGTTGTGCAAAGACGGCTTTTCAGAGCCGAGCAATGCAAATTGGGGTCTTGACTTGGCCGAAATGGCTCAAGAGAACCCTGAATTCGAGAGAGGAAAGGAGCTCTAGGAAAAACCCTAAAATGCAAAGGGAAAAAAGGTTTAGGGTTTAAGGGGAAAGCTCTTTTATAGAAACCCTTAGGGTTAGGTTAGAAATTGGCCAAATGGGATTTAGCCATTTGGCAATGGGGTCCATGGGGTTTATAATTGTGTATGTTTATTTAACATGCACAACATTCAATGTTGCCCCCTAGGTGCAACCCTTGCCCCCTAGGTGTAACCCTATACGTCTCGCAAGTACATCATCCGTGGTATGTACGTGTGGCGTGGCAGTATAATATACATATTCGGATCGTATATTATGCTGGAACGTCACATTGTCCCCACCTTGACTTGATGCTGTCCTCAGCAACACGTGTCTCCCCACCTTGGAAACCTGCATATCCTGCAATCACATTTGATATATATACAATTTTACAATATAATTACCTCAATGTAACATTTAAGTTTTAATTTCTATAACACATCCTAAGGGAGTCTTTCACCCTCTTACTTTATCATCTATTATTCACAAAATTTTATAGCTTACACCATTATTATTATTAACATAGTTCCAAAATTTCCTAAAGGTTCCACATTGTTTTCTTACAACACATTGTGACAAAATTATGTGTTGCAAGTCTTCGCAGTGTGACCTTCCTCCCGTAGACTCTCCTATTGGCCTGCAGGTCCAACACTACGCTAGAATACGTTTAATTATTATAAGGGTTGGTTATTAGGGAACCACCCATTAATTACAACTACATGAATGCAAGGCATATCTCCCGGCATAGGAAGATTATGTTCCTTCCATCGTGGCCGTGGAGACAGCGCCCTATCATGCCTAGGATGCCAGCCTACACCTTTAGTTGCCTGAGGCGTGGAGGATAGGGTCCTTCCCGTATTTGAGCGTGAAGGATGGGGTCCTCCCCGTAGTAGGCATTGACCCAAGCTGCTTTCCTATCAATGCATGCCTGAATGACCTCTTATCTCTCAAGGTCGTCTACTTCTGTGGGACGGAAGTAGACTTTTTAATCTACCTTCCACTCCCTATCGGGTCGGTGTCGACTATTTCGGTGACGAGCCGACCTTTGCATTGCTCCATAAGTTGTGGGTACTGCTTCTCAAGATCTATTTGTAGTGCCCACGTAGCGTCTTCCACTGGTAAGTGGGACTAGGTATTGGAGAATTGAGATCTTTTTGTCTTCTTATAGGATCTGACAAGAAGAACCCCTGGAACAATCTCAAGGTGATCGTCCATTATTTCTAGTAACTTTTGTGTCTCCAATACTTCCTCTGGATTAGGAGTGCATTTCTTTAGGGGACTTACTTGGGAAACACTATAGATCTTTAAGTGTGCTGGCAGGTCCAACTTATAGGATTGGTTACCTACTCTTTTGGTTACCCTGAATGGTCCAGCGCACCTTGGAGCAAGCTTCTTGCAATTGTCGATGCAGAGCTTCAGCAATTGTCCCCTAATCGCCAATGTTGTAATCGCCGATGCAGAGCTTCATCTATGCAATTGTCGATGCCGAGCCTCTTGCTGCTAGAGGATATCTTCGTTCTTCCTCCACCAACTGTTGCATGTCGGCTAGCATGCATTAACGTCTTAAATAAACATTATAGTCTTGGACCCCTGCATGATCCTACTGGACTTCCCTTAATGCATGCAATTATATTACCTAACGGTAATATTTTTATACTAACATTATAGTAGTATTGGATATATTGCTTCCAATAGTATTATATTTAACTAACTGTTATATGATAACTTTACAACCTTTAAGATATGTCATCATACAAATATCGAGGCAATACTTATTTTGAAAAGTATTTTAATTATTTATCATATGGCTAGGGTTTATATCATCGGATCCAAGTGTTGAGCGCGTGACTCTCGCTCGCTACTTGGTTGGTGATGTATCAACCTTACATGTATATGCTTTATAGTTGCTATACTTATGAGAAGATAGACAAATTCTTATTATATTTGTCAGGACCCTATGAAGGTTACTTAAATGCCTTTGGAAGGAATTACATCCTTGCGAAGGTTTAACTAAGATTTTATGTAATTATTATCTTACTTTATCTCGATACTGAGATACCTACACAAGACAAAACTATCTATGCAGTTATTATGAACATATAATTTATCAACAAGACATTAAAGCTTATGATACATGCATGATAGTATACTTAAGATTATATAATTTATGTAGTTATACAGGGTTCACAACCCTGAATAATTTAATTAAGAGCTAGGCTACTAGCTCATTCCTAGATGCGAATGCAAGCAATAGATCATGGCGTAAGAAAATTATACTTTTCCCATCATGCATTCTATCTACACTTAGATGCAAAGCCTCTCCCCACCTTAGTTGTCGAAGGCTAGAATACATCTCCCCATTAAGCCGGTGTCGACTAATTTGGAGACGACTTGGCCGTTGTATTGCCTCCATTAATTCGCTCCCCCGCTTTGGTGCAATTGGCTATCGCGTCAGTCTTGCATGCTGAAGGACACATAGACATTAAGCATCTATCCATCTTACACTCTATCTGCTTTGGCTACTTGCGGAACGAACTCTATTCTAAGGGTCGGCTAATTTGATGGCGATTCAATCCCTAAGATGTAGGTAGGTTTTGAGCCCCCACTTTCTTCATAAGAAAATGGTCCTACACCTCAATGTATCATATCCCCTTAATTGATGTTGTCATAACATCTCAGCTATTCTATCTACCTTAAGAGGTTATATGTTTCTTATCTAACACATTAATTTACTAGCCTTAGCTAACATATTTAATCATCTATGATGGATGCAGCCATCATGTTTAACATATCTATCCCTAAGCGATGAGTTATTGAATTATTTAGAACAATTCTAAATTGCAAGGTTTTATCATCATGACAATTCCTTTTGCCTCAAAAGACTATGTGATTAATGTACTTATTTTTTTGATATACCTTTCATGTATTATTCAATTTTATATTCTAAATATCCCCCTTTTTTAGTTATTTACTCTCTTGGAATATTCTTATCAATTGAATTGATGTCATCATAACAAGTTGGCCAGACTTGTTAGATTACTTCTTTTCATTCGATTGGATTATTCCTTGGAGGTACTAGCTTTATACATGGTCAACAATTATCCTAGTAATGATTCCTTCTTAGCGAGGTGATCAATCTCACCAAGTGGTTTCAATATGTTGGATGTCTGTTAACAATCATGTATAATTTTAATTACTCCTATGCATTTCCTTCCCAATCGTTGACGCTTAGCTCAACTTGGGGCAATCCTTTCGCGAGAAAATCTGGAAATGCCTTCCAATCTCATTATGGATGTTATCATCCATAAGCCTATCCTACTCGACTATATGATCGTAGCTCCTCAATCTTGGTCGCATCTCATCCACTCGTTGCCTTCTTGAAGCAGCAAGGTAACGTTATTTCGAGTTGCTCCTCCTCGATGTAGAGTCCAACTTTCTTCATTAGAGGCTTCCCATTGCTGGTGGTTTTGATGGCGTAGTTGACCACTTGAAATCTTCTATGTTACTTCCCAAAAGCCTGAAGGTGGTTTCGTTGAGAAACATCCTCCACGTTGAATTCTTCATCTTGGTGGCTAAAGGATGCCTCTAGATCCGATATTGTTGTGCCAACTCCATCCTTCGAGTCCTGTAGCATGTTGATAGACAAGTGTTGAGGATGTTGCTGGCTTCACGCCTTCCAATTGTCTGGCATCTCTTTTCTTTGATCTGTTATACTGTGAGAGAGAAGGAATAACAAGGGAAATTATGCATGCGAGGCATATAGCTTATACTATTATGATTACAAATTCTGTTAAAGCTATTAGGCCCCCTTAGTGTCTCCCCTCGAGGTGCACACGTACTCCATGGCATTGTTGTCGATGTTCCTCCTAGTGCACTGGTGTTGAAGATCTATATCCTCCTATTTGTACGTCAGCTCATGCTCGATTGGTTGATGCTTCGTCGTTCCGGTCTGCTTCTTAATCTCGTTCTTGGGCAATAATTGCTTCCCCTTCACAATGTTTGAAGATCTTTGGAGGTGCCTCTTGAAATTGTGCGCAATTTCTTTGGCTACAATCGTAAGGAGTTGTTCTCTTCGTCCGTTGCCTTTCGAATCGTCGATCCTTGGGTTCGTGAAGTTGCATGCGAGTTATCGTAGCTTGGTGAGGTTTCTAGCTGATTCGTCGATTCTTTGGCTCGGTTCTCCTAATCGCTTCTCCATCTGGCATGCATGTTATAAACATCACCAGTTAAGGCTCCTCAGTTGGCTCGTTGATGTCGGGTCGTCCCGAAGAATTCCTCGACGTCTACTAGCTTGCGGTCGTGGTCGTAGTTTCTGAAGATGTCTGGTTGTTCCTCCTTGTTGTTGAGGACACTCGTGTCATTAGTGTTGCTACTGCCACAAGAGGTGGAGTTGCATCCCAAGGATGTCGTCGTGCAAGCCTAGATGGTGCAGCGTTAGGGATCTTGACATGACTGGCATTATGTCTCATCTTGACATTGTGCTGGACGAGCGATCTTCTACTTGAGGCCGCTTCTCGAAGTATCTGGAGTTGAAGCTTGGCTTAGGCTCTGGTCTTCTCTCTCTCTACTTGCTCTTCCATTCGAACACTTGCTCTTGGCTATACCTGTGGTTCTTTTTTTCATCCTTTGGCAGTCGAAGTGATGGAGTTTCTTGACGCAAATGCTAAACCCTAAAACATGATCCTAAACTCATGTTTTGTACTATGTGTGAACACCCGATATCTATGATAGACACATATATATAATTATATTGGGATTTTAATTCATCCACTTTTCTAATTTATAGAAGAGGATATGCTTAAGTGTTTATACTCCTTTAGGATTTTCCCTCCTCCAATCACGTTTGATTCTTCGGTTTTGCTGCATCTTCCTCGTTCTGCTTGACTCCGGGGTTCCTTAAGGTGTTGCAACTGTAGTTGACCTTCGTGTGTGATCTGAGGTCGTTATTCCAAGTCGCGGAGAGCGTTCCTCGATGTGAACTCTTGAGTTGAAAATGCCCCTCCTTAATGTGTTTACCTGTCATGTGGAGTGCTGTGACTGCTCAGCGTCCGTACATGCAGTGTGTCGTTACAAGGTTGAAGATGTGTGGTGCCATTGATTGCTTGAGTACGATCACCTGGTTGTTGCAGTCAGGCATTCTTGCATGTCTTCGAAGCTCTGAGCTAGCGATCGTCGGGTAGACAGTGTCATTTCTCGGCCGTTTGAATTTCTGAGTGCGACTCCTGTTGCTCAGATTTTACTTCGTTGTGAGATGCCTCCCCTATGCCTGGGAATGTTGTCGTCTCCATTGCACATGCCACCGCTCCTTCGAGTTGCCTTTGAGTAGTCTGTGGTTGTTGGCTAGGTCGGCTCCTCCGTCCTTCTGGTCGGGTCCACTCGAGTCTTGAACTACTTGACTAAGGTGCTGGAATCATCCTTCCTTGGGTTTGCAGGCGTTTCTGGATCTGGAACTCTTGTTCGTACCGACTATCCTCTTCCTCGATCTTGCCCTTGGTGTTGATATATGCCTTCAAGTCGGAGATGTGCCTTCCCTATTATGTGTTTCCTCTCTTTCCTTGATTATGATCCCCTATTTTTGAAATTGATGAAGTCATTATTGTCTTCTTACTAGGGCAAGGGGCCTGGGAGCTCGTCATATCTGGACTTGGATGTTCTGCAGTTGTCTAGCGTTGTTGCGCCTTTTGTTGATGTTGCCCTTATCCTGTTCGGCTTGTGATGCTGTCGAGGTGCTGGGTAGGAGCGCACTCGTTGTTTTCCCTCTGATTCGCATCCGCTCCTGGATCGCTAAGAACTCCTCCTCTGTATGTCACTCTTGCTGAGCCATCATCTGCCTGATGCCGGTGTAGGCTTATATATTTGTTGATGATTGGCCAGTGTACGTCTGGGCCTCCCTTATGCTGATGTGAAAGTCATGTGTTTCCCGGTTGATGAAGTCATCAAGGTCCAGTTGTTGACGTAAGAGATGTAGGAGCTCATCTATCCTGTCGCCCCTGTCCTTGCACTCTGGGAGGTTCTTGATGTCGTGGAGACTTAGGTACGCCTCTCCTTGGATGATTACTGGGGTTGAGCTTGTGATGCCTAGCCCAAGTGGTGGAGTTGTCCTTGCTGCTCTTAATCCCTCCTCGAAGCTCGGAAGGGCCTTCTCTGCTTGTTGCCTTTCTTGAGTGTCGGGTCGACGTCACTGATGTCCTCCATGTCCGACCCACGTCCTTCATCTTCCTCCTGCTCTTTCCTCTTGTATTCCAGAAGCATCTGCTCTTCTTCACCTGCTGCCATGGCCATAGGCTCAATATCTAGGGGTTGGACAGATGGTTCCCCTATCTGGGTCTGGGCTCTATTGGATAGGAAAATAGCTATAGCTGCGGTGTATTAGAAGTATCTCCTCCTATTTACAGCTACGGACATATAATTGGGTAAGCGGCTAGCCTTATTTTCTAGGTATTTGTCTATCTTGGGGATGTCCTACAGAGCTGTATGAAGGGCTATGCTTGGAGCAAAGTATCCTATGCAAGGGGGAAGTTCTACTAGAGAAGGACCTATCTTTGCATGGAACTCAGCCCTGATGTCCTGGTAATAGGGAGTAGCGTTGATGGTTGCCATGATGCTAGAGCTGCTGGGGATATCAAACAGATGAAAGAGCGCCTCTGGGAGCTGAAAAATCGGACTTGGAGCGAGGAGCAAAGGTGTAGGATGCAAATGAGGGTTGTGGTCTACTTATAGGCAAAACCCTAATTTTTGGGAAATTTTAGGGTTTGGGAGAACCTATGATTCTAAGGTATTGCTATGCAAAAGACAGGCTAATCATGTTAAAGAGTACATTCTAAGGATCCTATTGCAGCAAATTTCGTCTAATTGGAGAAAGTTAGGACAATTTAGAACAATTTTAGTGTGACCACTCACACAGTGCCGAGGAGCAAATTCGAGCATGGGCAGATTTGGTCTGGGCGCACTCTGTGAGGGGTGGGGCCTTATTTGGGTCGAAGATGATGCAAAACATGCAAACTAAGGATAGAATCCTGCATATCTCGTCGAGATAGGTCGGATTGACCCTTACTTGCCTCATTTGGACAAGTTTTGGCCTAGTTTTGGGGTCGACCACTCACACAGTGCGCCAGGATCAAATCGGATCCTGAACGGATTTGGTCTGGGCGCACTCTGTGAGGGGTGGGGCTCCATTTGAGTTTGGGTTAATTTCTACAAACTAGGGGTCAAATCCTACTAAACAAGGTGAGCTGAGTCGAATGGTGCCCTTACTTTCTGCATTTGGCCAAGTATTGGCAAAGATCAGTGGTCGACCACTCACACAGTGCGCGAGAGGCTAATCCGAGAATGACTGATTTGATCCTGGCGCACTCTGTGAGGGGTGGGGCCAGAAACACTGAGTTTTGCTCCAATTTTGGTAGATATCATTAATACAACCTAATTACTTATAGCTTTACACGTTAACATGATCAAAACATAAATTTGTATTTACAAAAAGTTGTGTATTTACGATAACTAGCAATCTTTTTTCTGCTATGAGCTCGTGGATGTTGCAACCGAGTGCTTGATAGTCGAGAAGGTTCTTCATGCAGATGATTAACGTATGTCTTCCATTCGAACAAGGTGACCTAGCAAACGCACTAATGACCTGTGGTGCAATTGCAGATTCCTTTTCCAAAAACACGTAAATTCGGCATTTTAGCCATTTTTTTAAAAAAACAAGCCCATAAAACGCAGTGAGCCTAAAAAAAGTCCACATTTCGAAGACAAGCAGGTTTTCTTGGTTTTGGACAAAGTAAGAAACACACTTTTTGGAGCACCAAAATGCAAGCTGAAAAGAGAAAAGTCTATGCGCATAGAAGACGATCCTTATTAAATTATATTTTTTTTAAAACGCGGTGAGCCTAAAGAAATCCACATTTCGAAGACAAGCGGGTTTTCTTGTTTTTAAACAAAGTAAAAGACAAACTTTTAGACCATCAAAATGCAACCGAAAAAAGAAAAGCCTATCTTGGCGCATAGACATGGCGATCATTAATGGAATATATTACATTTAAAATAGGGCACATAGAATAAAATGTTTAACTTTTGGACCAGAAATTTTAAATATCAAAGGAACATCCTTTGCAGGTATTTCCTCATCGATTCGAGAACCTTGCAGGAGACTTAGGCTTAGTAGCTTCTAGATTTTCCTCGGACTTCGGTAGGAACTTCTTTGTGTGACCTTAAGTGGATCTTGGCCGGGGAATCAATTCGACATAGTCGGCTTGATCGTCGGTGTTCGGTAAGAGGAGGCCGCAGGCTACGAGCGATGGGAGAAGGCGGAACACCATCCTTATCCTTGATCCCAAGTTCCTGTTTTTTCGTCCGGCAAAGGCGTGTAAAGGCCCGACCGTGACTTGATGTATGCTCTTGCATCTGCGTCGGCGTCAATGGCTCTGTGATTCGCGGCCCATACGTAATGCACAAGCTAGCGTGGTGCGGACCACGAAAATCGTCAAGCGACCCAATCTCCGGGTTGCGAGAACATGTCGAGCGTGTTAATTAGTCTCGAGGCTTACGGTAGGGATTGACAATCGTCCACTGGTGAGCCCGGGTGCGTAAGCTTTTGTAAAGGCTGGCGGGCATTGAAAAGCATTGCGAAAATCCCATGCGGTAGTGTTATAGTGCATTTGGCTTCTCTGCTTGAATCGCTATGGTAGCCTATGTGAATCTGCTCCCCACCGTTGACAAGTCTAGCACCACCACCTCCCCTAATATTCGTCTTTAACACAAAAGAAAGGAAACACTTTTGTATTAAGCTATGCCGCATGGAGAAAACAACTAGGCGCTTACCATATGGCAGCCTCGTAACCCAGCCTTGCGATTGGGTCTTCATAGCGCTTGCACCATACCGGCCTGGTTAGTGGGTGGAAGGCGACAATCCTCGAGGCGGGCGGTGTTTATCTTAACAAACCTTCCCAAAAAGAATCAAACTCGGCGTGCGTAAATGGTGAGTCATCACCCGCGGTTTGTCGAGCAACTTAAACCCGTAAGGTATGTCGGCAATGCACAAGGAATAGTTGCGGGTCTCAAAGTGTGGTCGAGTTTGACACAATTCCACGATACACGATAAAGACAATTACGGCCAAACATATCAAATCTTTCAAACTTCGGAAGGCACCAAACTCTGCTTTCGGCTTCTTGAGACTTTTTTCAGCTTTGGCTCCTCCTTAGCTAGCGGACCATGTTCAAAAGCCGGTGGCATGGGGTCTTTCTTTTACGAAAGCCGAAAAATTTGTAAGAAACAAAGCGGCGGCTCCCTCACTCGTGCTATGCGCGCATAGCATGGGAGTGAGGGACAATCAATGCTATCGCGGCGCATAGCACTACCACAAAGATCCCTCAATCACATGCTATCTTGGCGCATAGCACACCAAAAGCGAATACCTTAACTCAAGCGGCAAGGAGGAGAAAGAAATGACATACCCGGTTGGTAAAGTTGGTGGCATATTGATTTATTTTTCGTCGAGGACCACGTGGGGTATAATTCCGCACCTTCTCCCGGTTATCGCATGATTGAGGTGAACCATTATTTTTATTCGCGGCCGAGTGCACAATCTTTTTGGCTGCAAAGCGTTCCAAGAGGTTAATAACAAACATTGGAAAAACGTGAGTGTGTAATGTAGGCTTCTTGTTTAAATTCTCTCTGCATCTCTTCGAGTGAGCTGTTTATCAACAACCTTTTGCGGGGACCTCACAAACTTTGTCAACATTTTTTAGGCCTTGCATTTCCATGAGAGCCATTATACCCATATCCTTTTGCTTTGCGGGTTCATTTTCTTCCTCTTGGAATCCGTTGACTTGCCTTTAGTTTTTAAAGTGCCCTCGGAGAACATGTCAAAAATTTTTTTCTTGTAGCTCCCGGACCTAACATAGAAAACAACAAGCATGTTAAAAAATATTTAAGAGCCATCTTGGCGCATAGCCAAAGGCGAAGGTCGAGAGAAAATACTTACCGTCCATGACGGAAAGCTAACTGAAAATAATTATCATATTTTACAAGAGATGCTCGGCATCGAGGTGGAAATAAGTTAAGGCGACTTTCGGTGGCGCCTTTGTTCTTTTAAGGCGGTCTGAGCACGGTCATCCTTAATATCTTTCTCACCTTGGTGCTCACGAGCGGAAGAGTTCATATTCCTTGTGCATGAATTTAATTTTATCGTGAAGCTCATACTCATCCGATACTCATTGTCCACGTTGTGGCTCATTGCAAGCAGCTTTGCCTCGGTCAAGTGACACCCGTAAACAAAGGCAAAGATTTGTGAGAAGCGGTGCTCCTTTGTTTCCTTGTATAGCTGTCTTCTTGCCTTGAAAGCTGTGGGTGCCCCTAAAACATAGTATTTGTAGTTCTCGTCCTCTTCCTTAACAAAGCGGCTCCTTATCATTGCCTGGGCGGGATCAACTATACATATATGTGGGGCTATTCTTTGCATTGACTTTGTCTCTTATTCTTTCTTTCGGTCGCGGTTAAGTGGCCCTTTGTAAATTTTCTGGACTTGCAATTGTCTTACACCTTGCTTTCGTCCTTAGGTGCAAACTTCACCACAGTCCTGAGAGAGATGCATGATGCGGGTACCACGACATCTCATTTCGATTTCCTCGAGCTTCTTAGATGCCATGTCCTTCTCCTTAGTTGCTATCTTAGGTGCGGTCACGGCGGCAAAAGCTTGCTTAAGGGCCTTTTGGCGGCTTTTGAGAGTGGAGGCTTCGGTGGTTGTAACCAGGCCAGCCTTGTAATAATTTCTCTTTCCTTTCTTTTTAGGTGGCTCCTCCTCTTCCTCCTCTACATCCTCCTCTACATCCTCCTCTTGATTTCCTCTACTTCTTCCTCCTCTTCCACATCTTGACCAAGGATGCAAAGTGGCTCCCGTTGCTTTAGAAAGGGGTAAGTTTTGGAGCAGAGGGCATTGCATCTTTCAATAATTTAGGAACAGAGGCACTAGAAGTTAAAATAGGATCCTTGCACAATAGCGGGTCCTTCAAAATGGTGACAAGATCACGGAAAGTAACATTTTTTAAGCGCCAAGAAGAACATTAAAGTTTCTTAGGCTATGCGGCGCATAGACAATACCCACAATCTTTGCTTTCATTCGGGCTGAATGTAACCTGCATGTCCTCGGGAGGCGGACGGTGAGCTTAAAGAAATGGGGTCCATAGAGAGTAAACATGTTGAGCCCCTTAGTCGTTGTGGTGCAGTTAATATGATACATCTAGAAGAGCTCGGTATCTATTAACTGCCACATCTCTTGAAGCTATCAACTCTTTGGATTCTTTACCAAAAGCTGTCACAAAATGCAGATACAAAAAACGGGCTGTTCCTCTAACAAGTAGCCCACTGCTGGTCCTTACAAAAATAGGAACCGTCCTCGGTGATCATGAATGGTGTAGGTGCATCACCCGCCGGTTGATTCTTAGCCTTTGTTGACTTCCTCTTCTTGGCGGCTTTTACGGGAGGAGCACGCCGAGGATTTTTCTTGGTTCTACAAGGCGGAAAAAACATATTAAAAAGGCGCTAGAAAATGCACAAGCGGATCTAACATTGGAAAGGCCTATGCGCGCATGGACTCCCGCAAGTGAAAAACATTATGCCTATGCGCGCATAGACAATGGCAGATAGAAAAGGTAAATGCCTATGCGCGCATAGACAAGGGTTGCTAAAATGTTGGTGCCTATGCGGCGCATAGACAATACAAGAAGAAAAAACAATATGCTGTGTGGCGGCGCCAAAAACAATAATAAGAAAAACACGAGAATGCCTATCTTGGCGCATAGACTATGAAAAAGAAAAAAAACACTAAATGCTCTTGCCCAAGAAGAAATTCGGCAAACAAGATGTCCAAAAAGCTAAAATCAACTATCTTGACTCTAACCAAAAGACCCTAAGCGGGCTACATTTGGTATAAAATTTCTAACAAGTCTTGTAAAAGCGCTCTTGGCTGAGATGTTTACATTACCTTCCACTGTCATGTTTGGCGGCGCTATGCGAGAACTCTATGGAGATGCTCTGATTCGAAGCGGAAGAGCAAATTTCTAGGCGGAGGTCGGCGCCTTGGAGTATCGTCTGTATGTGCAAATGCCTCCATATGTTTTCGTATTTATATTGTGTTAGGTACTTTGCTTTTAGTCTATGAATTCTTGCATACACATCTAGTTTTGGTTGCGGGCATTGGCTTGTGGAGATAATGTCTAATATTTTGTAATGTTTCTTGGTTGTGTGGCATCTATTTTTATTATTGAAGTATCGCACATAGACATATTTTATCCTGTCTATGCGGCGCATGGGGTGTATATTACGTTATGCTAGCTGCTTTTCTATCTTGGCGCATGGGCATGTAGACTTGCGAGTTTGAAGGGGAGGGTTTAATGGCTGAAACAAGTCACTCTTCCTTGTGCGGCAATGGAAGCGGCGGCCGAAGGCGATTTTACTTCAAGTCCACACCCTGTTAATGTGGCAATATTGACTTCGTGGTCGTTACAACACACCCACACCCGGTGGGTGGCGATGAAGAACTGCCGATCGCTTCTCCCGGATGCTACCTCCTCCACACCATCTCCCTCCCCTTTACACCCTCTTTGCGTGTGTCTACCTCTTTTCAAACTCCATCTCCAAAACACATTTCTGACATTCGTTGGTTTTCAAAACACCCTCCCCGCCACAATCACGAAGTATCTTCTCCTCTTCCCCTACTCAGCGTACTCACTCTATTTTTGATACTCCTTCACCTCTCCGGGAACTACACGAATCGTTGCAATATATTGTAGATTCTGCGGAGGCGTGTCTTTGCGTCTTCTTGGCCCTTCTTTTTGAGAAAGGGCTTACGAGGAAGACCTTCAAGTTCGAAAGAAAGTCGAGAACATTATTTCTTTGACGGACACGGCACTTCCGTTGAGAGGCGACAAGGCTGATGACCCCCGTGTTTGAAGGCGTGCGGTTACGCAATCTGAAAGACCTACCACCGGACCTTTGCTTTCGGAATAAAAAGTCTGCCGTGAAAAACCCGTCTGGCCGATGCGAAAAGATTTAAGAGGATCCACGGTAAAAGCTTTTAGAACTGTTATCTTGGCGATTGATGGGGCTATCTTACATGAAAATTTGAGGAGCCCGAATTCTTTGTAAAAAAAAATGCTTCTGAGGCCTTTACATTTTCGTCTTTAAAGAACATAAGACAACGGTTTTTGTCAATGTCGAAAGGTGATCAAGAGTTGTACTTGGCATCTGATTGTAAGGCCTGAAGTTGGAGACAATTTTCATACTATGTTTTGAGCAACACGATTGTGCCAACTTGCTTTTAAAAGAATACATGCCATTGGAAGTAAATAAGCATGTCAAGAGTGCAAAAAGGTTAGAGCGGGGAATCCGTGCATTGATGACTATTCACACCCAAAGAAAGTTGTCGGTATGTTTGCCTAGAAGCAAAAGCTTGGCTGGTAGGTTTCTTTGACTCTAGCGTGGCGACTTCCAAGCAGTCGTATATCATCGTGAGCGGTATTACTAAGAAGGAAGTCTACGGCATGTACAAGGATCTTTTCGAGTTCAAGTCGGAAGTTCATATCCTATTCCTACTTCTTGAGGTTGTGGAAGCAAGAATTTAATCTTGTTAGGATTCGAAGAGCCTGATTTTCGATTGTGTACTATTTGCTCCACATTAAAGGAAAAAGCGATCAATGGCAAAGGATATTCTAGAAAAAAGTACGTCCCTTTTCGTCTAATCCCTTCTCGTTAGCCGCGACTAGAG
Source organism: Isoetes taiwanensis (assembly GCA_021234155.1). Lineage (NCBI taxonomy): Eukaryota > Viridiplantae > Streptophyta > Lycopodiopsida > Isoetales > Isoetaceae > Isoetes > Isoetes taiwanensis. The sequence continues at coordinate 1,428,696 of JAJEKV010000129.1, forward strand.
ACATTGTCTTATGCGGCCATATACCGCGGCTATTTAGTCTTGAGTTTGTCTGTAATGCGCATAGCGGGTCTTTTTAATCTTGTAGTACTTCGCTGCAGGTCTCTTCAATCTTGTAGATCGCCCCTTCCCCGGTAGCTCTCGCCTATGCGGCGCATAACCTGCGTCTACAAAAGCTTTTGCAGTTCTGTGGAGCCTTCGCATTTGCTTCAAAGGTCTTGACAAGCTTTGCCTATCTTGGCGCATACCGCGGCTACAAAAGCTTAGCTCTGGGATTACGTGGAGCCTTCTTTGTTGCTTCAAAGGTCTTGACAAGCTTTGCCTATCGCACATACCGCGGCTACAAAAGCTTAGCTGCAGTTACGTGGAGCCTTACTATTGCTTCAAAGGTCTTGACTAATGTCTTAATTGCGGATCGAGATAACTCAAGAGTTGCAAGTTCACGAGAGAGGCTCAAGCCTTGGAGAAAGAAGCTAGCAAAACATAGAAAGAAATCTTTGGAGAGGCCACTTTCGAATATATATGCGTGGTGGTAGGCGGCATGGACCAAAAGAAGACCTCACTTCCCCATTTTGTAAATGTTCCAAAGGATTTAGATGAATCCGATTTTTGAGGCTTCATTTGGTTGGGGCGATGATCTTTCATGGTGTTTATGCGGTCGCGAGTATTTTTGACCTATCCAAATATACGGCGATCCTAACCTCACGGTGACAATACTAAATAAGATTTTCTTTGGCAAAGGAGAAGTTGCCTCGGTGTTGTACTACGGTTAGACAATACTACTAGAGAAAATAAAAACCAAGTTTTATTTGCTTATTTGCTTAATCTTTGGTCGGTGGGTATCTTTCGAAAGGTCAAGGTTGGTTTCTTACTTGTGGGCCACACCCATGATCGGATAGAACAAATGTTATTGATTTTTACTGTGCGGTTGCGAAGGAAAAAAGCATTTTGTCTACACTCCTTGTGCGGTGTGATTGAGCAAGCATACAATCCGACTCGGTTTGCCGAAGTGCTTAGCGAGACTTTTGATTTTCGTGAGTTTGTTTTCCAGCGTCATGGTGATCTGAGGTCTGCTATCCATAAGTTGAATAATTTGACATTTCAACATCATGTAAAATTTTTTCTCAAGGGCGGTAAAAGCACAACTTCAAGGGAAGTACTTTGTCACCTCCCAAACTTGGCGACTGAGGCAGGCCTACAATATTTAAAATATGTTCTGAAACTAAGGTAATGAGAAGGGCTATTCGTGACCCAGCGAAAAGTGCCGTAGACTACCTGAGAAAAGAACAAGGACAAAAATCCCGCCGTCTCAGCGACCAGCATGGAGAAAAGTATAAGGTCGGGTTTTAAGTACTTGATTGAGGAGGACAAAGGCTGGTGGGAGAATTTCTTTTCAATAATGCGGGGATGTAACTAAATCCCTCCTTGACATCTCTCACGGAAGTTGCTTTTTGTTGGCTGGTACTCAAGTTCATCCCCTTGTTGAGGCGGATCAAGGAATTGCAAAAGGGTTCCGTGTTACGCGATCTTGAAATCAACAAGGAAACGATCGTGTAATGTACCCTCGAGTAGGCGTGCCTTGAAAAAGAACCAAGGCCAAACTCGGAAAAACTTGCGGTTGTCTAAGGGGATGCTTATAGCTGTACCTTCGGCCCGATGATGACGAAAAGCGTCCTTTACGGATTGCGCGGGTTAAGGACATTGTACTCAAAGACAATCTCCCTCCGGTAGTGAAAGTTCCTTTGATGCGCCACTAAGGATCTGAGATCCTTTTGCTGGTCGGTATGATCTGTGATAATTCCTTTCAAGAAGGTAGGGAAAGCGATGAATAAGAATCACATGGACAATGACGGACTGAGCGAAACTCAAGTCTTTGGCTTATGATTTTACTCTCAAGGTTGATAACGAGGGCTACGTCGCGACAACGGTTAACTTCTTTGAAGTCTTTCTGCGAAGATAGTGAGACGAAGGTTCGGGATGAGGGCGGTGTTCCGGTTAGCTCTTGACCACTTCAAGTGACAATGAGGAGAGTGGCAACGAGGGCGATGGTGGCGAGTGCGAAGGAGTTGACGAGTATAACGACATTCCTAATCCTGCTCTTCTCAAAGGCCGTAAACTTCTTGTATAATCTAAATGTGGGCACGTCGTTACCTCCTAGTTTTGGCTAGAGTTTTTTGTACATGTTGTACATGTTTTGTACATGCTCGCATAGCTTCTTCCAAGTTCATCCATGTTTTTTCATGTCTTGTATAAGCGCCAAATGCTATCAGACATGTTAGTTATGTCTTGTATGTTTTTCTATTGCCTATGCGCGCATAGCACCTTGTGGTTCTTCTTGAGTAATAACAAATAGATACGCCTAGATTTGCCAATCTTGCTTTCATTTCTTGTGAAGATTTTAATGGTTCTTTAATTTTGCTAGTTTTCTTGTATTTCCTACATTTTCTTAAAAGGTGACTCCAATTTTACAGCTTGTTTGGGTGTCTACAATTCACAAAACAGCAAAAGTTTTCTAATTTTGGATCAAAAAAGGGGTGTCACAAATTCAAATTGAGGGCTGTTTTTTCAATTGACCCCCCAAAAGTGGCAATTTTTAGGTTTTTTTTAGGGAATCTTTGAAAGATTCCTTTTTGTGGTGCAAACGCAGGTCATTAGTGCATTTGCTAGGTCACCTTGTTTTCGATGAAGATTGTTGATAGGCCAGTTGTGCCCTGTACTACTCGCTTCGTTGGTAGAGGTGTTTGCCATAGTGCTTCCTCTCTTGGGTCTACCTTTTCACAGTCCTCCCTTATGTTGTCTGCGCGTCGTCTGGGTCTTTAATGTCTTCAAATAGTCATGCCCTTTGCTCTTCTGTAGCTCTAGCCTTGTACCCTAAAAGTTATTGCTTCTATTTCAAAACAAACCCTAGTTTGGAAGACAGAATTTAGGGTTTGAGCAATTTTGGTCATTTTGAGGTGGAATATAATATTTTTACCCTAATTTGAGGTCATAAATGGATTCTAGACTCTTTAATGGTCCTAACGCAACAAATTTCAGGTGATTTGGAACTGTATAGCTCAAGTTATGAAGGTTCAAAGTTTTGACCAATCACATAGTGCGCCAGGATCAAATCGGATCCTGAACGGATTTGGTCTGGGTGCACTCTGTGAGGGGTCACCACTTTTTGGGTCCAAATTTTAATTTACAAGGGGTTTCTGAGTGTTTTAACATGCAAAACTAGCTAGAATCTAAGGAATAAGCTGAACTGCACTATCAGATTAGCTAAATTATGCATCTAACTAGGTCAACATGGGTCCACCACTCACGCAGTGCGCGGGGAGCAAATCCGAGCATGGGCGGATTTGGTCTGGGTGCACTCTGTGAGGGGTCACCTATTTTTGGTCAAATTTGGTTGGGTTTTTGCTAAAACTTATTATTAACTTATCTTCTTATCGTGATACGAAGATAAGTTCAATTCTCAAAACCAGCAAGCAACTCACAAGGAGAGAGAAACTGAAAGAAAAGCCCCATCTGGGTGTCTCCACTAAATAATACAATGTAAAAACAAATGTCGAGAAGGTTTGGAGGAAGAGCAGGCGAGAGTGAAAGCTAAGATCAAAAGAATGATCGAGATCAGAGAGCATGAGGGCCTTACCACGACCATACCTTCAACAACACATAACCACCAAGGTAAGGAACATATTAAAAAGACGAGTAAAAGAGTAAGGTGTGGGGTGGGTGGGTGGGCAACTAGGCTAAAGGGAGAGTCGACAAGAGGAGAACACAGATGAGCTGATGAAGATGAAAAGGGAAGAAAGGGCATATGAAGGAGTGGCATCATAACTACCAAGTGAGCCTAACTAGCTATTGGCAATGGTTTCGAGAATTACACTTATCTTCTTATCGTGATACGAAGATAAGTTCAATTCTCAAAACCAGCAAGCAACTCACAAGGAGAGAGAAACTGAAAGAAAAGCCCCATCTGGGTGTCTCCACTAAATAATACAATGTACAACAATGCTGAAAAACAGAGGCAGAAAGTCTAGGGGCTTAGGGATTGAAGAGCTATAATCCACGGCAGGAGATACTTATAGTAATTGTTGAAAAGGAAAACCATTGTTGCAAGGCTGGAAAAGCATAATTCTACAGGAATATTGAAGACAAATTCCGTACTTGACAACACCTCATCATAGTAGTGGTAAAGGCTAAATAATCACCAGCTCTAAGAATGAGGCCAAGCAAGCCAATAGCCCTTCCATATATATCAATAAATCTACAAAGGCACCAAAGCTAGTAAACGGATCTCCATTTCAAGCAACTCATCATCACCATCCATGGCATTCCCAGAGAATCCCAAATTATCAGTCAGGCTTTTAAAATTCAGCTAGGGACCAAACAGGCAATAACACCTCAAAACATCATCAAATCTGATGGTATCATAGCTATGGACATCCTACAAATCAAATAACTCATTAACACCATGCATGGCATTCCAAAAGCATCCTAAATTCCTGAACAAAATGTCTACAAATAGCAAGGAAAGTCTATGTATTCAATATCACAAATTGCAAAGCAAATGCGAGAAAGGGGAAACGTGGGAGGACAATCAACATATATCGACTTTATGAAAAACCTAGCCATACTGCTTATACATCCACAAAATGCCCAAGTGTCGTGCATAAAACAGAGGAGGAAAGGAGTTAATAAAAACAAGCTGTTTGAGCAAGATATCAAAGGACTACATGGGAGAACAACAAGGCAAGAGTAATGGCGTCAAATAACATTATTACAATTTAATCAAATGTTATGCAACAGAAGGCAGATCTGAAAGGAAAGGTGTCAAGTAATCTCCATAATATTAGCAAATTCTGACAATGTCCCTCAAACAAGTCTACATACTCAAAACTTCTCACTACACAATTTTGAAATGGCAAGATGAGAGAGACAACATAGTAAAAACATGGAAGACTTAAATAATGGAATGGTCTATCACAAGTTAAATAGAATTTGAGGACATTGGAAGGATATGTCTAAAGGGCAGGTATCCAAGACGTGTCAGGAAATAAGTATAATCCACATAACATCCATATCACCCAACTCTCATAATGACAGAAACTATCCACAAACTCTAGGCACTCAACCCCATCGAATGAAGCATGAAGCTTCTAGAGCCAATAATGACTTACAATAACAGATCAAATTGGACTATAGTTAGCCATTTTTATTTGTCAACCTAACAAGTCACACCACTGTCTAAGCATGACTAAAATATGAACCATCCATTCCTTCCATTTCTCGTAGGTAGAACTAGACGAAATGAGATGGCTTAATTGGACAAAATATACTATTAATTAAGAGAACTAGACTATGCCACCATGATCTTAAAGTCGAATGCAGATATCTACCCTTCTGAGAGGCCATGGTAAAAGGCATGATATTTGGTCAATGGTCGGATTAACAAATGCAAAGAGATAAAATTCGATATAAGTGAACCATACAAAATTAATACGTCCATCATTCAAAGCTAGAACTTCCACTATAACAAGATCAATAATTGTCCTACAAATTGGAAAAGAAACAAGGAGATTCTATTCTAAGGCAAGTGCACATTTGTTGAAGAGCAGATTGGTCAATATCCAATGTGACAAGGCATACGATATTGATTTTACCAAAGTAAGCATCAAACATGACAAGGTTCCAGCAAACGATTCAACACAAATTCATCACCTGTCCAGTACAATGAAGGTTACTACTCCAAACAAGTCTATAATATCCAACACAAATTCCATCACCACTTCAGTGATTCAGTCCTTGCACACCAGGATTGACTAGAAGATTACTAGTATCATAATGACAACAAGATTGCTTAGATGATCTCATCTATCCCAACCATGAAGCATGCCACAGCCGAGCAACAAGGAATACCGTGGCAGAGGCAAGGTACACCTACCAAAGAATGTAAAGAAATTATTATAGAAAAGGAAAAGGGGATAATTTGCTTATCTGAATACTGCCTCCAGAACTTGCCGCTAATTCTACTCAGCACACAAAGCATGAGACTTATGAGGAACACCTTCAATACTTTCAGTAACTAGATGCCGGAGTGTGCATGAAAAGCTGGTATCCAAATCTACTGCTGATGCGTGCATTGGCGTTGCCACTCATGCCACATACATTATAATCCCTGTCAAAAACTTGTCCAGAATGGAGAAACGGCTTGAACACCAGGTCTGCTCTTGGTAATCCTGCATACACTTGTTGATCCAACATGTCACCAAAATCTATGTTCTTCTTGCGCATAAAGCAATGAAATAGAAACATCTATGTTCTTCTTGCGCATAAAGCAATGAAATAGAACTGCATGAAGGACTCCTGGTCTGGATTGCAAGGAGCACCCAAAAGTGCATAGATGGAAACTCATATCGCATAGCATCCCTTATCTGGAACTCTGGCACCAAAATATCCTATTCTGTGCAATAAGTAGAAGTGCTGAAAATCACAAGTCCGTATAGAGTAATAGATCTCAAAATAGATTGGTTGAACAAGAAACCAATGTCAAAAAAAATCAGGACAAGAGTCTTGAGCGTGGAGATGTGCAAATAATGCCTAATGCCACAGTAATCACAACAACCACTCTACTCCAACACGCTCAATAAGAAGCCTAACGAATGCATCGAGAAAGGAATAACCGGCAAATCTGACAACCAGCAAAGAGACAAAGACCCAACTTGAGAAAACTGCTGCACACACTGAAGAATCGGCCCTGAACTGGCCAACAGATCCTTGACCAAGCCTGATGCCAACAAGTCTTCCAGCAAAGCAATGATTAACAAGAAACTTGAAAGATGAAAAAATAGAAAAGGCTTTGCACCACGGCTGGAAAAAGAGACAGAACGGCTGTAGAAAATAGAAGGGATCCAAAACTAGTTTGCCTTTATCAAATGGCTCTGAGAAACCACACATAAAAAACCTGGCAGTTTAGAATCAGAAGCAAAAGTAAGGAAGCTGGAGCCCAACTAGAAACCTGCTGCACAGGATAAGAAAAAATAGGGTTCGCTGCACGCCACAAGAATCGGTCAAAACCAAATATCTGTACATCTCTCTAACTAACGCACCGTAAACTTCTAAAAAACATCCCCTGCAGTGGCGGTACAAGCAATCACCCGTCAAAGAAGGAAACGGAGGAAATGGAAATAGCTTTCTCGAAAAGAATGGAAAACCAGAAGCACGGGATTCAAAAACAAATTCATAAAGCTTAAAGGAACAAGAATCGTGAGAAGCTATAGACAACGGTGGGCAACTAGGCTAAAGGGAGAGTCGACAAGAGGAGAACACAGATGAGCTGATGAAGATGGAAAGGGAAGAAAGGGCATATGAAGGAGTGGCATCGTAACTACCAAGTGAGCCTAACTAACTATTGGCAATGGTTTCGAGAATTACACTTAGCATTAACCTATTGCTGCACTAGAAATTGGAAAAAAATTTCCCCAATTTTCGAGGTTCTTGCTTGGGTGGTTGTTCCCAAGACTGAAAGTCTAATGTTAGTCCTAAGGGAAATGGTCAGTGCTCGATCTTGGTCTCCCCTGATAGACAAACTGGCAGGGGCCATCCACTTGACACCACTCCCAGTGGAATGAGCCAGCAAGGGAAGAGTGGATGTGTCATTCACCCATCTCCCTTCGGGTCGACCTATCTGGGGAAGCGTGAGTAAACATAAGCACATAATACAATATCAATACAATCACCTCGAAGGGTGAACACTTCATAATATCATCAATAACATCAACATGAACGAATACAGCAAAAGGGGAAATCCTACCCAAGGCTCAGACTCAAGGGGGATGACTGACGACTTGGGCCTTCAGAAGTCATTGCAGACAGAATTCATGGCAAATGGATTTGGCTGGCATAAGAACATGGCTTAGGGTAGTCCACTCCATCTGCCCCTCCCATGCAGACTTTGCAGAGTAGGTTGAAAAATATTGGGACCTGACCGTAGCCTACCGGGTGAATAGCCAGAGGGGCTACCGCTACTGGGTTGCATCTCCCCAGCCCCGATGAGGCAGGAGGAGGGTCACCTCCCCTGCAGAGGCATCCATGCCCATCCCAAGCGGCTAGAGGGCCACTGCCCGTATTCGACTTGAACTCAATGGAAGGTGACGCATCACCCTACGAGTGTCGAGCTCATGCCTTACCCATACTCAGTGACAAGCCATTAAGCCTAGCCCGCATAGACCCCCGATAGGCCTTACTACCAGAGGGGTCAGTCCGTGATGGGACAAGTTCCTCCTTGTCAACCGGTCCAGCCCCGCCACCCAGGCGGGCTCCTGTACACGGGCCGCAAATAATTGGGAACTAGTAGGCTTTCTAGGATCATCTGCTACACAGCTTTAGGCCTCTACCCCCCTTCCCAATACATGGAGGTCACAGAGTGAAATACATACAACATCACAGAACTGAAACAGAGAATATCATCAAATCTATCTACCTAAACATCTAGAGTTAGGTTCCTTTGTTAGAGCTTATGATCTCGGGATCTATAAGGCCTCTAGGGCTGAACTAACATACTAACCCAGCCTATTGCCTAGCCCAAAGGTGGCTTTGCACAACAGAATGACTAGATACCTGGTCCTTGACCTGCTCCAGATCCTCGGAATGCATCCATGCCTCTGATCCTGCTGAAGACTGCTGCTACTCGATGATCTGTTGTGCAAAGACGGCTTTTCAGAGCCGAGCAATGCGAATTGGGGTCTTGACTTGGCCGAAATGGCTCAAGAGAACCCTGAATTCGAGAGAGGAAAGGAGCTCTAGGAAAAACCCTAAAATGCAAAGAGAAGAAAGGTTTAGAGTTTAAGGGGAAACCCATTTTATAGAAACCCTTAGGGTTAGGTTAGACATTGGCCAAATGGGATTTAGCCATTTGGCAATGGGGTCCATGGGGTTTATAATTGTGTATGTTTATTTAGCATGCACAACATTCAATGTTGCCCCTAGGTGCAACCCTTGCCCCCTAGGTGCAACCCTATACGTCTCGCAAGTACATGTCATCCGTGGCATGTACGTGTGGCGTGGCAGTATAATATACGTATTCGGATCGTATATTATGCTGGAACATCACAACCTTCGTGTCCCCTTCCCGCACTAGGGATACCCTGGAGTGCGGGATAGACGGAGGGCCCGTGCGGTCGAAGGACCAGATGGGGGATTTCCTACGGAGTGTACAGCCGGACGCCGTATATTTTGTAGGGAGCGTCACAATGGTATCAGAGCGATGTTCTTGGTTGACCAAGAACTAGCACTGACCATGCCTCTAGTAAGTAGTCTAACATGCCTAATAGGGTGTGGAATGAAAATTCCCACCATGGAACCTCGAAAATAGGGGGAAATTTTTTCTCCTAGGTAGTGGGCCCGTAAGAATAGGCTAAGTTATTAGATGGGGAGGGGGGGAGGGGGAAAGAATGAGTCAGATTAATATTCTAGTAAAATTGGAGTGGAAAATATGCATCAGCATCAGATTTCACCCAAAACGGGTCGAAGAATCATCCCCCAAGTGAAGAATGGCGCAAATTCATAATTGACACTTCAAACCATTAGGAAAAATTTGAACTTCATAGTATAATACATCATTAATCCTATACTAATAAATAGGTATACTGAGATAATTAATAAGGGCGCTAACTAATAGGGCTATTAATGGTAGGAGAATATTCCCTAGAGCATCTTCCTTTTTAAATATCTTCTTGCCACCCCATTTCCCCCTAACCTTGTCTAAACCTTCCTCCTTGATAATCAGCTTAACCTAATCCGTTTTCCTGACCGTAAGATATGGCGCGCACCAAATGCATTGCCAGGAAGTTTAGCCCAAGGCGCACATCCTCCATGGCGGCCCGGTGTAGTCCAGGGCAAGAAGATCCCCAGCATCTTCTGCCCAGGGGGAGGGAGGAGTCGTCCGGCTCGGGGCGACACTTTCCCCACGCCTCGGGGAGGAAGCCGTGAGCGGCTCCTCCGTGGAGACACAACGGACGGGCCGAGATCGGCCCACTTTGGTCCATTGTCGACCAAAAGAAGGAGCAGCGGCCGGCCTGAGGAGAAGCGCGAGGAGCAAGAAGCCAGCCAGCTGAAAGGTAAACAGCAACGGGCCACCAAGAGCACGAGGTTGGCACCTCGAGCAAGAAGAAGGGCAAGAAGAAAGTGGCGGAATGGCCCGAGGAGAGCGCCCAGAGGAAGAAGAGGAAGAGGGAGAAGGAGGCAAGAAGGAGGGAGAAAAGGTCCAAGAGGGACCAGGACTGCCCAAGGGGGACGGTCCACATCGAAGAACCTCGTCGGGACCCCACCGACGAGGAGGAGGAGGAGGAAGAAGAAAGCAAGGAGGACGGGCAGGAGCAAGAGGAGCCCGTGCAAGACGCGGGGGAGCCATCAGACCCCAACGCTCGCCCACCCTACCCCAAGTGGCCCAAGCCACCAAAGGTGGTGAAGAAGCAGAAGGTGGGCGAGCGGGAATTCACGCTCAAACAAGATCGTGAATTCCAGCGTCGCAAAAAGGTGTACCAAGAGTACCTACGCAGATGGAAGAGGTACAATGATTGGTACTGTAAGCAGAATGTACAAAAGTACGTTAAGGGTGGGCGGCCGAAGAACCAGACCAAGTTGCCACCACCAAGACCGGAGCCACCAAAGAAGGTGCAGCACGGGCCCAACTCTAGGCATGCCTGTGTGTTCCGGGAGATTAGGCACTTCCAGCAGTGCACTAATCTCCTCATCAGGAAGGCGTCGTTCGAGCGGCTCCTTCGGGAGATTATGCAGGAGTTCCGGACGAACTACAGGGTGACACGCCTAACGGTCCGAGCCCTGCAGGAGGCAGCGGCAGCGGAGGTGACCCAACTTTTTGAAGAAGACAACCTCTATGCGATCCACGCCAAGCGGGTGACAGTCATGCCAAAGGATCTGCACCTGGCGAGGAGGATCCGCAAGGAGAAGCCCTGAAGGCCTCCAATTTTGTAAACTATATAAATATAAGCTTTTCCCTGTATATTTTACTCATTATCTATAAAAGTCCTTTTTCTCTGTAAATTAACCTCTTCCTTGATATGATAGTATTATTGTATGAATTAAATGTGAGTAGAATCCTTTGTATCATAATTAAAGTACTAAGAATTGTTTAATTAGCATAAAATTTTAGCATAGAAATCAAATTTGACTCAAAAATTGGCCAACCCGGGTGAGTATGCGCCAAACGCCCTTCAAGAAGTAAATCTAAGGAGTGACTTGCACAAGGCGTCCAGCAAATGCTTGAATATTCTTTTTCAAGGTAATTCAGCCCCATGCTTTTACAATTAGATCTATTATCTGTTATAACTTGGACAACATTCTCTGGCCCAATTTCCTCTATTGTTCTTTGTATCTCTTTGAAGATCAATCTGCCTGTAATTTTATGACCATCCTTTGAGCAATCAACTGCACGATGGAAAATGGTGCCCATGCAATATCATGATATAAATAAAATGTCTTCGGCTTCTATCTGTCCATCCATCTGTAATAATGGAGCATCCATACTTAGTCCACTTTTCTTTGATTGGTTTCAATTCTTCACCAACTATCTCTATCTCTTGATCTAATTCTTCTTGCCTCATTTTATTATATCCGACTCCCTTCCATGGTGTACTAATTTGAGATACTGCTTTGATCATTTGTCTGAAGAGAGTAGGAATAAGTTGTCAGCAATCTTGGATACATTGAAAGCCTCACAGATTCAACTTCAACAACAATTGCCCCCAGATGACGTATTTTACCAGTCTAACTTACAGAATGTAGTTCAAGCTTCTGGTATTCCTGTGGTTGAAGTGGATCATCAAGCTCATATTAAGTGTGCTGAGAACTTATCTTCTTCTGTAGTTCTTGGTATTTTACTGGTGGCTATTTAGATTTCTCATGATTTCGTGTTTGGTTATCTCGGCTTTTGAGACGCCTTCAACTTCCTCCTTTTCAATCCATCAAGTTGTTGGCAAAAAACTTTGTTCTTATTATGTTTGAAAGTAGTGATGCAGTGGATTCTTTGGTATCAAGAGGGATTGATCCTCTCGGTGGGGAATATATACCAGTATTACTCTCCTGGCTTTACACCAAATATGGTTCATTCATTAAAGATGCCTTACTGGTTCTCGTTACCTAATCTTCCTCCTGATCTAATGGCTCATCAATTTCTAGTTGCAATTGCAACAGGGACTTGGGGTTCATATCTCACACTCCATCATGAATGGTCCAAGGATTTGTGTTTCTATGCCAGTAGACTCGCCTTTACCAGATTGTATAGTTGTGAAGAGTGGGCCTTGGTATAAGAAGTTGGATCTTAAGCTTCTGAATGGTCCAGAATTAGCCCGTTTGTTTCCTGATAAGGAAGCTTTTGCTAGCTTTTGTCGATATAATCGTGCATCTCAGGTATCTGTTCAACTTTCTTCTCAGGTTCAAGCCCCGGTTGTTGTTTCTTCATCTATTCATGATCAACCTTTGTCGGTTGCTTTGCATCCCTCGGCTATGGAAGATGCTCTGCATATAGTTCCGATGGTGCCTTCCTTAGCACCATTAGCTGCAGCTGTAGTTCCTACTTCTCTACACGTTGTTGCTTCTGCTCCTCATGCTTCTGAGATTGTTATGGCTGATAGTCCTAATCTTCAGTACGCTAAAGAGTCATGGCAACAGGTCAATTGGAAGAAGGCAGCGAGGAAGAAGTCTGTTACGTCATCTCATGAGCCTATCCTACCTCGTACTATTCAGTGGCATGATAATTTGATGTCTGTTGATGATCATCTCAATGTCGCAGACCATGTTGATGGTGATGAGGCCATTAAATGCCTCAAGGTGGCACAAGGAGTATGATTATATACTGTGTATGGGTGGTTTTGCTTAGTGGACTATTTTGTCCTCTTGGTTTTGAGTCCCATGTCACAGGTCCCTTGTATGTATCTTGATTTTCCTTGATAATAGATTGTCGTCCTTCAAAAAAAAAAAAAATCTTCCATTGCTTGGTGCGTAAGACATTGAAAGACAAATTGCACATGATAATACATCTGCGCACCTCTATCCTAGCTTGCTTCTTTTGTGCACTAACCCAACTGGCTTTACTTAATCTTCCTTGCGTTAACTTCTTTTGGAGAGGGTCCTTAACTGTGATATCTGTATTCTCGTTCCGTTTGAGGTTTCGTTCCGTTTGAGGTTTCGTTCCGTTGCGTTGCGTTTCATTGTTTTGGTGCAACCATGGAGTTATGCAAAGTTATGGCAGATAGATATAACTAAATGCATTTTGAGTTAATAGAGATGTGCCATTAGACTCCACTGTTGCAAATTCTACAGTGTCTCATCAGGAGTTCTTACTAGTATATACATACTAGATGATAACTAATGTCAACGTGGCTTTTTGTTGAACAATAATGTCGAGTTAAAGAGGAAGCTTTCTAATTTTAATGGTTCAAATTTTGATAATCCAAATGTTGATGTAAGTTAATTTTGGACCTCCCAATATGTACGGAGGCATCACTTGACGACAACAATGTCAACATGACTTTTCTTTGAGCAATAACAATAACTTTGAACAATAACAATAACCTCATGCACTTTAGTATCATACTAATTTTTTCTAATATGGGTATTTCAATTTTAATGCTTCAAGTTTTGTTAATGTAAATATCGATGTTAGTGGACACCCATAACATCTTCATGCTACTAACACTCAATATAAGAAAAAAATAAGGGGGGGCACCTGCATGCTTAACACTCAATATAGAAAATTCTAGAGATAAATATTTCATTCCTAACATCATGGTTATACCCTCAAACCACAAACAAAAGTGTTTTTTGGGGGTTGGAAGGGGGCTGCATGCTACTTAACACTCAACATAAGAAATTCTAGAGATAAATATTTCATTCCTAATATCATGGGTACAAAGAAATTCTAGAGATAAATATTTCATTCCTAATATCATGGTTGTACCCTCATACCACAAACATAAGTGTTCAAAGAAAAACTCATTTAGCTACCATGTCCAAGTTTGGCATCTTAAAGCCATCATTTTGATAAAAGGAGATGATTGCTTTACATTTTTCTACGACTTAATTCTAGTACTCATGAATCTAGCTGGGGCTAGGCCATCTGCATGCTAATTAACACTGAACATAAGAAATTCTAGAGATAATATTTGATTCCTAACATCATGGTACCTTCAGGGCACAAACATAGGTGTTCAAATGAAAGCTTGGACCTGGCAACAAAAAAAAAAAAAAAAAAAAAAAAAAAAAAACCCTGGCTTGCTAACATGATAAAAGCTTGCACCTTGGACACGTACTCATATTAGGATTGGTATTTTCCCTACCAACTACATATGGCTTCTAGAGCGTGCATTGCTCTTCCAAAGTGAACTGATGATAGTGCAAAATTAGAATATTAAAGAATAGCAAACTAGGTAATACTAATGACTTGGCTGGCAAGTTGGCATACTGGATTATACGCTTGTATCTGGTATACACACAGGATGGGAATGCATGTAACTGCAGAATGTTAAGGCCTGCAGGTGATCAACTTACAATGGCAAGGGCACTTTGCATCTTAGCAACACCTATGGCCAGACCCTGATCTACTGCCTCATCACATGATCACATGATCTTCAGTAGAAGAACCTTCGCATTCTTTCCTATAGAACAATGACCATTTGCATCATCCCATGAAAATGCTAGAAGGAACGGGAACAATAATGCAATAAAGCTTAATTAGAACACATGAAATACCCTGCACTTAGTCTAGTCTAGACTGCATGTATGCTCTATTGCACAAAACAGGACCCAACCTCAACAGTAAACTTGCAACAGTCGACTTAACTAGTAAGCTATCGACTTAACCAACCTAACCCTAGCCTACACAACCAACATAAAGCAATAAAAAAACACCCTAGCAACAAACCTGGCAGCAGTTTAACAATGTCTGAAACCATTTGCACCTATCATCCAACAAAAAACATATTAACTATATCAGCATATTAATTATGTCAAACATAAGAAATAAGAATTTATAGCAATATGATGTAACTCAATTAGCAAGTGCCACATACTCACAATAGGATTTGTTGTCAATAAGAAACCTACTTCCAACTACTTCCAATACGTTGTCTACTTTCTCTCCAAGCTCGTTGTGTTGCATTAGCTGTAGATTTCATCCATGCTTCCCTCTTCCTTTTTCTTGATAGTTCTACTAAAACAGTGTCTACACTCGGATTTGCCCTTCGTCTAGTATTTCTTTCATGTCTAGCGACCAGTCTTCTATAAAACCAGTGACTTAATTGATACAATGGTTTGGACATTGGTGTACTTCCACTCCTTTGGGTTGCTCTATGAAAGGCCATCTTGGCCTGTTTATGCAACTTCTCCATACCTTGTGTATTCGGGCGCAAGGCTTCGTGTATGTTTTTGCAAACCAAGGTCCATGCGTATGCAATATGTGGACGTAATGCGTAACTTCAGTTTCTCCCCAAGCTGCCATATAAGCTTTCTTAAATTTTGTGACCACATCTTTGAATGTGATGGCATCCTGTGGTCTCAAGTAATGGGCCTGCAGTAAAGCATTAAGTTCAGAAAATGCATTCCAAGCATCTAATTTCTTTACAGTAGACATTGCCCCATCTGTCCTATCTTTCTCAGTTTGGACAAGTTTCTTTCCAAACTCAAAGACTCCTTTTTGCTTAGAATCCATGTTTTTCAGGAAGTGTCTGGCCTTCTCACCACCCAAGGAGACTTTGGCAGGCATTCGGACACGCTATGCTCAGTTGATTAGACCTGATGAGCCGCTACACATGATACTGGGCACGACTTCGGTGCGCTCACTCGGATCATACATTCAGGAAGTACTGGACTTGAGGGCTCAGATATGCCCCCAGTCAACCATTTAATCGTTGTCAGCAGTCTTATTGCTGCCACGGTTTTTCCCTCGAAAACCCTTTGGGGCGGGGGTTTTTTTAATCCGGGCAGTAATGTGACTGCTGCGCTTTTTGTATTGGGTCCCATAGGCCGATTGGTCTCCGTGGACGATAAAAACAATTCTATTCTATTCTATTCTTCTCACTTTTGAGGTCTGATGCCAAGTGAAACTTAACTTTAAAAGAACCATGGCCATCTACCTTGAGTAGCTCTCCTGACTCGTATAATCCAATAAGTCTAGGCAACTCTGTTTGGTCAAACACCCATTTTAATACCGTGTAATTCTCTTTTTTCACTTGAAACATCACAAGCCACCACATATGTTCTTCTGACTGCACATAAAACCAACGAGGATCCCTCTTTGATTTCTTAACTTGCCCTTTTTCAAAATAATCTGAGCGAAGAGCATAATTCATTAAAACCAATGAAAAACACACCCTTCTTCTTAAGGAAAAATATAAGCACTATATAGCCATATTCAAGCCCACCACCTAGCTGCTGTAGCACAAAACTATAGCCCTAAACTAAAGCTTTATTAAGCATGCAAAAACTTTGCCTCACACAGCTCTCCTAAAAGCCTGCAATCATAACTAGATTACTCTTCCCTTTAAGGAATTGTTAATCACCCAAAAAAATAAATGCACAACTAACCTCTTTTATCTCTTACATTTTACAATAAAACGGTCGCAACTTAGCAGTGCAATTGTATACCCATCCAAACCTTTCTGTCCACAATTATCTATTATATGCACACACCATCTTATGGCACTTTTAAGTTCCAGCCAGTGCCTAAAGCAGACTTAACACTCCACCTCATCAACCAAGCTGGATGGACTTACAATGGCAAGGGAACTTTGCATCTTAGCAACATTTATGGCCAAACCCTGATCTACTGTCTCAAACAGACCTGCAATTAACATTCACCAGCATTCTCACCTAGCAAAGCATTCTCGCCTAGCAAGACTTCAGCCATACATCTGCATGCAGCAAAAGCCGTACATCTAACACTACAAGTCTTACTACACCAATATAAAAGTTAGCCTAGATTTGAAGATGTAAAAAAAAGCTCCAAAGAGGTTGGTTGTGTCGCATGCGTGATAAAAGACTACCATGAATTTCAGTAAAGCGTCCATATCAAACCAGACATTGTTGTTTTGGTTTAAGCCGATGATATCACATTCATTGTCAGTAGCTTTTTTGTTCTGGATTATTGGAGTACCTGATTCAATTGAATGCATTCCACCTAGTATGTTATTAACTGTCACATTTCTTCGCCTTCTGATACACTCCACAGTGTAAGGACGCGGCACAACCACCTTTTTTGTTCCCATAGATTTTAGTGCATTTTGAAACGTCCTAAACAAAGCTCTATACCCAGCTCTACTAATACCTGATGTATCCCAATTAGCTTGGACATCGTCTGCATCAATCTTAGCAGAAACTTCTTTTAGAACCATTTTCATGACACTTCTTCGTAAGGAAATATTTGTTGGATCATTCAACATGAAGAGAACTTCTTCCCTTGTTGCAATAATTTTCACAAGCTGCCCTATATTGGTTCTCACTCCCTTCTTATTTTTCTTTGTGTTAAGCACTCTTTTCATAGCATAAATTCTTCTTCTTGCCGCGCCACAACCTGGTTTCAACTACTCAAGTGGTTTTGTTTTCTTGTTCCTCTCTCTTGGACCTAGAGGTGTTTTCTTCAATCTTTTTAGCCTTTTCTCCAAGATCTTTGCTCTGGACTGAGCTATGTTGCACTTGCTTGATAAGGTTTTCAGTTCGTTGTTAGTTTGCCCCATTACAAAATTCTGCAATAAACCATCTTGGTGCATATGTAGAATTTCCTTCTCTAGAAATTTTATCTTGGCTTCCAATTGTTTTTTCTCTTGTGCCACTATGTTCATTTGCTGCTCACTTTCATTAATAATTCTGTTTGTGTCTTGCAATCGACAACACAATTGTTGTATATACATCTTCATGTTCTCGCAATATCCTAACAAGCCTGCTTTTCCTTCACATATAAATTTTACAAGACCTGATACAGAGTTGAAATCAGGAAACTGACCTGTTATAGGATCTCTTGGATAAATATGTCCTCTTGCCCATATATCTGAATGCTTTGCACCCATGATTCTCAAAAGGTTCTCATCTAATTTGGGCTTCAATCCACCTTGTCTTCTGGACCAGCTTGGGCCATACTCTTTAGATGGCAAACACACCCGAATATCTGCCATTAAATATCTGGTTTAGAAGAGCTCCACGAAAATCCCCTTTCAAGGAATTGAACCTTGAATTTACCATGGAGGGAACGAGATAGCGCCATTCTTTGAAATAAATTTCTGATTCTGATAAGGTGTTTCGAACCAAAAACAACGGATTTCAGGGAGGATCCATTTGCGCTGAGATCATATCCCACCAAATACACATTATATTTTCATGCCTTTACAAAATACCCGTCAAGACCAAAACTCAAATTTTGTGACCATGTCTCTTCGCGACCGCGTTAGGTGCATTTATTTCATAACCAAGTTTAAATTCAAATTTCGTGACCTCTTTGAAATTCAAGTTCCAAGACCATGTTAGGTGCATTTGTTTTGTGGGTTGGTAAGGTTGTTGAGTGGGGTTGTTGGGTTGTTGGGTTGTATTTTCAAATAAATATATCAAAAATGATGACATGGAAAAGTCTGTAATGTGATGTGGCATTTCTCTTAGGAGGACAAAACGAGATCTCAGTTGGCCTCTAATGTCCCACATGATCAATTAAAAAAAAAAAA
Source organism: Isoetes taiwanensis (assembly GCA_021234155.1). Lineage (NCBI taxonomy): Eukaryota > Viridiplantae > Streptophyta > Lycopodiopsida > Isoetales > Isoetaceae > Isoetes > Isoetes taiwanensis. The sequence goes on from JAJEKV010000129.1 coordinate 1,447,403, forward strand.
GACATCATATATAAGCAATTCCATATGAGTTGCAATTGGTTTGGGTCCATGTGGAGAAAGAAATCCCTTCTCCACATGGATTTTGTTGATTGATGTTGAAAGTTTTCGTTGAATCTACCATTGTATGGGTGAAAGCATGTTGTAGTGGAACACCCTGGGTGTCCCCCCTGTCCTCCTAAAAATGTGGTGGGAGATATCAAATTTGTGGTGCGATTTTAAATGTTTGTTTGGCGCCTAGTGCATGTACTGCCCGGATTCAATCATTTCCTGAACTGCAACAACCCGATTCCTACGCCACCCGTCCCATTCCAATTTCCTACGCCACCCATCCCATTCCAATCTCCACGAACCAATTTCTAAACCCACGACCCACCCGGCGCCTTTCACGGAAGCACCGCGGCTATGGCGCTTAATCTGGTTGTGGATCAATCCGGTTCATATCTTCAATCATTTAATTTGGAAGCAAATCTGCCACGGGTAAGAGAAAGAGAACTCGAACAAAACGGGATCATAAAAAAGGCGCCAAAGGAAAAGACAAAGGGAAGCTAAAGAAGAATTAGCAAAAATTGCAACAGCCGGAGGGAGGATCCACGAGAGCGGCCTCTACCAGGCGTCGGATGGTATTAAAATTGTTATCTTCATTTCATAGCACCACTAAAGGCTTGTCTAACAGCGATAAGAAAGAGGTTTTACTAGATTATCTGCAGGATGACACAATGGACAACGTACTTGGCTTAAGAGCTGAAAAGATTTGCAAGCCAAGAGCATTGTGGTCAGCAAACCTCGGGGCTTCCATTCAACTTGTGAAGAAGTCTAACAGCAATGACGGTTTAGCGACCAAGAGTAGTTGCCTTGCTATGGCGCAGTAAGAGGAAGCATTAATACCGAAAGTGCTAATCCGGTCGATTGCTCGGGGTTTTTGGTAAACTGCTGGGTGTTCATCCTAGGAATCTTACCAAAGCAAAATTGAAGAGGGAAGAGATAGAGTTAGAAGAGCAGATGCAATTCCCAATTCTGTCATAGAACTTGTGCAACAATTTTGGACCGAAAACAGTAGGGTCTCTCCAAATGCAAAGGATGTTAAGTTCAGAAGATTGGAGCGAAATGTAAGAGAGGATCATGCCACTCACCATCCGGAAGAATCACAGGTTATTTCATTTCTTCATCTTCACCACATTTTTTATTGTTAATGTGGTATGTGGTTAGTGATTGCTTGTGATATGTGGTTCTTTGTGGTTAGTGATTGCTTGTGGTGTGTGGTGCCTATTAATGCTGTGATATATGATATGTGCTGCCTAGTGTGGTGAGGCACGTGGTGTGAAATAAATCTTTGTCAATATATGCTTTGTGGTGCCTAGTGTGGTGAATAACATGGTGTAAAATACATCTTGTAATATATGCTATGTGGTGCCTAGTGTGGTGAAAAAATATGGTGTAAAATAAATGCTCTAAATATACGCTTTGTGGTGCCTAGTGTGGTGAATAACATGGTGTAAAATAAATCTTTGTAATATATGCTATGTGGTCCCTAGTGTGGTGAATAACATGGTGTGGTGTCTAGTGTGGTGCCTAGTGTGGTGCCTAGTGTGGTTAAAAATATGGTGTAAAATAAATGCTGTAATATATTCTATGTGGTGCCTAGTGTGGTGAATAACGAGATGTAAGATGAATGTCTGTAATATATGCTATGTTTAATAGAAATCTCCTTTGTTTAATTGTGAGGGGTGAAAGTGACACAGAAAAAATTACATTAAGGATGGATGAGAATGGGACAGAGAATCATTGGAAATCTGTCACATCAAATGCAAGGTCAATTATTCAAAAGCTGGTTGTGCAGGAAGCATTGGGGGAAAACCATAAATCTAGTTTTGCATGCAGACATTGGCTTATCACAATCCAGCTATGGCGGAAGAAAACAGAAGGAGGAATTTCACCCGTTCAAATGCGATAAGATCGGTAGGACCTATCTTTGGAGCAAATAAACCAGGAACAGAGGCGGATATTAGAGGAGCGGAGGACCCATGAATTCGAGGTATTCTAGGCTTAAAACATAGGTTAATTCTGATGGGCTTAAAGAATTAGAAGCCAAGGCGTTGATAGGCGATTGCCTTTCTTTGTAGTAGATGTTGTTTTACACGGATGATGTTGTTTACATGCGATCGGGGAGACTTAACAGAATTTTGGTGCGGTAAGCGAGGGTTCTGGGGTGGTGTATGATTTCGAGGATGAGTTCTCAGCTCTCCCCAGGCTTGAGGAAGGGATATGTTCATCCAACTAAAGCAGGAAATGATCCATGCTTCAGCCATTAAAAAGTGCTCGGGGGCGGATGCATGGAGACACAACAACTTTGAGACAATACTTTATGAATCTGTATCATAAGTGGGGAGGTAAAGCGAAGCTCATGTTTTAGTGTTCTTTGGATTACACCAACTATTCAGAAACACTTGATGAAGTCTTGAGCGTACTTGGAAGAAGAAGATTCTGAGATCTCACAATGCGAGGATCGATTGAGGCCCAAGAATAGCGTATGTCATCTCTAATGCATTTTGATAATACTAGAAGCTCAGGGTTATAGTTTTCCCTGATTTTTCTGCATACTTCATTTCATAAGAAGTATGAACTATTCTACCGGGTATGGTAGATTTCCATATGTATTTTTCTCCCTTTGAAATATAAAAACAACGTTTGCATCACCACAGCTTCACCACAGTTTTCACCACGGCTTTCACCACATATTTCACCATAATCAGCCAGGGGCATTCACTACAAGAGAAAACCTGTTTTGCGTCAGAAAAATCGTCAGAAACCCTTCACAGAATAGGCAATTGCCCAGACTCATATGGCTGACGCATATTCCGACGTATATTCTCTGACGAAAAATCATCAGATTTTGCGTCAGAATTTTCGTCAGATCTTCTGACGCAAAATCGTCAGATTTTGCGTCAGAAGTTTCGTCACATTTTTCGTCACATTTAGCGTCAGAATTTTCGTCATATTTTTCGTCATAATTATCATCAGGTTATTCGTCAGATCTTTCGTCGTAATTTTCGTCAATAAGATCGTCGCAATATTCGTCATATGTATCGTCAGCATTTCATCATATTTTTCGTCAGTATTTTCGATATTTTTAACATAATTCTATCACTAGTTTGCTAAGATGCAAGTTGAGTTGTTTAAACTGGTTTTGAACGCAAGTTGAATTGTTTAAAGTGGTTATTTGTTGCAAGTCCAGTTAACATTGAATCCATGAAAAAAGAACCTTGTACTATAAGCTCTAGTCATGTCAAATTGGTACATCTTATAAATGTTTACACAGAAGTGATATTTTGGAAGTTCTCGGTGACAAATTGATCTACCAGAGTTTTGTTGGCTATGGTAAATTTAGAATGAAGATGGAAAATAAGATGGAATATACGTATCATTATAATGCGTGGCCATTGATCCTTCTGTCAGTACTTTCCCTTTGCAAGCTGCCTAGTTGCCAAGCAGAAAAAATGAAACATACTCTTACTCTTTGACTTTGATGTGATGACTAAATCCTTCCTTGGCAAAAATACAGAAATGTACAAAAGTATTTCTTTTCTTGTATGATCTGGTTCAATGATAGAGTTTGCTTTATAAGAACAAGAGTTCGCTTCATAACTATAATACATAGTGATCTTTCCATATTTGAATCTTTCCTTTATCTGCAACAACCAGGAAGCAGTTTATTGCGTACCTCATCTTTGAGATAAATTAGACATTTCCTTATCACTTGCAATAGCCAAGGGTTACATTCTGCAACTTGCTGATTCTTCGCACGTCCCTAGAAGGAAAACTATTTCCTCAAAAATGGTAAGTATACTGCTAATTCAGTGTGAAATATTCTTCATGGACAAATAATAAGTTATTTAACAGGTCGTCTGCAGCATTGGAAGACACATATATGGAATTAGATAAGAGTAGGATTTTATGGGATATTTGCAGGCGGATAGAATGCGCTTACCTTCTAATGCCATCATTGCCATGGTCTCCATGCAGTTCCATGTTCTTTTTCTCCTGAAACAAGAAAAATGTCAATAACATTAAAACGGAGGAGGAACATTAGGTTATAGTTTGAACTAGAGATAGATTTATGTACTTTATATCTTCTATAAGCAAGAGACATGATTTATATGCTGCTGGAGCTTAGCTGAATCCTTCAGTTCAACTAGATTTTAGTTTTTTATAAACAACAAAAATATAAAATTCAGGTAGCATATAAGGAGGCCTCCAGCAGACTATCTACACTAATCAGTATCATAAAAGAGCCTTGTATTAACAAGATACCCAAAGGGTCTCCAAAAAAACCTATATAGTAAAAAATATAAGTCCAAACAATCAGCATTTTTTTAAAGATGAATCTAGATACAGTTCGAGTGCAAAAGCCATATGAACTTTAGACATGCCTTAGTTAAAATGCTGTATTTTAGTTAAAGTACTATATTTCTAAGGGAAAGATGCTGCCAACGATCTAACTGCAATAGGCCGCTCCAGAATGTGCAAAAATACAACTTAAAAACATCGCATTTGCTGCCCTCTGAGCCCTTCTTGTTCTTTGATCCCAATTTGAGCAGATGGAATTAAAGGCTTCTACGGCCAGACCTCCAAAGTTAATTTCTAGTAACAAATCTTAGGCAAACCAAAAATTCATTTCACATGTTCATTATTTAAATATTAGCATCAAATCCATGGTGTCTACCCATCATTATTAGAGGATTACATGATTTCTTAATGCAAAATTCAATCACAACTGTAGTAGAGCCACATCTGCATTAAAATACAAGTGGTGGTCTGAGCTTTCCCTGCTAAGCAGTACAGGTGAGATCATATTCAATAGAAACTAGTATTATCACAAACAATCCGCTAGGCCCCATCATAGGTGTTACATGCCAAGGTCCTAAAGGAAAACTAATTAGAGTTCTAGAATATTATAATCAGAAAAGGTAGGCTTGGTACATTAATCTTTACCCCCGTAGTGTTGAAACAGAGATCCGACGTCTTGCTTGTTTTGACCTTAGGCAATGAAATGGCGGATTCAAATGCAGATTTGATCTTATAATAAATCGTTGTAGGAGTAAACGTTGAAATGGGTATTCCTGAATCTATAACAGTGCCCCCTGAACCTGCACCATCAACTTGGAAGGAAGAATTGGAAAGCTGAAGCTTTTTTCCTCCTACGGTAATCCCCTGCAAATCTAGATAATACAGAGATGGAATAGGCCCCTCAGAAATCTTAATCGTTTTAGCTTCTCTGCTACGAATATCTGCGGCAGATCCAAAATACAAAGGGCTAGTTTTAGTAACTGCCTTTTCAAAGCTAACCAGACAGTAGGCAAATTTGTGGCCAATCCGCGCTCCAACTTGACTAGGAAAAGAAATGCTGTAATTATCAAACCCTACAATGCCTGAAATCAGATCTTCCCAGACTGCATCAGGGCTTATAAAGTGGCACTCCCTAAAATAAGGTAGTAGTAGCTGCATGTACACACTATTGATCAAAGCCTGTATGAGGGCAGTGTCAGACAACTAAACCTACAGCAGATCAACTTTATTACTGCAAATAGCTACCCTTATCTTGTGCAATAATCAAAGCCTTATGCCTTATTGCAACAGTGTGAAAACTAATTCTAGATTGTGATATAAAGCAAAAAATGCAGATCAACATGCACCAATGTGTAAGCCAAAAGACCTTAAGATAGAGTTGTTAATGGCCAAACACAAAACACAATTTGCTTCAAAGTAGGTTGGAATAGAAAAGAAGTGGCTTCCACAAGAGGCTAATAAACGTACTATATAAGAGCTCAAAAAATGCATCTGCATCAAAATTATTCTGATCAACAGGAGAATATACTAGTCTAATATCTTTACCTCTAACGCAACTGCAGAAGGGAGTATGCCAAATGGGATAGAAAGAGGTTGCGGATGCTGTTCAGAATTCTCAAAGTTCACCCACCAGTGTTGAAAATCTTAAATCTGATGGGGCATAAAATGTAAGATGGACCCTGGAGACAGAGGCGCCATCTCAGAATCGAAGAACAAGGAGACACCTTTCCTTAACATGCAGGGCGACCAGTTTAGCACCATTCCAAAGAATCTGTGGAAAAAATATGCCCTAGAATAACAATGCTTAGATGGTACCTCCATCATAACGCGGCGCATTGATCTGCCCTCATTGATCTGCCCTCCTGATCGCCTCTGCGCCACAAACTAATCGAAGTCGCCTCGCCAAGATGCCGTGAACTCCGAAGTCTCGAAAAATACTAAAGTGTTTTTTAAGAAAAAAAACATATACAAAGTGAAATAGAAAAAATATATGACGCATAATGTGACGATTATGCTGACGTTTTTTCGTCACATAATAGTCAATCGTCAGAACTCAGAAGATTTGAGAAAAAAAAAGAGGGCACCGGGTTATTATGAACTTAGGGTTTTTGCTGCTAGTCTTTAGTCATATGATCTACTACAGAAACAAATTCGGATGACCAACTCAAAGGATTCCACTGACTCTGATCATGACTCCGAGTCATGAAGTACTCGATCTTCAATGCCAATGGTTGATGACTTCTTACCTATAAGTTTTGAGCTCTCTCTCCTTTATTTTGCATCTATATCATCATAAGATGTACAAAATTCAATTCATACACACTTGTTAGAGCGCAATTTGATCTCAAAATTTAATCCCATAGTTGTATTCTCAATGTCGAAAATATAGATAAAAAAATGAACAGATAAATAATATCAAAGCACTCAAAATGTTCTATGCATTGAATGTGTTTAGCTACCATTTCAACCATTAGTTCATTGCAACAATGCGCCACTGTAGTATTGGGATTGACCCAAATACTGTAACTTCTTTGACCAAGCTTAAACTGCGAATTCGAATTGATTTATCAAGCTTACAGAATCACTTTGGATTCAGTATATCTATACATCTTTATTTACAGATGGTCCGGCCAGTTTTGTACCATCAACCGATCAAATCGATGTTAATATAGTTAAGATTTCCTATCAAATAAATTTTCTCAAGGTCTTTACTTTGTTCCACCTGGAAACAACTAGAATCAAATGATTAAAAATCATTTTATAGGTGGGACTGAGTCACGGCCCAGATCTGGGGGAGGCAGCAGTGGGGAATCTTGGACAATGGGCGGAATCCTGATCCAGCAATATCGTGTCGGTGAAGAAGGGCAATGCAGCTTAGAAAGCTCTTTTGTTGAGTGTGCAATTATGACAAGACTCGAAGAAGCAAGCCCCGTGTAGGAGATTGCCCTAACCAATGTTAAGCTCTGTCTTGGCAGTGCGGGATGAGGGGGGATGATGGTAAGTGCCTTGTTGCCGGCATACAGGAAAAAGCCACAAGCATAAGGAAAAATTGTTTCCAGCCAATGATACGCTAACATTTTAAAGAGGCGCAGAAGCCATAAAATAAAATGCACATTTCCAAGTCATAGCCCCATAGGAATAATACAACTTGCATTATTTGGTCTCTAGCAAATACCAAGCCATTAGAAATGCTAGTTTTTAACGAATTTAAATTCACAATGGTTATATTCATCACATCCACTAGCATTTAAAAAAGGCAGTGAAGCTAGAATTAGGTCCAACCCATTACAAGTTGAGCAGGGGGGCTTGAAAATGATTTTTTGGATGAGGGTTTGATGTCCAATGAATATGAATCAAAATTTTATCTTAAATTGAGTTCAAAGATGTATGCATTTCACACAATTTATTTCTTGCAAGAATCATAATGGATTTCCAATATATACTGGTTTTGCTTTCATCAATTTAGTGCCAACCTTCTCCTTATTTAATTATCCTTTCAAAAGCCAAGACGACATTATACAATTTACCTCATGTAACTATTCGATGTGTTTGACGTATAAGATGTTCTATATCTGATATGTATATGAGCATTCCTTATTCCTTTAGTATGTATGTAGTCTTCGAACTCCTAGAAATAAATGTGGGACCCTGTAATGTTGGCTTAAAGCTAAAAAATGCCATGTCAAGTATTCTGACGAATATTCTGATGAATACATTGACGAAAAAATCGTCAGAACTTTCGTCATACTTTCGTCAGCATTTTCGTCATTTTATTCGTCAGAAACCTTCGTCAGCTTATTCGTCAGATTTTACGTCATATATTTCGTCAGATTTTTCGTCACAAGTTTCGTCAGATTATACGTCACAAATTTCGTCAGCAACTCTATGCGTCAATTTTTTCATCAATTTTTTCGTCAGAGTTATCATCAGATTTTGTGTCAGATTACTCGTCAGATTTTGCGTCACCTTTTTCGTCAGTTTTATCGTCACAATTTTCGTCAGAATATACGTCACAAATTTCGTCAGCAAATTTATACGTCAGATTTTTCGTCAAATATTATCGTCAGTTTTTTCGTCAGAGTAATCATCACAAAAATCGTCAAAAACTCACTGGAAAAATCCATAAGATTTTTCTGACGCATTTTTTGACGCAGAACAGGCATTCTCTTGTAGTGATTGACCATTTTTTGACCCGGTCAGAAAATGGAATGGCTCTCAGATTCCTGATAGTATCTTGACTGATTTTGGTGACAGCAATATATGGATCCCAAATTAGGTCCCTGAATTGATATGAAAGTATTAGGAAAATCCACTTACTGTGGCAATTGTGTAAAGGGTACTGTATAGATACTTTTATGAATATAAAGAAGTTTCTGTTTTGCATTCTCATTTTTTATGCTTCAGTTACAGAAATTTGTACTTAGGCACTAAGGCCTGTGGTATCTGTTTTTAGAAACAGGCCTGTGGTAAAACAGAATTAGAAATTTACACAAGGCACAAATTTACACAAGACACAAAGCCATTACAAACTATTTTCTGGATTAAACAAAAGGCACAAGGCCTGGATTACAGTCGGCACACAAGGCCATCATATGTTAAAACAGAAGATACCAGAATACTTCAGAATTAGAAATTTACACAAGGTTCAAAAAGGCACAAGGCCATCATATATTCAAAAAGGCACTAAGGCCATCATATATTACAAAAAGGCACTAAGGCCTGTATCACAAGGGATGAGTTCACAAGGGAGAGAGATCAAATGAAGGCACTAAGGCCTATATACCATCTGTTTTTCAAAAAAAAATACAAAGGCACAAAAGGCCTGTAGACTAACTTGATCAAAAGAAAAAAAAAGGTGGCACAGCCGGGACTTCAAGCTTCATCTGTAAGAAAAAGTGAAGAAAATTAGTTTAGAATACATAAAAGAAAGCAAAAATTTAATGCATGCATGCTACTTACTCTGTAGAAAATTTTGGAGTTCCCAAAAAACTTCATGTTCTTCTTCGTCTTCTACCTCTTCTTCTTCTTCTTCTTGGTCTTGTCTTATTTCGATTCGTTATCGAGAATCTTGGGAATCAAATTGATCATCGAAGAAGCTTCATCAGAGGAATCGAAATTAGAGGAGGATTCCACCTCTTCTGAAAGCTCCGAAAGATCTTCAGAGCTTTCAGAAGAGGTGGAATCAAGCTCAGAGCTCTCAGGCTCAGGGCTCTCGGGTACTGGGCTCTCAGGTTCGGGCTCCAGCAAATGGTAATTTGGCCAAGATCCTATTTCATAACTGGCCATCACCTGTGCCAAAGGAATTGAAAGCAGTTTCCGGCGCTTAGGGGAGGGAGAGCGAGAGCGAGAGGGAGAGGGAGAGGCTGGAGGGAGAGGCGGGCGGCGGCCGACATACATTGGAAGGAATTGGACGATGCTTCTCCTTCACGACCATAGCCTATAAAGGCTGGCGTGAAATTAATTTCGTAGGCTACGATTTTAGGATTTCGTACCATTAGCATCTTTATTCCTAAAGATTTTTTTTTTATTGAAGGTTTATTCCTAAAGATTTAGTAGGCAACTAATAATAACCTCGAAAGGACCATTATTTTATTTTATTTTCATGAATAGCTCCAACATGCCACCTACGATGCACCACATGATTCACCAAATGCACCACATGATTCACCACATGCACCATTTGCATCACCAAACATGTTGGTCAATGGTTGTCAAACATGTAACAAAGGTCATGTAAAGGCTCAAGCATGCCAAGGTGGCTCAAATATGCCACCTAGGCTCCAACATGCCAAGGTGGCTCAAACATGCCACGTAAGCTCCAACATGCCACCTACGATGCACCACATGATTCACCACATGATTCACCAAATGCACCACATGATTCACCACATGCACCATTTGCATCACCACATCTATCACGACATGTAACACCACATTGTCATGAATCTTTGAATACATCAATTTCTTCTGGAGATTTGAACTCCACCAGAGTGTTGCTCTGGTCAGCCAGAAAAGTCTATTGTATACAATAGTATACAACAATGTACATTAGAGTGTCAATGAAAGAATAGGTTACAAGAATAACCTCTTTGGTTACAATAATACAAACATGTGATTACAAGTAAAGATCTATTGATCTGTCAACCTCAGCTTCATTACTACAGCAACTGTGCTTCACAACATCAATCATCATTCTGCGCGTGTCCAACAGCTCGCAACTAGAAATTGGTACACCCTGCAACAAACATATCAGGCCTCACATTGGATGAGTAATACCTTCAAATTCTGAACTCACCTTGCATTGGGATAGTATGTCCAAGTCTCGCATTCAAGAGCCACAACTTTCTTTACAAAGACACATATAGCGAGGACCACACGACCAGCAATCGACCGAGTGGGGAACTTGTAATTTTCTTGTGTATAGCTTTATGGTGCTTGGGAATTTTGTGTTTGCATCCTCAACAAAACTCATGACGGGCTCGGAGCCCTTGTACATTTCTAGGGTCAAAATGGTACACACTGGGCCGACATTTAACCGGGTGACCTCCAAGACCTACAATGACATACATTTGTCGGTCTTTCTGCGATAACATCTTTGGCGAGAATGGTACATTCGAAATTGCAAGTTGAGGGTGCAACAGCGGTTTGTCCTTTGAAGCAAGCTCGTTCGACGGTAATGTGTAAATGAGCGGATCCATGAAATGGAACCTCTCGTTCCATGTCATGCTTGATGCGTAATTGGTGCATACACCGCCAAAGTCCAAGGTCCGGTAAAACAAGATGATTTAAGAAATAGAAGACTTCAAATCTGAGTTGTTTATATTAAATTACTAACCTCATGAAGAAATGGACTATCCTATCACCGAACCAATCCCTACTTTTCTCCAATATTACGATTGCCTCTTGATCAAGCACAAGAGGCTCTGGCGTCCTTTAAACACTTCAAGTGGCAAGTGTTACGGTGGGATGTGCGCTCTTAACACTGCAAATCCCCTCGTCTTTGGTGGTGTAAGTTTACATTCAGCAAATGGAAGATCATTGAAAACCTTGAGGAACATTGAAATAGCCAAGAAATGAACAATTGAAGTAAAACTTTGTTTATATTAAAAAGTCAAGAGAGGTTACATCATATACACAATAATACTATTTCTAGGCTTTAGTTCTATGTTTTTCATCATATTAATACAAATTTGACTCTCGAGTGTCAAACATATTGAAGATACATGTTGCTTTCGACATAACTTTGCACATTCCACGCCTTCAAAGAACCCCCGAAGCCAAACCTTTAGATCATTCATGAGGAAATTGCCATCTACTCTGTCAGGGCTCCAGCTGTTTGGATAGATCATGGTGTTTGGCGCATTGAGGTACCCTTTGTATCTGGCGTCATCAATGAGAAGCACGTTCTCTTTTGTGAAACCACGAAATTGTCAGTAGACCTTTTTCAGTGCTTCAAAAAAATTGGCTTTTTCTTGTTAAATAAATTTGTGTTGGTGCGGTGATCCCGACTCCATATGAACTTGAATTTGTCCTTGTGTTTCATCAATGCTCCCTTAACTATGACTCTCAAGTTTTGAGCTGCGCAGGCTGGACCAAAGTGCTATATGAAAATTCGACCGCACCAATCTATGAACTCGCCCAACCGGTCTAGTTACTACGAACTTGGTTACGTTAAGTGTGATCAAGCGCACATCATCTTCTTTGGCGGTGGGTAGTAACTCACTCTTGTCATAGCTTCTACCCGAACTCCATTGTAGTAAAAACAAGCGAGGATTGGGCTTAACCTTGTAGTCTTACGCATGGACGAGTTGGTGCGTGGCTGGAAACTTCGCCTCAAACATTTCTTGGTGCGGTGGAAACTTATGCTTCAGCATCTATTCGTGCAGGGATGGAAACTTCTGCTTCAGAATGTCTTGGAGGTGTCTTTTGCTTGGAATTCTGCTCTTGCTTTTTCTCTGAGACACTTCCAGCTGCAAAAATTTAACAGATTCGGTAACTATATGGGTCAAATTAAAAAGAAGACAGGCACAAAAGGTTGGAAGTTACCTTGTGACTTACATTCACGAAACGATTTGTTCAGATCATAACCTGATGCATCTGCTGATTTGGCAGATTGGTGTGGAGCATGACTTAATGCATCTGTTGATCTGGCAGATTCTTGTCCAGTTGGAGCACCTATTGGAGCTTGACTTGATGCACCTACTGATTTGTTGACATCTACTGATTTGTCCGACTTCCTGTAACCTGATGCATCTTCTGATTTGCCCGAGTTTCTATCTGTGTCTAATGCTTTCGAAGGGGTGTGAGTGTCTTGTCCCCCTAACTGACCACATTGTACATCTATATCTACAAAGTAGGGATGAAGAAGTAAGCTACATATCCCAATTGCATCAAACAAGACTTGGTTACCTTTGAGGGTAGAAAATAATTCCCTTTTTGGTGTGCTAGATGGACTCACATAGTCATTGCCACCCGGTATGAACAGTTAGACTGAATTAGTAAAAGCGGCACCATGCTCGCAAACACGGAATTGAATCACAATTGATTGTAACTATGCTTTGGTTTGTTTAACTAAGCTCCAGACTTTTTTACTCTCTTTACGATGTTCCTGTTTTTATATATCTAAAGTGTCCCCTAAAATGAGCGAGCGATCTCATCCCAGGGGGCACTTTAGATACACAAAACAGGAGAAGCAAAAGAGACTAAGCCAGCCAGGATCTTGTTTTATGTCGGGCTTACTCCCTTTTCGAGTTTCCTGCTTGAGGTATCTAATTCGCCATCTGAGTGAGCGATGTCATCCTAGGGGGCAAATTAGATCGATAAAGAAAACGAAGGAGACTAAGCCAGCTTACTCTCTTTTCGAGCTACCTATAAGTGCTCACTGTAAAGTGCCTCAAAGTAGCTTGAAGTTGCTTTTGATCCTCCCTACTCACACCTAAGGCTTGTACCCATCTTTGTAGAAAATTCATGACGACAATTCTCAATGCAAGCGGTGATTACAAATCCCGCAAAGTGAAGCATAAATTTGTCAATGAGAATACAATTATACTAAGCACTTCAGGGAATTTTGTTATGAAGTACCTCAAGAGGTCGAAAGCGGACATGGAAGATGGTATTGGTGATTTGCATTGGGCAATCAAAGTTGGTAGTGGTTTCCCCATCCCTTTGGAGGATCTTGCCACAGAATGGACGACCACTACCATAATCTTCGGCCTTATCAAGGTGCGGAAGTAGTGGATCCAAGACAAATAAAGGAAGACGGTCCTTGCAAGATGAAACCTCTCTAACCTTGGTTCCAAAGCACTTTCACGTTTGTTGTGTAATGCGCTTCCCCGGCCGACAGCCAGATTAAGCTCCTCGATTTTTGTGCGCTCAAGTTACGGTAATAGTTCCTTCATTTCGACCTCGTATCTTGGCATATAGCCCGAATACCGTCCGCCGCGACTTTGGTTTATCCTTAATCATTCCTTCCCATTTTTTAAATCTTTATTCATCTTCTGATGCCCGGAACTCAAGTTTTTGAACCTTCATTTGTAGCACCTGCAGTTTTGATCACAAGTTTGCAACCTTGCCTTACACTGAATCACTTCGATCTTGTAGAGTTGATCCATTCTCCCGGTGTCTGTTGAATTCATCCGGAAAGTAATCCAAGGTTAGTACCGCATGACACAATGAGACACCACTTTACACACCACAAATTCCATCATGACAAACTTTGCACCACAAATGGCGTCATATTCACCACATGTGGTGTGGCATGTGGCACAAAACTGAGTCCACATGCCACACCACATATGGCACCACAATGCACCCAAGGCACCACATATGGCAATCCATTACTTCGCACCACAAACGGCGTCAAAGACCCCACATGTGGTGCAAAATGTGGATCCATAGTGGTGCCACATTAGACACCACATGTGGCACCACAATGCATGAAGGCACCACATCCAGGGGGCATCCACCACCCTATATGTGGCGGAGATGGCGTGGTGCAATATTTAGCGCAGTTAGATTGGCACCACATATGGCGGACAATCCACCTTATTCACAAGTATCACCATATCTAACATCACATATGTATGACACTAAGTATAGAAACATATAGAAGCCAATTCACTATTGAGAAAAGGTACCACGTTTGGTACTATATGTGACACTACATATCTTTGAAATTATCCACCACAACTTCGAAATTATCCACCACAACTCGAAACTAGCAAAGCACAAATTTCCTACACATAACTTACAACACACCCAAATGAAGAAGTAAGTGGTGTAATTGATTGTTCAAGCTTGCTAGACCTTCTTTGGAAAATAACAGGTTCAATATTAAATTGCATCATATGGTGGTTCCGGAAGAAGAGGGTTGAAAAGTACCTATTTTTTCGATTGATTTTCCCGAGATTCTTCTTACGACTTTAGGAGGCTTGAATTGTGGCCTAGTCATTTCAAGAGAGGAAGCATCATCGTGGCGGTTGCTCGCTTCCTCACTATTTGAAATGCTTGCATGCTTCCTCTTACGTTGGTGCGAGAGGCTTGGACCCTTTTTTTCTCTTAACTGTTGCCGAAACTCAACTAGTTTATTTCTTTTCCTTTTGTGTGAAGGTAATACGCAATGACCATAGTCCGTGAGGCCATGCCTCCCGAGGCACACTTCACGCCTCGTGATTTTTTTTTTGTAAAGGCACATAAATTCATTATACCTCTCCTTGCTCATATTCTTCAACCTTTGCATGATGAAACAAAACAATATTCTAAACAACAGAGAATCATGGGCATCCCCGAATCTAGAATGCAACCCACTGTAATTGGATTTTCCTAATACTTTCGGTCCCCAAAGCGGACTCGATTTCTTCTTGTGTGGCGTAATGCTTTTTCTTGCACTGTACATTTCCTTGTAGGTGTATCCCGTGGCATTCAAGTCCGGTATGATCAGAGCCATTTCGTGATCGATCTTCTTGCCAGAAATCAGAAATGGTCTTGCCGGATTAAGGGAGCGTGATCAGAGTTTTTGAGAGAAAATGAAAATTCAGAATCAGAAATGGTCTTGCCGGATTAAGGGAGCGTGATCAGAGTTTTTGAGGGAAAATGATCGTGTACGTTGCTGAATAAGCCTGAATAAGACTGAAAGGACAAAATTTTGAATAAGTAATCATGTGTATTTTTGAAAAAATAACTCCCTCTCCCACTACAAATTCGGTAGTTCCCAAAACACTTAGCACCCAAAAATGTGGTGCTAAAATGCACGTTTTTGTTCCACTACAACATGCTTTCACCCGTATACGTTCGTGTCATTCATGTCACCAGTTTTTGTTGAATCTACCATTGTATTTGTTCATTCACGTTAATTTCTTTGCTGAAATTTTGTGAAAGCCATCGGATGCATGATTCAAAGCATGAAGTGCATTTTCAAAGTTGGGTCTATGGCATTGTCATGACTATATTAAGATACTGAGTGTTCTAACATACTTAGTTAGAATGTGTCGTCACCGATCCTTGCAAATGTAAATTTAGAATTTTAATGTTGCAAACGTAAAATTAGAATTTTAATGTGATTTACATCCTCATTAGCACTGCCCTTTTCCAAATTGCTCGTTGTTTATAGAAATCATTTCTTGCTTTCTAAAGTGTTATTATTATGCTTCCAATATACATTAAACATTGTTAATACTTCATCTGTAAGTAGTAGAATTTACAACTGTTGTCCTTGTTTTTCTATAGCATGAACGTCTGACATGATGGCACGTTCATGTTATCAAATGGTAAAACACATTTCTATTGACTACATTTAAGTTAGTTAATTGGGTAGTCCATGCAAAATCGTGAAAGTGTCTTCTATAAACTTCATCCAAAGTAAGAAAGCATGCTACTATTTGCATGCATTTGGATGAAGAAACTCATGATTTTGAAGCATTTCACACCTTTGCAGCTACTATTTCATAAGGAGAATTTTCCTATAGAGAAATTCCATTTTCAGAAACAGAATGACTAGTCGCATTCTTCAACTTCCAACGTCGGTACGCGAGCGCAATCCAGTCTCCAAGATGGAGAGCAATGTATGAGCATATACCACCAATAAGACCATAAGCAATGGAGTATGTCAAAGGCATAAGGACCATGGTGAGAAAGGCAGGAATACCCTCTTTCATGTCCTCCCAATCAATTTCTTTAACAGATTTCATCATGAGCAAACCAACAAGGATCAGGGAAGGACCAACTCCCCATGGTGGAATGGAAGCTAACAGAGGAGTGAAAAAGAATGCTAAAAAGAAGTAAAATGCAACAGTCAGGGAGGTTAAACCAGTCCTACCTCCTTCTTTTATACCAGTTGAGGATTCTATGAATGTAGTAACTGGAGATGTTCCCAGAACTGAACCAATTACTTTGGCTGTGGCATCACTCATGAATGCAAAGTATTGACCTTCAAAGTTACCCTCTTCATCCATGAAGCCTGCAAATTTAGCCATTGAGTAAAGGGTTCCTGTGGTATCTAAAATATCCACATAAAGAAAAGTAATCAAAGCAACCCACAATTCACTAGTGCCAAAAGCACTAAAGCTGAGAGCACCTGCAGTGCTTTCAATCGTATGAACATCTACAACTTTCTTGAAGTAGGCATAAGAAGTATTTCCCTGCTCAGTGTCAGGAAAATATGTTACTGCTGTTCCTCTAAACCAAGACACTCCTGTAACAAATACTATTCCATATATCATAGCGCCTTTTATATTCTTGATCATAGCATAACCTATGATGAGAAATCCTACCACACCTAGCCAAAATGTTGCACTTTCCATTCTGTGGCTAAGGCATAAAATATCTCCTGATACTGTGCCCCCTGGCATCAAGGTAGTTGTTCCATTAACAGTGTAAACAGGAGCAACTGCTGCCTTATATTTGCTAGGACAAGCACCCAATGTAACCAGGGTTGATGAACTATAACCAATCAAGCCCACTCCTTCACTGGATTGAAGTCCAATAAAAGCCAAATACAGTCCAATTCCTGCAGAAGTTGAAGTTCTAACAGGTTTTGGGATCATTTTCGCGATTTTAGTTCGAAAACCCAAGGCAGCAAGAAGCAGGAATATTAATCCCTCAATAAAAACTGCAGCAAGAGCATTTTGATAATTAATGCTTCCAGATCCATGATATCCTACAACTGTATATGCAAAGTATGCGTTCATGCCCATGCCAGGTGCAAGGGCCACGGGCAAATTGGCAAAGACCCCCATGATAAAGCATCCAATAAGGGCAGAAGCAGCTGTTGCAACAATGAGATCCTTCTTTGTTTTATCAAGGCACTGAGTATAGCCTTCATTAACAGGAGTAAATTTGCATTCAGGGCCAGGCCTAACTAGATTTAGAGTTGTGCCATTACTGCTTAATCCATGACACTGATCAGCAGAAATAGATGGCACATTACAGACTGAAAAACAATCCTTGACGCTGCAAGTACCACCAGAATCGCTCAGAATACTGGCATTAACTACCAGAATGTAAGCCATGGTCAAGAAAGTAGCTGTTCCAGCGCGAACTTCTCTAGTGAAATTGGTATTTCTAGATCTGAGCTTGAAATATTTACCGACAAAGCTGCTGCTTACTGCCTCGTTCATCTTGGATTAGGTTGCTCTGTGTGAGTATAGAATGCTGAAAGTGTGAGTAAGATGTGTCGGGTGTGTATAGGAGATGATGTCCATGTGGTTGGTGGATGGCTTGCACAATTGATGCAAGTGTAGAGCTTGTTGGAATTGTTTTTCAGGTAGTTGTAGAGAAAGAGGATTAAATAGGGAACATGATGGGTTGGATTGCGTGGTTGGATTAGGTTATCACATTTTTAGTGTTGCATTGTTTGTTTGGTGGAGTTAAACAATGAGAATATAGATTAAGGCATTTATTATTTTGCATGTTAAACGGTGAGAATAGTTTTTGCATTTATTAGTTTGAGTGTGGATGTCGTGACATGTAGAGGCTTGCAATTTAATGATTATATGGACTATGAAAATCCAGCTAAAAGAACCAGAGCAAGAGAATCTGTGATTATAAAGGACGAATGTGCTCATGCAAAGAATTCAGTTGGAAGGTATTATTATGTAGATATGCATGTAATAGGAATCAACCCTTACGTTCTGCTTCATTTTATATTCTAATATAATATAGCAGTGGCAAAGGCATTACATTTTGAATTCATGTCAGTTGTCTTCTAATGTAGTATGGGGACTGTCAGCACAGTTGACGCAATACATTGTGACGATAAAAGCACCAAAAGTTGCTGCAGCAATCCTGCCAGATGTTTTGACCGGGGGCATTGTTGCTAAAGCTGGTCTAAGGCCAGATTTCAGTCTTTGGACAGCAAAGGATGACATTCTTTTAAAGCTGCAATGGAAACACGTTATTGTTTTTCATGAAGCAACCTAATGGTTCTGAGTTAATGCAGCCTCTTTATATATGATCCAATTAAAGAACTGCAAGGGCAATGGCGTGCCCTCCTATGTAAACCAGAACTTTCTGAGCAGGCAGCTCTGCATACGGCAGAGATAGAGGGCTACAATGGGTCCAGTTCAGATTTAAGAATTCGAGGAAGCAAAGATACAGAACGAATAGTGTCCATTATCACCATTACAAAGGACAAAAGCTTATGGAAGCTGAAAGGCTTAGCAGTCAGGCATTAGAAAATGGAAACAGATAAAAACAGGATGATGCCGAAATAAATGAGGCATGACGAGGTTTCGTAATCTTTAAGTCTAGTATCAAGCTGCAACTATTGTCAAGATTGTAAGAAAAGTTGATCTACACAGAATCATAAAAACACATTATACACTGCTTTAGAAAAGAGCAACGCAATATGATTTGTCAACCAATGTTGTATAGAACCACTACTTTGTAAGCATGGCAAAAAAATTGCAAATATGTGTTGTCCAAGAGTATCGCCTCATCAATATCACACGTTCATATCCCATTAGCACCATATGTGCTGCCTTAATGCCTGTTGCACTGTGTTGACATACTCTGCTGGGAATTGGTGTAGGGTTGCCAAGTTGTAAGAAGTTCCTTTCAAAGGGTACTGCTTTCCTTACACCAGAAGCATTATCCAAGTCCAACAACCCAATCAAATCATTGGCCTGTAAAAAAAAACTTTTAGATACATTCTATCACTTTGCAAATGGTCCTAACCGTGGAGATAGAATATACAGATGTAAAATTGAAAAATCGGATTGCAATAACACTGTGTTTTGGTCATACGAGTTGATAGCTCGTCATCTTGCTTAGTCAACAGATGCTAAGAATTCTCCATAAGTTGAATGAAATCTGACCTCTCAATATGTCATTAAGCTAGATGTCTGATTGTAGACCATATATGCCGCTGCATAAGGCATTTCAACATGATAAACACAAGCTGGCAATTATTGAAATGATTAAACTCTTCATGGCATGCACCTGATGACCTGATTAGTAAATTCTCCATAGTTGGCTTTGGCATTTCTTATCTTCAATACCTATGGAAACTTGCATAAACAACCACGCAAATCACCCTATATACATGTGCTAGTCCCGACATGCAAAAAATAGCGCGTTAGATCGTAGCAGACATATGCCAGCAATCCTCCGCCATACGCCGTAGCTTTCAACGGGTAAGGATACATAGGCCGGGATTCCATTACTCATTATTTTGTGCGGCAGTTTATTTCCTAGCCAACCACCGCTTGACATTTCAATAAATAAAACGTTGCGGTGTTCCATTGTTGCCGGAACATGGGGACGTGGATTTTATTTTCATTCTACCGGATGAATTTCTACAACCGGGGAGAATCCCCCGGTAGAAGGATATCTGGAGTGGCGCTTTCCAAAAGAGTGATGGCGCCAAGGTTCGTGAGCCCAGCATGGCACCAAATTCTTTGTAGAAAGAGAGAAATTTTCCTAGTATCTGCCATTCTTCCTTTTCTTCCTTGAGCGCTTCACGATGGACTCAAACTCATCAAATTCTTCCAATTCCACTTCTCCTGTGTTCTTCAATCCATCTGCCTTCATGGCCACACCAAATTGGGGTTCTTGGATGAGTGCTGCTCATCCAACAAGTGCTGCAAGTTCTGCCATTGGAGAATCTCCAAATAATATTAATGGTGGAAGAATCCCTCCTACATTCCTTGGTGCTGGAGGCCCAAACATTTTCACTTCAGGGTCACCAAATATCGTGGCAAGAGGTTTGCCAACATCTGTACCATCTCCACTTGGTGGAGAATCCATTATGATGTATAATGCAATGCCCTCTTGCTCCTATTGCTCTTAACACTATGACAGGAATAATGTCTACTCCTGCTGCTGCTACTCTTGCATCAAAGAAAAAGCGAGGCAGGCCACCAAAGGAGGATGGAGTTAAAAGATCAAAGCATAAACCAGTGGTGAAGATTAAAGAAGATGAAGATGATGCTGAGAAGTCCAACAAGCTAAGATGGGAAGATAAGTGGACTGTTTCTCTTATCCATTTACGTTGCGAGATGCAGGAAGAATTTTCTAAACCACCAAAGCAAGGGGTGAATTTCAGTGTTGATTTTAGTGGCTATTTATCGCAAAATTGCTATATTTTTGGATTTTGGAGAATTTTGCCACTATGTTTAGTAGGCTTCCTTTAGTAAGAATACGAGATTAATTCGCCAAATTTTTTTGGAAAAGCCTACCCTCTTCTACCACATTCGCCAACTATATGAACTTAGTGAAGGAACTTTTTCGCCTATCTATCAATAATCTCAATTCTTAAATCTCTAACAAATCGCCTACTTAAAAACCATTGAGTTACCAATTCCATATAGCCATGGAGTATAGAGGTGAAGATTTTGAATTCTAATTTGTGCCATACTTATGCCTTAATGCATGATAAAGCCATGCCATTTTATGTCTTTACCATGGGATATTGAGAAAATAGTACTCTCAGATACAATCACCAAAACAAAATGGGAGCTTACAACATTAGTTAGTGGCACTTATCTATGTCATTGTGTTGCACTTGTGACATCAATGATGTGGTAGGATTTTAGACCTCACCACAAGTACTACACACATACTTTAGTGATTAACATTTATCGCCATATGCACTACACAAATTCTTGAATGGGTAAAATTTATCGCCTTCCAAAAAAAATTTGAATCTCAAATTATCGCCAGAATAGTTATATCCAGATTACGATATAGTGCCACTAAAATCATCACTGGTGAATTTGTGGAGAAATCTCCTAATAAAGCTTGTTGCACAACACCCTGACTTCAACAAAGATCAAGAGGCATGTCGCAAACGTTGGAATTTGCTCTTCAAGGTCAGATTTCCTTTCTTTTTTATATTTTACTGCCTCTCTTGATAGATTCTTAATACTTGTAGGAATACACTGTTGATAAGGCATGGAATGCTATCTCTGGTAACGGTCGTCGAGGAGGCTGTTGGTATGAAATGATTGATGAGTATATGGGTACTCGTCCCAACATTGTAAAGGCTGTACATGGAGGATCCATTTCTTCTTCAGATGATGATGAAGTTCCTCAGGAAACTCAAGATTCTTCTCCAGAGCTAGTGCAGGTTGTGAAGAATGAAAAGCTTCAGGATGACTGCCCAAGGAATAGGATTAAAACAGAAGCAAAGAAGACTTTGTTGCTAAACGAATTGAGAACTGGAAGGAAGGAGTTGCTAGAAGCATTTGGAGAATGGGAAGCGAAGAAATTGCAGGTTGCCGAGGACGTGAAGAGCCTGCTTGGCGAATTAGTGAAGAAACTTTGAAAGCAGCATTCTTAAGCAGATCAAGCCTGAACTGTATGCAGAAAAGATCAGGGCTAGTGTCAATGTTGGTTGCCTGAACTAGTGTCAATGTTGGTTGTTTGTATTATGTCATCTATATAACAGTAAAAGATTTGCACTGCTGTCCTATGTGTATTTGCGCTGTCCTTAGTGATGTTTGTAAGGATGCTAGTGATGCAAGCAATTTGAATACTGCCCTGCACAGAAAATACAAGCACAACAGCATGCAATTGAAGAAAATCCTCCATGTAGGATATGCAATTAGGCTGAAAACTTATCTGTATGCTGTTTTCAGAAGTAACACTTACAACATGTGTAGTGGAAGCCACATTAACGATTTTAGATCAAGCACATCCACGTCATTAAGCTTCTTTCCCTTCATGTCCTCTCCACCAAACAGGATTAAACAGACCCTGCTCGTGTCACACTTTGACCAGTTCGTGCACCCTGGCAGGCATCATTGTCCAGAATAAATTCTAACTTCAGCAAAGATGGAAGGAGATGGGAGTGCAACAACTCCATTCCAAATAAGTATACCAAGCAATGTAGTGTGGTGTGTGGTCACATGTCCAGTTGGATGCTGCCTAGTGGCGTGACGTTAAAACTACTATCTATCTATCTATCTATCTATCTATCTATCTATCTATCTATCTATCTATCTATCTATCTATCTATCTATCTATCTATCTATCTATTGAACAATCTATCATTCTCATGTATCTCTCAAACCTTGTGAAATAGCCGCTTTAAATTGTACAAGCCTTGAAGAATTTGATTTCGACCTGTTATTTATGCAGCCATATTGCAATATTCAACATGCATATCAATTCAATAAGCTCATGTTTAATCCAGTTCAAGCAGCTTAATTTGAATTGCAGGGTGATGGGTGATGGCCATGGACATGACCCATATTGGTGATGGCAGTAATCTTATGTGTTTATTTCACGGGAATTCAATGACATGAGTATGTAACTGCTTTGAGGTATGCATTTTCTATTTGCCAAGAAGATAGTCCGTTTCATCCAAGAATTGTACTGCATGCTTTGAATATTGTAGTTTGTCAATAAAATGGAAAAGAAAAAACAATTTTACTGCAAAAACTTTATCTATAATTTACTTGCAGTCTCTTGCAGAGTGTAAAATGTTTATACAGGAAAATTCCGTTACTCCAAACAGCAAGCAACTTTGAATCTGAGGATCTTTTCTTTTGATAAGTGCTGCATCACTTCGAAATAAGTTTAGCAAAGGGCAAATCTGTGGAATATCAGATCATTCTTTTCTTGCCTCATAAGGGCAGCATAAATGTTTGACAATGATTCATAAGCACCATCATTTTTTCTGGATCTAGCTTAAGTAGATTCTCTGCAGCACGTTTCCCTCTCTCTTGGTAGCTATAATGGTGCAAACAGCAAGTAGTGCTGCCCAGGATGCAGCCATAGGCTCCAACAACATCATGTTAATCAAGTCTTCTGCCACATCCACGTTCTCCATTCGTGCGAGAAGATAAATTAGAGTGTCATAGTGTTCAATTTCCATATTGACTTTGTAATCTCGTGCCATGGAAATAAACAACAAACATCCATTATCAACTAGACAAGCATTGATGCATGCTGTAAGGACACTAGTAAAAGTTGCCTTGTTGGAAATCACACCTTTAGCCTGCATTTGTTGAAAAAGATCAAGCACTTTTTCTGCGAAACCATATTGAGCATATACATTAATCATTGCATTCCATGCTACTACATCAGGGAAACATATTTTGACAAAAATGCTTTGGGCATCATCACAGCTTTCGCAGCACCATACATATTTAAAAGAGCAGTCCCAAGAACGTTATCTAATTCAAATTGACTCAATTCAATGCAAACATGAATCCGCCTACCCTCATTTAACAGAAAGAGAAGCACAAGCATCGAGACCATTATCTTGCATTTGCTGAAATACTTGGATGGCTTCCATGGCATAATTTTGCGAATAAGCCCCAACCATTGCACTCCACGATATATCATTGAAGCCGCAAATATCTTTTATTGTTTTCTATGTTCATGGTCCTGCTGAGTTTTGCAGCAGAGATCAACAGAGATCAACAGACTATAGACAAATGGATTGAGATTAGACTATCTTCTAATGTCCGACACCAAAAACTGCATGAACAAGTTCTGCAGTCTTCTTCTCATGCATAACTCTTGCAATGGCATTTCTTCTACTTGCATTTTCAGCTCCACTATCAGCGTGTCTTTTGTTAAATGAGGTTCTATTGGCTGTTTCAGATGCCCTTCCACTTCCACTTTGTGTATCATCTTCCAAAGCCCTTTCTAGAGCTTCAAGGGGATTTAGCTGCACTCCTTTGACCCTGTGTATAATGTATCTTGCTGCTTCTGCAATTTCTGTAGTAGGAATGTTTTGGCTCTTGAGTTTCTTAGCTTTCATGACAAGTCTAGTATATTTCTTAGTCAACTTCTCATCCTCAATTGATTTTTCCATTTCCTTTGTGGCTTCATCGACCCAAGATCTATCAAATGAGTCCCTGTGTCTAAGACAAGGTTATGAAGTACACGACAAGTAGAAACTACATTAGCATTAGGGATTTTTTGAGATCATAAAAGGGCCTTCTAAGAGCTGCTGACTAAGCTATATGAACTACCAATCAGAAAACAGAACTGGTAATCCAGTCAGCAAGGATCACATTTTCTAGCATAAGTGTTGATAGGAAAGTCCAAATGGGCTCTTGTTTAGTGCAATAGATAGTTCTCATTGAGATCTTTCCAACCTTGGGTGGTTTGCATATCTTTTAACCCCGTAGGATAGTAAAAAAATGGTAAAAGCCATATTTTTTAGAGTTTTGACAATCATAAGTGGTTAAAATATGTGCAAAGCACCCAAGATTGGAAAGATCTCAACGAGATCTATCTATTGCACTAAACGAGAGCTTATTTGGACTTTTCTATCAATAGTTATGTTAGAAAATGTGATCCAGTGAGTTAGTTATAACAGTTTTGTTGACTGGACCCGTCAGGCTCTGATTTCTGATTGTTAGTTCATTTATCTTCATTTGGCTTAGTTGGCATGTTCTGAAGGCCTTTTTTTAATCTCAAAAAAACCCTAATGGTACATTATCAAGCATGATGTCCATTCTTTTTAGTAGAATCCTCCACCTAGCCTTCAATTGGCCAAAAGTGCACTCCACTGGCATTCTTGTCGATGATTGGATGTAATTCCAATTTGATTCCACATCAGTAAGGCCATCTCTGTGACCCTTGTAAGGAGGCAACATCCAAGGACGCGGTGGATAAGCTGCATCACCAACAAGGCAGTACATTCCAAGCTGACCACTTGCTACTCTTTGCCCAGCTTTAGATTGCTGAAATAGCTTCCAATCATGCAGGCTCCCTGCCCAACCTACATCATAATCCCAAACAGAACAATCAGACCCAACAATTGCTTGCAACAAAACTGAATGGAATCCTTTCCGATTATAATAATCTTGTGGATTCTGACACGGAGCAATGTTCGGCAAGTGGCTACCATCTACTGCTCCTACAACGAAAGGAATGCCTCTAATTTTCTCAAAACCATTTGCAAGTTCTTCCATTTTATCGATTGAAGGCCATCTTATACACATCGGCTCTAAATGCTCTTTAACGCAAGCACAAAACTCAACAACCGCTCTTTGAGCAGTTTGTATATCCTACAAAGATAACGTGTCTCCTATGTCCTTCAAGGTATTTTACGTAGCTAATCTTTAGGGGGTATTTGGGGTTCAAAACACGGCGGTGTATGTTTATATTTGGGAGTTGGTTATGGGGTTATCGGCCATGATCCCCGGCGTGGTAGAACTTGTGCCTATCGTGTCCTCCCTTTTTATGCGCCATAAGGCAGCAGGATCAACTCCACAATAATTGTGTGAGTATGCACCAAGAAAAATTGGCTTCCATGTACTTTGGGGCTGGTATCTTTGGTTGTTGCCTAAAAATTCCCCCCGACTTCGAGGCGGGATTCTATCCTGCCTACAAAGTGTGCATGTATGGCTAAAGTTTTGCCCAACGGATGTGTGGTGAGTTGGTATAGGCCTAGTAATGCCAAAATAAATGTGCACTTGGTCGGGGGTTCAAACCCGGCCAGTGTATGTTTATATTTGGGAGTTGGTTACTGGGGTTATACGGCCATGATCCCCGACGTGGTAGAACTTGTGCCTATACAGCCTATACGTGTCCTCCACTTTGTCTGCCATAAGGCAGCAGGATAAGCTCCACAATAATTGTGTGAGTATGCACCAGTAAAAATTGGCTTCCATGTACACTGGGGCTGGTATACTGGGGTTGTTACTACTAATAAGAATAACAATAATTTTACCTGCTCCACTACGCCCTGCATTAGTTAGAACTCAGACTACAAGCAGGTTTACATTCACATCAACCTTCTGTATCTATGCACATATGCCAAGCTTCCATGTACTTTGGGGCTGGTATTGGGGTTGTTACTACTAATAAGAATAACAATAATTTTACCGCTTCCACTGTATTTGCATTAGTTAGAACTCAGACTACAAGCAGGTTTACATTCACATCAACCTTCTGTATCTATGCACATATGCCAAGCGTAATCCTTGGGTTGCGACCCCAAGGAGACCACTCTCTCCATCTGTTTCTGTATCTATGCACATATGCCAAGCGTAATCCTTGGGTTGCGACCCCAAGGAGACCACTCTCTCCATCTGTACGTACAGGGTTTAACTCATCCGTCAGGCCATCTGGCTCGGATGCGGAGTTACACGGCCACCCCACCCCTCCAAAGGTGGGCCGTAAATGCAACATGCCATCCATCTAGCCATCTAGAACGGATGTGGAGTCTCACGGCCACCCCACCCCTCCAAAGGTGGGCCGTTTCCAAGATGCAACATCATCCATCATGACTTTACAAGATAGAATATCACCAATAACCTTACATGTTGATCCAATACGAGATATCATAGAATCCTCATGCATCTTACTTCCAAGAATAGCCACAGAGCAATGCAATACAATAGAATGAGGTTCTAAGATATTTCATAACCAAGTGACAACATCTCATTGCACATCTCAAAGCAAGAACATAACTCCCTTAACATATAAGCAACCATAATTTTCATGTAATATCTTAATCAAACTAATGTCTAGAGATAATGACATTCATTCTACCTAATACCCCAAGATGGTCCTTACCATATCCATAGCAAAAGAGATCACAACACCCATGCGCCATCTATTCTAGCATCATAGAATCCACATGCTACTCTAACAAAATACTGGCTGTATACCTTCCACAAGATACAGTTATCAAGCTAGCCTCTATTCTTAAAGGTTCCCTGAACTAGGCTACATCCAATGGTACAACCCTGGAGCAAAGAACTCTATGGTCCCACCGTATAATAAGATATCTTAAAAAGGTTCGTAAGAGTCTTCATACTCAATTCATATACTAGCTATCTAGGCGCACAAATAAACACATGCCACATTGGCCAGCATACAGGTCAAGACAGATAGGTTATCAACAATGCCATGGAGATACATACACAACGAGCCCTCCCACCAATAAAAGGCATGGCACAATAGTTTTGGCTAAGTATAACCTAAAGCTATGTTCAATAGCTTAGAATATAGCAACTTATCTCGATTATGGTTCATTCTACTAGTTAACTTGTTTACTACTGGACATAAACATGCTTCCGACTAAGCTCCTAAAGTCCTATGGCTCCACTATGGCCAGAAGCTCTCATGCCGTTCAAGACCTCTCGTCCCTCAACATCACACATTTGACATTTACCAATGATTCCCTTAGCTATACTAATATTCCATTCAATTCCCTACTTCTCTTCCCTATCTTTTCTATAAATTCTACCAAGCGACCCAAGCCATGGAAAAACCCACCTCAAACTTATGTACTTGTACAAACATTCCGTGTCAGAGACTAGCAAGACAGATAGTTTCATACAACTGTACTAATTTACCAAATTCCAAGACATGGCATATGATTAAGTTTCTCAAGAGGAGAGTTCAAGGTTCCCGGCTAGCTAGGATTTCGGCATCATAAGATTTATTGCCTAACAGGGTTTATTGATGGTAGGAACTCCAAGACTCAACTTAAGGCCCTAAGGCAAAACCCAAAGAAATAGTTTTAATAGCTTAGAACGTGTTGATAAATGATTTAATATGGTTCAAGCCTTAAACACTAATTTAATATCTATGTATGGGGATACCGGACCTTGGTATCCCCCTTAAGAAGTTACAGTAACAGAAGAGCAATGGCAACCAAGGCAGCCAGCTCCCAGCTCCTCCAACGTGCTCTCTTCTTTCACAAAAAGCAGGCCTTGGCATGGAATTGGATTTACATAGCTTAAGACAGGCTTTTGCATTCCAACTGGAGCATGAAACTAAGATCAGCAATCCGAGGGTCGTGCATTGAAGGACAAAGTTTCCATGAGATAAGAATGGTTTCCTCAGAGCCACAGGGGCCGATTTTCTACAAAGAAGGAGCGGGATTGAGATGACCCAATCGGTTTGTATGGCGATTCTGAGACGGGCTATCAATCGGCTCGAGGAGATGGCTTTGCCCCTTCCATGATTCACAAAAATCAGAAATCACAACCCAATCCTCACACCAATAGAATCCCCACCTTAGTTCTTCAGATATGCCTCTGCCTCAAATTGGTCTCCGCCTCTTTATATCCAGCTTCCGATTCCCTTCTCTTTTCCTCCAATCTTCAAGCTTCCTTCTGGTTTCTTCCAATCAGGCCGCCTCTCCTTCCTCTTATATGGCCGGGTTATCATGTGAGACCAATATTAGTGAAGTTTACAGATAAAGGGGCCAGAGACAGGGTACTAGACCACCGTGCATCTCTAAAAGGCCAGAAGATCTGGCTGGACTATGATCTGACACCCGCCCAACAAGAGGTAAGAAAACAGGAATTTGCAAAAGTGAAGGAAGCACGAGATAAGGGATTCATTGCATTCTTGGACAGGGGAGGGAAGGCTGTCATAACAGAGCGACGAAGGAAGTTATAGGGATGCGAGACCCTAAAGGTCTTAGCCTGGAATGCGCATGGCTTAAATCAAGCCAAAGCAGATGCTACATTTGATTTGTGGAGAAATGCAGATGTGGTAACTTTCATGGAAACTTGGCAGCACCAGGGAAGCATATTGCCAGATCTTGATGGCTTCACTCTGCTGGACTCAGTATGGAATTACAAGGATACAAGCAAAGGGCGAGGCTTTGGAGGTATGGCAGTTTATGTTAGAAAACATTTAGATCTATGTATAACTATAGAACAGAAGCAAAAACACAATCAGTTTATGTGGATTAAGATACAAGCTTTGGATCAGCCCATATTCCTGGGATTCTGCTACTTTGCACCATTAAATATGCAGGTATATGCCCGAGATGACATGGATAGAGAGCACCCATTGCATGCTTTAACATCACAGGTATTACAATATCAGTCCAAAGGGCTTGTATTATTGATAGGTGACTTTAACGCCAGAACAAAAAGGCTGCAAACTGCAACCTTTTTGTCAGCAGGAGATCCTATGTTAGATGAGGTTCAGGAGCCCCAGTTTGCCAGAGATTCTATAGACGATGTTAAAAACCAGATGGGAGATTTCCTGTTAGAGCTAGGATGCATTTGTAATCTCAAAATTCTTAATGGCATACCTCAATACCCCAAAACAGGGACTGCAACATACTTCTCATGGCAAGGCAATAGTGTAGTTGATTACTTACTCGCACCTCCGAAAATGGATGTAGTTCAAGATTTTCAGATCATGGATAAGATGCTTGAGTCCGACCATGCTCCTCTATGTTTCGCTTTGAATGTAAGGTCAAGAAAAACAGCTGCTAGCAAGGAATTTGTTCCTAGAATCAAGCTGAATTATAAAATGAAACATCTATATCAAGAAAGCTTTGAAAGGCAAATTGAAAGCTTGGTAGAGAGCGGGACTGAAATTGATGCAATGGTGCTAACCAATGCGATTTTGGGTCGCCAAAAGCGAGTTTTGGAATGACGAAGCATAGGTCAGCAAAGCGGTCTAAATCCTGGTGGGATCTGGAGTGCTCAGAGATGCGGAAATCTTTGCCAAAAGGTCTGAAATTTAAACCGAGCTGGTATAAGAAGTTTTTGAAGAGGAAGAAAAGATCTTTCCAGCGAACTCGTCAATTGGAGCTAGAGGCAATGTTAGAAGAAGAGCCCAAGAGATTTTGGGCTACCACTCAATTGGATCATGATCATATGGCTTTAAATGTAGGTGAGTTGCTGGAATTTGTCCGGCAAGTTTATTATGTTCCTGGGGCTACTGCCATGAAAGAAATTGAGGTGCATGAAGTTCACCAAATCAGAGGTACAGGATTACCTGCGGACAATGTCTAATGGTAAAGCATTAGACATAGATGGGCTCTCAGCCGAATTATTGAAATGGGGAGGGGATTGTATGATCTCATGTTTAACTGCAGTCTTGAATAGAGCAGCTAAAGAAGGTTTTCCTAGAGCATGGCAAGTTTGCAAGGTAGTACCTATCTTCAAATCAGGTGATAAGCATGATGTACACAGCTACCGCACAATTATGGTTAGTAGCGTGTTTGCAAAAGTTTTTGGTGGTTTACTTGAACGTAAAATAAGTGACTGGACGGAGGAAAAGGGCAAGAGAGCAGTATGTCAGGCTGGTTTTCGAAGGAACCACAGCACTTATGACCATATCATGACACTCCGCTGTCTTATTGAGAGGGCAAAACGTCCTAGAAAAGCGTTGTATTTGGCCTTCATTGATTTCACGAAGGCATTTGATTCCGTTCCAAGGGAGGGATTGCAGGAAAGAATGGAACGATTAGGTATCCCGGCATCCTTGCGAGGTGCGGTCGCAAAACTGTATGAAGAGGTCATTGCAAAAGTTTCAGTAAAACTTCCAGATGAAATCAAAAGTACAATTGGTGTGAAACAAGGTTGCCCCTTGTCGCCGACGCTCTTTGGGCTTTACATTGATTCTTTAGAAGAATGGATACGTATGAGAGGACAAACAGGGGCGCCTCTTGGTAACTACCTAATTCAGTTATTGATGTATGCTGACGATGTGGTTCTTATTTCAGAAAATCCAATGGGCCTACAAGTACATCTAGATAGCTTGGAGCTGTTCTCTAAAGATCAGAGTATGAAGGTAAACATGTCAAAAACGAAATGCATGATTTTTGGGACTGTGGCAAAAACAGACTTCTTTTATGGGAAAGATAAATTGGAGGTAGTTGATACATACAAATATTTGGGTTTAGAGGTTAGCTCTAATTACAGTTGGAAGGAGTGCATCATGAAGAGAATAGCAGGAGGTAAAGCGGCATTATATAGCATGCTGAGGAGATGTTATAAGGCAGGTTTGCAAACATGGCACTTGCGTAAAATGCTTTTTCGAACCTTGGTTCAAACGGTTGTGCTTTATGGATCTCCCATATGGGGGCCATCTATCTCGGAAAGCTCTGGAGCAAAATAGAGGGGGTTCTTAAGTTGTTTTTGCGGGAGGAATTGGGAGTCAAGAAACAGGTGCCTTATGCAATGATCTTATCAGAGGTTGGAATGCTCCCACTAGAGGCGGAGGCCTTGTGCCAGACAATTACGTACATTAATCGGATTCAGAGCTTGGACGATGGCAGGCTTCCATACATAGGAATGCAAATGTCTTCTGGGAATGGATGGTTTCTTGATGTTAAAACATGGACAAGCAAATGGGGGTTGGATGTACAAGATTGGCGGATTCGATGCGGGTGTGTCGGGGACATAGTGCAATCTAAGGTAATTGAGAGGTTGTGGCGGGAAAAAGGGACCAAGATGAATTTCTACCTGATGGAGGTTAATCCCATGCTTGTGTATATGGAACAAGAGTATTTACGGGCGCAACCATGGCTTAGGAAGGTGATTGCACGATATAGACTGGGTTCTCATCAGTTGCGGGTTGAGACAGGTCGTTGGGAAGGGATTTTAAGAGAAGATCGAACTTGTTCTTGTGACATGGGACACATTGAAGATGAGGAACATGTCTTTTTATATTGTCCTCATTACCAGAAGATACGCGATGATTTTGAGATCAGTCAAGAAAATTTCCAGAATTTTTTTACTTTATTGCAAATAGAGCCTTTGAAGCTGGGTATTTTTATGTTAAAAATAGAAACTCATCGTGAACTAGTATTGCAAAGTTTGAAATCAGTAGATGTACATTTAGCTTCATGACCTTTTGGGTCTCACGAAGCTCGATTTAATTATTATTATTATTATTATTATTATTATTATTATATACGCTTTGCCCAGATGATCAAATCTCCACCTGGCAATCTATCCTGCTGCCAGAGCATCTCGCCAAATGCCCATTCGGCATGATGGGGTGCCAGATTTTGCATGGCAGGCAAATTGCGATTTCCGATATTCGCAACACAGGTTATGATTTTGGTAGCCCCGCTTTTATGGTGCTCACCAAATTTGAAAAGCCAATATAGGACCCCTTACATTACACAATGTTTAGATAAAGATAAATTTGCTAAAACCATACCCCCAAGGTCACTAGGTTCGTTACACTATTGGTATTACCCACCATGGTATTCTTGTGAATCTCTGCATTTCACCACCATATCAGAAAATGTCAGAAAATATTTTTAACGCTCCTATCATGAGCCAGTTATCCTGTTATTACCTCTGCTATGTCGCTTTCAAAGAACCTTGATATTTCCTTGCAGACAATCAGATCATGAACCCAGTCTTGGTATCTTTCTTTTAAATGACCAACCTGGGAAGAGAAAACAAAGTCTTGGTGTCACTAATTTGCAAGAGCGACAATAAAATCAACAGTCTAAATACCTGAAACGCCAGTGGGTTGTTTAAATCTACTTCAAAATCATTACCGTCTGTTTCACTGTAACAAGAACATTTAGACCAGGAAAATTTTAAGGGACCTATAATTTTGTATAAGTATAATGAATTGGCCACTCCTTGTAAAATATGCCCCCAAAAGTGTAGGCTGAACTGGCCATTTTTCCTATTTTTTTTCTAATGTGGTTGCAACCCAATTGGCAATTTTTGAACCAAATCTAATAATGTGTAGCTCATATGACAATTTTTAGCTAGTCTTATTAAATATAGAGCTAGTTGCCCAAACATAAAGAAGTTGCTACCTTATATAAATGTGTTTAAGTTACATGTTGTATAAATTTGAATTCATACCCCATGTATTTCAATAATGCACAGATTGCTGGTAGGGAGAATCAGAAATCAGAGTCTTCGTAAAGAGGATTGAAAAGTGCCTTGACATTTGATTTTCCAAAAGAGCGGGATTATTCTTGGTTGGTAGCTATATTTAGGAATAAAAATTTCTAATAATGTTGGCCCCCCATAAGTGACGAATTTATGAAGGGGTTTCTTAATGAGTTAAGATTTGGCGAATTTAAGGCATTACAGGATTTGGTCAAGTGGCCTAAATGGCCATTCCATAAGCATATCTAGTTCTCGCTTGGGACTAAATTGGCCCCAAAGTCGATAGCACTCCAATTAGCAAACATCTAATTGGCCATTCTAATGTCGTAATATGCCACGAAATGGCGAATCTGCAGTCCATAGGTAAGGCATCCTGCTCAAGCTGGCCGTCGCATTTTGCCTGAACTAGTAATTTGTGGCCAAATGGCCCGCCGGGGCTACTAAAATTTTCGTTGATTTAGACGTTGCAAAGGACAAAAGATTGCAGAAAGTACATTAAAATTGGACAGCTATTACCTTTCTTTGCTTTGAGATTTAGAGATTTTGAATTTCTTTGGCATTTTGAATGCTGATTTGTTGTGTACATGAGCATCTCGATCACCAGTCCCTCTCATCAAATTTCCTACATCTTTGCCATTCATGTGCTGCAAGAGTAACTGCATAAAATTTTACAATAAGCACCTCAAGTTCGCTGAACCAAAATCTGTACAGGGACCCTATTTGCAGAACTGATACCTCTGGACCGCCAGGATGAGCCTCCAGAAAAGGACCCACATCATAAAATTCTCCATCTATAATAAGAATGCAAGCTTGATCTGCATCTGGGTTTTCAGACCCTTGAAGTTTTCTTTTAGATCTACACCTTATATCCCTGTTCAAGTGTACCTAGAATTCGTCTCAATAGCCCACAGAGATAGAAAGTAATGACAGCAGCTACTAACATCCCGCCCTGCACAACCGATTCAAAAAAGCGGGCTTAGCTTCAAATAAATAAGACCTCATGTAAACCAAGAATGAAGCTCTTGAGGTAAGTTACCCCCATAGACAAATTAAAGTTCCACGTATCCTCATAAATCAAAGCTTCTCTGCCATCTCACACGCTCTGAGTTCAAAAATAGAATGCATTATATGATTATCCGAGCCGAAAAGATGTAACACTGGGCAATCGACAAATAAAAAATAGATCCGACATTTTTTTTGCAGACATTCCTTTGCAACAAAGTGACAGTTCCGTAAAGCAAAGCGAAAACCTCAAAATTAGAAGTATCAAAGATGAGGCCAATTACTTTTAAGTTATATTATTTACTGGTTAATAAAGCATGAAATGGAGGTTATAACCTCTCAAATATAAGAGGCATACCATGATGTGGCCTCAAAGTGAGCTTCGTGGTTGGATTGTGTATGTAGTTTGGAGAGAGATGAAACTTGAACCTGGATAGAATAATGGCCAATACAATCTTTGCCTCCATAACTGCAAATGCTTGGCCGACACAGACACGAGGTCCGGATACAAAGGGTATGGACGCCATTGGATGCTTGCAAGCATTTGCAATCCCATGAGCAAATCGGTCTAGATTAAACTCATTAACATCGGGACCCCAGAGGAATGGATCATGATGAAGTGCAAGAATTGGGATGGCGACTGTAGTTCCCTTTGGAATAAACACCTTGCCAAGGTCAATGTTTTTCAAAGCATTCCTACTCACAAAAGTTACTGGAGGATACAGCCTTAAGGTTTCGTGGATCACCATTGTCACCTATCATTGCCAATATGTAATAAGCATCATCACAATATAATATACTCAACATGGATCCACAGAATTTACAAAAAAACAAAAAACAAAAGCTTACAGTTTTCAACTTCCGAAGTGTTTTGACACCTGGCACAGTTCCATTAAAAACTTCTTGTACTTCATACGCAAAAGATCTTGCCACATAGGGTACCTTGCTAAAAGCATCAAGGCCCATGTTAATAAGGTAGAGGTTGTCTCGTGGCCAGCAATATAAAATGTCTTGCACCTCGCTATTCTTAACATATATAAACATTAAGGGCACGATTCCTTCGGCATATTCCAAGGTGATGCTTGCCTCTAAAGAGGCCACGTTTTTCCGGAAGGAAAAAATAGGGAGAGAACAAAAAACTGCAAAAATTCTCTAGTGCTGACAACGGAGCACTGTATCCGGCGCCGACTGCAGCTATTCGACGCCATCGTGGTAGTCGGATCTGAGGTTTGAAGCCCCAGGTGGCGAAATCCATGAGCAAGGATTCACCGTCATAGCCATAGTTTGCTACCTATATAAGCCGAATCTTCTTTGTTTTGTTTGTTTGGAGGTTTTCGAAGGGATTCTATTTGCTGGGTTTCACGGATGGCTTTGGGACAAATGAGTTCTTCTACTGTCTTAATTGCAATTCCAGGGCTGTTGGCTTTTATCTGCGGCATTGTAGCAGAAAACAAAAAGGTGAGTAATTTGCAGCTCCATATGGTGGCACCAGAACTCTTGTGTGCAATTTAGGTTAAAAGTTTAGACAATACTTATTGGTATGAGTTGCTTAAACAGCCAGATGTGTTTCCCTTTCGTTGGCTTCAAAAGTGGTGTTTTGGCATTATGAAGATGGGGCCTTGACAGTAACTATGGGCAGCCTTGCCGTCGTTTTCCTTTTAGTGTGTACAGTAATAGGATTGCAACCATTTAGATCGCTCAAAAGTGGCAATGTTGTATGCTGTTTAATTTTACTAGGCGTGCAAAAGACCATCGGATGTATAAAGATCAGCCGGGTGCAGAAGGTGAATCAGGGACTCTTTATTGGAGCAAAAAAGGCAGGCAATTTAGCAAAAGTAAGTTTTTTCCCACCCACTACAATCAGGATGCCAATGGCCAAACTTTGGACTATCTAAACAAGGCAAAGAATCTCCAGAAAGGGGGCAGGGGACGCTACCACACTTTAGCAATAAGGCCTTTAATAGATTGAGGATAGAAATGTTGAGGTCAGAGATTGTTTGCAACAAAAAATATTGAAGAAACTCTGACCTTGAGAAATGATATCATCATGTTCGGCTTCTGAAGGCTTCTGAAATTGCAGAGGCATGGAAGATCATGTACTCCATATCTGTTAAGGTGCACACAGTGTCTGAATTTTTAGGATCCACGCTGTTCAATCTATGTTTGTTTTGAAATTTCACCGGGGAACCTAAAGCACATAAGGGGGCTTCTGTATGCAGCTAGTTTAAGTGCATGTAATGCACAATCATTGTCAACCAAGCAAAGGTATTATACATATTTGCTTATGAATCTAGCATATAGAAGGTGGTCTGAAAATTCGATGCGTGTTAATTAAACTGCATGTTTATGGAGCGCCGCATCTTTGCATGCTGCTGCATCGTTTTTTGCTTTCAGGATAGGCATAACATGGCCAGCTCGAAAAGATAGATGAATTATCCTGAGACGATTCTCGTTCTTTGGAATGCCACTATTGCAGCCTGTGCATGTTAAGTTGGAGCTTGGTGATGAGATGCATGTGAGCATCTACTTCACACATAACATTTTGCTTCTGTTTACCACGTCAAAGCATTATAGATGGTCTATAACTTCGTCTGGGGATGAAGTGACAAATAGAGAATGATTTTTCATTGTGTCAATGTCATGCAGCTTCCATCAAGGTGTAGGGTAAATTATTGTTTGAGAACAATAATATGGTTTCAAGTTTTTGCTTCCACGCAGCAAGTTTATATTCCTATCTGGTCTTGCAGAATACCAGGCAAGGCTTATGCAAGTTATCTGCATATTTGGCTTTAACGTAATTATTTGCATGCAGATAAGGGAGTAGTGGAAGATCATTAATAATATGATGCATATAGTTGATGATCCAGCTAGTGACATGGCTGATGGTCAGCGTGCAGTGCCTTTGTTCCAGCCAGGTGACTCAATATTTTCAATTGACAATCCGTCATTCAATGGGGATAACGGATTGAATATGGATTCTAATTTTGAACTTAATCTGTTTGCCTGGGCTGTTATTCCAGAGAGGTTTAACTCTGTCAGGAACTTGAATATCTTTTCCACTTGGACAGAAACCATAAAATGGAATGTGTTGGATTTTCTATGCCACACATAGAACAGCTTATCTCATTGCATTGTGTTCTATGTATATGAGAAATTGGATGCGGGCATTTGCCAAACATTCATATCATTCTTATGAAGGATCATTGCCACATGCGCCCATAAGGATTGAATGGGCATATAACTTATCTATTACACTGGCCTTGAGGTTGTGCAAACATGAAAAGACAGTCTCTTATTGTGTCTATGCAGCTTCTATTTATTTGCAACATCATCTATTTGCAGGTTGTGCGACGAAGGACGTGTGCTTATATTTTGGAGCCTCTGGTTGTTAAACTGGATGCTATACATGTTTATGGGTGTTCACATCAATTTCATTGGTATTCGAGTATCTATAGAAAATTCTCACTGAATATATTGAGCTTTACATGATGCCGTTTTCTAGTTTGCCAAGATTTGGCTGCATTTATTTATTCTTCACTATTGTACTTATTTTGAATTACGAGAAGATTGTGGTGCTATCATCAGCATACAGTTAGCAGCATACAGTTAGCAGTTAGTAGTTTCATTACTAAAGCAAAATAGAATCAAAACCAATTTTATATGCTATAGGTTCATATAAATCTAAATTTTCCCAACATTTGAAACCATGTTGTGTTGTTGACAATTGGATGGCCTACTTCGAAATGCAACATGGATTTCTTTTTGCGACGTCCACTATCATGCAAAACAACGTGCAAGAAAGACACCTTCTCAAGGCAAGTATTTACTTTTTTAATTTTTTAAAGACTACTTATCAACCCAACATAGCGTGCAGGTATTATGACTTGCTAACAACGCAAATGCTGGGCAAGCCTAGTTATAAGGGAAGTTTGGACTATAGGTTTGTTTTTCATCAGCTATGATGGCATGCGTGAGGAGATGATTCTTGAATAAAACCCATGTCTTCAACCGTCCCACAGAAATTCTCCTTATTTAAGTCCAAGAATATCTTTTGCATCATTCAAAAGATATCCAAATTCGACCTTGCAAAATAAGTCCGGGAAGAGAAATGTTCGCGGCGGCCTTGGCCGCCGCGATAAATTTCTTGTAACTTATTATTCCCCAACGTTCCATGACTCTTCTCACCAACTGCTGCCTCTTTCAGCATAAGCCCCAATAGATCATTTCCATATTCATCATTATGCTGCACTGAGCTCCTCCTTTCCTTAACCATGTTTCCAACTATAGAGTTGAGTTGTTTCTTTAGATTCCTTAACTGCAGATTAACAAGAATGGGAATCAACCTGAAAGCAAACGCAACCATGAACGGCCTCCTTATAAATCCATAGTAGCAGAAGTATAGTAATGCCTCAGCTTCTCTGCATGAAATGCAGGGGACACAATGCGTCTCCGTTGTGCCCAATCTTCTCCATCTGCTGTTACTAGGCCATCTCCAACAAGCTCCTCTATATATTTCCGCATCAAAGGGCTTTTGCCAAAGTGGCCAGACTTTTTACAAAGGACGTCCCTTGTGATGTCCGGCAGATCAAGGTTGCTGTAAGCAAGATCGGCAGAAGTCCGGTAGAGCTCTAGCTGCGAAGAAGACGGCAGTGCGGATGCAGGCAAAATATCCAGATTTGTAATGGCTAGGCGCTAACAGGAATTTAGGAGTGCTCATCAATT
The DNA here is from genome assembly GCA_021234155.1 of Isoetes taiwanensis. NCBI lineage: Eukaryota > Viridiplantae > Streptophyta > Lycopodiopsida > Isoetales > Isoetaceae > Isoetes > Isoetes taiwanensis. Next base: position 1,486,504 of record JAJEKV010000129.1, read on the forward strand.
TACGACGCCTCGAAATGACCCTCATTTTGCCACCTCATCACAGAGCCAACATTTCTAGAATTTTCTTGCCCCAAAAATGTTTTGCCATCTCACTATATTCATTAAATATAATATGTCACCTGTAGATCCTCAGTGCTACCTCATCACGTGGAATTAATTGCACTTAGTAAACGTGGCTAAATCTCGACCGGTTTATGCACCACATTCGACGGCCAAGATCAATCTCTATAAAGAAGGGGGGTGCTTGGCCTGGATTGAGGTGGCACCATCCGAACCATCAATCTCAGATCTGGACGGCCACGACGGTGCCACCCAAATCTCTATAAAGAAGGGGGCAGCTTAATAGTTTGATTTTTTTTTTCCCTGTTATAGTGATCTCTAGATTTTGATGTGCCAGATTGCATTCTTGGCTCCTGTATAGATGGCAGGCTGCATTCTACTTGAGTGATTTTGGCTTTGCCTTGCACAAATGCACAAAGTGTCTTCCACCTTGGTAAGAAAACATCGCTTTATTGTAACTTATGGCGGTTGGGTGGGATCTTGAAGATTAATTGGATGGCAATTTGCAGAAATTGTTGTGTTGGTAGGTTGAGAGTTTTTATTTTTTTATTTCTTTCTTTTTTATGTGTTGTGCTTACGTGTATCGTTACATCATTTTCAGGAACCATGAAAGTTCAGTGTTGCATGATTTCTGATCATTCTATTCTCTGATCATTTTGTATGGCTTGCTTGCAGTACTTTATGTGTCCAACATATTCATCTTCTATTTTGGAGCTACTTTTATCACATAGTGTTTTTACACAGGTTAGTTCTTGAACTTGAGTTCAAAACATAAATTAGAGATGGTAGTTATTGTTCTCGAACTTAAGTTCAAATATAAATTAGACATGGCAATTATCAGAGCTTCAATTCCCCAAATGGGGTCGAGATCTTCCTGGACATTTAACATATGATTATTTTTTGGTCTATTTAAAGAATGAGTTAGACATTCCTTTGCACAACAATAGGCAAATGAATCACAATCCTTTGCATAATGCAGATGAAGATCATCCCCGCTGAAGGATACAAGAAACGTAGTGGCTTAAGTAAAGCTGTTCGCTTTGTCATTGGTGCAAAACCAAAGGAGGTATGTACTTAATCTCTTTAAGTTAATCTGCTTATTAAGAATGTGACATATAAGATTTTGCAGAAATGAGCGCATTATTCAGTGATTATAAATCATACAGTATCACTAGGGTTGCCAAATGTTGTTGTTGAACATTTGAAAGAAAGACTTGAAGTTGTGCATCTTCCCCTCAAGCTTGAATGCAGTTCAACAAAGAATACACAGGCTTCAATCTAGGTCTCCTTGCCCTTCCTATTTATGTTCTTACTTTCACATTCTACAGAGCAACCAAAGTAGTAGAGTATTTAATCCAAACATTGGCAGACTGTGCAACGCAAAGCAGGGACTACATTGAACAAGGGAAGAAACCCTCTTGCCTAGTTGATTTTTAGATAGTTGGAAATCTAGCAAACCAGTCTGTCAAGATTACATAGACCATGAAGTGGGGCAGCATATTTTTTATTTCTTGTTGTTGCAGCTCAAGATGCATCTACTTCTGTGGTTTGTATTGGAGCTTTGCTTGAATGACATCCTAAAGTTCTAGACCAAGTTAGAGAAGAGCAGAGGCGCCTAAGGCCTGATCCTCTTGCCTCCATCACTCCAGACCACTTTAGACAAGTGAAATACACAGAAATGGTTGTGAAGGAGGTCTTAAGATTTAGACCTTAAACCATTGGGCTCAAAGATTATTACGATCTAACCGTTGAAAACCGTTAGATCTAAGTGAGGTTAAAAGCTGTAACTTGCAGCATCTTTAGAATATTCCAAAGATTATCTTGATAACTGCTGAGGATTATCAATGATAATCTTCAGAATATTCCTTTATTGAGATAATAATCTTCAGAATATTCTTCTAATTAAAACTTGAATTTTATTGTTTACTGCCTGTATAAAACTTGGTTTGGCAGAAACAACATTAACAGATTATTTACAACAATTGCTGCCTTTTACTTGGCAGTGAAATTTCAAGTACATCCAGCTTCAATTGAAGCTTAATTCTTGTAAATCATCCTATCAACTATTTTCATTGATGTATCTGAATCTGGTATAGTTAGAAACACACAATGGCTCACATTTGAGTGCTGGAAATTTGGTCCTCCGTTGTACACATGATGATCATGGTCTATCATCTTTTTTGAACCAGTAGAAAGTATTGGATCTGCATTACAATTAAGCGCACTAGAACCTTGTAGTTCAGGCTTGAGATTAAGAGCTTTACAAGCAGCAGGACTCTTTGCTAACTCTTGTAAAAGCTGTTCATCACTGTGCAATATACAAAGGATATTAAATACAATATCATTTGCATTTTTTCCTCTACAAAAACTAGGACACGCACCAAAAATCACTTGGCTCTGTTGAATAACATGTTAAAATATACAAATCTTATGTTTTTACAACAGCAAAATGCCATGAAATAAATGCATATTTTACCATGAGTTGTGGCCTTAGTTTCATTGGCTAGATTCGTCTCGACAAGCTTTGGAGCTATTTTATTTGAGGTATCAGAGAATATATGCATCTTATAGAAATCTGGTTCGTTCGTTACAGCTAACGAACTTGCTTCACCAACATTTGTCTTGGCGGCACCTGTCAACAGATTTCATTAGGCATCTAATAAAGAGCAATATGCATCTTAAAAAAATCAAAGGAATCACAACATTACTCTAAAGCATAACCCTAAACCCACCTGCATTTATTGCTTGCAAAGTTTCCTTTTCGATTTCTTTAAAAACCTCCTCATAACGTCTAACATTTCCGTTCTTGTCAAATCTTTGCCAAAGAAGTGACTGCATTGCCATCATTTGCATTTTTTCAGAGTGATCATATCTGCAATCATCAACATTGCAGAAATCAGCCACAAGAACAAACTGAAAATAAATAAATGAATACATACTGATGCAAGTTTTCTGCTCGCCGATGCCCGGTGAGCTTCATCGTTACCTCATCAGGTGTACCGGATATATTCAGGTCTGTAATACTGGAATGACGCAGATCCTTGTTTGTAAAACTTAAACCTATGGTTTTCGTAAACAACTTTGCAATATCAGCAATCTTGCCCTTTCCAACTCTATTTCCCCTGCAATACCATATGTCTGATCTTGGAAAACTGATACATGACTGAAATAACGCATATTCATCGGGTTTGTCTTCTTCTTGTGGTACTGGTAACCTCTTGTAAAAGTCCACGAAGGTCTCGTACACCTCGGGACTGTACTTCCTGTAAACTTCTACAGGTTTCCCGCATATCGATCATCAAGTTCAATCAGCAAAGCAATCAGCGGAAGCACCAAAAATTACAGCTAATAATTACCTTCGATCTTTTTCTCGACAATGTGTAAGATCGTCTCCTTGATACGTTGCTTGAACCTATAAAATAACTCTCTAAAAACACGAGATAACTCATGCATAAACTGTTGATGATACTTACTGAATGAATTCGCCATATGCATCAGCTAAAAAGTTGAAATCTTTGTACTTTAAATCGTAAAGCTCATTCTGAGATCTCACTAAAAAAAACTTGATACAAAAGAGACAAACTCTCCGTAGAAGACCATTCGCATTGTTGCGAGAGAACTCTGGTTGGCTTAAGCAAGCTTTGAAATCTTCAGTACTAAGCATAGTCCTGCCGACAGTAGGCTTCCTTGGTGCAGAAATGGCAGCCTCATGTGCAACAACGCTGGCTGCATACCTAACACATCAAACAAGAAATTATACATTAAAAATTCAAATACTAATAAGTTGTTATTTTCTAATGTAAACTCCACAAAATCAAATGGAAACTGCTTACCTTGCCTTTTCAAATAGTGGGTGCGTCATAATATTAATTTCTTCCTCTCCTCTACCACTATTTTGTATTCTAATTTTGCGACCCTCCTTCAAAATACGTCCGAAGCAAAGTAGAATGTCTTTGATACTACCACCAGGATACGTTCTCCCATCACACTTCATTATTTGCTGGAAAAACAGTTCAAGGTGCTTTGCAAACACCTGCTACAAGCAAACGCCATATTAAAATCATAAAGAAGTGAATAATAAGAATGAAAATGAATTTATTACATACATGCAATGGCAAATCTGCAATCGCAGTTTGGAAGTCTGTAATACCATGTTTCGGGCCATAATTCTGCCTCCATTGGTAATACATGTTACTTGCCCATTTATTTTTCTTGATAGTTGCCTTTTTAATAGTCCTATGAGATCCAATTCACGAAAAGCTCTCTTCTTACCTAATAAGGCAGATACAAACTACATTATAAGCTATAACCTCCAGATGCAAGCAGCCAAAAGGAATAGAAAATGACATAAAAAGGAAGCATTTTACCTCTTCCATTTTCATCTGCAGTTATGTTATTTTCCATCTCTGAACGACTTGTGGCTGAAATTGCAAAACTAAATCAAGTAAATGAAAACTATATTATAATGCCAAAACATACAAATAAAAGATGCAAGCAACCAAAAAGAAAGACGAAATGGCATAAAACAACAACATGTTACCTTTTGCATAATCTGAAATGTTGTTATTTTCATCTGCATCCATGTTATTTGGAATATTTGAAAAGAAATTGGGCCCAAAATTATCAAGAAAATACAAAATCTATGAATGCAACAATTTGTAATCCAAGCATCAAAAGAAAAGAAGAAATGACATGAAAAACCAGCAAGTTACCTGTTAGACAGTCTGCAATATCACCATTTTTATCTGCATTCACGTTATTTGACACATCTAAAATGTCTTGGCTTGGAAATCCAAGATCAAATCGAGGTGCTTCAGGAACCGCACTATTTCATAAATCAAGAGCATGAAAATGTATAAAAGATCCGCAAAAAACATGTAAAAACAAGCAAATCTTTGGAATAAAAGAAGAAAGCCAAAAATGTCATACCTAATGATGACTGGCTCTTGTAGAATCGTCGCCATAACTGCCTTGCTATTCCTTTGCTGCATTCTGGCCTTGTTCTTGATTTTCTTTATCCCAAGATGTGCTTCAAGATCCGCACTGTTTGATGAATGAAAAGCATAGATATGTCTGTAAATCTGCTGGAAACATGTAGAAACACACAAAATTTTCAACCAAAGAAAAGAAAGGCAAACTACGAACCTGCTGGCTGGCGCTTGGGAAAACGGCGCCATAGATTCCTGTCGGTTGCTTGTCTGCATCAGCCTTGCCAGTCTTGATCGATTTCCCTTCAAATCGTGGTTGGATCTCCTCGCAAAGAACAAGCGGCCGTCTCTGAATGCTCAAACCCTTGCCGTCCAACTGAAACCCCTGCCGTCCGTGAAACACAAGCATCAATTTTTTCGTTTTTTTTTAATTTATTTTTTAATAATCTTTTCGCCCAATGGTTCAAGGGAGGTCAATCCCCTTCACGGCGGTTATGCAAATAACCCTCTCGGCCTAACGGCCTCGAGGGTTATTTTGCATAACCCCCTTGAAGGGGAGGTTAACCTCCTCTTCTGTGCCTTTGATTCCTCACATTGCAGCAGTAGATTTTGCACTTATAGACTTCTATACGATTCCTCTTTTCTTCTCTGCTTGAATCATCCTTTCAAGGTTTCAAGGAGCCATATTATTTTGATCTAAATAGATTCTCTGCTGAAGACAAAACAAAGCATTCTTGGCATCCTGATCATATATCTCTGCTTTTTTCTCTCTCTAACGCCCTCACAGCCCTTACACTCTCTCTCTAGCACCCTCACAGCCCTCACACTCTCTCTCTCTAGCGCCCTGGTCAAAGCCCCTTGGTCAAAACAGGTGCACTTAAGGTTTTTGATGCTCCAAGTCAAAGCCCCTTGGTCAAAACAAGCGCACTTAGGGTTTTTGATGCTCCAAATCAGAGTCCCTTGGTCAAAACAAAGCACTTAGGGCTTTTGATGCTCCAAATCGAGAGCCCCTTGGTCAAAACAAAGCACTTAGGGTTTTTGATGCTCAAAATCAAAGCCCCTTGGTCAAAACAGGCGCACTTAGGGTTTTTGATGCTCCAAATCAAACTCCAAATCAAAGCCCCTTGGTCAAAACAGGCGCACTTAAGGTTTTTGATGCTCCAAATAAAAAACCATCAAGTGGCTCCAAGTCAAAAACCAAATCACTTTTTCAAAACCATCAAGTGGCTCCAAGTCAAAAACCAAATCACGCTTTGGTCAAAACAGGCGCACTTAAGGTTTTTGATGCTCGAAATAAAAAACCATCAAGTGGCTCCAAGTCAAAAACCAAAAACCAAAAACCAAAAACCATCAAGTGGCTCCAAGTCAAACTTAAGGTTTTTGATGCTCCAAATCAAAAACCATCAAGTGGCTCCAAGTCAAAAACCAAAACCATCAAGTGACTTATCAAGTGGCTCCAAGTCAAAAAACCAAATCACTTTTGCCATCAAGTGGCTCCAAGTCAAAAACCAAAACCATCAAGTGGCTCCAAGATAAAAACCAAATCACTTTTTCAAAACACATCAAGTGACTCCAAGTCAAAAACCAATTCATTTTCTCAAAACCCATCAAGTGGCTCCAAGTCAAAAACCAAATCACTTTCTCAAAACCCATCAAGTACGCCAGTTTAGATGCCAAGCTCCAGAGCAAAAGATCTAATAGCCCAGCCTCCAACTCCTTAAGAATTCCGGCAGCAACTGGAATTGAGCCCCCCACCCATAAGGTTGAACCCCCCCAAACCCCCCCATGCCAACCACTAAGGGTGGGCACTCTTTATAATTCTTTTTCAATCTTTGAATCCCTATATACTTCCTGTGCATTTTTAATTCACTTCGGAGGGCTCGAAAGTTGTAGGCCGCATAAACAATGGAGGGGAATCTGCATGCGCTAAAGAAGCGAGCACGTAATGGCGAGGGCTCATCCCCCTCAGAGTACATCATACAGACAGAGGCAATACATGTCCTGGAGGGAAAGCTGAATGCCATTCAGGACAAGCTGGCCGCGGTGGAGATGCAGCTATTCTCAAGAAATAGTTGGCGAAGAAAAAAGAACGTATCTCGACACTGGAAGAACGCATCAGGCCACTGGATGACCGCTTTGGGCTGGCTGACTTTGAGCGCAGACAAGCACGTGATACTGTCGCCCAGCTAAGAAGTGAATTGACGGCGATGTCCCGCACCCTCAGGGAGGCAACCCGATGTCTAGAGCAGCTCCAACGGCAAATGTCAGAGGACGTGGTACAGCTGCAAAATGAGCTCAGACAGGCAGTGGCGCAGGTTGCACAGTTGGTTGCCCCAAACGGCCGGTTGGCAAACCAGGAGGCTACAATGTCTGGGATGCAGGGGAGGTTGGACACCTTGGAAAAGAGACAGACTGAAAGTCAAGAGGCACCGCCCAGGCTTTCGGCCCTTGAGAAGAGGATGGCCGAGTTCCAGCGGGAGATGTATGATCTGTGCATGCAGATGAAGCAGACAAGTACCACCACAGGGGCAGCACCATCACCATGCTCAATACCTGAGGCAGAGGTTGCACAGGGAATTAGACGGGTCCTTCGCAAGAAGAAGGACCGCCAGTCTCGTCGACTGAACATTGTGGTTCGGGGCTTGCCTGAAGAACAGGAAGAAGATCTCCCAGCTAAGCTTCATGCTCTGGTAGGCTCCAATTGCAGCACTTGACAGTAAGAAACCCGACCAGAGTCGGAGGGTCAAGCATGAGACCTCGACTAGTTAAACTCACAGTGCTCGACCAGGCGTCGAAGACGTTGAAGCTGCAGCGCGCTAGTCACTTGAAGGGGACATCGGTGTACTTAGACACGGATCTGACCCCGGCTCAATAGAAGGAGAGGCAGGAGGATTTCGCAAATATTAGACAGGTCAGGCAGGCAGGGGGATCGGCAGGCCTGGTGAATGGCAAGATGAAGGTATTTGTGCCTCCACGGCCAACAGTGGCAGAAGCGGCGACCAGGGGACCAAGCACTTCTAGATCCCCCACTTCCAGAATGGCAGATCACACACAGCAGCCAGGACCAAGTACCCGGGCACCACCCACAGCAGCAAAGCCGGATATGGGAGCCCCAGCACCTGCCAATGGCCCAACTCCTGTAGCCTCCATGGGGACTGGGATAGGGCAATCACCACAGACAGCATCGGAAGAGTGCCTTCGAATTGTATCGTGGAACTGTAGGGGATTTCCCTGGAAGCGTGGCGAGGGCATCGCTGAAATTGCTACAGGCATGGACATCATCTTCTTGCAGGAGACATGGGAATATAGTGGTCATCTGTTACCGGACATCCCAGGGTACCATCATTTCTCACTGGCCAATGAGCGCCATGGCAAGCGAGGGTATGGAGGGGTCGCGTGCTACTTCAAAGATGCTATAGCATCCACAGTCTCGCTTCACAAGGTTGATAGACTCAACCGCTACCTGTGGATACGAGTGCTGCAGCCTCACCATCACCCACTAGGGAACTGTATGATGACATAGAGCAGTATCGCCAGGAGGGTCATGTGTTTTTATTGGGAGATTTCAATGCACGCATGCAAGACAAGTGGCGGTCGGTCACCTTTCGTGGAAATGCTAACTCCAACCCACTTTGGCTAGAAACGGAGGCATCCCAGCATGCAAGACGCTCCCAGGATACAGTCTCCGGAGCCTTTGGAAGAGAGTTGGTCCAGCTACGTCAGATCTTTGAAATGGTGATCTGTAATGGTACGCTTAAGTGGCCGCGATCAGGGGGCTTCACTTGCAGAAGCGACGGGGGCGATGGTGGAGCCAGCGTGGTGGACTATCTCCTAGCTCCAGTGCCAGAACTTGATATCATTTGAGATTTCGCGTCAGGCACAGGAACAAGAGATGAAGAGACTTTGTCAGACCACTATCCACTTTATGTCACTTTGAACTGGAGGCACTCAGTGGCGTGGCCATAGGACAGGCGCCCCTGGGGTTTGCGATACAGCCCGAACTATCGGAAGCAAGCAAGATATGAGGTGGAGCTTGAACGTCAGCTACAGGGGATTGATGCCCTCTATACATTGCATGATAAGTGTGAATGGTTGGTGAAGGCCTTACAGAAGTAGCGACCGATAAATGCTTTGCGGCAAAAGAAGAAAGCCCCCCGCGAAGGGACAACAAGCCAATTCCCTCAAAACCCATGGTTTGACGCTGAATGTAAAGCTCTAAAGAGTCAGTTACGCACCATCTTAGATCCACAGCTCCGGCCACAGGTCATTAGGGACTATAAGGCATTCTTGAAATCCAAAAAGCATCGCTACATTGCAGAAAATCAGCAACGCATGTTTGACCTACTGATGACTGAGCCAAAAGCCTTTTGGTGTAGAGTGTTGTATAAGAGGCATCAACCACCTGGCAACGTTACCTCAGACCAGTGGAGACAGCGGTTGGAGGAGTTATATGATCCCCCAGGCGCAATTGCTGACGTGCCAGATCAGCTAGGAGAAACACTACAGCTCTCAGAGGCGGACATCCACCAGGGTCTTAGGCATCTTGATAATGGTAAAGCAAAGGACTTGCGGGGACTTGGTAGCCGTTGAAATGGGGTGGGCCAGCTTTGCTCGGGCCTTTGCGAGGATAATCAATCAGGCCATCGAGAGAGGGCCTCCGCTGAATGGATGGTTAGCAAGGTCACCCCTATTCATAAGGCGGGAAGCGTGGGATGACTCCACCAACCTTGTGATGATCATGGTGAGCCCGTCACCGCATAAAACTTTCCGGCGGGTGTCTTTGGAGAAGAAGTTAACGCAATGGGGCGGAGGAAATCGAGTACGCGGGTTGGTCGCAGGTTTCCACCGCCCACTCCACCGATGATCATATTTTTACTCTCGTAATCCTTATGGAAGCTAGCCGCAATGCACGACGTGACTTATATTCTTTGTTTAAAATTGGATTTTAAGGCGGATATGATACGGTCCCTTGGGACCTATTGTGGCAACGCTGCGGGGAGCTACATGTCCCACGATTTTTGCGAATGCCATCTACCCGACTCTATGACGGAATATATGCCACTTTGCTGCGTCCGGACCACGGGTGAACAGCACCATAGGTGTCAAACGGGGATGCCCGTTATCTCCAACGCTTTTGGACTCTATATTGACAAGTTGGAGACCTGGATGCAAGAACATGGAGGTGGTGGCCTGCAGTTGCCAGAGGCATATACAAGAAAAACAGCTTGCTCTATCATGCGCAGGCGATCGGATTATCCCATATAGCTAGGGAGTATGCAGAACATTTGGATGCTCTCGGTCAATTGCGTGACATAGCAAGAATGACAAATCCAACCCGCAGAAAAACCAAGCGGTGCCAATCTCATGCAGCTTGAGATGATATCCCAGACTTCTATTACAGAGAACAAAGGATGGAAGTTGTGAGGACCTTTAAGTATCTGGGAATCGATTTCTCTGCTAACATGCTATGGGATGACTATGTAGAAAGAAGGGTCAGCGCGGGATGGAAAGCCACAGATGCAATGCGAGAATAGCCAATTCTGAGAATAGATCTCTGCGATTGGGCACGCAAAGCACACCTGTTCCGAGCACTCGTGGAACCAGTATTGCTGTATGGGGTAGAGGTCTGGGGGCCAGTGGTTAGCAAGGGAACTTGGGATAAGTTAGAGAGGGTATAGAAGGCTTTCCTGACATACAGCCTAGGCGTCAAGGACACGGTGCCTTATCCAATTTTGCTGTATGAGACTGGCTTTTGGCCCCTGCAGCATTCTGCTATGCACATGCATCTTGTGTATTTCCATAAGGTTGACAGAATGGATGTACAACGCCTTCCTCCCTGGGCTCTGTTATTGGCACAAGGGCCACAACGTCTGAAGAGAGTGTGGCAGGAGCATTGTAGGGGATGGTTCGCAAGATGGTCTATAGACTATCAACACATTATGGATATGTCGGATATCATGAGCAGAGCTGCATTTGAATGAGTGCTTTCTTTGCCTCTCGTGGGATCGCCCACTCTTGCAAAGCCCAAAAGCGAGCACTACCACACAATAAAGGTCAACCCGTCACTTGAACCGCCCCCCCCAAGATTTGAAGGCACACATCTCCACCAAGAAACGGAGAGCTATAGCTGCAATAAGGGAGGGGTCCCACCATCTCGAGAATTGAGACAGCCTTTGGGGGTACGGATGGAGGCGGGGAATCCCCGGCATGAGAGATTATGCGGTCTTTGTCACATGCGAGATAGTAGAAGATGAACACCATGCTCTACAGGAATGCCCAGCATATGCACACATCCGAGTGGCTCATGCCGATCTCAGATGCTCTGAGATAGCAATTCATCAACTGCTGGCTTCGCCAATGGTGGCACGTCCTGCATCCTACATTCTGCAAGTCTCCACCGTCAGGGAGTCCCTCACAGCACAGGGAATTTGACCGCCCAGATAGGGCCTCTCAACGCCTACTACAAGGGTTTTTCCTCCCACATGGGGGGAGTTTTCATCCCAGTGGTAGAGACACATTGTACAGGGTTTCTGTAGTTTTCTTTTGTGTTTGGAAATTTTTCGCTATATTGTAAAACCGTCTCATAGGCCAGTTGGCCTCCGTGGACGTTAAAATATACTTCCTTCCTTCCTTCCTTCTATCATTTTTCTTTCTATCATGCTATTGTGGTTAAGTTATTTTGTCATATTTCGTGCTATCTTGCGATATTTTCTTGGAGCGTTATGTGCAGGATGCCGCCCTAGGTTGTTTCTTATTCATTCTATTCTGAAGCAGTTTTGTGCAGGACGGTTTGACAGTTGCTTTCACTGATTGCTTCGTCCATATGTCTTTTACAGGGTTCATGGCATGCGAATGTAGCTAGGAAGATATAGAAATTTGTAGATTGATGACTTAGCAAGAAGTTTCTAGAATTAGTATAGCCTCTGGATATCGCACAGACTTAGGAATCATGTTCATGGATATGGGGGCACTTTGGGGTTTTTGTACTGAAAGTCTAGCTGAATTGGAAATGGAGTATGGTGAGCTTTTATATTCTCATTTCTACTCTTAAAGCGTTTCTTATTTCCTTATTAAAGACAGTGTCCTATGCCTCTGAGGTTAAAATTCTGAAGGGCTATGGAGATACTCCTTACATCCGGTAAAACAAAGTCATTTGGAGTTCATTATGGTATTCATTATGAATTTTTTTCCAGCAAGTATTTTCCAGATTTCTTGCTTCTAGCCGCTTGGTCTAGCATCAAATAAGCTTGCCTAAGGCAAATCGGCCTTCTTCAGACCTAAACTGACCATTTCCTTGCAATTTTTGGCATGATTCAACCATATTCACTTCGCTTTGTGGGATCTTGCATATACCATCAGTGTCGTCCAAGCATGCAAGTTTATTCAGAAGCAATATGATGCTATTTTTCGGTTGGTGTTTTGGCTAAATCGGCTTATAATATAATAGTCTAGAGTGCATCTACTACTTTTAGTCCAAGACGCAGGTGGTGTTCCATCTGAAGAACCTTTTGTACTATGAAACAGCCAAGAGCAACTAAAACTTTGTAGTATTTCAATGAGGCAAAAGGGTAGCTATGTTAAGCGGTGTTGCCACCTTGCATATATGAGCAGGAAGGTGCAGATGCAGCGGCACAACCTTTGCCAGATGATGACAATGATGCTTTTGATGGGTAGAGTAGAGTGATGAATTGACCATTAACACACACAAACCATTAACACACAATTAACATTATTAACACAAACCATTGCATTTGACATATTTAAATTAAAATCCCCCTTAAACCCCCTTTGGTTTGGGTGCATATTCACACGGGGGGTTATTCCGGGCAACGAGAGCTGTCGGATGTGCATATTTGCCCTTTATTCCAAGATCTGGACCGTACATAGCGATCCTCGTTTGTGGGGTATGCATGTACAAGTTTTTGTATACTGTATATTAAGGTTTGCAAAATACTATAAGGTTTGAGAGAATGTACTTAATGGTGTTAACTTTGCCCATGTATTATAAATTTTTTGAGGCTCTCGCTGCCCTACGTAACCCCCCGTGTGAATATGCACCCAAACCAAAGGGGGTTTAAGGTGGATTTTAATTTAAATATGTCAAATGCAATGGTTTGTGTTAATAATGTTAGTTGTGTGTTAATGGTTTGTGTTAACTAAAAAAATTTTTGGCCCCTTCGGGGCCTTAAGGATGGTGTAGGGGTGTAGATATAGACATTACCTAATACTCTAATGATGGATGGTATATCATAGCCTCACAAATCTAACAAACTAGAGGTGCTCAAATTATGGAAACGGAAACATTGCATAGAATTAGACATATAATATAGATCCTAATAAAAAATAATCAGCATAGTGGATTTTGCTTTCTTCCGCTTTGCTTGTCATCTGTATTTGCTCAACACTAGTGCAACAAGAAGTTCTAAGCATGCATAATTCATTCACTACAAACCAAAATCTTGGCACAAATCATCTTCATGATTTGCCTATATGGTATGTAAGAACATCCACAACAAAAAATTGACCAGATTTGAAAGATAAACCAATGGATACTTCTATCGCAAGGCATCAGAAAAACTTATCTGAGCAGGTTTATATGTAATCAGATCATTTGTAGATCTTTTTATGATCAAACTCATAAATCTAACAAAGACAATGAGAAATATAATAAGATGAAATCAAGATTATCCATAATTTTGCCAATTTCAAGATCTGTGGCATTTCGGTAATCGATTGATTGAGTACATACCATCTTCAATGTGGAATTGCCACCTGCCGAGGGAGTTGTTGGCAAATGACCAGATCCATGGAGTGACCCCAAAAGCCCTTGGAAACATAAGCAAACTGAACGTGGCAGATCTTCAATAAGTTGACAGGTGCCATTTTCCAAAAGAGATAATGAAGCCAATCTAAGATCCCCGAATTTGGCACTCAATAAATTGAGAGGGTCCATCAGGGGTGATAAATATCCTTCTGCGTCATCCAAGGAAAATACGGGATTTTGTGGCTTCCCATTCCCTTCTATCATCCTTGTTAAACAGAAGAAAACCAATGCAAGCTAGTCCTCTCAAGACAAGGAGACATTCAATAATAATACTTAGTAAATTAAAGATAGCAATCTTAACATTGTTCAAATACTGATTCTATCAGTACCTGGTCATAATGATTCGGCCATGCCAAAAAATGGACACTGCATTTGTGTTCTACAAATGCTGATTTTATGTCCTTTTCACAAAGTGGGAAATGCTTTATTATCATTGTGCTTTGGTCCTCAGAATTATGTTCATACTTCTTCTCCAGCAAAAATTTAGCTGTAATATTGTTTGCTGGTTTGAATCAGGTTACAAAACCATAACTCCTTGAATTTGAGGTGGCCTCCAATTTGTGAAGAAAGAAAAAGCATGTGAGATTGCTTATCCACTTACCCAATTATTCATGGGACTGAATTTCCTTTTCAGCGGCAGCAGATTCTTCTGTCCCAATATTGATGTTCCCCTGAAAAAAATGACAACATTAAAGTCCCAGCATTACTGGAGAGCAAATGCAGGCAAGGATTGGCCAAACTTGTATGGAAGAAGATGTGTTTAGATGCTGAACCAGCAAATATAACTACAGGCTTTGTATCACAGTTACATAAATCTTTCACTGCACTTTGTCATTTCTTGGTTTCTTTCCTGGAACTTTGAGAGGATGCAGCAAATTCTTAATGCCATAGATTAAAGAAAAAGATTTGGGTCCAATAGTTACCTCTATGAAATCGATATGGGCTGTTGTGAATCTTGTTGCTTAGCAAATACCCAGGAGTTTGAGCTGCGAGAGAAGACATGGGATAGGCTGCAAACAAATTCTTAATGCCATAGATTAAAGAAAAGGATTTGGGTCCAATAGTTACCTCTATGAAATCGACATGGGCTGTTGTGAATCTTGTTGCTCAGCAAATACCCAGGGGTTTGAGCTGCGAGAGAAGACAGCCCCATTCATTGATTCATGGCCAGCCTTTTCACTTCCAATCCTTGATGTTGGCATTACAAGAAGTGATCAGAACTCACAGCTCAAAAAAGAAACCCCCCAGTTCAATCCCCATTCTCGTATTTGCCAGATTGATCTTGTGGATTTTGGGTTTTTTCTAGCAAAAAATCTGTTTTTTCTCACAAGGTAGGCGGTGCTAGCCCGAAATGGTGATGGCGATAGTTCAAGCACCCTCTGTTGGAGAAATAGCAGACCCCAAGTGCTGGCACAAAACCACCGGAAAGAACTCTCTATAGACAGATCATGATGGGAGTTTTCTTGTGCCCCCACAGTTGAATGCAGATGACGAGAAAGATAGTAGAGGCAGCTTTTGCAGTAGCCCAACAATCTTAGAATCTGCTTTATGCAGTCGGGAGCCCATGCAAGCAACAAAACCATCTGCAAACTCGGATAAGCCATGCCAAGCTGCTTCCTTCCCTTTGGCCGCTCCTTGCCCTAAGGCTGCACGAACCTCTCTGTAAGCCCCTAGAACTCATGTGCATGATGATTGCATGCAATAGGTTCTATCTTTTTGTTTTTGTGTTTATTTCTATTTTTATTTTTTATTTTCTGAAAAGGGCTTTTATCGTAAGTCCTTCGATCTCGTCCTTTTTAAAGAGGGCTTTTGTTGTAAGCCCTTTGATTCTTGACCATTAAGAAAGGGAAAAAAAAACTAGCACAAGTTGCATGCAAATACCTGGCACATTCTAGATGTACCAATTAGTACACCTCATGTGATACGGCCACCAAATCATATAAAAACCATTGAAAAAAGTGTACAAAAATACAAAAGAAACCCCCTGCTATTATGCTAGATATTTGAGCTTTGCCAGATATTACATTTTACATTGGAGGACTTGAGTTTATGATTTACTTTCATCCTACTTCTGGTCATTCAAGTTTTAGTGGAAGTCATTGAGGCTGTCAGAGCTGCCCTAACAAGTATGAGACGGACATAGAGCGATTCACCAATAGGGAGGTTTTCACCAATAATTTAAAGATTACGGAGTCAAAGTTTTGCCAATGTTTCCAAGGTTTGTCCTTTGTTCTTTAGGTTGATCCTTATGCAGATAAAGTGCAAGCTTTGTGATGCGGAAAATGAAGTAGAAGGCATGAAATCATTGATGCGTGTCGTTCTTTTAAAGAGTTTCTTTACAACTTGAATTTCGTTTGTATGGCGTCCATTCCTTTGAATTGCGGATTCATCATTTTATCGCAGACCATATTCATGCTTGTTGAAAAACCTGAACAACTAGTTTTAGTTTGCCAAAATAGGTTTTTTAGGGCCATATTTTATGATATTCTAGAGGTTTCTAAATGGATGGTGAAGATTTTGCATCCAGACCACGCTTTACCTGAATAGTAGTCTGCACGTCAATGTTGATTCAGAATGTATGCAATAAACTATTTTTATTTTTATTTTTATTTTTATTTTATCTGAACTAAACTATATGTAGGCGTTTGTCAAAGACTATGCGTTATTCAAGGTGCTAAAGGTGTTTACAAGAGGGGCTTCAGATGTTGGTGCTAAAAAAGCTTTTACTGCGATCTGGTTCCTTGTTGACTGCTTAAATGGTATGGTTCATTCATGACGAAGCTGTTGAATTTTGGTTTGGAGAGACTTCTACATTTCCACTATGTTAGAGGCTATGTCAAACAATGGGCTCGAGCAAATGTTTGATGGTGTTAGTGGCATCTTGCATGTTCAAATTTTCTCTGTACATTTTTTTCACCTTTGGAAATGAGCTACGTGATGAAGTGTCTATCCTTGCATTTTCATATAAGACTACAGATGACTTGCTAAATCAATACTACACTAAGCTGGTTGGATCTCAGTCATGGTAGCAGGGTCTAGGAACACCTCCTCGCCGATTTTTTTTAGCATTGCCCTTGCCTTTTTGCTCATCGTCATCTCTTTCTCTGCGGATTTGCTCTCAAAATGGTTTCAAATGCTGCAGAAACTAACCTACTTCTCCTTGCGATGTACTGAGAAAAAATACTTGCTATCCTCAATCTGTAACTCCCCAAATGTAAATCGCATCTCTGCCAAACTTGCAGCAAATCCTTGATCAAGAACGAAAATGTAGGCCCAGAATTTGCGTTTTACAGGAGCCCAACTTAAATATAAGCCAGCTGCTCATCTTTTGGGTGACTGTGCATAAGAAGTCCTCAATTTAGGGACCAGAATCTAAAGAGGGATGCACCCATTTGTCCTGATGCGCGGAAAACAAAAAAGAACGGTTGTTTTTGGGCGTTTGATCCAGAAAGCTAAAAGAAGGATTTTTTGTTCTGCGCATTCGAGCAAGTTCTTTTAAGAGATTTTAGACAGAAAGAAAGATGGATGGCACCAGGCAAGCTTTTGGATACCAGACAGAACATGAGTATGTTGTAAGAAGCTATGACATTGCAAGAAAATTAAATTCCATAGTGGGGAGAAGCTGGGTCCTAAACACTTTCAACCTGTCAAACATGTTGGATATAAAGATACTGGAAGGCAGGCTTTCTAAATTCCTAGTATATTTTTGTATAGCGTAGGAGAAAAATGTCCCGAGTTATTTTTAGAGCATTTGTAGGCTACTATAATTTTGTTTGATGAAAACAGATGATTGACCATTGCTTTTGGAACTTTTCTTCATCAATGTGCACTTCGTTGGTTGAGTTATTGTCTACGCTATCAAGATTCCCACCTGGTTTTTGGTATCTCCTGCTCCAAGGACTGGGTACAAGGCAGATTGCAAGTACTCGTTTGGTGTTATCGTTCTGCCATCTTCATTGAGCTCAAGATAGAAATCCTGAAAAAAATTACAGTCCATGGCAAATATAACTTCTATATATAACAAGAAAAGAGCATCTACGATTATATAAGTCACTAGAACTAAAGATACATGGGAATGGGGCATTACACTGAAATGTACAAGGAGGTGTTATTTGTAATTAAATGCTGACTTACTCGCAACAACCACAAAAGCACTGGTGAAACTTGCCCCAACTCATCCAACGATGATTCCCTGGAGGCACGAAGCTTAATATGCTTTGTCATTTCAGTGGCAAGTGATAAACGATCTAGAGTTGCTTCGTCAATCCCTCCCATCTGTTTCCCGCCATGAAAAAAACAGGGAATGATTAAGTGAACGTTTATGCAGTTACATGCATGAACTATTATGAGATCGGTCACCTGGTTATAGATAAAGATGCTTGACAAAAGTATGGCCAATGAGAATATTTGTATGCTGTATGTGCCCTATAATTAAGGATGGTTTGATAATTAGGAGAAAGAAAACATGTTGTTTAAATCTGACAATGAAGAAGAAGAAGAAGAAGAAATGATGTTTATCAGATAAGTACCGTTTGATCATATGCATCAATGCCTTCACAATCCAGGAATAAAATATTATATTCAGTTCCGTCAAGAGATACTCGTTTTGTTGGTACACTCCATATCCAGATTCCCTTTGTACAAGGCCGATGTGTTGGACCCACTTCGAATCCATGGCTCTGACCTAAAAGCTTCCAGATGTCCAAGCGATAGTGTTAATACACAATTCTAGAAACTGGAACAATAGAAAGTATGCATGCATTCACAAAAGATGTCTTCCAGATTGCTAGATGAAAAACAGACATCATGAAGAGAATAGACTGGCTGCAATATTGAGAAAGGGCTGAGTGCGAATACGGAATAACGCCCTTCTCCTTCCCGAATCCAATCCAGAGAATAACAGCACAACAGATCCAATAAAGGATCCTATGACCATAGCAGCTTACCAGAAATCCGTCCCTGGAGCAGACATCAGTGGACGATAGGCTTGGAGCTTGAGAGATCTGCCGACCACATCCCCACCCTCCGCCAAGCTCGTGTGGAATCTATGTTGTCTAAGTGTATTGAGGGGTCCCTCAAATCCCAAAAGTCCACCGCCGTCGACAAGGGATATGCTACAACATTATTCAATCGCAGCCCTCTATGCGTCTTGCCCCATACTCCCCAGGGGTTGCCCTACGGGCAACCCAAAAAATGCAAAAAAACCCATATATATAAGGAACGAAAAATAATGTAAATGTAATGAACATTTACAGTTTAATCATTGAATGAAAAGAAGATTTGGTCTTATGCAAGAGAATACTTTCTTATTTTTCTTTTACAAGAGATTTAAAATGACCTTGAGCAAAAGAATCTTGGTTAGCCAAGAAGCAGATTCTTTTCAATATTAATCAATCAGCTGCTACATCAAGATGGGCGCAGTTTAATTAAGCACATTTTCATTGTTAAAAAAAAGTTTATAAACCAGATAGGGTCCATGATCTCCATAGGAAGAGTAGAAAAGGGTAGATTGTATGTATGTCTTTAGTGACTATCTTTTGCATCAAAAATTAATGACGAGATGCGAATTTGTTTATTATTCCTGATACTGTATTGCCATCACAAAATTGTAGCATCCATACATGAAGATTGGAGCAGAAAGCCATATCCTGAGTTCAGGAAAAATGGATATGCTTTCTGTGTCTTCTCTACCATGTACCTAATTCTTGCCCCATCTTAATCCTTTCGCCAGGCTTTACTGTGAATTCAAACCTTGGACTGTAAAAATCTTCTTTTGAATGTGGAACTGGAGCCTGAAATACCATTACCACTGTAGATCCCATGTTGAAAACAGCAACCTGAACCATATGAGGGTAATCAATCTTTTGCAGTAATAAGAGAGGAAGCAGGTTAGAATACTGAATGAGTCTTATACCTCATCACCCTTTTCTGCAAATACGGGTGTACTATCACCATAAATCACCTGATGAGGAACCTTGGAGATTGAACTATTTGTTTTCAGATCGGGCTCAAATTTTAGCTGCGCAGAATGGCAGTAACATTAACTAAAAATATGTGCCTTTCATTCTATCAAAATGACAGGCCTATTCCCACCTGGATGGAGCCCACATTTGTCGCCCCCACCAATGCCATTGCCATGAAACCTTGAGACCATTCACCCGTAAGGACAACCTTTCACAATTATAACAGCTTAGTATATAGCAAATATCTATATCTAAATATACTCATGTATTCGTGATTTATACCCGTTCATTCAGAAGATAAAGGTTTTTAATGGTTTTCACTGCTCGTGCATTTACAGGAAAAAGATTTCCTGTAAAAAAGGAGTACAGAAAATGTTATCTTAGTCTTTATGCTTTCCAGAAATAGTAGACAAGAATAACATGGAAGTTACAAGTGCAATAATATCATTAGTAGAATGTCCTGTCCGCTAGGCACCAGCAAAGACCATACTGTAATAGAAGTCTGAACTGTTTCCAACCTAAGCTTTAAAACACGACAATATGCTCAATATAGATGAAAGATGACACCTAAAGGATCTTGGTTGCTCTCCAACAAATTTCTTTCCATATGAACCGGACCACAACTAAGAAAGAAGAAAGGTTTCCAGAACTTTAGGCCAGTTCTTTTATTCAGAACTATAAGAAAACATGGGACTCTATACTGTGGAGCAATTTACTTACTATGCCTTTACCTGGGAAGTGATAACGCAGAAAAATTCGCCAGTCAGCAGGTGAATGGACACGATGATAATCACCAGGGCCTAGATAGAGAACACAATAGAAGAGCTGTCTCATGGGCCTGCAGACAGAATACAAGCAAATGTAATTCCATGATTATCAAATTCACTGCGCTCTTCAATTTAGCAGAGAATCACCTTTGAATCTTAGTACTAGTAATATTTCTTTGCCGGAACTTCCATCCTGTATTCTTAATATTCGCAGTGTCTTTATGTTCAAGTTCCATGTTAGGATCAACTAGGACAGGTGGTGCTTTTGTCCCAAGAAGTGAAGAAAGAGAATATGAGAAACCCTTCACTTGTTCTATCAATGCTTCAGCATGTGAAACCTCTCCGTATTTCAATATTATTCCATCAACAGGACTAATCTGCATCCACACCACAATAACCAGCCTGTGAAGAACTTTGGGATTTCATAGCAACAAACATAGAACCATAGTTTGGTCGATCCTAAATATCAATAAAAATATAACACGAACATAAGGAATCCAGAAAGGTTACCAGTTACCAGACAAGTAGGAGAGACTGAACATGGCCTGACACCTTCTTTCAGAGACCGACCAAAAAAATCACGAAGGGAGGCATACTCCTCAAGTGGTAGAGCTGATTCACTGAGATCTGTCGTATATGATGATATTTAATGATAGTTGCAAAACTGAGAAAGTAATGATCTCAAGTTTTACCTGAATGAAATGCCCTAGCCCAGGCTTGATACACAGAAGAGCGAGCCCAAACAGGAATTTCCTGCAGAAAACTAGTCAGAAATATAAATAGGATGAAGATTTATAAAATTTCCACTACTTACAATCGTAAGAGAAGGTACAAAAAATACATACAATGGACATCAACGTGCCCAAGCTCCTAGATATGAAACGTAAAGGGAGAATCTGAAAAAACCTTGACTGCATGCAATAACTTTTATTAGAGATTGATCTGAACGAACAGCAACATATAGCAGCACTCTTGTCAAAAAGTACCTTCACATCAGGAGAAAATTGAGGCTCTTCGCCACGACGGATTGCCTCAGCTTCCTGGGATAGAACAGGACGCAATTTATTGATATACCGTTGTTAGAATCCACTATTAAAACCATATAGAAAAGCAGAAAAGGACCTTGTGCTCTTCATAAAGACGGCGAGCTTGTAAAAGTCCAAGCATAGCAACAGTGGCCAATGTAGCTCCTGGCAGGAACATATTCTTTTCTGGAAAAAGCAAGAGATAAATTTCTGTACTTGTAATAGTCCTAAAAGCTCGAGTACTTACTTGTTTTTGATCCAGTTTCAGTTGCCGGTGTTGTGGACATCAATCTGCGGCCAAGAAAAAGACGGACATTTTTCTTTTTTTTGCAGAGTAGCGGGCATTTCCACAGCGGCATGATTACCGGAGCTTAGGGTTAAAGAAATGTTGCGTGCTACAAAAGAAAATTAAACTGTGTAGATGAATAACAAACACTTTAATCACGATCTAAAATAACATGGAAAAAATTCTCACGACTAAAAGAAGATCTAAGATAATTGAAAAAACACTCACGACTAAAAGAAAATTTCCGTTGCCGGGACTCGAACCCGGGTCGCGTGGGTGAGAGCCACGTATCCTAACCAACTAGACTACAACGGAAGGACAAATATGATGTTATAAATATCTTTTTTTTTAATTGTGAATTGAGAATGCAAAGCAAGCTGAAATTTCTTGCATGTTGTTAAAGCACGATCGATTGATTCTTCTTGCGCGGTATATTTTAATGGGGCATTTACCTCATGCCATAGATTACAAGCTTACTATAATGCCCTTGGATATGTTAGAAGCTTACTATGATGCTTTTGGATTTGGTACAAAACTCACTAAAGCTATCTTGGTTTAGATGTAGCTTATTATCATTGTTCACCCTACCATCTCCACATTATACGACTCTAGAGTGAAACCCAATACATCTAAGTCACCACATCTTTGAAATAGATCAAATTGTAATATGATTTTGTCATGTTACCACACATGAAATGTTGTATATCATGTTCCGATCGCGTTTTAGGTCATTTAGTTATTTTATTTAATGGAATACTGCTATATTATGTCAACCAATGGGCATTTTAGTAATCGTACTAATACTTTTGTACCCACCATTGAGTTAGGATAAATTTCATTTTCTAAGCACCCACTATTTTGTTACATTTAATTAGTGATTTTAATTTAATTCCAGATTACATTTTCACCTTAAAGATCTTCTTGCACATGATTAACAAATTCAATACAATTTTAAGTAGAAGTAAAACTAATATCAATATCTAGTCCATTTGGTTGCAGCAACCATGACGATGCATGGGTGTGGAAAAGGAGGATAGAAAATGGAAAATGTTTTGCCAAACTATTGTCTTTAAAAGATTGCGTCTCAACAATGCCCCATGAGGATATGCAACATGGAGTGAATGAGAGATAACCGAGATTTAGCCATTATGCAGATTTAGCTATTAGTCGACTCTCAGACACTTGACATCAATCTGGGCCTTTGTGATCTGCACATATGGCAAACAGGTGTAATGCAACAACTACAGAACGATTTTAAGAGATTCAAAAGCCAATCTTCAGAAACAGAGGAAGCAAAAATCTGCAGCTGCTTCCATGCTTGCAGTATCCTCTTGCAAAAATACAAACACGGCTTCCACGCAGAAGTCGGACTTGCCGACCCGCCATAGTCCCAGTTTAGTGCCTGAACCCTAGTCTTGTTCAGAAACGCAAAGGTCTCTGGATAAAAATGGTCATTCGGAAATGCCTCCCGGACTCAGCCCATGGTGTTGAATCCCCTTTGCCTGCAATCATGGAGAATATCCTCCTCCGTTTTCTCCATGGACAACCCAAACAACCTCAACAACGAATTGGCAGCTTCAATATCTCGGTGAATCAGACCCAAAGAATCAATCGACAGCGGCTTTGTGAAGATCTTGAAACCCTAGCAAAAGGGTTTGATGTTTGCATGCCTTTTCGGCCCCTTAGAAAAAATAAATTAATACAAAAATTAGACTCTGGTCCAGCCTGTGCAAATTACAACTGTACGATTCTGCCTCTTATAAAAAATTAATGGCCAAGAAACAATGAACTCTAGAAATACTATTTAGTACACATAGATGAATACGGCCACCAAATCATAGGAAAACCTTAGCAAAAAGTGTATAAAAACGCAAAACAAACCCCCTGTTATTTTGCTACATATTCATCTTGTTCTTGCGGTATCCACTTCCAAGTACTTCCCTCAAGGACATATCTCCATCTTCGGAACTTAAATGTCATGTACAATGTTTGCCTCCTAAGGCAATACCTGAATCTCACAGTCTTACAATCAAGTCTGCACTCAATTCTCAAGCCCCTGTCATGTACTTTGGCCGCCACCTCACGAGGAACAACACTTTCAATGTAATCCTCCACGATTTTGTCAAGAATTATGAACATTTTTGAAGTTTTTCTTGATTGTTTTGACCATTCTAAAGATAGAAGTAAACATGCCAATGGACAAATTTAACTTCACATGAGCACAAATTCCACCTCTCTCCTTTAAAGAGCTTTGCACTTCTATCCAAAGCTTTCTTTGAAGTAGCAAAATATCAGAAGCATCTCTTGGAGCAAAATCAAGCTTTGCAAAACTGGGCAAAGTAATTTCAGTGATTTTCTTGAGCTTTGGAAAGTATATATGCTTGTAAAACCATATCCAATTCTCTCGTAGATGAATTGGTGTCTCTCCCTCAAATAATAGGGAACCAATCTCATAATGGAAGGCTTGGAAGACACTTGTAATGCAATCTGGAGATACTGTATCTTCCTGATCAGATAAGCATAACCCTGGAAATTAAGGAAAAGATTATCAACAAGTACAAGTATAGAAGAGATGGTACATCATAATAGAGCAAAGAAATGGACTTACAATTAGCTTGCAATTCAGGGAACGTTCTTCTCTTAGAAATAGCTTCTTTTGCCATGTCAGTAGGACTATAGAGATGTAGCACCTTTATTTCGACTCCTCCTCTTCTTTGTTGAAGATCTAGCACCTTTCCCTTCCAATGACAAGTAATATCATTTTGACGAGCCCTCTTCACACGATGAGGACCTTTAGTCGAAGGTTGCATTGTAATGAACGAGCCTATAGAAATTAAAAAACCATCAGCTCCTTCCCTTTCAAGTGTGATAGAAGATAATCTTCCATTGAAAGCCATCTGCAAAAGTTACAAGAGGTGAGTTCCAACCAAAATTTTAGAAGAAACAAGTCTCATCGGTAAGTGAATATAAGCTATACCTATGCGCTTGAATGGGGATTGCTATATTTCGTTGCAATTGCCAGTCGATCAAAGAATTCAGGAAGGATAGGTTCTATGCATCTCTCTTTTCGAATTTCTCTTTCGACGGGGGAAAATTCGAGCATTAAATTTAGTTTTGTTTTATTATGGCGAGTTGGTTATTGATTCAATGCAAAAGTTCAAAAAAAAGGGGGCAGCCTAGAGAACTCGGGCAAACCCTTAACCAATAGTACTATGCCATGTGGAAAAGATTGAAGAAAATGCCAACTGTACCTGTCAAGGCCTTCAATCTTATTGGTTGCGTATTTTCTTGTCATCAAACCTATATAGACCTTTTAATACCCCATAAGTTTTCTAATGTGTACAGTTTGTCAACATTCTTATTACTGCCACGATTTTTTCCTCGAACACTCTTTAAGGCGAGGTTTTTTTAATCCAAACAGTAATAAGTCTGCTGCGCTCCTTTATTGGTCCCATGACCGATTGGTCTTCGTGAATTAGGGTCCCATGACCGATTGGTCTTCGTGAACAATTAAATCGATTCAATTCAATTCAATTATTTGGAATTGCCCCTCAGGAGGTAATACAAGTTTTAGAATTTTTTTTTTTTTTTATTTTTTTGAAATATCCAAAGGTCCAATGGCTACTATGGGAGACAATCCATTGATTAAAAGAAGCTTTTTGAAAGCTTGTAAGTCTTGTGAAGCATGTAGATCCAATGAGTTACAATTTATCTTCATGGTTACTTTGATCCTTTTAGTTTGTCATTCTCTGCACTATTTGAGGTGAATATTAAATCAAATGAGATTTTTACTAGAAGCCAATGATTAACTAAAAGTCTATTATAAGTGAGATGCTATATAACTAACTCTTCTATGTCCTTAACATTCTTCTTTCTTTCTACTCCCTTAAATTGTAGATGAGCCCGCTGTTATTCTTATCAGCATTACAACTACCCTTTCAATATACTTCTCATGCTTGGCAATGTTCGATTGGCACAATCTGCAATAAGCTTACCAAACATAGTGGACAACTAGCTTTAGGAATCTTCTCTCTCCTCCCAAAGAATGGATTTCTGCCCGTTCCATCAACTGCAGTAACGCGTGGATAACCTAGACTTATGATGAACGCCTTTTCTCCATTGTAAGTAGTTAAATTACAATCAAGTTTTCGCATTCATGTCTGATAGACGCAAATAAGTCTGTGGACAGATATCTTTCAGCTGCACTTGGTAAGATTACCACAATAAGTTTCCCAGCATTTTCTGGACGCTTTGAGACCTGGCAACAATAAGGCAATATCATTAGTAACTTTATAGAATTACAGGCTTCACAAACACCATATGTGAGCAAGAAAGATGATTAGAAACCCTTTCACTGATCCATTGAACAAAGGCATGATTAAAACTTTGGTCATATGCGAGCATTGTTTAGGAGTCCTATGTAATGCATTGGCCAGGATGGTAATAAAGACTTGACTGCAAAATTTAGAGTCTGTCCAAATTATTAAAAGATGATGATGTAAAAGAAAATGGAGAGGAGGTTGACCTTAATGGCAGCTGCAGCCGCTGCACCTGAAGATATTCCAACGAGGAGACCTTCGTCTTTCATTAACTGCTGGGTGAATTCAATTGCCTCTTTACTAGAAATTGTAACAATCTCATCAATAATGCTCCTATCTGTTACTTTTGGAATAAATCCTGGCCCAATTCCTTGAATTGAATGATGCCCTTTTTCTCCTCCTAAATCGTCGAACTTCCAAAATATTTGTTACGGCTGCCATCTGAAGACATCTCAAGGATCGTCATAGGTTGGCTATGAACCTCTAGAATATTCATCAAACCTCTTAAATATAATATTCGTCATGTCTGCCTTGTGAAGAATGTTTTGAGGAAAGAACCCTAAAACAATATTTTATTTTATTTTTTGTTCCATGTTCCTGTCTATTACGTTCCATGGTAGAAGAAAAGTTGAAAAAGGAGGCTCTATTTTTTGTTTTGCACCTCTGGATATATGTTATATAGAGAATGGTAGGTTATTTGGTAATTTGCAGCAGATGCATGAAACTCAGCCAAAGAATTTAACAGATGACTTTCTACCAGAACTAGAAACTAGCTCACTAACACAATAGTAACGTGCTTGTGCCCCGAAAAAAAAAATCTCAGACACCAAAATTGAAATCTAAAAAAAAATACAACATTGGGTTGTGCGTTATACAGATAATGGTAGGCTTTTTGGTAGAAAATGGTTTGATAATTTGAGAGATAACTTTGTACCAGAACCATGTGGCTATGCTTGTGCTTGAAAATAAAATCTCAGCCATCAAAATAGAATTCTAAAAAGTTAGCCAGAGTGGCAAGATTTGATTCCATTGGTTCATTCTTCAGATCCCCTTCACCATAGTATATCTATCCATCTCCACCCCTTGCCTATCACATCCATTCATCTGCACAATCAATTCGTCAATGTGATATTAACATCCAAGCCATCATAGCCATTCATCTAGAATAATCCATGGCATATTACCTCCAAAACAAATCTAAACCTTTCGGACTCCCCCCTTCCCCAAAAAAATAAAATGAAACGTGGTGCCAAGGCACTAAAGATTTCTCGAATGTCATATCTGATTGTTTGTTATGTTGGGGATCCTCTGTCTATTCTTCTACTCTCTCTATATTATTTCTATTCTCCTCTCTTTATACTCTTTCTGTTCTATATAATTTTGTCTCTATTTTCTCTCTCTATCTCTTCTCTATCAAATTTCTCTCTATCTCTTTATTTTCTTGAGAATAATCTCTACATTCTCTATTTTTTATATTTTTCTGGGCCTCTGGTCAAGTGGTAACACATTAGTTCTAGAACAACTATGTCTCAAGTTCGATTGCCCACAGTCGCACTATGTATAGTTCCGTCTCATGACCCTATCGGGTATCCTTGGACATTAGAATTAGGGTATAATATCCTCTTCTATCTCTATAAATCATTTTAGTTTTCGTGGATGATAAGATTATATTCTACCCTATTGGGTCTCCTTGGATGTCAGAATAATATCTATCTCTGTATATCATGTTGGTCTCCGTGCATGATAAAATTATATTCTACTCTATTCTTTCTGTAGTAAGACCTTAAATTGCCATACTTCCATACCCAAGGTCATGAGTTCAACGCTTCGTTGTGAAAGTGGCCATGCACCGTTGTAAAGTATAAATCATCTTAATATTTGTATATGATAAAAGTCTATTCCATTCTATTTTTTCTGTGGTAAGACCTTAAACTGGCATGCCCAAGGTTACAAGTTCAATGCCTCACTGTGAAAGTGGTCGTGCATCGTAAAGCTGGCGGGAGAAGGACCCACTTCAGCATGTATAGTTGTAGGGGCAGGACTCATTCTGACGCTCCCCGAACCTATACCATGCTCCCATCGTATAAATACAGGAAATTCCCCTCCATCGCCACGGAAAGGCCCTCTGCCTGACTCGGACCATTTGTGATGGGCAAGTGTCCGGGTGAAGGAGACGGAGGTGTCATTTATCCCACGGCTTCTATGGGTATATACATGTTAGCACTTGGCAACAATATAAATAAATAATATACCACCACGAAGGGTGTTCCGTCCATCATCAAGACAGCATCACATAATAGCAACACACATATAAAATGCATCAAGAAAAAAGGTTCTACCCCAGGCTCAGACTCCAAGGGGGTCAACTGACAGTCAGGGCCTCCGGATAACAACTGACGAAATCATGACAATGGCATTGGCTAGCATAGAACAATAGCTAGGGTAGTCCACTCCATCCGCCCCTCCAGTACACACTTTGCAGATAGGCTAAAACATGCTAAGGCATGAATGTAGCCTTCTGGAGACATAATCTCGTGGATTCACCCTATGAGACTACTCCAGGTTGCATCTCCTCGATCTGATGAGGCAGGACAGAGATGAATTCCCTCCCGGAGCACAATGGTTCCATGGGTTCGCTAGAGGATCGTGGCACCACGAGCACCCACACATCTGTACCCGACGTACCCCCCCTAAATCTATAGGTCAGCTCACCGCACCTAACAAGCCTAGGGCATCCCGTCGGACGTTACATACAACCCAGGGGTAGGATCCAACTTAGAATTTTCTATCTCGCTTAGAGGAGTTTCCTTCCATCGCTTATCGTCAAAGTTCGATAATCTGGGGTGGAATTTATGTATGACTGACAATAATAACCATTAGGATGAGTGCATCTTGCCATGGTTGCACAAGTCTGGCAAATTTGTTGCCACCATGGCATTGGCTTAGGGAGGGGCAGAGTGTTGGAATTGTTGGAACTATTGCATGCCTAATGATCTACTTCTCTTCCAGTATCGACACTAGTTTCTGCATCTTCTTCCTCATCATCAAAATAATCGACAGGTTCCCAATTAATATCTTTATCTGCATCTTGCTCTTGTTTATTAGATAATCGATCCTTATATAATATTTTTTCAAAGAAAACGACATCTCCACTAACAGTTATTGCCTTTTTATTTGGATCATACAACCTATACTCCTTCGACTCCTTAAAATATCCAACAAAATACGTTTCTTTACTTTTATCATCTAATTTTGACCTATTATCTTCCACTATTTTTGTATACGCCACATTCCTTTAAAATCTTTGACAGATTGGTATTTACCTGTCCATAGCTGATCTGGAATTTTACCGTCCAAGGCTTTACTCGAGATTTTGTTTTGCACATAGAATGTTCTATTCATAGCTTCTTGCATGATTGTGTTATGGCTGCTAATAATATAAGATGCTTAGACCACTGCAAAGATATTCTAAAGAATAGGTTTTAAATGACAGACTTGGGGGAACTTAAGCGATTATTAGGTATGGAAGTTCATAGAAATAGAGAAAATGGCATTATAACTATCATTCAACAAAAGAATATCCTTGGTATGCTGAAAAGATTTGGAATGACAGAATGTAAACCTGCCAAAACTCCAGTAGCAGTTGGGCAGAAAATTAGTTCAGAGATGTGTCTGAAAACAAAAGAAGAGGAACATAGTATGATAGACCGACCATATAGAGAACTCATTGGATGTCTTCAATATTTCTCAAATTGTACACGCCCAGATATTTCATATGGAGTAAATCTTTTGAGTCAATTTTTAAACAATCCTGGCGAAGGACATTGGAAGTGTATAAAACGTATTTTAAGGTTCTTAAAAGGCACACAAAACTATGGACTTGTCTTTAAACGTGAATATGGTATGCTTGAAGGTTTTGCAGATGCGGATTGGGAAGGTGATATAGACACACGAAGTTCAAGGTCTAGATAGGCTTGTCTTCTTGGAGGGATAGCCATTGCCTGGAAGAAACAATCCTCTATTGCTTTGTCTATAGCAGAAGCTGAATATGCAGCAGTATCTCTTGTATCTAGAGAATTAATCTAGCTTAGACGATTGCTAGCAGAATTAGGAATTATTCAATAGAAGCCAATACCATTATATTGTGATAGTTCAAGCTGCATTGCAAAGACTAAAAATCCAGTCTTACATGAAAGAACGAAACATATTGAATTGTATAATCACTTCATACATGATCAGGTGAAAAATCAAGAAATAATTGTTTTGTACATAGTTAGGAGTTAGAAGTTAGCTAACGCGCCTAACGTATAATAACATATAACGAGTTAGAGGCGCCTCACATGTAAATTTTTAGGCATTCACATGAACTAAATCTGAGACGGCCGGTTTAACGTCTGAGCCGTTCGCCCCCGAACTGCTGGAGCAGTTCACACCTGAGCGTCTCCAATGGCTTGACGTCCGGCAAGTTTTGCTGCTGACATGTGAGGCGTCCCTTAGGCTCAAACAAACTAACGTGTTAGTTTCTCCTCACAGAAAAAAGATCGTATTTTCATAGTCCAAGTCATCGTTTAAACTAATTCCATCCTGTAGATTATGAGTTTGCAATAAAAACTTCAGGAATCCTACTCTAGCCTACTATAACAACTGCTAAAACTCAAACCTGTCACGCACTGTGCCTACAAAGTCACCGTAGGAAACAATACAAATAAGACTTACATGAGCTCTAGTATTGATCTGGTGGTAGGTTCTTTGAGCTAGTATGACCGGATTGAATGATGAGATTGAATGATGAGTCAATGGCAGGCAGCATAATAGATACAACGCGGTCAAGGCAGAGAGCAACAGGGGCAAAATGAATGTGGCGCGTAAACCCTTGACCTGGCTGCTATAAAAACAATATGACTAAATTCCTGAGACAAAAGCACACACGATGGTTTTTTTTTTTCCAAAATTGGTGACCTGTAATTTCTGGGCGAAACTAACAAAGTCAGTATGACATTAGGAGTTAGCAAGTTATTATATGTTAGTCAGAAAGGGACTAACGCGTTATTTCTAACCATGCTTGCAAGTGTGCATAGACTTCTTAGAACGATTACCATCCATCCAGCCGCCTACTGGTAGATTACAGATTTCAATCATCAATAAGAGCCAGGGGCTCTTGAGCACAATGGGGGAGTGACAGGTATGCAAGTCAATCTGCAAAAGACTAAAATTATGATCTTTGGCACAAATGTGGAAGATAATTACTCATTTAAGTATAAGGGGGTAAATGTAGAGACATCACCCACTTATAAATATCTCGGCCTAGTTGTGGATAAGCATTTTACTTGGAATGAAACAGTGGAACCAAAGAGTAAATGCGGGTATTAAGACCCTATATGCAATGCAGAAGAAGTATTTAAAGTCCAAAGTTTTTAGGTTTGGACTTAAGAAAATGTTGTATAAAACTTTGGTGCAGTCAATTGTGCTATACGGATGTGAGATATGGGGGCCAGGCCTATCTTTCAGGATGTGGAAAAAGATAGAAAGAATTCAGAAGAAATTTCTTCATACAGAATTAGGGGTAAAGACGCAAACTCCCTATGAAATGATGATGGTTGAATGTGGAATGTTGCATTTGGAGGGTGAAGCACTTTGTCGCTTCCTCACATACCTAACTAAGGTTGGAGGTTTGAGGGAAGATAGTTATCCCAGGTTAGCTTTAAAGGCCACGTTTGACAAAGGGTGGTATGCGGAGGGCATAGCTTGGTTACACAAGTGGGGGATGCGGATTGATGATCTGATGAGAAATAAAGACAGAATCCGAGAATGGGTAAAAGAGTCTATGCTGGGAAGAATATGGTCTAACCCTCGTACGAAAATGCAGCATTACAGAATAATTATGAACCCAAATCTGCGAGAGATGCAATATTTGATGCAGATGTTACCCTAAATAAGCGCCACACTATATGTAGGATGAGGCTAAGTGCGCACCATCTTGGGGTTGAAGTACGTAGATGGTACAATATTCAAAGAGAATACAGGACTTGCAGAGCGTGTGGAACAGATGAAGTAGAGGATGAGACACATTCGATCCTACAGTGCCCAGCATATCAAACGCTTCGAGATAGATATGGCATTCAATCACAAACGCTTTGGCAGTTTTTTGAGCTTGATGCTTCTATTACTGGTAGCTTTTTGATACAACTGTTAAAAATAAGAGATGCATGTATTAGTAGAAATACTTTAGAATGTAGTGATGACGAGATAGAGGAGAGGGATGATGGGGACCTTGATGAAGGCCCATCTGATACAGATGCCTTGTATGAGGATTATGTAATTACTGTAAACGTCTAATAGACCTGATGGTCTCAATAGATGTAATAAACACTTCACTTCACTTCTCTCTCTCTCTCCCCCTCTCTCTCTCTCCCTCCCTCCCTCCCTCTCTCACACACACACACAAGGGCTAAAGGGCAGGCAGGGTTTCGACTTATGGGTAAGAATGGAGAAAATTGGGGTTCCAGCACATCTTAGATATGTAGTGTTGCAATTATATGAGAAGGTGTGGGCACAATTGTCGTTCCCACTTGTTGAAAAGTGCCAGAAGAAGATTGACAGTAACATAGGCGTGAAGCAAGGCTGTCCGCTTTCACCTACACTATTTGGCATATTCATTGATGAATTTGAGACTTGGATCCTACAACACGGAGGTGAGGGGACAAAGCTAGGAGGATATGTACTTTCATTGCTTTTGTACGCAGATGACATAGTCATGTTGGCCAGGAGTGAAAAGGACATGCAGCAACATATAACTGTACTTGCTTTCTTTTGTGACAAAATGCAAATGAGTGTGAATCTTAGTAAGACTAAGATCATCGTTTTTGGCACTAGGTCAATGGACTATAACTTCTATTACAAAGAGGAGAGAATAGAGGTTGCCACAACCTACAAATATCTAGGATTGTTGGTAGATCAGAACTATAAGTGGAATAGGGCAGTGGAACGTAGAACAGATAGTGGCCTCAGAGCACTTTTCTCTATGCAAAGGGAATGTAGAAAAGCAGAAATTATGGACTTCGATCTCAAAAGAATGTTGGTGTATAAGACCCTTGTGCAAGCAGTGGTGCTGTACGGATGTGAAATATGGGAACCGGGGCTCTTTCTAGACATGTGGAAGCGAGTGGAAAAAATTCAGAAAAAGTTCTTGGTATCAGAACTGGGGGTAAAGATACAGACACCCTATGAGATCATCCTAGGAGAGACAGGTATGATGCCATTGGAGGGAGAAGCACTGTTCCAGACTCTTCACTATTTTAGCAAGGTCCAGAGAATGAAAGACGATAGCCTCCCATACTTAGCGTGGCAAGAGAGTGTAGCCAAGGGATGGTATGTGGAGGTTAAAAAATGGCTTAACAAATGGGGGATGAACATAAAAAATATGCCCCATGGAAAAGATAAGATCAGAGAATGGGTTAAAATATGTGTGCAGTATAAGCTTTGGCAGAATGCAGGCACCAAAATGATGGAATATAGACAGCACATGAACCCTGGTCTAGAGCCGATGGGCTACCTGAAAGATCAAATATCAATAAAAAAGAGACATGCTATCTGTCGAATGCGAATGAGCTCACGTCACTTAGGGGTTGAAGTTGGACGATTGGGGGATTTTCCTAGAGAACACCGCAGTTGCAAGGTTTGTGGGGCGAGTGAGGTAGAAGATGAGGCACATTTTCTCTTACACTGTCCAACATATCAAAATTTACGGGATAAACTTGGACTAAAGGCTATGTCTTTGCTAGAATTCGCAAGCAACATAGTAGGAAAGTATATCATTGAGGCACAAGATTTGAGAGCAGTGTCAATAAAAAATTACAAACAACTTCTTGATGATTTTAAGAGGAGTTCAGAGAGAGAGGCAGGTGATACCCCAACAGGGGGTGCACTTTAGCATGTACATCTGAAAAATATATGTACATTTTTCGAAACATCTAATAGGCCTGATGGCCTCATAGATGGAAATAAACAAATCTCTCTCTCTCTCTTCTCTCTCTCTCTCTCTCTCTCTCTCTCTCTCTCTCTCTCTCTCTCCCAGATGGTACAAAAAAAGGAGGAAATAGCGCGGGTAAGAGAAGCAAGACAAAACAATCAGAAAGTTTACTGGCGAAATGGAAAGGCACACATTGAGCCCAGCGCATAGGAAGTAGAGACCATCAGGGTGGCATTGTGGAACATCAACGGGAAGACAGTAAGTAGCAAGAGACTTAATGATGTTCTCATATCTTGGGATGTAATCTTTTTAGTTGAAACTCACGAACACGAAGAGGAGGGAATGCCGACGATACCAGGTTTTGAATTATTACATTCTGTATGGAATACAAAGGGATGGAGGCGGAAAGGCTTTGGTGGAATAGCATGTTACGTAAAAAAAGAAATTGGGAGTATAATAAAAGTGGTCAAAGGGAATTCCTCAAAACAGTTTATATGGATAGAATTTGAAGGGAAAAATAGAAAAAAAATATATCTGGCAGGATGTTACTTTCCACCCAGGGAATCACCGGTATATCGTTTGGCAGACATGGATAAAGACGACCCTTTTCATCATCTGGAACAGGATGCATTGAATTTAGGGGACCAGGGGGATGTAATTTTGATGGGAGATTTTAATGGTAGGATTGGAAAAAAGCAGGCCTATATTGCAAGTGAATCCGGGGAACCGATTTGGATGGAAAGAATTGATGAAGAAGAGATGCAGTCAGCAGGTTGGGCACGGGACACAGATGATTGTTGTATGGAAATTCAACCTCAAGGGAGCCATATACTGAACATGTGTAGCGGGCTGAATTTAATTGTGTTGAATGGCATAAGGAAATATCCAGGATCTAAATGTTGCACCTCTATAGGGTCTCTTGGCAAAGGAATCAGTGTTGTAGATATGGCTATGGCAGCCACGCATGTGGTAGAGGACATTGAAAATTTCTGGGTAGATAATTCATTGCCGATTTCAGACCACTACCCCATTATAATGCAAATTGCAGCAAAGGGGAAAATAATACAGGATGGTGAAGTAGCGGATAAACCCACTATATATATGAGACCGGAGAAAAGGAAGATCTTTATGCAGCATTGCCAGGGGAAAATGCAAAATATTATATGGCCATCAGACGCAGTGAGTATAGACCGGGTGATTACCCAAGCATTGATGGAGGCAGCAACTCATTGCTTTATTTCTAACCGCAGGAGGAAAGGGCTTATATGCAATGGATGGTATGATGGTGAATGTAAGAGTAAGAGGAAAGAATTCCAGAAGGCTAAGCCTGAGGAGCGGCATATGATAAGGGTTGAATATCGCAAATTGGTGAGAATGAAAAAGCGCGCATACTTGCAAAGCAAACAAGAAGCATTGGTGCAAGAACTTGTGCAGGAACCAAAAAGATTTTGGAGCAGACTTAAACAAAAGAGTAAAACGGTCAATACCTTGGAAGCAGAAAAACTAATTACCCAGGTAAGAAAATTATATCACATTGAAGGGATTAATGATATAATGTCTAAACAGGATACAGGCCCAGTGTTTTCAACAGAGGATGTTTATGGGGGGATTAGGAAAATATCTAATGGTAGAGCCAAGGATGCATTTGGCCTAGTTGCTGAGATGATTAAATGGGCAGGGGATTCTGTTATTCAAGTGATAACAGGTATGATGAATGCAGCAATACTAGAGGGGTTTCCTCCTACATGGCAAATAAACCGAGTGGTCCCTATCCACAAAACAGGTGATGTACAAGATCCTAACAATTATAGGATGGTCATGGTAAGCAGTTTGTTTGCCAAGTTGTTCGCAACTATGGTAGAACAGAAATTGAGTAGATGGGCAGAAGACAATAATATCAGAGCTGAGAGTCAGGCGGGCTTCCGGCCAGAGAGATCTACAGTAGATCATTTGGTGACCCTGAGGACTATAGTGGACTCAGTAAAAAAAACTAAAAAACCCCTGTTTGCTTTATTTGTGGATTTGACTAAGGCATTTGACATGTTAAGGAGGAGGAACATATGGGAGTATATGGAAGAAATTGGGGTTCCTACTAAAATACGAGGTGCAGTAGCTATTTTGTATGAGAGAGTGTTGGTGAAACTGTCATCTCCCCTGGATAAAGAATGTCAAGAGGAAGTTCTGAGCAATATCGGGGTAAAACAAGGGTGCCCGCTATCCCCAACACTCTTTGGGATATATATAGATCAGTTGGAGGCCTGGTTCAAGACGCATGGGGGAGAAGGAACTACATTAGCAGGGTATGTGGTATTGCTTTTACTTTATGCTGACGATATAGTGATATTTGCTAGAAATGCAAAGGACATGTAAAAATGCATTGATGCATTGGGCTTAATTTTGTGATAATGTTGACATGAAGGTGAATCTAGGTAAGACCAAAATTTTAGTTTTTGGAATGAGGAAACCTGAATTTCGATTTTGCTATAAGGGGCAAGAAATTGAAATATGTAATACATATAAGTACTTGGGTCTCATTGTGGATCATACATATAGCCGAATAGAGAAAGAGAGCTGAGGGTCGATGCCGGGCTTAAGGTTCAGTATGCACTCCAAAGGAGATGTAAGAAGGCATTTCGGTAGATTGGCAGATGAAGAGAAATCTATATGTGGTGCTAGTGCAGAGTGTCATCTTGTATGGATGCGAGGCATGGGGGGCCGGATTATCACAGATATGTGGAAAAGAGTTGAAAAATACTGAAGAAGTTTTTCTTAACCTGAATTGGGGGTTAAGATGCAAACACCATACCCTATGATGCTAGCGTAAAATGTGAATGATGCCATTAGAAGCGTAAGCCTTATACCGGACGCTTCAAAAGTACATGGCTAAAGTAAATGAAATGGAGGCGCATGTTCCCTCGGTTGGCTATGATACAAAGTAGTTCTAAGGGGTGGTTTGCAGAAATTGAGAGGTGGCTTAATAAGTGGGATATGTGCTTAGATGAGGTACCATCAGAGACATCTGACTTGCATAGTTGGGTGTTTGACCATGTACAGCAAAAGATATGGAAAGATCCAAAGACTAAGATGAGGTACTATAAAGAGGAAATTAACCCAATGTTAGTAGAGGCACCACATATGTATGAAAAGTTATCATACTATAAGAGACATATCACATGCAGAATGAGAATGAGTTCTCACCACTTGGGGGTGGAGGTAGGCAGATGGGGCAACATACCACATCATGGACGCACGTGTAAGGTCTGTGGGACGGATGACATTGAAGATGAGGAGCACGTCATTTTGCATTGCCCAGCATACTCTAATTTGAGGAGTATGTACTCTATACGTAAGATATTATCGTAAAATGTTTTTCTATCTACCAAGCAAAGGTTGTTAGTAATTACTTTAGAGATGTTCTGAAAACAAGAGATACTCACATTAGAAATTATAAATATTTGTTGGAAATATATGAGAGAGAAGAGATTGAGATAAGTGTGGCTCTATCAGAGGGCACACTGGAATTAAATGAAGAAGAATTGTAGTAATGTATATGTGTCTTCTAGACCTGATGGTCTCATAGACAATCAATATCATTTCATTTCATTTCTCTCTCTCTCTCTCTCTCTCTCTCTCTCTCTCTCTCTCTCTCTCTCTCTCTCGGCCACATGCTCTCTAAAAATCCATCTCTATATACTCTCTCTCCCCTAAATGTATATATTTTTGGGAGGAGAGGAGAAATCCATCT
This sequence comes from Isoetes taiwanensis, assembly GCA_021234155.1. NCBI lineage: Eukaryota > Viridiplantae > Streptophyta > Lycopodiopsida > Isoetales > Isoetaceae > Isoetes > Isoetes taiwanensis. Next base: position 1,524,390 of record JAJEKV010000129.1, read on the forward strand.
CTCAAGGCTTAATGCTCCTATATATTGGCAAAATTTTTTGGGCCGCTTGGATTTTTTGCATCCATATAAAAAAACCGGCATGTGGCTAAATTTTTGCTGTTGCGGAGAGAGAGAGAGAGAGAGAGAGAGAGAGAGAGAGAGAGAGAGAGAGAGAGAGAGAGAGAGAGAGAGAGAGAGAGAGAGAGAGAGAGAGAGAGAGAGAGAGATGCCTTGGCCACATGCCGACTTAGAGATGACGAGAGACACACGAGAAGAATACGAGAGATGAGAGATGGGGAGAGATGGAGAGATGGGTGAGAGTGGGAAAACCCAACTCTCACCTTGAGAGATGATTCGCCCCTAACAACCATTAGGGGCGTTTTCATTGCCCACTAACAAAACAATTAGCCTTAATTTTTTCACTGAAAAACGCCCAAATGTTTCCTTACACCAAAAACCGGGGGCCATTTCCCTCGCTTGATCTTCAAGGCCGCCTAATACTTGCTTCAAGTATCCAATTTCTCAGAGCAATTAGCCGATTACGATCCAGGTATTAATCAGATTACGCACGCATTTGCATTCTGTTTTTTGTGCATTCATACATTAACTTTTGATTCTCAATTTCGTTTTAAGTATTCCTTGGATCAACTGCTTTCCTTGGATCAACAAGGGGCCTTACTTTAATCCCGGGCCTGACAAGATATGGCACAATTAAACCTACCAGTCTCTCGAATGTGGCCCTCTTCATTCTGTAAAATTGATGCCACATATCATCTTCAAAAGAAGCTATACAATTCCATGCGTGGTTATCTATATTATCCCACTGTGTTCTTTGCCTTGGAGCAATCCAAAATCTTCTTGGTGGTCTTCTAACCCTACTCGAACCCGCAACCATTAAAGCTGCAGATGCGCAGAAAAACATACCATTGTTGTCTTGTAAAACCTCATCATCGAACAAGGTCATTGGGTCTTCGAGCTCGTTGAGTTCCAATGGCCGCAAAACAAAGATCTCGTAGTGCAAATCGAAAGTGTCAAAGCCCGAAAAAGCATTGCAATCATGCCAAGAATGACCGGATCCATGGTTTAGTGGCCGGAATCGAAAGCCTGGGGAGGCAAAACTAGAATTGAAGTATCCCACATAGCCCGCCGAACCAAGAAGAAAATAGGCTTGAATATCCCACAATTTGGCGCCCGAATGGAACGTTACGGTTGAATTATCCCACAAAGGATAAAAAATATACCGTATGCCTTGAGAGATGGACGAGAGACAAATGTCTCTCGTCCTCTAACTGTCCCGTTAGGAGGGAGATCCACCGGAAAGGGAGGGAATCCACCGGGATTTTTCTTCCCGCCTCTTCCTTGGCGCCAGTTCCAAGCTCGAATTATCCCACAGTCAAGATTTCGCCTCCTGGTGAGTACCGAAATATCCCATATCATTGTTTTCCAGTTTCTGTTGTCCCATATTTTGTGTCCAGCAGCCATTTTTCTTCAATCTCAACTCCACAATCGACCGAGATTGGCATTATTTGATGGATCCGGTCATTTTGGGCATGATTGCCATGCTTTTGAGGGCTATTCAACTAGGCTTGGCTTACCAAAGCTACTGTCTACATCTGATACAAGAGAACGAACGAGATGGGTCAATGGATATTTTAGAGCAGAATGCAGAGGTAGAAGATAATATTAATTACATGTGTGCAGCATCCACACTCTTCCTAGCAGCTTGTTCGAGATTCAGGAGGCCTCCCCGAAGATTTTGGGTATGTCCAAGGCAGACAACACAGTGGGACAGCATTGATAATCACACCTGGAATTGCCTCCCCTCTTTTGAGGATGATATGTGGCACCAGTTCTATCGGATGAAGAGGGCTGCATTTGAGAATTTAGTTGGCCTAATTGTGCCTTACTTAATCAGACCTGGAATGAAGGTCAGACCGCCTGTTGATCCCAGGAAAGCAGTGGCCATGGTGCTTTATTTCTTAGCACATGGTGAGAAACCCCTGCATGTAAGTCAAAGATTTTATGTAGGTAAAGCTACTGTGCAGAAATACACGAAAAAAATAACTCTTATTTTGGCATCCAAGACTATGCTTTATAAGAGGTCCATTGCTTTACCAACAGGCCAAAGATTGTTGGACATAAACAAAGATTTTGAAGATGCAACAGGTATACCAAATATATTTGGAGCTATTGATGGATCTTATATATATTTGTACAGAAAACCATGGAGCAAAGACAAGGGTGATGACTATTATTCCAGGCACAAAAGACATTCCTGCCGGTTACTCACCAAAGACTCTTTATTAATGTTTGGGTAAATAGGACTGGTTCTGTGCATGATGCTAATCAATTCAAGAAAAGTTTGTTATACAAGAGGTTGGCAGCCAAACAGATTATGCAAGAGCCTACTATTCAGATGACAGGTAAAAGGATTAGTCAGGGTCAAATGACTGATCAGGAGGTGGTTGTTACAATTCCACAAATGCTGCTTGGGGATTCAGCATATCCCTCTCGAAGATTTCTGGTTAAAGTTTTCCCTGATGGAAAGGGACCCTATGGCAGATTAGTGTATGTAGAAAATGGTTTTGGTATCATAAAAGAAAAATTCAGAATTTTAAAGGCATTGCCTATCCATGTTGGTAGAGCAGCCAAAATAATCCATGCTACTTGTGTCTTGTGGAATTTTTGTATCATGCAAGATCTTCAGCTGGATTACTTGCCATTGCAACCTGATATTCCTGAAATTGAATATTATGAGACTGAGGTAATGAACAAAAGGATGAAGAAAGAAGGGGATCAAATTCGACATGTCATATTCCTTAATTTGGAACAAGTAAATGGAGATTGAGTGCTGCTAAATTCTTGGTACATAATTCTTGGTTGAAATAATCTCAGTTTTTTTGTTCTCACTTTCTGCTGTGTAACAGCAGGACGTTAATTGCTGTTTTCAGCAAATGGCGCAAACTTAAACACACATTACTTTGTTTGTGAACTCAATTTCTTGTACGCTGATGATAAACTACAGTTATGTGAAACAGTCATGTGTATGTAGAGTTCTATTTGCATTTTATGTTCAGATACCATTGAGTTGGACATATTGTGTTTTATGAATTGTGTTTTGTGAATTGTGAATTCTGCATTGTGCATTGTGGCATTGAAATGTGTATTGAAATGTGCATTGTGACAAGGTACATTTTCTGTTACTTGGTATTACAGAAACGTGATTAACTAGTCTAAAGCAATATTGTTTTTTTTTTTTTACTTGCTTTTCTGTTACAAACCTTGCAGTTACATTGCTACAAACTTAAAGATCCCTGTTAATAACACTGCTACAAACTTAAATCTGTGCACAAATTATTTCACAAATAGTGAACTTTTTACTAAATGAAAAAAGTACAGTTTCTGTTTCTTGCTTTTACAGAAACTTGAGTATCAGGCCTAAAGTAACATTTGCTTTTCTGTTACTTGCTTTTCTGTTACAAATGTAAAGCAACATTGCTGAAACTCAAAGATCCCTGTCAAACCGTTAAAAGAGTGCAAGACAATGACTTGCAAGACAATCTGTGAACAAAAACCAGAAACAACTCAGTAGTACGAAAAATAAAACTAAGAACCAAGCCAACATCCCACATAAAAAACTTTCATTTAGGTAAGAGATGTAATATACAAAAGTTGTGCTACCAAAAAAGCACAGGATTACAAGCAGACTGAAGAAAGCCAAGATGTTTACACAGGGAGGTTATATTAGAGGATATTTTTAGCCGAGAGTTGAGAGAATCCGAGCTGTATCATCCTAAAACAACATAAGTAAAAAAAAAAAAACAAAATAACAAGGATCATCTTCCTCGACAGTGGTTTACAGTAGCCAGCAACAAACAAAACAGCAAGGCGTCTTCAACAAGCTACACAACTGTTTGTCGGAGTTCTGATCTCCATGAGCACCCAAGCACCAGAAATCTTCACGAATGTGAACTCCACATGCACCTTTTGTCGCACAGGTGCATGCATAGCCCAGTTAAACAACTCCTCCTCGATTCTGACCGTCCCCATATCCAGATACTGCACAAAAGCTTGTGCAGTAATGAAATTGTGGATCTTCCTTGTTTGAAGAATGGAAACCTCATTCTCCTCTACTGTGCATGCAGAGTTTGAACTACCGACAGACATGGCTGCAGAGCTTGAGGAGCTTGAAGAAGATGGAGATGGCAAACGGCGGAATCTGAAGCGCTCCCTCACTACTACTTTCGCCCTCGCCATCTTCTCAATAGAAAAAGGAAGAAATAATGTGGGCACAATATACGAGGGTGCATTTATGTGCTGCTGGCTGATGGTACATTGGACCAGAATCTATAATGGTCCGAAATCATATATGGGAATTATATGACTACCAGACCAATAACAAGCATGTTATTGGATTTGAATTAATGGGGCGCATTGTGTGTGGGCGATTTGGTTTGCAAATAGAAAAATTCCTAAAGAATTGAAAATGACCTACACATTACATCACTTGAGACAATATGAGACAAACCACCAGAATAAAGACTCGTAAACTCAAAATAACGTAATTACTATATAGCAGTATTCGTAGGAATATGTAAAAAACAGTAGTATAGAATTGATAGGTGAAAAAACCTCGAAAATACCTCAATTTAGGAATTTGATTTCGATGAAGCAAGCTTGGCAATCTCCGGGAGGGTATCTTTTGTCATCGACAAATGCTTTGTGTCATGGTGGCCATTGATTCAAGCAATTTTCAAGTCGTTAGCTGATCTCATTGTCTCTAATTCTTTGATCAATTCCGCCTTCTTCACGGAATCCTCCCTCATGAACTCCAATTTCCTTGCTTCATTTTCCCCAAAACTGTTTGCCATTTTAGATATGCCTGCTGCAATATCTTCATCTATATGAACTCGAGATCTTCTTTTGGTTGTTGGCTTCCCATAAACTCGGTTTATTGCAAGCAACAGATCTTGGGCTTTGTATAAAATATTGCAGCCACTTGAGTCTCTTTCCCACCATTTTCTTTCGAGCACTAAAAAGTGTCCTTACCGCCATTGCCAATTGGACTATATGGACTGGCAGGAACACCACCATTGTTCTCAACATTCACATTCTCACCATTCACAAATTCCTCTTCAACAAATGAAGCTTCAGTGCCAATTGTCTCATAGAATGCTTGAGACATAAATTCATTTGTGAACATATCAGCTTCTTCAAATGCCTCGGGACCAAAAGATCCATCATCTCCACCACCAGGTATGTCTCTCTCATTAGTCTGTCCTTGCTTTAAATCTTCCATGACTTCAAACCATGGCCAACTCGAAGGTTCTGCTCCAGTCCTATTTGAAGCTTCTTTTTCATCCCTAAATTTAATCTGCAATTTATCCCATTTGTTTCTCAATTGCCTTAAATCTTCTAAGCCCTCTACTGAATGTTGAAGTTTTATCATGATCTCTCTCCACCGGACCGCGCATGATTAATGTTTCCATTATTATGCACTTTATATTCTTTCATCAAGGGGAGCATTGTGCCAATTGCATTATCGGACCAATCAACGGACGCTTTTCTTTTCTTGCTTTGAATGGCATCAGCATCACTTCCATGAACAATCAAGGCCAAAGAATTGCATCGTGGGGCATCGACTCACCGGGATTTGGAACCACCGCCTTTTTATGCTTCCTCGATTGCAATCCTTTGCACCTTCAGCCGAGCCGATACGCAATGCATCAGATTCGGGAATTTGACCATCATCTTCTTGGCCTCTTAGAAGGCAATTTCTCGGTTCTAGGGGCACAAAGGGTTTTGATTCTTTGGAAGAGCGCATCTAGAAGCTCTAGTCATGATTTAGAGTATGTTGTAACAGAAACACTTGAAAGAAATTACTTCTTGAACAATTTAAATCAGAATTTACAAGAAGGATTCCAAACCCGAGAAACGAAATCTTAATGCAAATGCTTGAGGAATTTGGATTGCAAGGCCGATCTCGACACCCTAATGCGGAATTGAGCAGAGGTCTTGTGGCAGATCAAAAAAGAAGGAGATCATTTCTTGAAGGGGGTCGGAATTGGTGGCTCGATTTCGGGAGGTTTTTGGGCACCAAAACTCAAAAACCAGCCGTTATGCCCCTAACCATAAAACGGGCGAGAGGGTTAATGGGAACGCCCCTAACAATAGTTAAGGCGTTTTGTCTCTCAAGGGAGAGCCAAATTTTTACTCTCCCTTCATCTCGCCATCTCCCATCTCTCCCCATCTCTCAAATCATCTCTCAACCCCCATGTGGCCAGCATCTCTCTCTCTCTCTCTCTCTCTCTCTCTCTCTCTCTCTCTCTCTCTCTCTCTCTCTCTCTCTCTCTCTCTCTCTCTCTCTCTCTCTCTCTCTCTCTCTCTCTCTCTCTCTCTCTCTCTCTCTCACACACACACATAAGAGTCATACATGGGATCACTTTGCTACCTCCCTTGAGGAGTTCTTCCGGTACCGGGGGCATCCATTGGGGATATATTGTTGGCGTTCTTAAACATAGAGATGCTTGTTTGAAAATGGGAAGTGCGAGAGATTGAGATAGAGGAGCCGATGTGTTACTCTCGGGAAGACGCCTTTGGATGGCTTGTTTTATAATTTTGAATGTAACTTGTAAGCGTCTTATAGACTGGTGGTCTCGAAGGCGGAATAATAGATTTCATTTCATTTCATTTCATATCTCTCTCTCTCTCTCTCTCTCTCTCTCTCTCTCTCTCTCGCTTTCTCTCTCTATCTCTCTCTCTCTCTCTCTCTCTCACACACACACACACACACACACACACACACACACACACACACACACACACACACACACACACACACACACACACACACACACACACACACACACACACACGTTAGCCACATGCTCCAATTTTTTTTATCTCTCGTCCTATACGACGAGAGATAAAATTTATATCGTATGTGTCTCTCGTCCTCTAACTGGCCTGTTAGGAGGGAGATCCATCGGAAAGGGAGGGAATCCACCGGGATTTTTCTTCCCGCCTCTTCCTTGGCGCCAGCTCCAAGCTCAAATTATCCCACAGTCAAGATTTTGCCTCCTGGTGAGTACCGAAATATCCCATATCCTTGTTTTCCAGTTTCTGTTGTCCCATATTTTGTTTTTCAAATCGAAATAATTTTCTTTTGCTTCATTAGTCATTCAATTTGATACACGAGGAAACGCCCAGCAACGCTGGGCACTTTTTCTAATGCTATATATATGGTTAAAGTATGTTGATATATAGTTGAAATTAGTCTATTATTTGCTCCTGGCTTATTTGAAATTTTGTAAACGTGTAATGAAGTACCAAATTATATCTCAATGACAACTCATATAACTTCATTCCATTTCTGAGGGATCCATGGCAATTACGACTCACATTTAACTTCATTAACATCTACAATTCCCATTTGCACAAACACTTGATTTTTGAAGGATCCATACTTCATTAACCTCTAGAATTTCCATTTGCACATTTTTGAAGGTTCCACACAATATGTGGACAATTGCAAGCTCACATTTGATCTCTTGCAACCATTCAAAACCTTGCACCCATATGTAAGTTCTTCAAATGTCTCCATGATGATTTAGTCTTTTCGACCCTTACCCCATTTTAAAGCATGTGCTTAACATACGACAATTTTTAGGCAAAACTGAACTCCACAACAATCCTCATTAACACTATCCAACCCTACCCACAAGCAGTAAAGAATACCGCTCTCCAAGAAAAATGCACTTACCATATGCCCTTTATAGACAAACTTTGTGTCATTCATGTAACATGCTTATGCTCGTAGTAGTCCTACTCATTGTGCAAAACACATAAATGAAATAACTAGTACCAAGACAAATAACATCCAAGCTAGATAATATACCTAAATCTCATTAATACATTTAATTTTTTCACATTCTACTAATCTAAAAATACTATCACAATTGATGGCCACCCTCTCAAAAAATCCTCATCAACATTGTCCAATCTTTTTTCTCAGCACTAATATTTATCTAGATAACTCCCGATACTCATTGTACATGAAATTGGAAATTGTAGCATGCAAACAGAAACAAGGTGCTACGCACGAGGGGTTGCCCTCCAGTGCCGCGAAAGTGTGTTTTCATGGTTTTTGTTTCATCATTTTGTGTCGAGTCCTTTTCATTTGTCATAGGATGTCATTTTCTTAGGGCAGGAGTTTTGTTTATGAAGTTATGAAGGTCAATTTATAGAACTGAGGGAGGAAAGAATAATATTTCAAACTAATTTACATAATTGATATTGTGCAACGAATAACTCTATGATTTACGGGTACTTGAGATATAGAACGGGCATAGTGAACAAAGTGTTGCATAAACATAAACTCTTTATAAAACAACATTTCTAGTCGTCATCTATGTCCATAGAAGAATGATGAGTACTGTATAGAGCTCTTGCCAACGCATCCCTTCTTGCAGTGTCTTCTAGAACTAGTTCTTTTCTGTTACTTGCTTTTCTGTTACAAATGTAAAGCAACATTGCTGAAACTCAAAGATCCCTGTCAAACCGTTAAAAGAGTGCAAGACAATGACTTGCAAGACAATCTGTGAACAAAAACCAGAAACAACTCAGTAGTACGAAAAATAAAACTAAGAACCAAGCCAACATCCCACATAAAAAACATTCATTTAGGTAAGAGATGTAATATACAAAAGTTGTGCTACCAAAAAAGCACAGGATTACAAGCAGACTGAAGAAAGCCAAGATGTTTACACAGGGAGGTTTTAGCCAAGAGTTGAGAGAATCCGAGCTGTATCATCCTAAAACAACATAAGTAAAAAAAAAGAAAAAAGAAAAAACAAAATAACAAGGATCATCTTCCTCGACAGTGGTTTACAGTAGCCAGCAACAAACAAAACAGCAGGGCGTCTTCAACAAGCTACACAACTGTTTGTCGGAGTTCTGATCTCCATGAGCACCCAAGCACCAGAAATCTTCACGAATGTGAACAGGTGCATGCATAGCCCAGTTAAACAACTCCTCCTCGATTCTGACCATCCCCATATCCAGATACTGCACAAAAGCTTGTGCAGTAATGAAATTGTGGATCTTCCTTGTTTGAAGAATGGAAACCTCATTCTCCTCTACCGTGCATGCAGAGTTTGAACTACCGACAGACATGGCTGCAGAGCTTGAGAAGCTTGAAGAAGATGGAGATGGCAAACGACGGAATCTGAAGCGCTCCCTCACTACTACTTTCGCCCTCGCCATTTTCTCAATAGAAAAGGGAAGAAATAATGTGGGCACAATATACGAGGGTGCATTTATGTGCTGCTGGCTGATGGTACATTGGACCAGAATCTATAATGGTCCGAAATCAAATATGGGAATTATATGACTACCAGACCAATAACAAGCATGTTATTGGATTTGAATTAATGGGGCAGACTGTTATGTCAGGCGACTTCAGTTTGCAAATAGAAAAATTCCTAAAGAATTGAAAATGACCTACACATTACATCACTTGAGACAATATGAGACAAACCTGTAACAGCAACTCAGAAACTCAAAATAACAGAATTACTATAACAGAGTATTACAGAATAACAGAAAAACAGAGTATAGAATTGATAGGTGAAAAACCTCGAAATACCTCAATTTAGGAATTTGATTTCGATGAAGCAAGCTTGGCAATCTCCAGGAGGGTATCTTTTGTCATCTGACAAATGCTTTGTGTCATGGTGGCCATTGATTCAGCAATTTTCAAGCTATTAGCTGATCTCATTGTCTCTAATTCTTTGATCAATTCTGCCTTCTTCACGAAATCCTCCCTCATGAACTCCAATTTCCTTGCTTCATTTTCCCCAAAACTGTTTGCCATTTTAGATATGCCTGCTGCAATATCTTCATCTATATGAACTCGGGATCTTCTTTTGGTTGTTGGCTTCCCATAAACTCCTGGTTTATTGCAAGCAACAGATCTTGGGCTTGTATCAGAAATATTGCAGCCACTTGGAGTCTCTTTCCCACCATTTTCTTTCTGAGCACTAGAAGTGTCCTTACTGCCATTGCCAATTGGACTATATGGACTGGCAGGAACACCACCATTGTTCTCAACATTCACATTCTCACCATTCACAAATTCCTCTTCAACAAATGAAGCTTCAGTGCCAATTGTCTCATAGAATGCTTGAGACATAAATTCATTTGTGAACATATCAGCTTCTTCAAATGCCTCGGGACCAAAAGATCCATCATCTCCACCACCAGGTATGTCTCTCTCATTAGTCTGTCCTTGCTTTAAATAATCCATGACTTCAAACCATGGCCAACTCGAAGGTTCTGCTCCAGTCCTGTTTGAAGCTTCGTTTTCATCCCTAAATTTAATCTGCAATTTATCCCATTTGTTTCTCAATTGCCTTAAATCTTCTAAGCCCTCTACTGAATGTTGAAGTTTTATCATGATCTCTCTCCACTGACTGACGGACAGATTAATGTTTCCATTATTATGCACTTTATATTCTTTCATCAAGGAAAGCATTGTGCCAATTGCATTATCAGACCAATCAACAGGACACTTTCTTTTCTTGCTTTGAATGGCATCAGCATCACTTCCATGAACAATCAAGGCCAAAGAATTATCAGGGGGCATCGACTCACCAGGATTTGGAACCACTGCCTTTTTATGCTTCCTCGGATTGCAATCCTTTGCACCTTTAGGCTGAGAGCTGATCTGCAGTGCATCAGATTCAGGAATTTGACCAGTCATCTTCTTCGGCCTCTTAGAAGGCAATTTCTCGGTTCTAGGGGGCACAAAGGGTTTCGCGGTTGCTGGAAGAGCAGATCTAGAAGCTCTAGTCATGACTTAGAGTCTGTTGTAACAGAATTTGACAGTAAATTACTTCTTGAACACAATTTAAATCAGAATTTACAAGAAGGATTCCAAACCTGAGAAACGAAATCTTAATGCAAATGCTTGAGGAATTTGGATTGCAAGGCCGATCTCGACACCCTAATGCGGAATTGGAGCAGGAGGTGCGCGGGCAAATCAAAGAACAGGAGATCATTTCTTGAAGGGGTCGGAATTGGTGGCTCGATTTCCGGGAGAGTTTTCGGGCACCAAAACTCAAAAACCAGCCGTTATGCCCCTAACCATAAAACAGGCGAGGGGGTTGATGGGAACGCCCCTAACAATAGTTAGGGGCGTTTTGTCTCTCAAAGGGAGAGCCAAATTTTTTACTCTCCTTTCATCTCTTGCCATCTCCCATCTCTCCCCATCTCTCAAATCATCTCTCAACCCCCATGTGGCCAACGCATATCTCTCTCTCTCTCTCTCTCTCTCTCTCTCTCTCTCTCTCTCTCTCTCTCTCTCTCTCTCTCTCTCTCTCTCTCTCTCTCTCTCTCTCTCTCTCTCTCTCTCTCTCTCTGGGTAAATTGAGCACCTGGGCTGAAAAACATAATGTTAGAGCCACTGGACAGGCAGGCTTTAGACCAAAAAGATCTACAGTTGATCATTTGGTTACTTTGCGAGCTATGGTTGATTCGGTTAAGGGTAAGAAAAAACCCCTTTATGCTCTTTTTGTTGATTATGCTAAGGCATTTGACACGGTATCTCGTAGCAATTTATGGGAGAGAATGGAGTCCCTAGGGATACCAATTGAGCTTAGGCATGCAGTGAAGATACTTTATGATAAAGTCTTGGTACAACTATCATCCCCCTACATTGAGCATTGCGCAGATGTGGTAGAAAGTAATATTGGAGTGAAGCAAGGGTGCCCATTGTCGCCCACACTATTTGGCCTATTCATAGACCAACTCACGGGCTTGGATGTCCGAATATGGTGGGAGGGGACCCCATTGTTTAGATGCATGGTTACATTGCTCTTATATGCTTATGATGTTGTTCTTCTTTCCCCGATTGGAAGGCATGCGAGGAAACATTTAGATCTTGCTGGCACATTTACGTGAGCGAGAAAAGTATGAAGGTAAATATGTCAAAGACTAAGATGATGGTATTTGGGACAAATAAAGTAGATCATCTTAAATTCCTCTATCATGGAGAACATGTGGAAATTGTCACCTCATATAAGTATCTAGGGATACATGTGGACAAAGGGGTATAATTTGGAACTTCTGCTTTGTTGAGCATAGAGTAAATGGAGGCCTGAAAGCATTATATAGCATGCGGTGGAAAAAAGTGGAAAAAGCAGAAATATGGGACTTTAGCATGAAGCGTACATTATATCGTGTCTTTGGTCCAAACAGTTTTGCTCTATGGGTGTGAAGTATGGGGGCGGGATTATCTCAGTAGAATCACGGAAAAAGGTTGAGAAAGTGCGAAGAAATTCTTGAAACGAATTGGGTACTAAAGCTCAAACTCCATATGATATCTTTGCTTGTAGAGTGTGGCATGATGCCACTAGAGGTCGAAGCCTTATGCGAAGCTTACATATCTCTCTAAGTTGCTATTTGATATGCGGAAGATAGCTTACCAAGGCTAGCATTAGAAGAGACAAGAGACAAGGGATGGTACTTTCGGATATTAGGGAATGGATGAGGAAGTGGGGATGGACATTCATGGTATAACGTGAGAATAAGGGCAACCTAAGAGAGTGGGTGCATGAGCACCTCATTAGAAGAATTTGGAGAGTCAGGAGACAAAAAAACATTTCTATAGGCAATTATATAAATCCCACTCTCCAAGAGGCCAAATACCTCAAGGAAGGTGTGTCTTTTGGCAGGGCACAGGATGATAAGCGGGGATGCGGCTTAGCTCCCATAGGCTTGGGGTTGAAGTAGGGCGTTGGAGTAATATTCCCCATGAATTGAGATTTTGCAAAGTATGCAATATGGGAGAAGTAGAAGATGAATTGCATGTCATCGTGAAGGTGCCCGAACATACTCGGGAATTGAGATAAATACGGTATCCCTCAAACTCTTTTGGAATTCTTTGATATGCCCGGACATCACATTGGGAAATACTTGAAGGAAATATTGATACAAAAGAAACAGTTAATGAGTATTAAAGATTGTAATGTTATACATGATGAGAGATGGGAAGAGTCTAATGCATTCTTGTCGGAAAGATGCATTAGAGGATATCTTTATAACGTTGAATATGTAAATTGATCGTCTCATAGACACGGTGGTCTCTGAGACGTAATAAATACAACATTTCATTTCATTTCATTTCATTTCATATCTCTCTCTCTCTCTCTCTCTCTCTCTCTCTCTCTCTCTCTCTCTCTCTCTCTCTCTCTCTCTCTCTCTCTCTCTCTCTCTCTCTCTCTCTCTCTCTCTCTCTCTCTCTCTCTCTCTCTCTCTCTCTCTCTCTCTCTCTCTCTCTCTCTCTCACACACACACACATAAGAGTCATACATGGGATCACTTTGCTACCTCCCTTGAGGAGTTCTTTTCGGTACCGGGGGCATCCATTGGGGGATATATTGTTGGCGTTCTTAAACATAGAGATGCTTGTTTGAAAAATCAGAAGGTACGAGAGATTGAGATAGAGGAGCCAGATGTGTTACTCTCTCGGGAAGCGCCTTTGGATGGCTTGTTTTATAATTTTGAATGTAACTTGTAAGCGTCTTATAGACCTGGTGGTCTCGAAGGCGGAATAATAGATTTCATTTCATTTCATTTCATATCTCTCTCTCTCTCTCTCTCTCTCTCTCTCTCTCTCTCTCTCTCTCTCTCTCTCTCTCTCTCTCTCTCTCTCTCTCTCTCTCTCCCACACACACACACACACACACACACACACACACACACACACACACACACACACACACACACACACACACACACACACACACACACACACACACACACACACACACACACACACACACGTTAGCCACATGCTCCAATTTTTTATCTCTCGTCCTATCTCTGTCCGAGAGATAAAATTATATCAATATGTGTCTCTGTCCTCCCTAAGCTGGCTTTGTTAGGGGGAGATCCATCGGAAAGGGAGGGAATCCACCGGGATTTTTCTTCCGCCTCTTCCTTAGCGCTTGACTCAAGCTCAAATTATCCAGGTCAAGATTTTGCCTCGGTGAGTACAAAATATCCCATATCCTTGTTTTTCCGGTTTACATTTGTCCCATATTTTGTTTTCAAATCGAAATAATTTTCTTTTGCTTCATTAGTCATTCAATTTGATACGAGGAAAGCGCCAAACAGCGGCTGGGCACTTTTCTAATGCTATATATATGGTTAAAGTATGTTGATATATAGTTGAAATTAGTCTATTATTTGCTCCTGGCTTATTTGAAATTTTGTAAACGTGTAATGAAGTACCAAATTATATCTCAATGACAACTCATATAACTTCATTCCATTTCTGAGGGATCCATGGCAATTACGACTCACATTTAACTTCATTAACATCTACAATTCCCATTTGCACAAACACTTGATTTTTGAAGGATCCATACTTCATTAACCTCTAGAATTTCCATTTGCACATTTTTGAAGGTTCCACACAATATGTGGACAATTGCAAGCTCACATTTGATCTCTTGCAACCATTCAAAACCTTGCACCCATATGTAAGTTCTTCAAATGTCTCCATGATGATTTAGTCTTTTCGACCCTTACCCCATTTTAAAGCATGTGCTTAACATACGACAATTTTTAGGCAAAACTGAACTCCACAACAATCCTCATTAACACTATCCAACCCTACCCACAAGCAGTAAAGAATACCGCTCTCCAAGAAAAATGCACTTACCATATGCCCTTTATAGACAAACTTTGTGTCATTCATGTAACATGCTTATGCTCGTAGTAGTCCTACTCATTGTGCAAAACACATAAATGAAATAACTAGTACCAAGACAAATAACATCCAAGCTAGATAATATACCTAAATCTCATTAATACATTTAATTTTTTCACATTCTACTAATCTAAAAATACTATCACAATTGATGGCCACCCTCTCAAAAAATCCTCATCAACATTGTCCAATCTTTTTTCTCAGCACTAATATTTATCTAGATAACTCCCGATACTCATTGTACATGAAATTGGAAATTGTAGCATGCAAACAGAAACAAGGTGCTACGCACGAGGGGTTGCCCTCCGGTCTTTGCGAAAGTGTGTTTTCATGGTTTTTGTTTCATCATTTTGTGTCGAGTCCTTTTCATTTGTCATAGGATGTCATTTTCTTAGGGCAGGAGTTTTGTTTATGAAGTTATGAAGGTCAATTTATAGAACTGAGGGAGGAAAGAATAATATTTCAAACTAATTTACATAATTGATATTGTGCAACGAATAACTCTATGATTTACGGGTACTTGAGATATAGAACGGGCATAGTGAACAAAGTGTTGCATAAACATAAACTCTTTATAAAACAACATTTCTAGTCGTCATCTATGTCCATAGAAGAATGATGAGTACTGTATAGAGCTCTTGCCAACGCATCCCTTCTTGCAGTGTCTTCTAGAACTAGTTCTTTTCTGTTACTTGCTTTTCTGTTACAAATGTAAAGCAACATTGCTGAAACTCAAAGATCCCTGTCAAACCGTTAAAAGAGTGCAAGACAATGACTTGCAAGACAATCTGTGAACAAAAACCAGAAACAACTCAGTAGTACGAAAAATAAAACTAAGAACCAAGCCAACATCCCACATAAAAAACATTCATTTAGGTAAGAGATGTAATATACAAAAGTTGTGCTACCAAAAAAGCACAGGATTACAAGCAGACTGAAGAAAGCCAAGATGTTTACACAGGGAGGTTTTAGCCAAGAGTTGAGAGAATCCGAGCTGTATCATCCTAAAACAACATAAGTAAAAAAAAAGAAAAAAGAAAAAACAAAATAACAAGGATCATCTTCCTCGGCGGTGGTTTTATAAAGTAGCCCGACAACAAACAAAAAGCGGTGAGCGTCTTCAACAAGCTACACAAGCTTGTTTGCCGGGGTTACGATCTCCATGAGCACCCAAAGCACGAAATCTTCACGAATGTGAGCGAGGTGCATGCATAGCCCGGTTAAACAACTCCTCTCGATTCGACCATCCCCATATCCGGATCATCGCACAAAAGCTTGTGCGATAATGAAAGTAATGGATCTTCCTTGTTTGAAGAATGGAAACCTCATTCTCCTCTCACAGGTGCATGCGAGTTTGAACTACCGCCGGACATGGCTGCCGAGCTTGAGAAGCTTGAAGAAGATGGAGATGGCAAGCGATGGGAATCTGAAGCGCTCCCTCACTACTACTTTCGCCCTCGCCATTTTCTCAATAGAAAGGGAAGAAATAATGTGGGCACAATATACGAGGGTGCATTTATGTCTTTCTTTGGCTGATGGTACATTGGACGAGAATCTATAATGGTCGAAATCAAATATGGGAATTATATGACTACGGACCAATAACAAGCATGTTATTGGATTTGAATAATGGGGCTGACTGTTATGTCGGCGACTTAGGTTTGCAAATAGAAAATTCTAAAAAATTGAAAATGACCTACACATTACATCACTTGAGACAATATGAGACAAACCTGTAACAGCAACTCAGAAACTCAAAATAACAGAATTACTATAACAGAGTATTACAGAATAACAGAAAAACAGAGTATAGAATTGATAGGTGAAAAACCTCGAAATACCTCAATTTAGGAATTTGATTTCGATGAAGCAAGCTTGGCAATCTCCAGGAGGGTATCTTTTGTCATCTGACAAATGCTTTGTGTCATGGTGGCCATTGATTCAGCAATTTTCAAGCTATTAGCTGATCTCATTGTCTCTAATTCTTTGATCAATTCTGCCTTCTTCACGAAATCCTCCCTCATGAACTCCAATTTCCTTGCTTCATTTTCCCCAAAACTGTTTGCCATTTTAGATATATACTGCTGCAATATCTTCATCTATATGAACTCGGGATCTTCTTTTGGTTGTTGGCTTCCCATAAACTCCTGGTTTATTGCAAGCAACAGATCTTGGGCTTGTATCAGAAATATTGCAGCCACTTGGAGTCTCTTTCCCACCATTTTCTTTCTGAGCACTAGAAGTGTCCTTACTGCCATTGCCAATTGGACTATATGGACTGGCAGGAACACCACCATTGTTCTCAACATTCACATTCTCACCATTCACAAATTCCTCTTCAACAAATGAAGCTTCAGTGCCAATTGTCTCATAGAATGCTTGAGACATAAATTCATTTGTGAACATATCAGCTTCTTCAAATGCCTCGGGACCAAAAGATCCATCATCTCCACCACCAGGTATGTCTCTCTCATTAGTCTGTCCTTGCTTTAAATAATCCATGACTTCAAACCATGGCCAACTTCGAAGGTTACGCTCGGTCTGTTTGAAGCTTCTTTTTTCATCCCTAAATTTAATGCAATTTATCCCATTTGTTTCTCAATTGCCTTAAATCTTCTAAGCCCTCTACTGAATGTTGAAGTTTTATCATGATCTCTCTCCACTGACTGACGGACAGATTAATGTTTCCATTATTATGCACTTTATATTCTTTCATCAAGGAAAGCATTGTGCCAATTGCATTATCAGACCAATCAACAGGACACTTTCTTTTCTTGCTTTGAATGGCATCAGCATCACTTCCATGAACAATCAAGGCCAAAGAATTATCAGGGGGCATCGACTCACCAGGATTTGGAACCACTGCCTTTTTATGCTTCCTCGGATTGCAATCCTTTGCACCTTTAGGCTGAGAGCTGATCTGCAGTGCATCAGATTCAGGAATTTGACCAGTCATCTTCTTCGGCCTCTTAGAAGGCAATTTCTCGGTTCTAGGGGGCACAAAGGGTTTCGCGGTTGCTGGAAGAGCAGATCTAGAAGCTCTAGTCATGACTTAGAGTCTGTTGTAACAGAATTTGACAGTAAATTACTTCTTGAACACAATTTAAATCCAGAATTTACAAGAAGGATTCCAAACACGAGAAAGCGAAATCTTAATGCAAATGCTTGAGGAATTTGGATTGCAAGGCGATCTCGACACCCTAATGCGGAATTGGAGCAGGAGGTCTTGCGGGCAAATCAAAACGAGGAGATCATTTCTTGAAGGGTGCCGGAATTGGTGGCTCGATTTAGGGAGAGTTTTTAGGGCACCAAAACTCAAAAACCGGCCGTTATGCCCCTAACCATAAAAGCAGTGAGGGGGTTGATGGGGCGCCCCTAACAATAGTTAGAAATTTTTGTCTCTCAAAGGAGGCCAAATTTTTACTCTCCTTTCATCTCTTGCCATCTCCATCTCTCCCCATCTCTCAAATCATCTCTCAACCCCCATGTGGCCAAGCATATCTCTCTCTCTCTCTCTCTCTCTCTCTCTCTCTCTCTCTCTCTCTCTCTCTCTCTCTCTCTCTCTCTCTCTCTCTCTCTCTCTCTCTCTCTCTCTCTCTCTCTCTCTCTCTCTCTCTCTCTCTCTCTCTCTCTCTCTCTCTCTCTCTCTCTCTCTCTCTCTCTCTGGGTAAATTGAGCACTGGGCTGAAAAACATAATGTTAGAGCCCTTTGGGCGGGGCTTTAGACCAAAAGATCTCTGATTGATCATTTGGTTACTGCGAGCTATGGTTGATTCGGTTAAGGGTAAGAAAAACCCTTTATGCTCTTTTGTTGATTATGCTAAGGCATTTGACCGCGGTATCTCGTGTAGCAATTTATGGGAGAGAATGGAGTCCCTAGGGATACCAATTGAGCTTAGGCATGCAGTGAAGATACTTTATGATAAAGTCTTGGTACAACTATCATCCCCCTACATTGAGCATTGCGCAGATGTGGTAGAAAGTAATATTGGAGTGAAGCAAGGGTGCCCATTGTAGCCCACACTATTTGGCCTATTCATAGACCAACTACAGGCTTGGATGTCGAATATGGTGGGGAGGGACCCCATTGTTTAGATGCATGGTTATGTTGCTCTTATATGCTTATGATGTTGTTCTTCTTTCCCTTTCGATTGGAAGGCATGCAGAAGCATTTAGATCTTGTTGGCACATTTACGTGAGCGAGAAAAGTATGAAGGTAAATATGTCAAAGACTAAGATGATGGTATTTGGGACAAATAAAGTAGATCATCTTAAATTCCTCTATCATGGAGAACATGTGGAAATTGTCACCTCATATAAGTATCTAGGGATACATGTGGACAAGGGTATATTTGGAACTCTCTTTGTTGAGCATAGAGTAAATGGAGGCTGAAAGCATTATATAGCATGGCGTAAAAGTGGAAAAGCGAGAAATATGGGACTTTAGCATGGGCGTACATTATATATAGTGTGTGCTGGTCCAAACAGTTTTGCTCTATGGGTGTGAAGTATGGGGGCGGGATTATCACGTAGAATCCTGGAAAAAGGTTGAGAAAGTGCGAGAAGAAATTCTTGAGAGTGGAATTGGGTACTAAAGCTCAAACTCCATATGATATCTTTGCTTGTAGAGTGTGGCATGATGCCACTAGAATTTTGAAGCCTTATGCAGAACGCTTACATATCTCTCTAAGTTGCTATTTGATATGCCAGAAGATAGCTTACCAAGGCTAGCATTAGAAGAGACAAGAGACAAGGGATGGTACTCAGATATTAGGGAATGGATGAGGAAGTGGGGGATGGACATTCATGGTATACGTGAGAATAAGGGCAACCTAAGAGAGTGGGTGCATGAGCACCTCATTAGAAGAAGCTGGAGAGTCCCGGAGACAAAAAAACATTTCTATAGACAGTATATAAATCCCACTCTCCAAGAGGCCAAATACCTCAAGGAAGGTGTGTCTTTTGGCGCCAGACAGATGATAAGCAGGATGCGGCTTAGCTCCCATAGGCTTGGGGTTGAAGTAGGACGTTGGAGTAATATTCCCCATGAATTGAGATTTTGCAAAGTATGCAATATGGGAGAAGTAGAAGATGAATTGCATGTCATCGTAAAGGTGCCGACATACTCGGGGAATTGAGATAAGTACAGTATCCACTCAAACTCTTTGCTGGAATTCTTTGATATACTGGACATCACATTGGGAAATACTTGAAGGAAATATTGATACAGAGAGAACAGTTAATGAGTATTAAAGATTGTAATGTTATACATGATGAGAGATGGGAAGAGTCTAATGCATTCTTGTCAGAAGATGCATTAGAGGATATCTTTTATAACGTTGAATATGTAAATTGATCGTCTCATAGACACTGGTGGTCTCTGAGGGCGTAATAAATTTCATTTCATTTCATTTCATTTCATTTCATCTCTCTCTCTTCTCTCTCTCTCTCTCTCTCTCTCTCTCTCTCTCTCTCTCTCTCTCTCTCTCTCTCTCTCTCTCTCTCTCTCTCTCTCTCTCTCTCTCTCTCTCTCTCTCTCTCGTAAGAGTCATACATGGAATCGGTCTTGCCTCCCTTGAGGAGTTCTTCCGGTACCAGGGGGCATCCATTGGGGGGATATATTGTTGACATTCTTAAACATAGAGATGCTTGTTTGAAAATCAGAAAGTGCGAGAGATTGAGATAGAGGGCCTTGTGTTACTCTCGAGGAAGGCGCCTTTGGATGGCTTATTTTATAATTTTGAATGTAACTTTAAGCGTCTTATAGACACGGTGGTCTCGAAGGCGGAATAATAGATTTCATTTCATTTCATTTCATATCTCTCTCTCTCTCTCTCTCTCTCTCTCTCTCTCTCTCTCTCTCACACACACACACACACACACACACACACACACACACACACACACACACACACACACACACACACACACACACACACACACACACACACACACACACACACACACACACAGCCACACAGCTGGCGTTACATGCTCAATTTTTTATCTCTCGTCCTATCACGACGAGAGATAAAATTATATCGTATGTCTCTCGTCCTCTAAGCGGCTTTGTTGGGAGGAGATCCATCGGAAAGGGAGGGAATCCACAGGGATTTTTCTTCCCGCCTCTTCCTTGGCGCCAGCTCCAAGCTCGAATTATCCCACAGTCAAGATTTTGCCTCCTGGTGAGTACCGAAATATCCCATATCCTTGTTTTCCAGTTTCTGTTGTCCCATATTTTGTGTTCAACAGCCATTTTTGTTCAATCTCAGCTCTACAATCAGACTTCTCGGTCCGGATTTGCATTATTTGATGGATCCGATCATTTTGGACATGATTGCCATGCTTTTGAGGGCTATTCAACTCGGCTTGGCTTTCCAAAGCTACTGTCTACATTTGATACAGGAGAATGAACGAGAAGGGTTAATGGATATTTTAGAGCAGAATGCAGAGGTAGAAGATAATATTAATTACATGTGTGCAGCATCTACACTCTTCTTAGCAGCTTCTTCAAGATTAAGGAGGCCTCCCCGAAGATTTTGGGTATGTCTAAGGCAGACAACACAGTGGGACAGCATTGATAATCACGCTTGGAATTGCCTCCTCTCTTTTGAGGATGATATGTGGCACCAGTTCTATCGGATGAAGAGGGCTTCACTTGAGAATTTAGTTGGTCTTATTGTGCCTTACTTAATCAGACCTGGAATGAAGGTCAGACCGCCTGTTGATCCCAGGAAAGCAGTGGCCATGGTGCTTTATTTCTTAGCACATGGTGAGAAATCTCTGCATGTAGGTCAAAGATTTTATGTAGATAAAACTACTGTGCAGAAATACACGAAAAAAATAACTCTTGCTTTGGCATCCAAGACTATGCTTTACAAGAGGTTCATTGCTTTACCAACAGGCCAAAGATTGTTGGACATAAACAAAGATTTTGAAGATGCTACAGGTATACCAAATATATTTGGAGCTGTTGATGGCATAGCTATCGGGAACCAAGTTTCGAACTTGGTCCCCGTTTCCAACTCCGTTCCCGAGGGTCCAGAGTTCCGGGAATTCTTAGCCAAGTTCCCACAACGTCTGTTACCGGGAACTACGTTCCGGACGAAGTTCCCATAGATGGGAACTTGAGTTCCCGGTAGCATTTTTAATTAACCATTAAATTGATTTATTAAAAAAGCAACAAAAAAAAGAGTCGAAATACCAAGAAAAGCTTCTTTTTTTCACCCTTTTCGTTTCATGGCTTCTTTTTGGCGCCTGTCGCCTGATCCATCTGCTGCTGTGATCGATCTGCTGCTGTCTGTGATGTCTTGAATGAAGTCAGCCTGCTGCTGTGATGTCTTGAATGAACAATGAAGTCATAAAGCGGAAGTTCAACTCATCTCATTGCTCCATAGCTACCCAGAAGTCTTTTGGATAAGCTTGGATATTCAAGTCGGAAGTTCAACTCATCGGAAGTTCAACTCATTGGATAGCTACCCGGATCTCATCAAAAGTTCTTCAACTCATCTCATTGCTCTGCAGCTCTGCTATATCAAGCTTTTGAAGCCAAGCCAGCCAAGCTGTCGGATTGAAGCCAAGCCAGCCAAGCTCTACCATGCTGTCGGATTGGTGAGGAGGAGCCCAAACGAATCTGCCCAAACTATCTGAAGGTATTGTTTCCAATCCCAAGTATCTAAGCTTCATTCCTTTATCTGTTTCTTAATCAAAAAATACCTCAGCTGTTGCAGCCTGCAGGTCTGACCTCTGCTATGATTCTATGACGTCTACTGCTATGATTCTATGCTGCAGAAGCTGTTCTCTGACTCTATTATCAGGCTGGATCAGTGATAGCATAAAAAAGTATGTAAGCTTTTATAGATTTGATGCTCTGAGTTCAGTTCTAATATCATTCTTAGCTTCAAAAATCATGTTTATAGTCAGAATACACAAAGTTTCTATAAAATGCCATGCTTATACTTTTGATTCATTCTATCTGCCCACTTTAACTTCTGCCTGCTCTTACAGATAATGGATATGAATATATGTTGCTGATATTTTATTCCAATACGCATCTGATTTGCCAAGTTTTTAAGTAAGCATTGATAATCTTAGCCTTGTTTTTCGACTTTGATCTGCATCGAACTTACGGTTTAATCTAGAGTTTTCTATCGGTATTTTCATCAGTGATGCAGCTTGAAACTTGTAGAGAATTTTAAATCCCCTGTTTAATGCCTGAAGAATTAGTACCCAGTTAAAAAATGTACGTGAAGCTATAGCCTTTCCCGTCTCTTCTAGATCCACATAATGTACATTCACCTCATCAATTAGTGCTAGTTACGTTTGTCATGGGCAAAAGAGGCATGTTGCAGATGCCCTTATTTACTATTGTCATATTTATATCTTATTTTTTTTAGCATCATTTTTGCATAGTTCTAGTCTCTCATTGTGATATTTTAGATTTTACTTGTTGGCTTTATCATTAATTATTTGAGTGCCTTGCTTATAGGTATTTTGTTTTATTAATCAAGCGTATATGGATTCTCGTGACAAGGATTATGAGCCAAGAGAAGAGGAATCAGACGAAATTGCATCTTCAATTCCAAGGATTCCAAGGAGGGCCAAGCCGACAAGAAAAGGACCCAACCCGTCGCAATGGTGGGATGAAGTAATCTTGGTTGGCCCTCCTCCTAAAACTGGTGGTG
Organism: Isoetes taiwanensis; assembly: GCA_021234155.1. Classification (NCBI taxonomy): domain Eukaryota; kingdom Viridiplantae; phylum Streptophyta; class Lycopodiopsida; order Isoetales; family Isoetaceae; genus Isoetes; species Isoetes taiwanensis. The sequence continues at coordinate 1,547,829 of JAJEKV010000129.1, forward strand.
CAAGGAAGTGGCAATGCAAGTTTTGTTCCTATGAAACAACTGGGGGTACCGATAGAGTGAAAAAGCATTTGATTGGAGAAGGGAAGGGATCAAAAGATTGTACTGCAGTTCTCGATGCTACTAGGGAGGGTCTTCTTGAATTTTCGTCCATTCTAGATGGTATTTCAGCCGATAGGCATAAGAGATTGGCTGCCGCAAGAGATGTAGCAGCTATAGTGTCTCATCAACCTACAAAGATTGTATCCACATCTTCTGATGCAGGCACGACTTCCGTAAGACCTAGCTCATCTGGTTTAGAGAGCTATTTCTCTCCACCAGTTGCAAGAAAGAGACAAAAGAGCATTAAAGAAGCTATTGATCCAGAAGCAAAAGAAAGATTTTGGCGGGCAATTGGAAGACACTTGATCTACAATAAGATTCCTTTCAATGTGGTAAGAGATAATCATTTCAAGTATCTGATGGCAGAGGCTGCAAGGTGTGGTCCAAATATGGTGCTCCCCAGCTTTGAAAACTTAAGAGTAGCTTTAGTGGCAAAGGAGAAGAAGGAGGTGACATTGACTTTGGATACATTGTGTGGGCATTGGTCAAAATGGGGTGTATCATTTATTGTTGATGGCTGGTCCGACACACAAGGGAGGCACATACATGGAGTCATTGCATGTTGCAGAGGCATGTCATATTACTTGAATTCATATGACATCACAAAGGATGGTAAGTTTGCAACAAACTTAGCAAATATTTGGAGACAAGCGATAAAAGAAGTTGGGGAAGATAATGTTATCCAAATTGTGGGAGATGGCGAACAATCAAATCGTGCTGCTGGCAATCAAATTATGGTTGAGTTTCCTCACATCACCTTCTCACCTTGTATGGCACATTGTATCAATAATTTGCTCAAGGATTTCACAAAGCTGCCCCATATGGCAAATGTTGTTGACAAGGGCAATAAAATTGTAACTTTTGTGAAGAACCACTCCAAGGTAAGCACTTTGCTCGCCACATTTTCTTTTAGAAGCTCTTGAAGTATTCGGATACAAGGTTTGGATATAACTTCATTATGTTGGAGCGTTTGCATGAGCTATTGGAACCTTTGCAACAATTGTTTGTGTCTCCAAATTTCAAGAAGCTTAAGGAGTATCGCACAAAGGCAAGTAAAGCATGCTTTGATATGTTGTTTGATAAGAAGCTTTGGGATGATATTGTTCATATTCTAGCTCTTGTGAAGCCAATAATATTGATGCTTAGGCTTGTGGATGGACCTTTTCCTTGCATTGGCAAGGTGGATGAAGGGATGCAAAGTTTGATTGCACACTTGAAAAATATTGAGAAGGATGAATACATAAGGGCAGAGTTGGTGCAGTTTGCAAATGCTAGGTGGACAAAATATTATTCACCTCTTCATGCTGCTGCATACGTTCTTGATCCTGAATTTCAAGGACATGATCAAGAAAGTGAAATGATTGTTATGTCGAGGTTGGAATGAAATGTTGGAAAAATTAGTCAAGGATGATGATGAGAGAAGGGTTGTTATAGATTGGGAGAAGGCATGTTTTCAACAAGAGATGCTAAGATGGATCGTTTTCGTGTGAATGCAACAGTATGGTGGGAAGAGAACGGTGCAGAAAAGAGAGAATTACAATTATTGGCCATTAAAATTTTGTCACAAGCATGTAGTTCTTCATCTATAGAGAGATTGTTCAGCACCATGGGCAACATTGCAACTAATAAGAGGAATTGTCTTGGCACTCAAAAGACCAATGATCTGACTTTTATTGCAGCAAATATGCGCTTGATTGAGCTTTCTTCTATGCTTGATAGTGGAAGTGAAAAATTCATTACTTTACACAAGGAAGAAACTATTCCACCTGTAGTGGAAGAAAATGAAATTGAATGCGAGCATGAAAACGAGGAAGCAGGTGAGGAAGAAGACCTTTGCAAGATTCTAGAAGTTATCGAAGAACTTAATGGATAAAGGTAAACTTTTCCTTTTTATCTATTCCTTAATTTTTATTGGTGATGATCTGAACTTAAAATTGAATTTGTTGTTTTCTTTTGTAGGGTGAAGAAAGTGAAACGATATTTTGAATCAAAAGGAAATGGAACTCTTGAACTAGTTGGAATAGTTACTATATTACTATATTCTAGTTCTAGTTATGTGTTTTCTACTACATATGTTATTATGTTTTACTTAAAATTGTTGTTTTCAAACTTTAAATGAGCATTAAACAGTGGTTTTATCTATTACGTTCACACGTCACTATGTATTTCACTTTTTTCTATTCTAAGTGTTCTAGGATGATCTACATGCAAAGGGAACTCCAAAACCGTTTGAATTTTTAAAAAATTCGAAGGTTGGATGTTCCCGTTCCCATCCGTTCCCGTTCCCGTTCCCGTTCCCGTTCCCGTTTCGAATTTTGGGTCCGAGTTCCCGTTCCCATTCCCGTTCCAGGTAGCTATGGTTGATGGATCTCATATCTATTTGTATAGAAAACCATGGAGCAAAGACAAGGGTGATGACTATTATTCCAGGCACAAAAGACATTCCTGCCCTATGCAAGGTGTGGTTGTTCTATCGCATACGGAGGTCCCAAATTTTCCAAGCATAGGCTTTAACAATTGCTTCTACTTTAACATGTCATAATTGATATCGTTTTGAATTAATAGAGCATTCAACAAAGAGAGATGTTAACGGTGGCCTTGGCCGCCACAATAAATTCCTTATAAAATTAAAGTTTATGGTATAGTGCAAAGTCTAGTTACTACTGAAGACAATAAAGGCTAACTCCATTAAACCTTATTTGGTCACTAGTAAAACCTTATTTAGTCAAGTCAAACTAACACAATAGTCGAAGTACTGTTATATTTATATTAAACGTGGTTGCAGTTAAGGCATTTAAATTTGATATTTGGCATAAAGTATACCCTTGGGTAACCTTCAAGACATGAGCGCACATTGTTGATATTTGGCACAAAGTATACCCTTGGGTAACCTTCAAGACATGAGCGCACATTGTTGAAGGGCATAACTTTACGCTAGACCTGATGCTTACAATGGCTTCCCAATCTGGCGATGCTTAACATATCTTTTTGTCTCTACTATCCTAGATTGATTGGCTCTATTACTTGAAGTTAAGAACTAAGAAAAATTTATCACCTCTTCCTCCAAGTGATATCATCTTGTCTTTTGTTATGCCTAAAATAAATTCGCAGACCATTGTGTGATATTGTGCATGCATATAATAATATTGGGCATAACGAAATGTTCTATGGTAGTTGGGCCATAGATGTGTAATGGTCGCATGTTCCTCTCTAGCCTAAGTGAATGGTGCACCTTAAGATCCTAGGCTAGGGCGTAAGGGGATCCGTGCAAATAACAAGTGTGTTATAACATTGCTTGTTGCATGGATCTAATGGTAATGGGCGTTAGAATGGCTAAATGCCATTGGGCCTTTTAATGGCTGAATAACCCCTTAAGGTTATAACATTGTTATAACAATGTGTGATAATGGTTTTAATGGCCATTGTTTAAAAGGTTTATAAATGGCTTAATAACCATTGGGGTTAAAATGGTGAGCACCCCTGATATCGGGGGATGCCACCTTCTTCCGCAACGGCGAATGGGAATGGGCGGCAGGTCGGACTGTGATCCGGCAGACCCACCGAATATTCGATGGTCGCCACGTGGCCGGGCCATCTTGGCAAGAGCCGATTAGGTGGGTCGGTGATGCATTACAGAGGCAGACCGGAATTATGAGGAGAGGCGGTAGGAAGGGCTTGAAGGAAGGAGGTCGTGAGTTGCAAGGGTGGACGGATTTGAGTAAAGCTTCAAGCAGCAGTTGCTACTTAAGTAGCAAGGGGAGCCCTTGTTACAGGTAAGCCACGAATTGGCTGAGTCCGGTTGGATGGAAGCCATGGTGGGAATTTGCTGTGTTACAGCGGCCTTAAACAAATACCTGTATGGAGCTCTCACGAAAGTATAAGGGCTTGCGTAAAAAGGCGCTTGTGATGCCTCCCTTGAATCACTATTGAACCACTCCTTGTGAAACCTTGTGGAATGGGCTGGAGTTAATTCCAAGCCATGGTCTTGGCTACTTGATAAGTCCAAGGATTGGCTATGGCTGGTGATTACCCAGTAGCTTAAAGCCAAGCGGCTACAATTTTGGACCTCTAGTATAAGCCATGTCTTCTGTGAGTAAGCTTATGCTTATTTACGGGATGCTTGTGAGTGCTGGTGAGGTGGGCGAAGGATATTGGTATGGGACAATATCCTACGTCTGCCGACGATCGATCCGATGTGAGCATTCATTGTGGAGCGATGCTCCTTTGTTGCGATATCCTAGTGATGCTTGGGGTGAGCCGTAAATGCTACCCAAGGGAGTTTTATGCAGGGCATGATACTGGATAAGCGTGGCTTGTCTAAATAGGAATGAGAGGTACTTGTGAGGTGAAGCTTGTCGCTGGTATGGGACAGTGGCATGCGGAACCAACAAAATGATCAAGTAGCTTTGAGTTCTTATGATACTGCAGTTTCTCACGACATTGGATCCACCGCTAGGGGGTTCTAGGCGGCGTCTTGTCTAGATATGGTGGGGGTGTGTCCCTTGGGCAGATGCTATGCTATGGTGCGTGTGGTGGATTCCATATGTGTGTTCTTGCAGTCCGTCAGTCGTTGCTTCGTGTTGACATACTGGATAACTCTTATGCTTGTTACTAACACGTGGAAGCTTATGCAGGCTATTGGATAGCTGGCGGAGCGTACGTGTGCATTTAGTTATCTTGTGTTGTCATCTTGTTATCTAAATACGTGGCTTTCATGTATATAGCCTCGTGGGAGGCGTGATACTTGTTACGTGTACTACGATGGTTTGATGTGAATACAAATCGAAATTTTTGGTACTAAAATTTTGGTTCGTAAGAGTGGTATCAGAGCCTAAGTTGCGGCTTGGACCTTGAGTAGCTGAGATGGAGCACGGCGAGACTAGTGCGGCGCTAGGAGATCTTTATGCTTGAGTGACAGATGACTCCTATGGAGGAGGGAACCTCGAGGGCTAGCTGCTTTCAGCGTACAAGAAACCCGAGAAGAACACGGAGACCATGCACGAAGTGGGGTGAGGACTTCTTTGGGTGTCTGTGAGCCTTAAGGCTGTATTGGATACTCAGACGGCTATGAGAACTGTATTGGAGACCCTTGCTGGCACGGATGGCCTAGGGAAGTCTGCGGAGAAAGGGAAGTCTCCGGCAGTTGTGGTGGTGGACCCGGATGTACCTGGTGCTAGTGCTGGCGTGTGGGCGATCAAAAAAGAGTTCGGATTGAGCAAAGAGGACATCCGCAGATCTCGGCGCACAAAAAGATCCCGGATTGGGAGGGGAAAGGCACTGCTGAGGAGGCGATGGCTTGGATTGACAAGCTAGAGACCTTCTTTGAGGCTACCATGAAAAAGGAGGTGAATACTTGGTCTGATTTCAGGAAGTACTTTATTGGGGAGTATGCGCCTCAGCATGATGCTCGTGATAAGCGAGAAGTTAGCGATGCGTAAGCGCGGAGGTTCTCTCAGTGCTTATATCAATAAGGTACGGGGTTATATCCACAGGGTTGGAGACTTGACCGAGGCTCGGCAGGTTGATTTCTTTCTAGGTGGTCTATCCAGTGTTGCTCTCAAGAAGCAGATAATCGGGTTGAAGCTTAGAGGATTTTGAGAGGAACAGCGATGTTGGCTCGTCGACTTAGGGGAGGAGGATGAGTCCTTTAAGAGGGGCGTCCGGAAGTTCTCAAAGAAGAAAAACAGGTTTTTCAAGAAGAAAAAGTCTGAAAAGTCTGAGCAGCCTAAGTCTAAGTCTGCAGGTGGAGAGTCCAAGAAGCGTAAGGCGGACTCTAAGTCCAGTGGTTCCGGGGAAGAGGATTTTTACGCTATAGATGTGGGGAGCACTGTACATTAGTCGTGAATGCTCTCGACCACAGAACAAGAAAAGCGATAACAAGAAAGCAAGCGTGGACTGAAAAAGGTGAAGAAGAATTGGAATCTAAGGCGGTTTCAGCCATTGCCATGGAAGAATTTGTCTTGTATTTGGATAAGCCCCCGCAAGCAAAGACATCATGGACATGTTTCTTTGGGCGTGTGATTAGATTCTTGGGCAGAATCATGGGCGAAACATAGTTGTGTTCTTTGGATTGTGGCTCTTCGACATGTTTATATCTTCTAAGTTGGTGGAAGAACTGCACCTACCTTGTGTAAAGACTAATAAGTACAAGGTAGATGGGCCTTTTGTGAATGATTCTCAGGTAGAGGATCGTAAAGCTATTGGGGTACCCTTGTGTATTCAAGGTTACCAGGAAAAGCTTGATTTTGACCTCTTGGATGTTGGCCGGTATGACGTGGTGCTGGGGATAACATGGTTGCAGCGGGTTAAGCCTCTTTGCAATAGATTGGAACACTCACCGGTGTATTTGAAAGCCACGATGGACGTGAGATCTATCTGCAGGGGAGTCCTTTGACGGGAGCTTCCAAGATCGTGTCGTCGCTTCAGGTCAAGAAACTGGTACGTAAATCTTCCAATCAATGTTTTCTTCTATTTATTGATGAATGTTATCCTGCTTTTGAGTGCTGTCATATGAGTGCTGATCGTGAGGTCATTGAGAATTCAAAAGGCCAGAGAGAGTTGCAGAATCTATTGAATGAATTTCAGGATGTGTTCCCAGAGGAACTGCCTGAAGGTCTTCTACCTAGTAGAGAGATTGAACATGAGATTGATTTAGAGCCTGGATCCAAACCTGTGTTTCGTAGCCCTTATAGATTGTCCATTTTGGAACAAGAGGAGGTAAAGAAGCAGGTTCATGAGCTGTTAGCCAAAGGGTTTGTGAGACCTAGCAAATCCCCTTATGGTGCTCCTGTCATTCTAGTCAAGAAAAAGGACGGGTCAATGCGGATGTGCATTGATTATCGTGCCTTGAACAAGATCACGATCAAGAATAGGTATCCTTTGCCTAGGATTGACGAGATTATGGATAGATTAACAGGAGCTAAGTATTTTTCTAAGTTGGATTTGCGCAGTGGTTATCACCAGATAAGGGTGAAGGAGTCGGATGTTCATAAGACTGCCTTCAGGACCACTTTTGGTCATTTTGAGTTCTTGGTGATGCCTTTTAGACTAACGAATGCTCCTGCTACTTTTTCCAGAATGATGAATGAGGTTTTTGCAGGATGTCTTGATACTTTTGTTGAAGTATTTTTAGATGATATCCTGGTTTATAGTAAAACCTTAGAGGAGCACTTGAATCATTTGCGTTCTGTGCTAACTCTGCTCAGACAGCATAAGTTGTATGCAAAGATGTCAAAATGTAAATTTTTGAAAGCACAGGTGGAATATTTGGGCCACATTGTATCTGCTGATGGTGTAGCTGTGGATCCCAAGAAGACGGAGGCAATTCAGTCTTGGCCTTTGCCAAAGAATGTATCTGAATTGCGTAGTTTCTTGGGATTGGCCAGCTATTATCGCAGAGTTGTCTGGAAGTTTGCTAAGATTGCAGCTGCTTTGACTATGTTGTTGAAAACTAATGTCCAGTGGCAATGGACGGTGAAGCAGCAGCAGGCAATGGATATGCTGAAGAGGTTGCTAACCTCGGCGCCTATTTTGTTGATTCCAGACATGAGTAAACCTTATGAGGTTTACACGGATGCATGTGGTTATGCCATTGGTGTTGTTCTCATGCAGGATGGTAGAGTAGTGGCGTACGAAAGTCGCCAACTCAATGCTGCTGAGAAGAACTATTCCACCTATGAGCAGGAGTTACTAGCAATGGTTCATGCGCTCAAAGTCTGGAAACATTATCTCCGTAATAAATGTGAGTTTGTGGCCTATACCGATCACAAGCCTTTGAAATTCCTGCAGAGCCAGGCCGAGGTAAGTCCAAGGCAAGCAAGATGGTTGGACTTTCTTTCTCAATTTCATTTTCATGTTGAACATCTTCCCGGGAAAAAGAATCATGTTGCTGATGCTCTTTCTAGGGTTCGGGAAGTAAATGTGATGGTTCAATGTGAAATTGCTTTGGTGTCACAGATTAGGCAAGCATATGGCTTGGATGCCTATATTTTGAGTATGCAGCATCTATCCAAGTTACCTGATGCTTGGGATATCCAGAATAGACTCTGGTATCATAAGGGACGTATTTATGTTCCTGCTGTGGATACTTTGAGAAAGCAATTATTGAGCGAATTTCATGATGCACCTTATGCTGGGCATGGGGGTGAGTGGAAAACATATGAATCGCTCAAGAGAATGTTTTATTGGCCTAGCTTGAAAGAGGATGTGCAGGAATATGTAAAAGTCTGTGAGACTTGTCAGCAAGTTAAAGCAGGTCGAGGCAAGTCTCCAGGACTTCTGCAACCTCTGCCTATGCCAGAGGAGAGATGGAGTGAAATCTCTATGGATTTCATTGTGAAGTTGCCTCGTACTGTGCATCACTATACTCAGATACTTATCATTGTGGATAGGTTGACGAAGTATGCACGCTTTATACCCCTGACAAAGAATGCCGATGGCTTGGCGGTGGCCAAGGCTTATATGCAGCATGTATTTCCTATTTTTGGATTACCCAAAGCTATTGTAAGCGATCGTGATGTGAAATTCACTGGGAATTTCTGGCGTGAATTGTTCTCCGCATTAAAGTGCACTCTTCAGTTCTCTAGTGGAGATCATCCGGAAACGGATGGGCAAACTGAAAGAGTGAATCAGATTCTGGAGGATATGCTGAGATCTTATGTGGCCACTCAGCAATCCAGATGGGAGGACTATTTGCCAATTGTGGAGTTTGCTTACAATAATGGGTTCCAACAGAGCATCAAAACTAGCTCGTTTGTGGCTATGTTTGGGAGAAATCCCAGAGGACCTGTATCGCTTAGTTTTGATGGGCTGAAAACTGATGCTGCTATAAGTATGCTTGAAGGCATGGATGTGACACTTGGTTTGTGTCAATTGCATATGAGACAGGCCCAGGATCGGGCAAGGGCACGTGCCAATTTGTCAAGAGTCCCGATCGAGCTACATGAAGGTCAGATGGTGTACCTTCGTGTGGTCTTCCCTGCAAATCTGAAAAGAAAAGCAATATTGCCATTGCTTGCAGGAAGGAAACCAAAGCTCTCCCCAAGATACAGTGGTCCTTACAAGATTTTGAAGAAATATAGTGATGTTGCCTTCAAGTTGCAACTTCCACCGAATGTGGACATTCATCCAGTTTTCCATGTGAGCCAGTTGCGACCAGCTCTAGGAAAAGCTGCGAATGTTGTGCCTTCTCAGGAACACATGGTGGAGTTGGATAGAATTCCTACCCCTGAAAGAATATTGAATTCCCGGATAGTGCGGATCCGCCAAAGAGACCAGATGGAATTTCTGGTGAAGTGGAAACATAGACCTGTCTCAGAGGCGACGTGGGAGAGTCGTCGTTTCATGACTCAATATCCGGATGTTATGGCTCAATGGTCTGGAGCCGATTCTTGAGGACATGAATGCCAGGGGGGAGTAATGTTATGTATAAAATAAATTCGCAGACCATTGTGTGATATTGTGCATGCATATAATAATATTGGGCATAACGAAATGTTCTATGGTAGTTGGGCCATAGATGTGTAATGGTCGCATGTTCCTCTCTAGCCTAAGTGAATGGTGCACCTTAAGATCCTAGGCTAGGGCGTAAGGGGATCTGTGCAAATAACAAGTGTGTTATAACATTGCTTGTTGCATGGATCTAATGGTAATGGGCGTTAGAATGGCTAAATGCCATTGGGCCTTTTAATGGTTGAATAACCCCTTAAGGTTATAACATTGTTATAACAATGTGTGATAATGGTTTTAATGGCCATTGTTTAAAAGGTTTATAAATGGCTTAATAACCATTGGGGTTAAAATGGTGAGCACCCCTGATATCGGGGGATGCCACCTTGCTGCTGGCACGACAGCCCGAATGGGCTAGGCGGCAGGTCGGACCTGTGATCCGGCAGACCCACCTGAATATTCAGTGGTCGCCACGTGGCCGGCCATGCTGGCAGGAGCTGATTAGGTGGGTCGGCGGTCTGTTACAGGGGCAGACCGGAATTGCGACAGAAGGAGGCCGGAAGGGCTTGAAGGAAGGAGGTCGTGAGTTGCAAGGGTGGACGGATTTGAGTAAAGCTTCAAGCAGCAGTTGCTACTTGGGTAGCAAGGGGAGCCCTTGTTGCAGGTAAGCCACGAATTGGCTGAGTCCGGTTGGATGGAAGCCATGGTGGGAATTTGCTGTGTTATAGCGGCCTTAAACAAATACCTGTATGGAGCTCTCTGAAAGTATAAGGGCTTGCGTAAAAGACTGCTTGTGATGCCTCCCTTGAATCACTATTGAACCACTCCTTGTGAAACCTTGTGGAATGGGCTGGAGTTAATTCCAAGCCATGGTCTTGGCTACTTGATAAGTCCAAGGATTGGCTATGGCTGGTGATTACCAGCGTAGCTTAAGAGCCAAGCGGCTACAAGGCTGGACCTCTAGTATAAGCCATGTCTTCTGTGAGTAAGCTTATGCTTATTTACCGGATGCTTGTGAGTGCTGGTGAGGTGGGCGAAGGATATTGGTATGGGACAATATCCTACGTCTGCCGACAGTCCAGTGAAAGCAGAGCATTCATTGTGGAGCGATGCTCCACTGTTGCAGTATCCTAGTGGTACTGGGGTGAGCACCGTAAATGCTACCCAAGGGAGTTTTATGCAGGGCATGATACTGGATAAGCGTGGCTTGTCTAAATAGGAATGAGAGGTACTTGTGAGGTGAAGCTTGTCGCTGGTATGGGACAGTGGCATGCGGAACCAACAGTCGAGTAGCCTGAGTTCTTATGATGCCTGCAGTTTCTCCCTGACATTGGATCCACCAGCGCGGGGGTTCTAGACGACGTACTGTCTAGATATGGTGGGGTGTGTCTGCTTGGGCAGATGCTATGGTGCGTGTGGTGGATTCCATATGTGTGTTCTTGCAGTCTGTCAGCCGTTGCTTCGTGTTGACATACTGGATAACTCTTATGCATGTTACTAACACGTGGAAGCTTATGCAGGCTATTGGATAGCTGGCGGAGCGTACGTGTGCATTTAGTTATCTTGTGTTGTCATTTGTTATCTAAATACGTGGCTTTCATGTATATAGCCTCGTGGGAGGCAGTACTTGTTCTGTGTACTCTGATGGTTTGATGTGAATACAAATCGAAATTTTTGGTACTAAAATTTTGGTTCGTAAGATCTTTATTTGAAAACTAATGTGTTGTGACAATCTTAATGCCCAGCACACATACATATTTATCACAACACTGGTTGCTACAGAATTCAAGTCTAATCGACTATGCAACACTTGAGCATGTACCCATGCTCCCTCTATCAATGCTGCTAAAGAGGCACATGCTTGAAGAGCACTGATCAAAGCGATTGCATGCGGTACAAAACCCTCTAATTACATCTGCTAGAAAATTTGAAATGCATATCTGCTGTCATAACTATTCTCAGTATAGGGTACCCTAGATGTCCAAGAAACTACAGTACACTGAAGTATCGTCTTAAATGTGAAGTAGAGATCATTTGGGGTACTGCATTTCCCATAAATCCACTTACAATGACAATATCAGTCAAATTTGCTTGCCATTCAGTGTGCATTTGCTTGCATTTGCATCTGCCATCTCAGCACATGCATCAGAAATGGCTAAATACGTTAAGATGATTTGGCTTTGGCATCACACTTCCCAGCTGCATGTAATGAAAAATCAAAAGAGCTACCTTTATACCTGTTAGAAGGACAAATGAAATCATTGCTGTTTACGAAGTTACGTTGCAGACTCTCCTAGTCTCTCCTTTAAGTAACAAAGTTTCAGGAATAACAATGCCCATGAAAGCACTCGCATATGGAAAAAAAAAGATTTGAAGTCAGCTTGTAAGTCAGATAAATAGATTTGAAGTGGCCTTATAAGTCAAATAATTTTACAACAGTGCCCATAACACACGTACAAAAAGATTTGAAGTTGGCTTACAAGCCAGATAATATTAAGTTCTTAACATAATTATAATACTAATGCATAAAATTGTGAGGTTTGCCTGACCCCAATTACCCCAATAGGGTAGCCTTGTGGGGTGTAATATGAGTGAGCCACTACAGACTGCTCGAAACATGTACAATTTACAGCCGTTTCATATCTGTACAGCAATTTTTTATAATACAATCCGTTAATTCTCTAATCTGATTTGCTAGAACTTATGTACAACATGACTATTATTTGGTCAGCTTTTACAGACTTCCCCATTTGGATGAGGAATCTGAAACATAAACACAGGCCATAAATAATACATTAATCTGCAAAATAAACTAGCCGACTAAACTAGACTACTAACCTCTAATATCCATGAAGGGCACTACAGTATATACATGATCTTTGGCATATGGAAGCTTATTACCTTATCTTACCAAAATGGACACCATCTGGAATAGATAACCATTAGTCAGCTCCATTACGATTTGTCAGTAGCTAACCAAACTGACACAATGATTAAGGATCCATACCCAACGTAGCTTTGACACAAGTTCTCGTGTGATGTAGCTTGTGCAATCAAATTTTCAACTTGCACTTCCACAGATAGACCAGGCTCAACTTCTTGGGCATCACCAATCACACATCGGTCAGCTGTTACACCATTTTGACTGAAAGTCCCTTCCTGTAAGTTTGTTACGCATGCGAGCCATTACAACAACAGCTCGCTCATTGAGAACCTCATTTGCATCTCGAAGTTGTCCAACAGCCTATTTATATTGTAATGCATTAACAGAACTCAGGTTTCCCAATCATTTTCTTTATTACCTCACGTAATTCTCGTTCACGAGCACCTCATTGAGGAGGAGATGGAAGCATGGTACTACTATTGCCTTCTGTTGCGGGTTGATTATGAATGTTAACAAGGCCAGCCGTATGAGGGACATCATTGAGGTTGAAGAGTCTCCAGTTTATCAAAGCGTCATGGAAAAATGCCTACAAGTGTGACTCTTAATACAGTCGCAGAAAAATAGAAGCAACAAGTGAAACCAAATCTCACCTCCATCATTGCCATGCCATCACACTGTCCTTGTTGGATCTTAAAACTTGCATCACGTTTTCACATGTGGATCGAAAGTTTCCTTCAATGCCACTAACTTCCATTGCTTTTATCAGCACTCGTGTCAGCAAACGGCACCTAGATACATCAAGCCAAACTGATCAAAACATAATTACCTACTCTTCTCTTTATGCTGCCATGATGACATTAGAATTCCTCGCAGAGAATTCCTCTTGTACAGTATGAATGCACTTTATGCTTGATTACCTTCTCTGGTCGCGATTCATTGATGCTTCAAAGAAATCCCCAAAGTCAATGTGCAGTATTTTGCCACTAGAAATACAGGAGATAAATCAATCAGACCTGTAAAGAAGCAGGCCTCTCACAACAATGATATATAAATTACCTGTGTCGATCTAACATCAAATTGCTTGGGTGTCAGGTCCCCCAGCCCAAGTAGATAACCCACCTGGAAAAATGTCAACCACTTAGTTGAACCAATCACAAGAACACATAATTCTACTCCACGTACTTTAACTAGTGCTGATGGGAGTATTTACCATGCTCATTACAACCAAGCTATGGGTATAATTCATTCTGCAATCAAGCCAAACCTCCGAAGTCTTGCTTTTCAACCAGAAGACCTGATTTCAACAATTGTGAGCCTTACATGTTTGAAGGAAAGAAATAGATAACTCTCAAGACAAATAAGGAACTATCCATCGGGTCGCAAGCAATACACTCGCTCACACAAACAAAAAAAAAAGGATTTTCGTGTGAGCATCCTGAAAATGCATTTGATAGCATTCCCTTACTATATGAGCACTGGCTTGTGTGTGCTCTTCAATCTGAAGAGTGGGCCTGAAAGTTCTACATCCAAGTATGTCTACGAGCCTACCCTTGATTGGGGAAAGCATCTTCCTTCATTACCCTCCAGGAGGTATCAAAGACCTCTAAGTGCAGAGTCTGGCCCATACTTTGAGCATATCTTCAATTTGGGCACAATTATTGGGCATACAGAATTTACTGCCAAAACTTTCTTCCAAAACCTATGTTGTACAGTAGGATTAGCATATCCTCTCTAAAAGGCCTTCTTATTTCTTTATAGTCAGCTCTTACGACAGCAACTGTAATAGGGCAAAAAACCAAAGCATGCTTTAGTTGCATCCCAACCATTGTGTGGCATAAAGCCTTCCTTTTCTGCTAGCCTAAACTGTTCCATGGCGGACTGCACTTAAACAATAAGATCAAATACCTAAGGTGTTCGTGATGAAGCCCACTAATATCCAGGAAAATGGGCCATGTTGTTTTGTTATTCCTGCGCCGCTATAACTATATTATAGTTGAAACATTCCAGGAACTATCTTAAGAATGAAACTTAAAATGCATTTCAAGAAGGGAACCATACCCAAGCAACTAAATTGTGTTCCTCCCCCCTGGACAAGCATTATCAATTGTTTTTCTGTCGGCGATCATTTCAAGTAATACAACCCCAAAACTGTATACATCAGATTTCAAAGTCAATTGACCCGTCATTGCATACTCTGGTGCACAACAGCCATATGTTCCCATGACCAAATTGATATCAGTAGATGGTTTCATTGCTGGAAAGTTCGTGCACTTGTTCTTGCTGATATTCTTTCCAATGCTCCAAAACATTATATCAAGAAAACCTCTGCTATACATCAAACTAGTGCTCAAAGTGCTGAGAAACTAAATATCAAATCTATGGCTGAAGGTGGACTTCTCCTAATGCTCTTTAGCTAACAGGAATTTCAATAACCTTGGGTTTCTCTGGTTCAGGAGCGACCTTCTGAACTGTAACTGTAAGGATCCCATCTTTACAACTAGCACTAATCTTGTCAGTATTAGCATCTTCTGGCAGAGTAAACTTGCTAAGTCGCCTTTCCATCCTAATATACTTGCCATCTTCATCTTCTCGTTTCTCTTGCCACTGATTTACAATGTTTTCTCATTTTCCACCGGAACCTACAAACCCATTCAAACAATCAGCATAACGTAAAATATGAAGAAAGTGGACAACAAGATAAAATCAGTAAAGGTGCACAAAACACGTTTCAGCATTATTAAAACTAGGAACTAAATATAACATAAGCATAAGAAACAAGATTTCCAACAGGAACAGAAGACTACCCAGGATCTTCTTCACAGAGGAATAGAAAGCGAAGGAAAAAGGTGGAAAATAAAGGGGAAATGCGCCATACCTGGATATCAGAACTTGTAAGGCCGGGCAGATCAGCAATAAATACATATGAAGTAGCATTTTCCTTGACATCTACTGGAGTTCTAGCGATGGCAATAGAATCTTGGACATATTTCCGAGCGGTAGGATGGAGCTCTCATTTGCACCGGTTAGCCGGTTTCGAAATGGATGCCCAACAACGGCGACGACCGCCAGTTTACACCCTACTGCAAGTTTTTAGCAGTCATTGGCATATTCTTAGCATATACTAATATATACTTGGAATATGCCATAAACCCACATCAACAAGGGCTTGCCCCCCTAGGGGCAACCCAAAAATAGACAAACATGGGAGACCGTCATAACATTAATGAAAAGTTCCACTAGGCTAAGAACAACGAGAGCATAATAAAACATTTGGAACATAAATACGTAATGGAGAATGTGCCTATACCTTGTCCTTTTCTAGAACTTCATAATAGCAGGTCTTTCAAGAGAATGGCACCCCATATTATTCTGTAGCATACCCTATTGATATCATTAAGGACTTGACGCACAAGCCTCGACTCCCATATACATAAAAGATGTGGTCTTGCCAAACTTAAATCGTTGAAATCATGTTGTCCCTTGAAAAATGCCGACAACTTTTTTGGACCATTATCATGCTATGGATGTACTATTGATATACCATAGGTTAAACATAACATCGGCTGGTATTTACGGGGCTCTTGTAATTCCTCGTACCCAAGAAGATAGACAATCCCATCACAACATGGCAACTGGGGAGCCCATTCCGTCTCCGGAATGGAAAACGACACTCCAATTCTGCTCTGCAGGTCATGAACAGGTAATCAGGTGCTAAATCCCTTCTCCCCAGTTGCCATGTTGTGGGGGGATGAAGTTGGGTCGCTGATTCCAGGACCCGCTCCCGGCTGCCGCCGGTCGCAGGACCCCCTGGAATCAGCTTCCCAACTTCCATCCCCCCATACATACAAGAGTAATTTTTTTTCTTAACATGAGATATTTTTTCTAGGAATCATTAGCTACGAAGAAGTGTGAAAAGGTGGCTTGCATTTGTGTATGAATAGAATAGAATAGAATAGTAAAAGCATGCGCTGAGAGACTTGAATACGTCTACATGTTACAAGCATGAAGAGCTCGAGAACATAGAATGGACATTACTCTTAGTGTCAATTTCCATACTCATATACTAAGTAATCGAATGTAACTTAAGACTCAAGCATCATATTCATGGCTTGTACATTTGGCACATGGGATGATAATTCTGGAATAAATTTCTAATATTTTAACTATTTTGTAATCCTTGTATGGGTCCCAATGTTTCTGCAGATCTGGTCCATTGTTCAAGAATATCAATCGAAGTTATATCATATAAAGAGACCATGAAATAGCTATGATCATTGTACATTCCCATACCAACCGACTAGAAACATCTCATAATTTCAAGACTTCAATAACTTGATGAAAAAAATATTTTGACAATTAGGACGTCTTATGTCATTAGTAGCAATTAAATAGAACGTTGGCTAAATTTTCTTAAATAAAGGATCGATTTTTTATTTGAAAGACGAAATACTATATTCAAGAATAGAGATCAAGATACATCATAAAAACTTTAAAGAATTGAATTGAATTAATTCTTTTTTATCGTCTAGGACCTATTTCATTCCTAGCAATAACATATCATTTTGAGCGAGAAACTGCCCAATGCTTAGATGGCATCAAGCAAGGATTTTGGGCAGTGTATATGCAGGTCTTTGTCGAAAGTAATAGTCTTAAAATAAACATCAAACCTACATAGCATGATATATTCTTAGCCAATCATTAAGGATAATTGTGGTGCTATTAATTGTCCATCTCTATGCAATTTGATGTTCAACATTTTGGGTTAAAAAAAATATTGAATAGTTACTGTGGATATTAAAATCGAATCCACTGGAAGATGCTTCAAAGTTCTGTGCTGCTGGATCAGACATCACAACCCTGTTCAGAATTAATTAATAACTCATTCAATCAATGGGGGACGACAGATGTTTCAGTTGATTAAAGAGTTAATAAATCGGTTGAGCAAATGAAACTTGACAGGGCAAGACTCCAGCTACCTGTGTGCGCAATTGCATACGCTGTCAGCTGGGAATTCGGAGACGTGGCTATAGGGACAGAGATTAGAAGATTCGTTGGTTGAACGGGGAGCTAGCTGATGCATGATACATCCATCACCAGTGTGGGTATGGTGCCATGTTGACTGGGGGATGGAGAGAGGGAGTGTGATGTATGACCCAATTGATAAGTTCTTTGGTTTTAGTTTCATACAAACCCATGGGGAAGCAATGGGCCAGTGAGAGGATGCCACGTGGACCATGGCCTAAGGACAGGCCTTAGGCAGTGGAAAGCAGGTTAAACTAAGTTAAGCTGCATGAGCAAAAAGCGAGGACAATAGCAGCAGAGGCAGCCAGCCTTGCCTGCTTGCCAGACCATAGACAAGAAGAGAAGAAGAAGGGAATAGAAAAAAAAATGCTATATTTCGCTTCCTGCGAGCCCAGACGGCAAGGAAAAGCATTTCTTGCCGGCCATAGCCCCTTTTCCTTCGCAATGTAGCATCGCCCAATGCCCATTCTGCCATTTTTCTCTCCCCCCATGCTTGGATTTCTTCCTTGCCCCTTGTCAGCCCCAGATTTGATCCAGTTCTCAATTCTGGTTTGTGGGTTTATTGATTTGGAGTAGTATTGATGAAATTCTCCTTTTACTGCTTCTGCCAGTCTGGTGCACCTAAGAAGCAGCATTATGTTATCCCCAATGCTAATTAATGCTGTTCGGTATGTTTTGTGATCATTAATGCCTGTGAACTACGGGCTTCAGTTTCTCTACCAATCCGTCAACGAGTCCCAAGCTTGATAATTTGGGCGGATTTTGGGCACCGGAGCTCACAATGGAGCAATATGAGGTAATGGAGCAAGTTGGGCGAGGCGCATTTGGGTCTGCCATATTGGTTTATCACAAAGCGGAGAAAAAGAAGTAAGACGAAAGCCCAAGTACCTGGCTTCATCTTCTTTCGATTCTTATGGTGTTAAGCATCTGTGTCGATGCTTGAGATCGGGATTAATGCTGATGTTGCCATCGCAGGTATGTTCTTAAGAAGATTAGACTTGCTCGCCAAACAGACAGATGCCGGAGATCTGCACATCAAGAAGTAAGTTTTGCTGAGAGTTACCGTATATTGCATTTTTTCAACATTGTGGCACGCTGACTCATGGAACTGATGGCATGAGATGCTATATGGTTCTAATATAAGCATACCTGCATTTTGCAGATGGCTCTGCTTGCAAGAATTAAGCATCCCTATATTGTGGGGCACAAGGAATCCTGGGTGGAGAAGGTAGGCTTAAATGTCAAAAAAAAAAGGGAAAGAATGATACATGCCATTGGACTTCAAATTGCTGCTACCATGAACCTTTAACAGTAGCACCGTAAATATTTGTTGAAATATAACATTTGGACAAATAAGAGGATGCCCATGTGACATTCTTTTTAACATAAACTGATGTTATCAAGAATTTTGATATTGAAAAATGTTTATGTCTGGCTATATTTTAGCTGCTAAACTGCATCTTTCTTTTAGGGTTGCTATGTTTGCATTGTCACGGGGTACTGCGAAGGTGGTGACATGTGAGTGAAACCTTAAGTTCCAGTATTCGTTATTTGTCATACAATACAGAAAGTACAGTCTTTCATTGATATAACTTTGTATTACAGGGCAGAATTAATCAGAAAATCAAGTGGCAATCACTTCCCTGAAGAGGTTGATTTCTCACTTTAAGATATTGCTACTTCTTTAAGAGTAGATATCTCTAGTTTTCCTCATCCATTTGAACTTATTTTTAGTTGGAACTTCCTCCAATTTCAGAAGCTATGTAGGTGGTTTGCGCAGCTATTACTGGCTGTGGGTTACCTTCACTCAAATCATGTATTACACCGAGACCTCAAGGTGTGTGAATTCTACCACCAGCAAGTGGGAGTGTCTTTTGGATTGGCCATACTGACATGCATACTGTTCATAAAATTTCAGTGCTCAAATATCTTTTTGACAAAGGAGCAGGATCTTGTACTAGGTTGTCATGAAATCTCAATAACAAAGTTCCGGCCAACCTTTTGCATGTGTCTTTTGTTTAGTCTTCTAACTATAATGTGCTAACTTCTGCAGGGGACTTTGGGTTGGCAAAGATGCTCAAAGCGGATGATCTAGCTTCATCAGTGAGTTTATAGAAGTATTGTTGTGAAATTACAATAGATAAATGATACTCTGCCAATAACACCTAAGGAGTTTGATGCAGGTTGTTGGCACTCCAAACTACATGTGTCCTGAACTTCTTGCTGATATTCCCTATGGTTTCAAGTCAGACATCTGGTCACTAGGTGCACACTAGTGCTCTGAGGTTTCTTTGGTTTTGTTTGGTCCACTTCATATACCTCAGGAATGTAACATAGTTTCTTTGCTGCAGGATGTTGCATGTATGAGATGGCTGCTCATCGACCTGCATTCAAAGCCTTTGTATGCCAATTTAGACTTTTATCTTGCTAGAACTGCTACAATTCTTTTTCTTTGGGCGCTTAAATTACATTGCATTCACTAAAAAAATAATGTTCCAATCATTTATTTCTGTTCTGATTATTAATTTTGCAGACAAATTTGAAACTGAGTTAAGGTAGCTTTAAATTTTTTACAACAGGTTTATGTTTGTTTAACATGTGATCCGTGTTCCAGAATATGCAGGGACTAATTAACAAAATAAACAAGTCAACTGTTGGACCACTTCCAAATATCTACTCAAATTCTTTGTAAGCTGCTTCTGGTACCATTTTTGAAGGATCCAACCAATTGGTTGTTAAATGCAATGCCTTTATGCCTTTCTCATGAATTTCATCTTGTGATGCAGGAGAGGATTAATTAGGATCATGCTTCGGAAGAATCCAGAACACAGACCCACAGTAAGTCTGTTCTTGCTGAATTTAATTTAATTATCAAATAGGCGTAACTCATTTTTTAGCTTGGTGGAATTATCTGCAGGCATCAGAACTATTAAAGCATCCTTATCTACAACCATATGTTGAACAATGCCAAGAAAGTCTTCTAGCTTGTCCATCTCCTGATCGGCCGATCAGGAGTCAAGTCAAGCAACAGTATACTGATATGAATCATCATCATACAGGAAGTAGCAGAAACAGTTTAGAGAAGAGCATACCAGAGCGCACGTCTATGGGAGAAGCGAAGCAAGGTGTCCAAGATAACTTCGTAAAAAACAATAGTGATACAGGGAAAAGTTCTCCAAGAATAATTTCGAAAAATGTACATTCACAAAGGGGGGAAAGCAATTTAAACGAGGTGGAGTGGATCCATAATAGGCTTGCCAAAAGACACCATGGCATTCAGGCTGATGTTCTTAGTGAAAAGGATGATGAGGAATATGAGAAGTTTCCAATCAGCCCGTCACCATGTAGAAGTAATAATGTTGATGGTGCTCTGCCGTTGTTATCAAGGCCAAACAATGAGTTAATAAAGGCACAATTACATCTTCCAAAAGTCCCTGTAAGTGCTATTTCAGGGCTTAGTACTCTTCCATTTTGGATCATGTTGTTTTCTGATTCTGTGCTTTCAGGTGCCATTGGAATCATCTCCAAGGAACAAGGTGAAAGAAGATGTGCTGCCGCTATCAAATCATGTGGAGGAGAAAGTAGCTGCTGTGAAGAGCAGGCACCCATTAGCGGCGCCAGCTTTACAGTCTCAGAGATCCTCCTCACCTATCAGGAGAACTGCTCCTATCAGGAGATCTTCTTCCGTGTCTGCACGGATTTCTGCAGTACCTCAGTGTGAGGTAACAGACAATGCACGCATAATTACACCGAATTGTGATACCCCATTGCCATCCCGGTTGAGTAGTAATATGACTGCTTCTTCAAGTGCTTCCAATTTAACCGTTTCCTCAAGTTCTAGCGACCAGAGGCACAGGTTGAGTGATGGAGGTTCTACTACAAATCTCCAATGCACTAACAATATGGTTGAAGATCCTATACAATCATCCTTCTCTTTGTCTGAACAGAATCCACCAGTGGTCTCTCCTGTTGCAACAACGGACTCTCGTTTAGCAGTACCAAGTTCTGAGCAAATGTACTTCAAGGTCCCAGTAGCAGTACCAAGTTCTGAGCAAATGTACTTCAAAGTCCCAGTAGAATCACAAGCAGATACTGCATGTTCTACTGTTTCAAGTTCTGATGACTGTATACAAGAGTTGTGTGAGCAATCAGTTGCCAAATCCAACAATGCGATATGTGAACAACCTGTCCATTTATCAGAACTACTGCATATTTCTGCTACCCCGCCTAAGACAGGTTTTGTTCATCACTTTAGTCCTTTTGTAAATGATAAGGACTGTGAAATCCAGGATAAGAGTGCTTCCAAAGCGGAAAGAAATAGCAGCCCTCAAGAACGTGTTCATTCACTGCAGGTTCCTTCTTGTAATATACCATCTGAGAGCTCAGCCGAAGAGGCTGGTGATCTCATTGGCATTTTATCTCCTTCATTAAGAAATGAAGCTGAATCTTTACAGACCTGCACTCAAAATAGTGAAGGATCTGATACTCTTTTTGGCCATACTGTGGTGAAGGAAACACAGGAGAATACCATTTATTCACGAGGACAGGATAAAGGGACAATCCAATTGAATGAAAAGCTGCAGCAAACACCTGTACATTCAGCATACAATGATGTAATACATGTGATACGGCATAGC
This sequence comes from Isoetes taiwanensis, assembly GCA_021234155.1. Lineage (NCBI taxonomy): Eukaryota > Viridiplantae > Streptophyta > Lycopodiopsida > Isoetales > Isoetaceae > Isoetes > Isoetes taiwanensis. The sequence goes on from JAJEKV010000129.1 coordinate 1,569,918, forward strand.
ACATTCCGGGTAGGGAGTGAACAAGGGGAGCAAGATGCAGGAGAGGCACAGATTTCACAAGATGTTGATGTTGCATCTTCCGTGTTTGACTTGCAAAAGTCCGATGTAAGCATGCTACCTGTTCCATCTGGCAACACAGTTAGTAGTAATAGTTCTCTTATGGCAGATCAACAGGCAATATCAATGAAGGATTCAGGAGAATATAAGATTGCTCCTATTGATATCAAATCATTTCAGCAAAGGGCAGAAGCCCTGGAAAGTCTGTTGGAACTATGTGCCCAGTTGCTTTCTCAGCAACGATTAGAGGAGTTGGCAATTGTTTTGAGACCTTTTGGATGTGATAAAGTATCTCCGAGGGAGACTGCTATTTGGTTGACGAGGAGCCTAAAAGGTATGTTGACAGGGGATGACCATCGGCGGGGGGTCTCTGAATCTTCTCCATTTGTTTAGCTGTTCCCATCATGTATTGATATCACCTTACAAGACATATGTGCCAATACTGGTGAGACTATAAAAATCTCAGGTCCAACTGGATATACTGTGGTTAGTTTTATTGTATAACCATAGCTACAGAAATTGATTAATTCGTTCCCCTGTTGGTTGTGCTAATGTTTGCTCTTAAAAACTGTTGCTAACTTGCAGTGTCCTGTGCTTTGCGCAATCATTTGATTGAAGCCTTTGGTATTCAGCATGTTTATTGGACTGCAAATACTTGTGTCTGGAAGTGTGTGCCTGTGCAGCTGATAAATGGCCAATTATGCTACCGACTCTTAATCATAAATTATGCCTGTAAAAGTGGAACTCCATTAATTATAATTCTTGGGTTATAAAATGTCGCATTTCATAACAACTCATGTAGAGTTCTTGAAACTAGCAAATCACATGGCCACCATAGACTTATGCTGCTGATGTTGACAATTAATCAAATGAATAAATGCTCATACTCCAAAGTAGTACTATTAAAATATTCGAACCATCACCCTCACCATGCGCAAATGGAACTAGTTGGTGTCTTTAAGTGTAGAATTAGGGCCTGTGGCATAATATGTATTAAAGTAATCACGCCCATGGCGAACAAAAGTGAGGGTATGGAATGTATCCCTCGATGCCATGTTTAGAAAAGAGAGAGAGAGACAGGATTGTTACAAATCTAGTTTGCACTTGGGGTCTCCCCCATAGTGCTCAAGGGCCCCTGGCTCTGATTGTTGATTGAAATCCGTAATCTACCAGTAGGCGGCTGGATGGATGGTAATCGTTCTAAGAAGTCTATGCACACAAGGGACTCCGGAACTCGTAACAACACACAGAAGGAACACCTAAAATGCTTCCTCTGGGAAATCCCTGTAACAACACAAGAGGAATAGCAGAATAACGTATATCCTGAGTTCTGAAACCATGAGGGTTTCACTTAAGAAATTTTTTTAGTCAGAGTAAGTTTAGAACACTTGGCGAAATCCGAACTAAGTTATGGAGGCGAATATCTTCTTTTCTAAAAGTTTGAGCATTGTACCTAAGGCTGATTTTTGCCTATGGACTTTGATGTATAAAGAAAGAAAAGAGAAGTAATTTTTCCATTAACAAGCTTTCTACAAGTTTATAAAATGCAAAGCTTTGGAAATATTGTAACTAAAAATTACGAATCGGACAAATTTTGCTATTCAATAGCATAAATTCTATTTAACTATTAAAGCGCCAAATGCAAATAGAAAAAACTTAATAACAACCTTAGGAGTAAGAAATATGAAATTAAACAATTGAGTAATCGTATAATATTTTGAAAGCTAATAAGCTTACGAGTATAAGAAAGTATCAAATTGCATTCACTCACAAGCTAGCCATCGAATCACTATTCACTCGGCAAGTAATCACACCATTAAGTCAATATCGTTTGGTTGTCTTATCATTGTTCATCGGCTTACAAAAAATACTGTAGCGCATGTTTACAAAAGAATACTATAGCGCATGCTCTTGCAACATCGGGACCCCAGAATTTCTCCTCGTATACCATTTGTCAGTAATAGAAACATGCAATTGAACTTTATCATCCAATCTGGCATAATTTGCATGATGTAGTGCTTCAAATCCAAATGTTTCAAACTATTGTTTAGCCTTTGATTTTGAGCATGAACATAATAACCTAGTAAATCTATAATAAATCTTTTGTGCTCACACTTTGAAGCATGTGTTGCATGATATTATTTGTTATATAGCCCCAAATAATAACATGCATTTCCAACATTGAAATCTTGGTAAACTTGAAAATATGAGACCCAAACTAGACTTCATTCTAAGCACATTAAATTGAATAGAACGAAAGAGATTATTTATTCCATGCACAAACGATGTATTGTTCCTATCCGTGGACAATATTACTTTCTCGAGTTGACTTATGTGGAATATAGAGTGCACTCCTATTCCATACACAAGTTCTAACTCCACTCATATGTTGTCTGCTTTGACCCTTCTTGAGTCTAGCATATTGGGACTTCTTGACCAACGGTCTTACGGTTCTTACCTTGCCACTAGTATCAGTCGGGACCTTGCGTCTATTATTCTGTCAAGAAGGTTAGGTTCTTTATGATGCATTCAACAACTCTTTGGACTAGGTGGAAGCCCAACTTCTACCTTAGTTCACACCCAGTGTAGCTAAGTACCTAATTCTAGTTAGGTGAATTCATCAACCAGTGCGAATTCAAGATTCTTGATCCTAGATCTACGAATACCCTATTGCAGAAGACCCCGCTCCTTTATGATTATAATCAATATGGCGGTAATAACCATAGATCCTTATGGGTCTAATTAGAAGCAAGCTTTTAACGACCCTATTACCTTATAACCCAGAGTCTTATTGCAACATTAACCCAAGGTTAATTCTTACATTTCTGGAGACCCTGCTTCGCCCTTAATGTTTTAGAACGACATATTTACATTCATCCTAATGGACCTTTTATCTATGCTTAATTGCATATTTGCATTACTTGCCATTTTGCAAATCCTGTTTGCATTCATCGTCACTACCATGCAATTTAAACTAATGAGAATCACTTCAAGACATTCTTGTCTTACGTATGAATCATAAGATCCCAAGTAGACTATTGCATTCATGTTTTAGCGACGAGTTCTAGTAACATCGACAATATTGTCACTATATCTTGGTGCACTTAGTCAATTTCCATAGAACCCCAAAGGCATTGCCTAGCAATATCAAGTCTATACTTGAACATCCTCTGTAACAATTCTAGATTCCTAAGGTGCTAACGACCTTAATAATTGACTATTGCCTACTTACATAGTCTGCTACATCCAATAATGCATCATCACAGTCCAACTTGGCTCTCACCTCAATGTATCATGCTGGCAAAGATAGTTCTTTTGCCTCTTATGTGTTGAACTTGTGAGGTACCATTTTGCTTACATAACACTGAATTCCAAATATCATGGTTTATAGGGATGCAGATTCCTTTGTCCCGAGGAATTACTATCTCACTTGATAAACTAGTACCTAGACATGTTTATCCAACCCCAATTGATCTTCTTGATATGCACCCTTTGATCTTATAAAGATCATTGCATTGAAAAGAAAACACTTTATGCTTTATTCATATTTCAACCACCACGGTATCTTACATCTTGTCTAACTAAGGTATATCACACCCCTAGTCAAACATATAACTCATCCGGGTTATCACTACCATAGTAATTTAATATAGTGTATGGAATCTCATGACTTATATATTCTTATCACATCCCAAATAATACGATTATGCTATATAAATTCCCCAGAGCTTCACATGGTTAAATTACATAACCTTACATCATTTTACAATTATATGACATCCACGCCCAAGCATAATCACTATGCTTGCTTTATCCAATTTCAACTCAATTTAAACTATTAATGCTGCAACCATTTGACCTTGTCAAAAGCTTTGAAATAACATTGAAATATCAATGTTATAGCGTTAACATTGTCAAAAGCTTTTCATCATTGATTTTACTCTTGAATTCTCTTTAACACTAGACCTGTCCCTGGGACCATTCCTGATCCATGGACCAGAACTGGCCCTTATGACCTCTGCCACTTAAACCCATGTAACTCACGAAAGAAATTTCAATTTTATAATATACCACCATCATTTGAGTCTTCACTTATTTCTTAATGACCTCTGAGAATTTCAAGACCAATGGGCTCACCTATACCTTATGGTGATTGCTCAAACATTTGAGAATTTGGCAGTTTCTGCACCAGTCCAGAACTGCCTTCTTCAATCTTTCTAGCATAAAGCGACCTAAACGTTGCTAAAGTTGGAGGTATTTGTCTGTTTATCATAGAACACATTGAGTTTTATGTTCCCATGTTTTCTTGCTATCATCTGACATTGGTGGAAGCCGCCAAACCCTATTTGGTCAAAAAAGCTGCTTGAGGTTCAAGAATTGTTACTCTCTCATTATAACAAGTTTTGATTTAATTCTTGTGGCCACGAGTTGCTAACTATACGAGCTATAGTTTCATGATTTTTTTGAGTGTTCATAAGTCATGTTAACCTCAGTATCTACTAAAAGAATCTAGTATACAGAATTCTGGACAAAAGTATATGTTAAAATGCTCCAATAACAACCATCCATAATGCCATGTGTGTAATAAATGATGTGTTCTATTTATATCTACATAGAACATAACTCTTATCAACCTACATATAGTGTAACTAGGGTGTAACCATGCAATTTTTGGAATTCAAACATGATGTACAACAGTCGGATCAACACATTAGAGCATAAAAATTTGGGTCAACTCCATAATTATAGGTCCAAAACCCCACAATGATTAAGTTAGTGATGTTTATTGATGCATTCAAGTGGATGTTGTGAAATTTAGCGATGCCATGATATAAATAGACTACATAACATTTCATATATACTTCTTCGGTTCATGGAAAAAGACACTACTTTTCCCTAAATATGCCTTTAAAATAGTTCAAAATGTGAGAAATGACATATATAGACATCTCTTATATAGGTTGTATGGTCTTATTGTAAAAAATACCATGAAATCTGCTTATTTCTTACTAGCATAAACTTCATATCTGTGTTACTGCTATAAAGCATTGTCATCCAAGTAGAATAATATTACATGTAAGTTATCTTTCATGTATATTATATTTTTTATGGATGCAAACCTTTCTTGGCAATCTCTAGTTGCATGTTAAAGTAACATGTTATTTCAAAGGTTTTAATTTATATAAGCACGCATCACCATTTATGGTTCACGAGACCAATTGTATAGAGCATATATCTCTCACTAACCTTATCCATTTTTCCCCAGAGAATGATACTATGATAGCTTCTATCACGTGATTTTTGAAAGGTGTAAGTGAAAGTCCATGTAGGTTCAATTGGTAAAAAATACCTTATAAATTCTCAATTTTTTGTGCTTCAACCTTACCTTTAAATTATGCAAGCTAACCTAATCAATTAATTTTGTCCTATAGAGAATCATACAAGTAAACTATATGTGAAAGTTGAGATCAAAATTGATTAAGATGGCACCATTAATGATTTTCAAACTTTTAGTCATTTGGACCAATGATGGTCTGCAACTGGACTGCAAGTAGCAGTCTATCTTTATTTTTTATAATAAATGTTTTCCATATTTTTCCTTGGTTCTTTTTCCATTGGTTTCTTGACATGAGATATTTTGAGGATGTGATTTTGTAAAGTCACACCTTATAGCACACATCTAGAATAAACATGGAAGATATAATATAGATAGATAGATAGATAGATAGATAGATAGATAGATAGATAGTATTTTTACGTCATGCCACATTGGCAGCGTCCATGAGGACAATCCTCAAGATAATGAACAACAAATATTTTTTGTGAACAAAGTGGTCCAAGAGCTACTCGTGTCCCAAAACTCAACTTGAAATGAACTAACATAAGTATATTATCAATTTTTAAATGAACTATGGACCAGTAATGGGCAGGTACAGATATCGTTTTTGATTTTTTTTAACCACGTCTTTTGCTCTTTTTACAAGTTTATTTTTGCATTGGTTTCACATCCTTATAAGCTTTCATAATGTGATTTTTTGGAGGACAACCTAGAGTCATATGTAGCAATGCTATCCATTTGTATAAATTCCCTAAAATTGAAAATAGAAATAAAAGTCAAAACATCAAATTCAAACTCAACAAACATTTTTCTAGGATGTGAACTACTTATATGCCAAATTTGAACTCAAAATTAATTTCCTTCTCAAAGTTGTTGTTTTTATATCACAACTGCTTCCTAGGAACCAGTACTGGTTCCCAGAAGGCAGAAGACAGTTTTGGCCCTGTCATGTTTGAATTGGTCTATCTTCCTTCACAGAGTTCCAATTGAGATGTGGTTTTTTGTGCCTTGCTCTATATCTCGTGTAGAAAAATAATATTATAACAAAAAAAATCAAAAAATTCTTTTCATCAAGACAGTTTTACTTTGTGTGAATATGAAGCTTTTGGTACTTGACCCCTTTGGGTTTGCTAGAGCATAACTCACAAGAATGGGAGCTGATACATTTTTGTATATTTTTTATGTGAAGCATGACTGCCATATATGAATTTCTAGAAAGGGTTTGGCTAGCTTTTGCATTATTGATTTTATATGATTTTTTTTGTGAACCTTCAAAATGCCCTTTAATGGTCCATCATGGGAACAGGTCTAGTGTTAAGAGCTCGTATGAAATGCTGGATTCCAAAACATTCTCATAGGCAATTAAGTCAAGAAAATTTTCAATCACTAAAATTATCCATAGGGCAAAATTAATCTTACGCGGCTTGCCCGTCCTTGCATCATGAACCCCTTCAAAAAAAAAAAAAAAAAAAAAAAAAAGAATTCATGGAAACAATTTTTTTTTTTTTTGAAGAAATGTGTTATCAATATATTAAAAGAATGGTAATGTTACAAAGCAAGTAATGTAATGTAATGTAATATTATTATCACGCCCACTTTGGACCTTGAAAGACCATGGAGCGGCAAATACACAATATTCATAGTTTCAAAGATTAGTGAAGCGGTGTGCTTTCTACAGCTTTAAAATAGTGACCAAGCAGCAAAGGGTCCTTATCAAGTAATGTCAGAAAATCATTAGCCTGTATACAGAACCTGTTTCTAATCTCTTCATAAGCTGAACAGTGTAAAAACACATGGGCTTCATCTTCGATCAACTTCTGTTCACACACCAAGCAATACCTCTCTTCTTTTGGAACATTGTACCATCTGCCCGTTTCCACATGCAGCCTATGGGAGCTTGTCCGGTATTTTGCTATGGACTGCTTCAAGAATCTCGAAATTTGTGCTTTCAGGTACGTTTGTTCCGAATAGACCAACAACGGGTTTACTTCCGAAATGTATGTGATCATGTGTGATCCTTTGGTTGCCCATAATTTTTCCACAACACGCGTCTGTAATAGATCTCGGGCCCCAAGCTCGAAGATCAGGCCAATCTTGCGGACTTATTCCCCAACGTTGCCCATTTTAGCAAATTTTGATACCATCGAGGAAGTAGATTGCGACATAGCTATCTTGGATAGGCGCCCATCCGTCGCCGCGGGCGAATCGTTGACAAAGGTTATTGCCTGATAGAGAGCTTCCGCTTCCAAAGGAAGCATGCCTGCCTCTGCTAGTATAATTGCAAATGGAATCTGCTGTTTAACCCCCAATTCCTCACGGAGAAATACTTTCAACACTATTTCAATCTGCGACCAGTGATGTGCTGAGATGCACGGCCCCCATATAGGTGATCCATAAAGGATAACGGTTTGCACTAATGTTTTGAATAAGATTTTCTTTAGCCCCCAGTCATTGAGAGAAGCTTTATGACATCTAGTTAACATACCGTTAGAGGGTTTGCAGTCTCACCTTGATAATCTAGCAGCTTTCTGTGATGCTAGACACATGAAAGTCAATTTAGCCAAATCTAAAGTGATGATCTTTGGGACGACTCACAGGCCTGTATTCAGGTATAAAGGTGATATTCTAGAAATAGTGGATTGTTACAAATATTTAGGATTAGAGTTTTCTTCTAAATATTCCTGGAAAGAATGTGTCAGAAAACGGATAGCAGGTGGCAAAGCAAGGAAGGAGAACTGCCCCAAAGAGACAGCGATACCTCGACACTCCACAACAAACTCACGTAAAAACGCGAACTCTTTCACTGTACAACCGACCATCACCATCTACAACACCTAAGAAGTCCCGCCAAATGGCAAACTTCCGCTCTACTAATCCCCGAACACCGTAAAGCTTTGAAATAGCTTGTACCGAAGTCGAGGAATCGAGAGGCCGCAGGGCGAATCCCCCCGAAGATCCACAACCACCGCCGCCTAAATCAGCCACACCAACCAAGCCACGACAGATGCAAGGTTTGTCGCCGCAAGAGCGGCCAAGCACCGTGATACACATGAAGCAAAGAATCGATGGCAAAATCTCATTTGAAACAGAGTCCCTAACCTAATCAAAAGTACCGCAAGTGAGGGCATAAAACCGCATAATGCTCCACGGCCTCACGATGAAGGCCACAACAAGGGCAGAGAGGGCTCACACCCGCCTAAACCGACTCACAAGGGCATTCACCCCGACATCTGTTGGGTGCACCACCGCCGTGAGAAGCACCCTAACCCGGTGGGGAAGTGAGCTCCATGTCCACGCCCAAACCGAAGCGCCATCGAACCGGAAGCTGCAGAGACCACTTGCCTCAAGGGGGTGTGTCATGAATAGCCAAACCGGTAACAAGACCGCAGACAAAACAAGAAGACACAACATCCGGATGAACCTTCCAAACCTGCACCACCACATCATCCCGAGGGACTATAGGTAGGTGTAGCGGAATACTCCCCCGCCACTTGTTCCCGTGATAGCCCGGCCATCGCCCTCGTGCAAAAGCGAGCTCGAAGAACTCCCCCACGGCTAAGGCCGACCACCCCAATACCAATCCTCCAAGGTGAGCACAACACAGCTTCTCCAACGGGCCTCAGCGTCCGAAGCATGCACGGTGGCGCCCAAGGGCAAGTGCGCAGGGGGTAGAGGAACCCACAAGAAAGGAGAGGAGTGGTGATAAACTGAGGCATAATCTAGCTGGAAGAGCACACGCACATGATCCCAAGCCCGCAACACCCCCCCAGAGAAAAGGGGATGCATGTGGGAAAGGCCGGAGACCATACAACAGTGCCTAGGGCAACTCCACATCCACAGACGGCTTCCCAAATGCCACACAATGGCGAAGAGACTGCAACAACAGTGCTGCACGAGGAGAAGATGCCCCATCCTGCAGAATGCTCCAAACAAACTTGGAGACCAACACCTTACTATGCAGTGCCAAATCCAGAATGGCCGAGCCCCCATCTTCCCAGGGGCGGAGACACTTCCACCAAGCCACTTTAACAACCGCCCCTTCATCATCCCCGCCCCACACAAAATTTCGAACAATCTTATCCAAAGCCTGTATCTTACCCTCAGGAGCTAACATCACAGATGCTGTATACATAGAGTGCTACAAAGTACTGACTTGGCAATAGTGATCCTACCTGCCATGGACAACTTGCTACCCTTCCACCAATTCAGGTGTTTCTGCAACCCCTGCAAAATCTCATCCCACACCCTCCCCATGGTCCTTGCTTGCAAAAATTATAATTGAAGTGCAATTATCATTTACATGCTACAAGAGGCAATTCATATGCGCTCTTTTTATCTGCACATAGTTATTGCTTCAATTATTTTCTATGCATTCTTACTTTTCAATGGAACTAATGTTTTATTATTGCAGTTATTCAAAACCGCTTGAATAATTTGCAACAAATATGTTTGATCCAAAGTCGGATTGAACATACTAGTGTAATTCCCTTTGAATTGTATAACCTCAAAGTATCTTAAGAGTCAATTTTCATCTAGGTTTTGATGCCACATTATTACGACTTGTCGTGCCCCCTACTGGTCTGTGATCCGTAACAGACAGAGTTTTTGTTAGCCTCTAACTTGGATAACACTCCATTATGTAGTAGTAATCTAACTACTCTTTCTAGCAATAAAATCCCATTCCTTGATAGCTAGCTATCATTTACAAGCATAAAATTCTTGACGCTCGCACATGAAATTAATGCCTTTCGGAGTACCATGACTTATCGAGAAACCTCGTTCCCTAATCCAAGTCAATTAGTCCTGATGCTATAGAAATTGGAATTTCCACAATATGATTCTAGCCGCTAGGTGGATTTTCCCAAGATCCATTAGGACTAGATACCTCTACTGTATCCTACTTCGAGATGAGTTCGGACTTGTCCCCTTTCTCAAACATCCCAAATGTTTAATTTTCATTTGATTATTTTGGCCAATTTGCTTTATTTCTTAGTTCATATACAGTATCCACTAATGACCCTGTCGATTAGTACATAATGGCTAAAGAACTGAGACCCCTTAAATTTCTAACATAATAGCTGGGGGGGGGGGACATTCAAAGCAACCAATGGCAACTTACAATATTGGGGCCATAGATGTCAGGTTCCGTTCGAGGCTTATGACTGCCAGCTTATTTACATGGAGGGCATCGTTTTTTCCTTTCAACAGGTACTTGCCATTTGTTCTTCAAAGGAAATTTCTGCACCACATTGGTTTTATCCCACACAGGTCTAACTTCTCAATATGTAGATTGTTCAAATTATAGAATCATTAGTAGTAGATGCTGAAGTTCGTTGATTCTGTTACATGTTCTGTGCTTTGTGTAAATAACAGACTTGTACTCACGTACTCACTCATGCATTCTGTGGTTTGTGCAAAAACAGGCTTGTACGCATTTGACTCCATTCCTTTATGCAAAAAGTGCATCCACAAGAGATATTACGGATCTGATCAGAATAGAATAGAATAGAATAGATCCACGAAGACTAATTGGCCTATGGGATCCAAACAAAAAAGAGAGCAGCAAGCATATTACTGTCAAGATTAAAAAAACCCCCCGCCTCGATGTAGTAGTAATAAGTATGCTGGTACACTGTACAATTGTATAGGCAATTCAATACTGTCTCGGAGGACACAACTGAGTCCGTGCATCCATAACCTCTTGGAAGTATGACCCCAACAAGCCCATGGATGCCATATTCAATAACTCATGCAACGGCTGGCCAGTCACTAGTAACCAAACATACCGCACTCGGATATGGGCAAACGTTGGGCAAATCTGGAGGGCATGACATTCATCTTTAATGGCGCCCTAGTGGCAACATTGACAAAACCTCTCCTCCCGTGCTTCCCGAGTCCAACCCCTGTCTCAATGCAGAGACGATGTGCACCCGTGCAAATGGAAGCTATAAGTCTGCGTTTCTTCATGGGCAAATGGGTGTACAAGTACTGTGTGGGCCTCTCGTGAGCCTAGGATTGACTTGTTGCTGATAGTGTACCAGCTTAATGTGCGTCAGAGCATCTGCATCCCAGAGTTTGCGAAGGAAAGTAGCATCTAGGTACAACTTTAGTGCATTGTGATCCTTCTTTGTCCGTACCTGTATGCATCTGTTTGTCTGTACACCCCAACGTGAGAACCACTGAGCTCGCTTGTCCTTCCAGCAGGCTTTGAGGCACTGGGGACCCATTGCTACGATAAAACAAGGTTGGGCAAACGTGTATCACCCATAACGACCACCTTTTGGAAGTATATAATATGGCGTTCCAATGCAGCCCCTTGAAGGGGTAGACTATGGAACTGTGGACTTTACCCCAAGGGCTCGTGCCAAGAAGGCATTCTGCACCTATTCGAGATAATTCCAGGTGGTGAGGGATATCACTGGACCCCACACTTCTGCCCCATACAAGAGGACCGACTTGACCGAGGACCACTTGACCAAGGCCCTAAACAAGTGTGATTGGTGGCCCCAGGCATACAATTCTACCTTGTGGCTATTGTTCTGCATGGCATATAGTATTTTCCAACCCGCCGTGACACGCAACCTGATGGCAGCATCCCAGTGGGTGGTAGTGGTATTGTAATTATTGTATGGAAATTGGTGCTCTTTTGATTTAACCATATGCTATCATCTGAACGTTGTACAGGGCACTCTAGATGCATGATGATTTACAAGCATCTTTGAACATAATAAAATAGTTGATCTAGAAATCAGGTTTCACATTGTTATTTCCTCAAAATATTATATTGGATGACAAGTTTGTTGCAAAGATATCTTAACTTATTGCAAGCTACACCATTTTGGTGGCGGACTAGCAATAAACATGAGACTATCCTCAAGGAGCTTCAAAAATGGTTGATGCAGTTGCTACCGACTGCACAAGATTATTACTAAAGCCTGGGTTGGGGATATCTGCTTACTTTCAATAATTTCTTTTTGCTGCTTCAATAACTCCAACTCCACGTCAAGATTTGAAATCGTCAAAACTTTAATCGTCGAGCCCAAAGTTTAGTTAAATGGTAAAGAGTAGCCATTAATTTATAACACGAGGAAGCATAATGACAAATTTAGAAACGCTCAAAAGTGACGTAAATTGTGTCCTTTTTTTTATATATATTAGCTACTCTCTCTGATATCTAACTTCTAAAAGTTACATTTGTTAAATTACTTCTCTATCTCTACTTACTAGCTTAACTGAAGTTCTGAGCTAACCAAACCAAAATGAATTTTTGAGCAGGTCAGACTACAATTCATGTTATTTCTCTACCTTTGCTTTTGCTTTGTGTACTTGATTTATCTGCATGCGCGAAACATGGGAAGTTTCTCATGAATTATCGAATCTTGCTAGCTACATAGATCATTGAATTGAATATTGGGTTGTATTTGTCAAGAATGACATAGGCTACTCACATTAGATACAATGAGTAGTTTTTAATCAGGTTGAATAGACAGGTTGCAGATCATTGAGCTAGAGGAGAAGACCAAAAAACAATAACTGGACGAACAGATACCCATCAACAAGAGCGATAGCCAACAAAGATCTTGCTGCAGGCCATGCACGCGGTTAGCCCGGGGCTCGCAGCTTTACCTGTGTTCCCAGCTGCCCCTGAAAAAGCGCAGACTCATTGCCTCCATTCGCACAGGTGCCCACCATCTTCGCATCGAGACGGGCAGGTGGATTGAGGAGCCCCGCCAGGACAGGCTCTGTCAGTGTTGTCAAACGGGTGCCATTGAGGATGAGTCTCACACTTTCCAGAGTTGCTCAGCATTCAGTCAGATCTGGGCCAGATACGCTCCCGTAGTACGGCCGGACTTGCCCCTACATTTGTTGATGAACACACCGGCCAAGATCGTGCTCGAGGTCGCATACATTGTGAGGTACTAGATCTGAGCTCACCTTTTTCCCCGCCGCTGCCCGCTCAACGATCAGCACTACGGGTGCGGTGCATGAGTGTATATATTTCTGTGTTTTTGCATTTTCTATATTAGAACAGTTTTCGGCCAGGTTCTTCGCCCGCGTTTTCCCTCTAAAACCCTTGGCGGGGTTTTTAATCCAGGGTAGTAATCCGGCACGCGCTTTTGTATTGGGTCCTATAGACCGATTGGTCTCCGTGGACGATAAAAATACCTTCCTTCCTTCCTCCCTCCCAGCCAAAAAGAAAAAAACAAAAAGGGGGCAAAAAAATGATGAACAAAATTGAATTAAAGGTACATATATTTTTTAATTCTTATATTATACATATTTATATTATGATGATAGGCAATAAGAGTTTGTAATTGTCAAATCTTCATAATAATACTTAAATCATCGCTTTAAACTATCACAATTCATTTACAATTGTCACTAGGAATTGAAATTTTATATTCAGGGAGAAGAAAACAATTCACCATCAGCAATGAAGAACCAGTCAGCCCTGTCATTTCATGATTCGTCACGATCCAAATACCCATTAGTGTCGTCCATGCTCGTTAATAAAGGTGCTAACAAAATGGTAGAACTCCTAAAAGTTGGGTTTGCTAGCAAAAACACGCCCTGCAATGCACACGCGATAACTCCATTGGGTAAAACCACTTTCTTCTGCAAAGGCCATATGCCTATTTGGTATTAGTGAAAGAATCTCTTACATACCATATTAAAGTAGTCGAATCTTTCTTTGAAGGCTCCATCCAGTGCCTCTCAAGCATGTACTTTAGCGTCTCTCAAGCATGTACTTTTTGGAATGCAATCTTAAAAGGAGCAGAGCATGCAATATCAAGTGGTTGTAGTTTATATGAACTACATAAAGGTGAATCCCCACTTCTTCGGCAATGAGAATCACATCATTGTCAACATGGCTACCATGGCCATCCAGAATGATGAGGCATGGATTGGAGGGATCCACACCACCAAATACATTTATTTTAAAGTGAATCAGCCAACATTTAAGGGGCTTAGTTGTCATTGAAACTCGATCTTGCAGTTTGCCTTGCTCCTCTTTCACAACCATTGGTGCAACATATCCTTAGCCGCTTTCCTTTCAAAATATAATAATTCGAAAATCTATCCTTCTGCATTTCATCAAGTTAAAATTGTGACCCACTCACTATTTTGCATCACCACTTCCTGCATGTTTCTTGCACACCAAGACATTCCGTATTTTAAATGCAGCCTTTTCCCTTTTGTTATGGCTTTGAGTATGTGATGATATTGTCTTTTTTTAAGTCTCTCACTAATGTTAGGTTCATTAGAACAATATATCACTTCTCTTATTGGTTCTATGCGCATATCTTCTACCATTTTATAAAGCTGACAAAAAGAATTGTTGCAAGGTATGAATTTAAATTGAATTTCAATATACAATGCAACCAAGCTAGCCTCCTACTTTAGATGTGTAAGTAAAACCAACTACCTTAAGAATTAATTCCAACATAAACGATTCCATCATGTTTGGAATGGCAACAACCATACTCAGCCATCTCATCCTCATCTTTGTCTTGATAATTACATCGTCCCCCGAATCATTTCTAGATTAGTACTCCATGCCACCATTTGTGGAGATTTATAATTATGAAAGAATTTGAGAGTTGTGATCCTTCATTGATGCTTTTATTACTTTGTCGATTGAATTCTCCAAATTGTTGTACTTGGACAACAAAATTTTTGGCTAATACTCTACAAAGTTAATGAGTTCCACCTCGCCCAAACAAGCTGACTACAAGGTCATTGACATAATACATATACGGTCATCATGCAAGTATAAAATAGCAGGCTATCAGGCATGGTGTCCTTGTCAAACACCAATGTTATGCATAATGCATCGTATGTTTGGAATCTGGAATATGAACTGCACCTTTAAAGAATGCAGCTATAAAGTCCAAAAGCATTCAACTTTTATCCAAGCCGGAATATGAATGCGCTTTTAAAGGAATGCAATTATAATGTCGAAAAGGATCCAACTTTGACTAGTTTTAATTTTAACATAATGCGAAGAGGGGGTTCACTTTTCGTGAGAGCCCATTACTTACAGATAATTGGGCTCACCCCCCTTAACTGGCGAACCCAACTTCGACACTTACAGCTCGTTTATCACCCTCCCACAGCTAGTTTATCACCCTCCATATCTAGATTATCACCTTTCAGAGATGAATTATCATATCCCATCCTAATTATCTCTATTTGAGCCTGAATCCATGGCTGATCAGACCGAGCAGTTGCCAGTTTCAGCCTCTCACGGGTCTACAACGGATAATCCAAATCATCTGCATCAACAAACCTAGCGGCTAAGATCTAATATGGTAAAGTGAAGCTTGCTTTCCCCCTCAACGATTGACATTGAAGCTATGAGCTTTTGGTTAAGATGAATTACAGTATTATTAAGATCAAACATATTCATGGAAGAATATAAATTACTAGAGTTTAGATTTTATATCGTTCAAGCCATAGGCACTTTGTATCTTGGAAATTTATATGCATACTTGAATGAAGCCTGGAATAAAAGCCTAGAATGTTTGACAATGGCTTTGTGCTAACACAATGATAGGGCATATTATTTGGTGCCATATTCATATTCATATTCATATTCATATTCATATTCATATTCATATTCATATTCATATTCATATTCATATTCATATTCATATTCATATTCATATTCATATTCATATTCATATTCATAATCATAATCATAATCATACTCATACTCATACTCATATTCATATATTGAATACGAACTACAATGAGACCTCTCATTTCAAGTATTAAATTTATGATGTTTAATGTGAATTGCTACAATTCTCATTACACACTACAATCAGATTACTACTTCAAGTACTAAATTACGATGCTTAATATAAATTGCCATCATACGAACTCGTCTCTTCTACACATTTGGAGTATTTTCTAATATCTAGGAAGGTCTTGATCCACCTCGGAACATGTGACCTGCGTATAACGAGTGGGACTTATGTTATAATTTGATGTATAAGAACAACCAAAATTTGAGTGATAAATTTTGTACCCATGCAATATAGTCAGGGGCTTAACCTTCCCTGTTGCATTTAACAGGTCAAGTCAAGGCCTTGATTTAACCTTTTTATTCCATCAACTTCGCATTACTAGTAGATATCGCACTACAATGCATAATTCAAAGCTTATAGTCTTGATAACTCGACAACATTCAAGTTGCCGGGTCTCTACATCTTATACCAAGTAGAAGACATGGTGCTATATCTGACAATTTGCAGTCATATGCACTTGATATATGTAATATTAAGACAAAGCTCACTAACCATATTAACTGCACAATTGTTTTTTTCATTTCTAAACCTGCACATGTAATCTTTAAAGTTAGAGCCTTTGTAAAAAACTAATTTGCTAGTGTTAAATGTGTTATCTAGCCTCGTGCCTTAAGGCCACTAATTCTTTAAAAAGGGTTTCAAGTCCATGCACGTGTTTTCATAAACCAAGTCCCTGTAAAATTTATTTTTGACAGTCGATTAAAGGCAGATGATGATGAGATGAGAGAGCACAACATGAACTGTACAACTGGAAAATGAGAAGATAAACCACATAAAAGGTATCTCACAATTTTATTGAGCATAAAAGATTCATAAAATGACTTCCTAGACGCTGTAATATTTTTCGCCCAATTCACTTGAAGATTTAATAAAAATTGATGCCAATGGCCCAATGGTGTTAGCTTACACAACTTTGCTATGAAACAAATACAAAGAAGAAGAATATATGTTGAAAATGAATTTAGCCAGCCGGAGATAGATATGGTGGATGTAGCAGTGGGTGCCCTTTTAAGAATCTTAAAAAGAGTTGTTTTTCTCATGCAGGATTTGCAATATTGTGCATTGCTTCAGTTCATAAACAAATTGATCAGGGTCATTAGATTATAGTTTTACAATATGGCAACATTGACACAATCTAGGAGGATGTTGCACCAATCAGTCGCTTAGGCATGTAGCAAAAACAAGTCTTATTAAATTCCATTGGTCATAACAAGAAACTCCGTAGGAGCAGTTCTGCCACCAATCCTGCTATATCAACATGGATTCATGATCTGTAGAGCAATCAATTTTCTTCATACAGTAGCACATCACTGGTTACAGCCGACCAAGATAAAAATTAGGTGGTTCAACGAAAGGCACTTAATATTTGACACACTCAAAGATCTTTGTGCAGTTGCACATTTGTGAACTAAAAAATATGTTTCAATATGTAGCAATCAGAATACCGAGGACAAATAGAAAATATCAGTGTGCAACTATTTGCTTCCTTATTCTAGTTTTCAGAGCTTAGAGGATTTAATGAAAGGGACTTATAAAAAGGTAAGCCTCGATTGCTAACAAAGACAAACAGAAGTTGGTTTGAGTCTCTGTCAGCAAATCATTGCTATGGTTGATACAAGCTTCAAGACACAAACTGGAAAGCCAGATTCAATATCAAGAACTCATAATATTTAGCACAACAAAAGATGCTTTGTTGTCCCGGTTTTAAGAGTTCTAGAGGATTTAATGAAAGGGACTTATACAAAGGTAAGTCACGCTCTAAGTTCAAGATCCTATAGACACAGTGAAGATGCTTTGTTTCCGTATGTAGGATTCTTTAGCAAAACTCAACGCATTTCAAAATCAAGCGAAACATGAGCAAAATGAGCAAAAAACACTAACCTTCGAGCAAGTTATTTTCAGGACTTCACCTTTCCAATCGGAAAAGATAATTGCCCTTTTTTCAACGCTAGGAGTAATGAACTACTTATCGTTTTTCATCCCCGCCAAACCATGGGCTGTTGTGACAAAAGCAAACTAGCGATGAAATCTTAGAAATTTCTAGGAGTACTTTATCCAACAATAGCTTGAAATTGTGAGACTTAAAGGAGTATAAGGGTACTTTTAAACCATCCGTTATATTATGTTAAATATAAAAAATTAAACCACCACACAATTATGTTAAGTTAATGCTATGGACATTGCACACTTTCCGTTATGTTAAAAATTAACTTAACATAATGTGTAAAAAATGCATTCACACAAGTTGCTAGGTTCTAGTTATATTAACATTTAACATAACAAGATTTGTTACCAATTTCATCCGAACATAAAGTTGTTATTTCAGATCCTGTTAAAAATCTCAACTTGCACTGTTAGAAAGCACAATGATTCTACTTGTACGTCAAGCCAAGTAGAGGAAATTTGGGCTCCTGCATTCTTTGCAGCGTGCAAGCTCCAACAAGGTGCACAATCTTCCATAAAATTTGTTACTTTTCTGAGCACTCACAGTTTTTAACACCATGACACCAACTGTACACATCAGTTTTGTCGCTAACTCCTCCTTGCATGAGCAATTCTGGAGCCACATATCCTTTATAGTGGCATATCTGTAAAGCTCTCATCTATATTGGACAAACCAAAATCAGCAACTTTGGGAAAAGAATGTGAATCTAATAGTATGTTTTGAGGCTTCAAGTCCAGATGCAACACTTTTTACTAAACTCTTCATGCAAGTATGCCATGCCGTTTGCAACTCCAAGTGCAATCTTGAACCTTACGTTACAGCTCAAGGAAGAACTGTGTTCCAAAAACCCACTAATCAAGAGACCATCAAGGAATCTGTCTACACATTTACACCTTCTCAACCTATCTACACAATCTACACTCTCTCTACATATGACCAGCACAATCTGTCTATAGATTTACGTCTTGTCAAAATGTCTATACATTTACATTTATACCTTCTCAATCTGTTTACAAATTACGATACCAGCACAATGCAGGAGAGATAGAGCTCGTAAAGTATTAGCAGATGCATTTGTAAGAATCATCTAAAACATTAGAGCTTCAGGTCATTCAGAATCTCATAGGCTGCAAGCATTCATTGACTCGAAATACGAATCGATTGGGCGTTTAACTACAATTGCTGAATGCACAGGATTGTTGATAGCTGCATTATTTTCTGGGCAACTTACCAGTTCTATCACTTCAGCTTGGACTGAAGCTTATTTCATGTAGCACAAGCAATATTGGGATGCAACCGTAGAAGAACAGAGGACCATATTAAAGCGTCATGACACAAAGTTAGATTCTGATGTTTGTGTGAAATGTATTCCTCGCACAGAAGCATGAAGGAAGCATCTCTAATTATGCTCATGAGATACTGCCATACTGACTTCACCGTGAAAACTCGGGAGGGAAAGGAGTGCACAGTTCCTAAGGGCATATTATTGCTACATTTATTGCTACATCTCCATCTTTTGCAAATAGGTTACCGCATATTCATAAAGAGCCCAACAATTTGATCCATAATGATTCGCTGAAGGCAGGGAAGAAGATAAGGTAGCAGGTGCTTTTTTTATTAGAAGAAACATTTGCATACATGCAAGTCAAAACAATCTACAGTGTCCTGCTCAAGGAACGTGATATGGAACTTATATCACTTTTCCCACAGCCTGATTGGAATGCCATGGTGTTGGAATTAAAGATGACATCATGGTTCGCTATAAGAGATGCCCAACTATGATTGACTGATTTTGCTGCCAAAGCAGGCTGGTGGCCTTTATGCTACATGAGTTAGCCTGAGATGTCAAAGCTTATGAGTTCCTCAGAGGAGGTATTTTATGCTTTATACAGAGGTACTAGTAGCACAAGCATTTATATTCTTGCATAAAATGTATTTGGTGAACTTGCATTTATTCCTGTGACGACACTCTGGTGTGCTAAGTCATTTGACTTATCAACATGATCTGTCTTGGCTCTCCTAAACTAATCCTGGAGCTTTATCCTTGCAGGCATTTCAAAAAGTCGACATGCAACTCTCTTAGTTCCTGATCACACCTTTGTGGTTGAACCAGTTCTAGCCAACAGAACAACAAATCATGCTAACTCCAAACTAATTTCTTCTTCATTACTAGCCATTCTTCTACAATCCAACCTAAGCAAATAAAACAGAACGGACAAAGCTTGTTGGGTTGTTTTCTAGTAAGAATTATGATCCAAGAAAATTACTCCAGGGAAGCAATGAACATACAAAGATTCGGAGAAAAATAATCAGAGAAAAAAAATTATAAACACAAAGAAGAATGAGCATTTGCTTCATTGCATTAGAATGCAAGAAACGAAAAGAAAATACACCAAATACATGGGCGAACCTACTATTGACGATATCCGAACTGCTGCTGCTGGCGACCTGCGCTCCGGAACTTAACAGCCAGAGGTGCTAAATTTCGGACAAGGATCCTTAAACAGTTTAACAGATGGTTAAATTGTAACCTAACACAAATGTATGTGAACCTGGGTTAAGTAAGATTTTAACGTAACCATGGGCTTATTAAAACCCGGTTTTTAACAGAACGCCTAAAGTCTTAACATAAAGCTAATACCCGTGTTGTCTAATAACCGCTAAGAGTATAAATCTGACTACAAGCATTTGATGTACTAAAGACATGACATGCAAAAGAGAAATAGGATTAACATCTGCCAAATATAGTTTCATTGTATAACGGTGATGCAATAAGGTTAAAAAACTGTGGAATGCGTATAATATTACTCAAGATTTTTGAAGGTCAATGGGACGTATTCATATAGTTATACGTAGAATTGTGATGCTGGAATGTGAAGTCGAAGTTTTTGTGGGAGAAAACGTGACGAAGGGGATGCCGAATCATGGAAGCGATGGTCTGCTCCAGATGTCGATTGGGATGCAGCACGTAGGCGCTCTGGCAAGCTGGTCGGCATGGCGCAGGTATAAACATCATGCCCGGCTGCAGGTAAGCCATAGTCTAGGTTTATTTCTGCTTTTGCTCTTGCAAGCAATTTTGCCACAGTAAAGTCAATTCTGCCCACTTCTTTGGTTTGTTTCTGCTTTTGCTCTTGCAGGCAATTTTGCCACAGTAAAGTCGATTTTGTCCTCTTCTTTCAAGCTTTGGGGAAGTTGCTGGAAACGGCTGCCACATTTCAAAGGTAAGATGCTTAAGAGACATGCGAGGAAAGGGAGGGGGAAAAATGGAGTGAATTTGTATGCTGGCACCGTAGATGAGTTGATAGATGTTTGTGGTTAGGGTAGGGGAAGCGCAAAGGCTAGGGAGGATGGAAAGGTTGCAGAGGAGGGATCTGGGCTTCTTGATGTGAGTGCCACTCTGGGATATGCAGGAATGGATATCCCAGAGCACATGTATGAGCGTCTGGTGAGCTTTTGTAAGTTTGATACTTGCTTCAGGCTAACTTAACAATAAAGTTTTGCATATATACCATAATACAATCTGACTTGTCCATACCATGGCTTAAGAATTTAGAAATCAAAGATGCATCTAGTTGTAATATGGAATTAAACCATGCAAGTCTATTAGGATCATTGACTTGCTATAAATTCCTGGTAATATAGAGGTTTGTACATCTTATGGCTTTGCTATTGAAAGATCCGCTTGGAGGGATGTGCCAAAATTTAATGATTGCTGGCATTAGCCCAGGTAATTCAGCATTTGGAGAAACTCATAATACCCTTTATTGGACCGAAATAGCAAAAGAAATTCACACAAGGATGAGTGTAGTTTTGGTAAGTTTTTTTTCTTCAAAATAGTGCACATCTAAATTCTATAATTCTCTACATCCAGATCTGCCAAAATAAAGAACTAGACATTCCAGGATTCTGATGATGTCAATAGAAGTTGGTGGCTTGATTTTTACTCATTCTTGTAGATTTGTGTTTGTAGTATCAAAATGAGGGCAAAGTAGAATTATAGATGGAAAACTTGTATGTATAACCATCTCGATCCCCTATGAAATTCTATATATTTCAGAACTGTGACTTTGCACAAGGTTATTGAACAACATATCTGATACAAGTTTATGAAACTGTTACTGATTTTGACTTTGAATATTGATAATGGAACTTCTTTAGAATCTTTAAAGGAAGTATTTATTTATGTTCAATTTGAAGTTGAATATGTAGCAAAATAACAGGGGGTTCCAGGGGGATTTGATATAGATATAATTCTTGAAACCATATATAGACCATATCCCAAAAACAATTCAATGGGTTATTATAAAAAAAAACATAGATTTAAGATAAAAAATGTTCACATTAGCTCACTGGTTAGATTGGTTAAAGTAGTCTTATTAGGATATTGAGTTATTTTGGTAGAGGTTCGAATCCCCGTATTTCATATTCTAAAAGCTTAAGCGAAACCGTATAGAGGCTCCATATACCATCAAAACCTTAGGCAGACTCGTATTTGACATCTTAAAATCATAGGCGTCCCCAATCATAATTGAGCATAATCGAAACGAGAGGTGCCCAAGGGCTCCAACATACAGTCTGGGCCGTAGGATTGACAGATCCGACGACTGTGGTAGTCCAGGGTGCACCTCGTTTAGAATATGTAGCAAAACCAGTGAGAGAAAATTATTGTTATGTTCCCATATGACAAAATCGCAGCCCCCATGGAACTACCTTAGCATGATAAGGTATTTAGATAAATCGCATGATAAAGAGAATAGAATAGAATAGATTTTATCGTCCTTAGAGAACAATGTAGCATAATATGGAACTATCTTAGCATGTTAAGGTTATTAGATGAATCACGTGATAAAGAGAGCAGTGTAGTATATGAATGTGAAGGAGCGATTTTTTGTAAATATAATGTAGCAAGTAATACTTGCTATTCATTAGCACTTTATTTGGGTTATGCAGTCTAATTTTAGTATTTGCATATAGAATAGAACTGTATTACCAAGCAATCATGAGATTTCACTTGTCTATAATACTTTTCCCAAGCTAAAGCTTGTTACAAAGATCAATTCTGCCATGTCTTTCGTTTCGCAGCTGTAGTTTGCTTATCAGTCATGCAAACAAGTGGCAGCTCAAGAATAGTTCTATTTACAGTCATGGGTGGTGGTCGGGCCGATTTCTAGAGCTATGTGCCCAAATATTGTTCAGAAGTAGCAATTTTGATTTAAACATAGATTGTGAAAACATGACTTTGATATTTGATTTTTAGCCGAGGGCAAACCCAGGGCAAACTTTCGTGCGTAGCACCTTGTTTGCATTGCAGATACATATGTTATTCCTTAGCCAATTAATTGTCACTCTAATGATCCCATTAATAATAAATAAGATGATACTATAGTGGTCACATCCAAGTAGCAATTTGTCCCCGAGATTTTCTCAATCATTGTAAGTTCGCCAATTGTATAAATAAACGATACAATGCACCAAATTATTGTTGTCAATAAATGTTTATTTAACCAATGTTGACATGAATAGAATAGATTTTTATCGTCTACGGAGACCAATTGGCTTATGGGACCTGAACATAAAGAGAGCAGCAAGCGTATTATTGTCAAGATTAAAAAACCCATGCCCCGAAGGGTTTTCGAGGGGGACACAACTGAGTCCGTGTACCCATAACCTCCTGGAAGTATGACCCCAAAAAGCTCACGGACACCGTATTCAATAATTCATGCAGCGGTTGGTCAGGCACAACTAACTGAACATACCGCGCTCGGATATGGGCAAACGCTGGACAGATCTGGAAGGCATGACATTCATCTTCAGAGAGAACTATTAGTATTTATGTCCCTCACTTGATCCATGTGCTATTTTTAGAAGTTGATACATGAATTCAACCTTGAAGCTTACGAACTGATACATATGAACTAAGAAGTTTGCGGTGGCCTTAACATCGCGATAAACTTTTTTTAAGTGTAAGAGGTAATGGTAATGCTAGATCTCTTCATGCATATTAACTTTTCCTTTTACATTAACATAATGTTTTGATTTAGGAAGTAAATACGCTTTCAACAATGTAGCAAGCGCTTTGAATAGAGACTGTTGACAACTTCTTGCACATATTAGTTACCATCATGCCCCTTGCGACCTTATAAACGTAAAAGCATGTTAAGGTAGATTCAGCCCCCCCTTCCCAACATGGCATAATTTTTTAAAAGGATTAAGATTTTATGTTTCATGTTGTGACAATATTGTATTTAACTTGATAATTCCGGCCCAGTTTATTGTATACTTTACAGCGTGAATCCGTTTTAACCTACATTTATATTGCAAGCAATTATCTTTTTGTTGAATTTCGACTCAGGCATTGCCTCTGCACTGCCATGCAACGACAAGCCTTTCCCAATGGAATTCATTGAAAAGGTAATTCTTATATATATGGGTTCTCCGTTGATTTTTAGAAACTCTTCTGCCTATAAAAAGGTGCCGACTCATTGCCTCGATCTGCCATCTCTGAATTGAGATAGGGAGATGGATTGGGGAGCCACGGTAGGAGGACAGGCTTTGTTGATGCTGCCAAATGGTAGTCGTTGAGGACGAATGCCATACTCTACAGTGTTGTCTGGCGTATGATCAAATCCGGGCACGCTATGCTGAGTGGTCAGACCTGGCCAGCCGCTACACGTGAGAGGTAATTTGAGATCTCCTTTTGTCCCCATAAGAATCCTCCAATAGAATGACTACTCTACATCAAACTGCAATTAATGCGGCATTAACAACTTCATTGCTGTTGTTTTTTCCCTATAACTTTTGATCTACTCATGAAAATGCTGCGGCGTTTGTTGCATTAGATGCAGAATGAAAAGATCTTTCAAGTGATATATGGTTATGATGTATTTCAATACAAGCCATATGTGTTAACCTTAAAAAATATGGTTTTTTGTTCTTTTCTTATATATTTACATCCCAAAAGATATAACAATGGGTTGTCATTAGAAAGATCTTGAGGAGACGAATCCATTGCCACAAATAGTGTTCGAATCGGAGTTTTTGATCAAAAGTTATAGTAGAAAAATGACACTGCAAAAGTTAGTTAGAACTGCATTAATTACTGCTGCCACATAATACTGGAATAAAATACACTGGAGCTCTTCTCTTATTGGACAGTTTAAAAAGCTGATGTGGCTTTTTAAGCATCCCTTAATGGGACAAAATGAGATCTCAAATTACCTCTAATGTACTAAGCTCGGCTTTAGTTCGGATGTTGGGATCTTACCTTCAAGAGGTCATGGATGTGCATGGACACTCTCTTGATTTGTACGTGTGTTAGTTGATATGTATATTTGTACAGTTTGACTGCACTCTTATTACTGCCGTAGTTTTTTCCTCGGAAACCTTTTGGGACGGGCATTTTTTAATCCAAGCAATAATAAGCCTGCTGCGTTCTCTTTTGAATCTCATAGGCCGATTGGTCGCCATGGACGATAAAAACTCTAATCTATTCTATTCTTCGATAGCTACTAGGAATATTCTAAGTTCAACGAAAAGGTAATTTTTATATACTCGGGCTCTCTGCTGATTTTTAGAAACTCTTCTTTGATAGCTACTAGGAATATTCTTGCATTTCCAGGATCTTTTACCCAGCCAATTTAAAGATTTTAACAATGAATTTCAGTGTTTTTTGTGCTTTCTTTTCTTGAATAAGTCTAAATAAAAATTATAATATTTGAGATTTCTTCTCCAATCATAAATATTGTGGTAGGACTATATCCTTTGCGGTGGTCTGCATCAAAGAAGACTGTCATACATTTGTGCAAGGGGTGGCTTCCCTAGATTATATGGAAGAGGCATAGAACTCTTGTGTCGTCCTAGAATCACACACATTTCTCTAGGATATTGATATCTCTTTGATCCAAACTCAAGAAGCGAGTTCCCGCTATGACCGACGAAAGGTTAGGCCAAATAGTTATTAGATTATTTCTTCGATCGGCTATGATGTAGGTAATAAAACTCTACTATGTGATTACCTCGGCATATTTCGTATGGCTATGTGGATGGATTGATATCACATAGAATTAAGTTATATCCACAAATTTGCAATGAAAGCGAACATCTTTTAATTAGAAAGAATTATAGCATATGTCTTGATGTCGGATCTCGTCTTAGATCAGACGGCTCAGGTTTATCTCCATGGTCGGATGGCTCAGGTTTGATCCACAATCAGGCTGTCCAACTTTGACCCACGTTTAACTTTACCTTTTTTAAACTCTTTTTTTAACCTTTCCCTCCTTTAGTCCTTTTATGGATGTTTAATCCTGATCTTTTTTTACCCATTTTTTTAACATTTCCCCCCTTTGATCCTTCTATGATCTTTTAGCTAGGATAACATCACGGAGGGAATCCGACCATGATTAATCTGAGAGGAAGAGATGATGCTGGGCAAGATTGATCTGAGAGGAAAAGACAATGATCGGCTCTTCTTAAAAGGTTTAGAATTAGCATTCTATCTTGAAAAATGAATAAAAATGTGGCGTCGCGTTCGGGCACT
The DNA here is from genome assembly GCA_021234155.1 of Isoetes taiwanensis. Lineage (NCBI taxonomy): Eukaryota > Viridiplantae > Streptophyta > Lycopodiopsida > Isoetales > Isoetaceae > Isoetes > Isoetes taiwanensis. The sequence continues at coordinate 1,596,608 of JAJEKV010000129.1, forward strand.
GCTCCATTTGATGACGCCATAGCTTATGTAAAATCCATCCAGGACGCTCTTCTTAGAGCCAAGGATACCGTTGATGCTGCTACTGGGTAAAGATTCCATTGCTGATTATGCTTAAGGGACTAAGGATGCTACTTTGAGGCCACACAACATGCAAGGGAGGTTGCGCATGGGTAGCTTCCCATTTGTTAGACTGTTATTTTTTGTTTGTGTTGTCTAGGGCAAGTTGTGTTGACTGCACACTTTTTTCATTACGGCAAAATCATTTATAGTCTCCAAACTTATGCCCAGCAACGCTATGCACCATCTACTTTGTTAATTTGGGATTTTCAGGCCTGGCAAAAAATGTTTTTGGAATTTATTTTAAATGATTTCCCTAAGGTTTTAGAGGTTTTGGCGGCCGGAAAAAAATTCCGATTCTCCAAAAATCGTAAAAGAATTTTGTCTCTAATTTATTTCCTACATTTTCCCATTTCATTCAAGAATCTACCTATATCATGCATGCACGAATCCGCCTCCGGTGCTCAAAAATTTAATTCGATTCTGCCTCTTTCCTTCAAGATCCTGCGCTAGGGTATCCAAATTCCGTCCTAGGTTGTGTTGCGGACAGGTATTTCCTCTTTTCTTCTTCTTCTGAGCAACCCTTTGAGATGGATTATATTCTTATTTGCTCTTGGATTCTCATGTCTTCTACTTTCGGTTTTCAGCTTCTGCTTGCTTCTAATCCGGTTCATAAATCTGTTCCAGTTCTAATCCATAATGATAAGCCCATCTGTGAGTCTTTGATAATTTTGGAGTACATAGATTCAACTTGGCCTGAAGATGAATCGCGGCCTGCTTTCTTTCCTAAAGATCCTCATGGCCGAAGCTTTGACGATTTTTGGGCAGATTTTATCAATAAGATGGTACTCTTTATTTCCCTCCTCAACAATATTTCGATATTGCTTTCATATTTGGTATTACTACAAAACTGTCTATAATAATTTATAAGACTTCTGGGTATCCAACTCAAGGGGGATTCACTCATGTATAAGAGGGATATGCCATCTGCGTGCATGGGGTGGCAAAAAACCCCTCTGTATACAAATTTTTAAAAGCAAATTTTGACCCCTTTCGAATAAAAATTACCTAGGATAGTGCAAAAAATACCAGAAAAAGCACCCCCTACCTAATCGTATATGTACAAAAATGGGTCAAAAACCCCTACACTGCATGCACATGGGTTAATGCTTCAAAACCGGTGGAACCCCTTGATCCAACTCTATTTATTTCTCTCAAAAATTACGATGATCTGGATATCATGTGCTTAACGTGCTTTTTTCAGCTTGAAGCAGGTAGAAACACACTGAAAACTACAGAGGAAGAAGAGGAAAAATGTAAACAGGAATTTATAGAAGGTGCAATAATATTGGACGAAGCTCTGGGAAAGATGCAGGGGCCCTTCTTTGGAGGTAGTTTCCCATCAATAAGGTAAAATCTATTATGTCTGTCTATTGTCTATGCATACTATGATTGCTCAATCTCTGCGTTTTAATGTAGCGAAGAACTTTAACGAGGTAATAAAAAAAAACTTCACCAGATCATGGATTACTCAAGTCCTATTATTGCAAGAGCTCTTATTGGGATTGTTTCTCAATAGCTGTGGTGGCAGATTGGCTAGGGACGAAGCCAGAATGGGTAGGTAAGTGGCCTTCAGCATGATCCAATCGTTGATCCCAAAGGTCACACATTCCTCTCCCCATTATGCTCAACCTATTTTTGTTTCCAAAAATCGGTCATCAGTTGCTTCCTAAATCATGGTCGGAATTCGTGGTGCCAAATTGGGAGCTAGAGTTGGACCGGCTGAACCTTCCATAGCTCGGATTATTGTTAAAACAGCTAAATCAGTCGAGATCTGCAATGTAGTTTCAGGAGTATCTCCGTCAGTTTTTCGGGATAATCTGGCCCAATATTTGGTGTCGAGTGCACATTTGGAAGCCGAAAAAATCCCCTCGACTAATCTGGCCCAAGAAAGACTAATCTGGCCCAAGAAAGAGAGAAGATAGATTATGAGATCCCTGTGGAAAGAGAGAAGATAGATTATGAGATCCCTGTGGAAGGGAAGATGCTATCTATGGAGGTTTGGGGTGGCGGAAGTGAGAGGAAGTATTTGTGGAATCATGGGCTAGATGGGAAGGGTAGATTCGATTGTCAATTCCAAAGCCAATCCTAACCATTTTTCTGTAAGACTAAGAACCCTATTCTGAGATTGTTGTTGACATGTTTTTTGGCTTTAACATGCAACAATATCTCTATACATTGAATTCTGTTAGTTATGCCACTGTCCTAAATGGTTTTTAGTTCACCATTGTTAGGCTCCTCTCTTTGATTTGTTGTTTGCGAGCATTTTTGTTCCTGCTGGTATAATGTCTGCTGACAGAGTGTTAGCAAATTTTCGGTTCTAATTTAATATTTGACGTCATTTGTTTCAGAATGTCTTATCATTTATTCATGCACATGTAGTGCCAGAAGGATATCCCAATAGCATTGCATAATCATACACACCATACATGCAATGGAGCCCACTTCAGGTCAGATATCTGTTTGCAATGTTAGTTTGTTGTATTGTTATTGACGTTTTAGATTTACAAATGTCTCAATCTTAAATCTGTATTTCTATGGCAAAGAGTTCATTAAGATGTTGATCTATTCATTTGTGCATGTTCTTAAATTCTTTTTTGGACTTCTTTAGAACTCAACTGGCATGTTCATACAAATCTGCGATGAAGCTACATCTCTGTTCTAAACACTCAGAATTGTAACTGTCTTCCTTAGATGACGATTTATCTTGAAATAGGGATGCTTATGTCCTGTTGCAACACTGTGAAAAAAGTAGGCATCTAGCAAACCGTGTGATTCCTTACCATATGTGAACCATCTAACATTTATCCTGTGCATTTTTCATGGAGCCTAAGATGCTGATAGAAGATAAAAAAAATCCAAGATATCTTGGAATCTTTTAGAGTAGAGGGGGACAAGTTGGTCTGTTACATCCCACGTTAGCTTGAACTGCATATAGACTAGAACTTACAATAACACGATAATAAGATGAAGCCATGATGCATCTTTATTTTTGGATTTCATCTATTCTTTCAGTACTCCTTTGTGTTGACGGGAAGGAAGGAACTGCATCAGAGGTTTCTGACGGCCAGCATCATGTTAACAAATTTGCAGTCACCATTTTTTGTTAGGCATGTTTCCACACTCACTTCTATCACTTCTATTAACATAAGGTTGCAAAATTGTGTATTATTATACGGAGCATCAGTGTGATAGAGAACTTTAGATAATTTTGTCATATGTTATCAATGCTCATTCAATCCTCCTTACTATCTGAATATATGCAGTTCAAGTGATACATGATATCAAATACTGATCCTGCGAAGTCATGACAGATATGTCTTAATTTCTCTTACCTAATTCCTTTTTTGTTGCTTTTCTTATAGCTATGAGATAGTACATATCCAGTATAGATTATGATTATAGATATGATTATGATTATACCTATATCTTATAGCTATGATTATAGCACATGTCTAGCACATGGTTTAGGAAATATGCCAGACAAGAACAAGAGCGTCAAGAGTCAGACTGCCATCCTCAATATAGCAGAGAAAACGTGTAGAACTATATTTCAAGAAACTGCCTTTTTTAGCACATTCAAGAAATATGCCAGATAAACAACAGAGTTAAGAGTCTAACTGTCAAACAACAGAGTAGAGCTGCAATTATTACTTTCAATTTATTGCTCTTACTATTTCTACTAGGCATTGCCTGGAGATCAAAGTCTCAAAGCCTCTTAAAGCTTGGAACAATTGAAGCTTGATAATATGTGTTGCTACATGTAAAGATTTCTTTGCCCGTAGTTGTGGATTATTTTGAACATTTGGATGTTTATGAACACCTAGACTATAAAGGTTTGAAGGTTTGGAGGTTTTGTTTTCCCTGCAAATAGAATTTGTATAGCAAGTGGAGCTCTTTGCCGCCTTTGCTACAAAATGATGTCTAATGATGCACTATAAAATTCCAGTTTCAGTTTTCAAACATGTACATTATGGTTTGTCTCCCCAAAAATGCCTTTCTTTGCTGCACCTTCCAACCATTTTAACAAGTCATAAATGCTCCATGTTTCATACATGCTCGATTTCTTAACTTGATTATGATGATTTGAATAAGACAAAAATTTTCATTCATAACTCAGGGGGAATCTTTGTATGCACCAAATGGGAACCAAGTAAAGTCTCTCCCTTTTCTTCCCCTCATTAGCATTGATGGGTTGACCACATCAACATGTGCATGGCCTTTCAAGGTGATTTTTGGAATGGCTTGCAATCTTTGTTATATCTTTTTTCTTCCGAGTCTACATATCTGGCATGTTGCATTATTTGTTGTATAATTTTGCAATTTCCATTGATGTATGCATATGTGTGCCATCTCTAAGAAATCCACGAAGATCTTATTTTCATGTTGATTGTTGGCATGGTATACAACATGTTCCAACATTGATTTCTGCCAGATTTGGAGGAAAAAATAGGATTGGAAAAACTTATTTAAAGGAAACAACAATATGACGCCAAGCCTACATCTGCAACTGTTATTGCAATCTTGCATTTGCAACTATCATTTCAAGTCTCTCTCATACTTGCTGCAAAGTGAGGTTCAACTGTTGTAATAAAAGAAACAAAGTGGTTTGTATGTAGTTACATGTACAATGCCTTTGTTTGAGGCTTAAAACAAACAGAGCTATATGCATCAAGCCCCTCAATACTTTTCCAAAGGTGTAGTTTAAATGATGTAATTGTATGTGCATGTCTTTCCATTTCACTTAAAAAGAAAACATGGATATCATCTAGAATACTAGGAGGAGTCAGATGTGTCAAATCTCTCAATACTTATGCAAAGATGAGAAGTTTAATGTTATAGTTATATGCTAATATTCCTACTCTTTGACTTAAAAAAAATAGACCTATATGCAATTTTCAAAATCAATGGTATAGACTCAACATTTATAAATTGGTCACAAGAACCTTTTCTTTATCCATATAATCCACATTCTAAGATCTCATACATTTGCAAAGGTGGTGATGTTTTTTTAGCTATTCTACTCTCAAAGATGCAGGATCGCCCTTAAATTTTTTCAAACATCGATTATGCATAACGCTTTGCATGAATTGTCTTCCCATGAGCTCAAACCACTTATAGTTGCAAACCCAAAGTTCAAATGAACCTTCATTTGGACTTATTGTCTACAAAGCAAAAATAGATAGGGTTGTACAACCGCTAGCATATGTTGATTTTGGACATTTTATTATTGTGAAGAGAGAGGTTGATACAATAGATGAAGCATTAGATGAGTTTTTATCATTAGATCCACATTGTCACCTATGCAATTGTCAACGATTAGCACATGGTGCCAATACAATATTGGATTGCCTAGAGCATCCAATATTGGCTTTACGTGTCTAGATTTGCATCAATTGCAAAGTGGAAGATGAAGCCACAACTATATTTATATGATGGGAATTGCCAAGATTTGAGGTAAAACACTAGGGCCAACTACTATACCAGCAAGATTTGAGGTAAAACACTTCATTTTATTTATCCGTGAGAAGAATGGGAATCAAATGGACCCCACCACAACTTCAATTAGCGGGTTAATTTAAATGTACATTAGGAGGAGGACAAGAAGTTAAACACTAAAGACTTCTCAATTAACTCAAAACTACAGATCAATTTTATTTGTCAAGTTCCAAGTCAAAAAGAGATAATTTAAACCTCTTTTAGCTACCTACATCTCCAATAACCTTTACAGTGGTTCAAATTCAAACCCAATAAGCTTGAGTCCGACTTTACCACACACACACAAAATCCATATAATGAACTCTATGTAAATGAACCTAAAAGTTCCTTTTTCAAGCCACATTGTCTATTCTAGCCAACAAGAAACAACCACCACTTCAAATTACTTGCGAATGCCGCACCATAACTAGTTACTATAATACGATAAGTGCAATGATATACACTATTAGGATATAGAATAAGCATGTGAATAAAGCACAAGAAGTTTGTGGAAGAGTGGGTTTGGCTAATAGAACATTTTCATGCATAGGATATCACAATACGTGTATGAAGTGTCCTGACCTATGTCATGGCCTTATAGATTTAATAAACGAAGAGGTGTAAAAGATTGACAGAATTGTGTGCATACATTATTGGACAGAACTGTTGACACGAGTTCCAGCCATCTATGTTGAACAAAGGGTCAAACTTGCCTAACAATGTGAAACACGCCAACAAGTCTAAGGAAGATCTTTTGGGAGATTATTTCCACAGTCCACATTTCGAGAACGATTTTAACCGGAATGGCAGGATATAAGGCGCCCCAGTGCTTTTGCCACACAGCAGCTTTAGACTCAAGCAACCTCAATTTAGCTCGCCCACAAGAATCTCATCCATTTCCATACTGCCCTAAATCTCAAATTTTTGACAGAGCTCCGTCACAAGCAATGGCAGGCTCCTGTGGCTTTCCTCCACCGTCAGTATCATCAGAGCTATGAGAGTGCTTGGATTTTTCACTGCAAACCTTTACCATGCTCTGGAACATGAATCTTAGGGCGGAGTTTCATGGCATGGTGAAGCCAGTTTAATGTAACTATTCAAATCTTTTTCTCTCATATGTTCTTATGAAATCATTTTTCTAGTCCTAATTTTCTTACTATCAATGCAAAACATGGGTACAGTTACATCCAATTCTGATGTGCTGGGATTTCCTGCCTGCTGGGGAAGGTAGTTATTTTCACAGCTATGAGGAATATATGAGCATAGTATCCATTTTTCTTGGGAATTTTGTTTTAAGCTGTTGGTACCCAATTTATAGTGTGTCTCGGCATACAAAAGGAGGGTTGAATGGTTCTAAGCGTTATGTAAGGACTGACACATCTCATTTTGAACACTGTACTTATTTTGGGAACCCTAGGTGTGGCAGCAGCATTCAAATACCAGTTTAGAAAAAAGGCAGATCACATGTAAACAGCATCCACTCATAGTTGGGATTAGTTAAACCATTTTCCTGTTTGCATTTGCAGGTATTAAACATACTTATCTTTTCCTTCTTTTCCTTTTTCTTTCTTCATCCACTCATGGTTGGATTAGCAACCATTTTCCTGTTTTGCATTCAGGTATTAACATACTTATCTTTTCTATTCTTTCCTTTTTCTTTCTTCCTCTTGAAAATACTGTAAAGTTTGAAGAAGTAGACTGAAGTGGATTATGTTTGTGATTGGCAGGGTGGGATATGTGACCTTCTGGTATCCAGGTGCTTCAGAGGCCAAGAAGGCTGTTGTGCCCATGGCTAGGATTTTTGTCAAGATTTGTGTGCCTTTTGGGTCTGGCAACAGCTGAAACAGGATTGATTTGAGAGAGCAAATTACCTGGTGAATGCAAATGAATTGGAGCATTATTCATTGGAAGCAACATTGATTAATGTGGTAGGAGCTTTGATGCCACTGTTATGCAGTCATTATCTATGGATCAGTGCAGCCCAAGAAAATGGATGATGTGATTGAGGAGGATGGTGTATGCCCCTCTCAAAGCCAATGACACCTTTGCTTAAGACAAACCTCCAACAATTCTTCTGTCATGTGAATACCAATATTCTTTAGGGCAATTCCCTCAAATCAATAAAATGCACATTCCTTTTCTGATTGTCTGTCTGTTTGGACATAATAGTAAATCTTCCTCGTTAATTAAATATTATGGTCGCTTAGCTGAAATGATGTTGTAAAGCACTAAATTAAGATAGTAAATACTGTTTCATTTTAGGACTACGTAATCTAAAGTACCATGCAGGTCGAGGGGCTCATGAGCCTCGGCCACAAGCCCCGCCCCCTTCGAGGCAACCCTTTGAGATGGGTTATATTCTTATTTGCTCTTGGATTCTCGCTGTCTTCTACTTTCGGTTTCGATTTCGCTTTGCTTCTAATCCGGTTCATAAATCATTCCGGTTCTAATCCATAATGATAAGCCCATCGGTGAGTCTTTGATAATTTTGAGTACATAGATTCAACTTGGCTCGAAGATGAATCAAGGGCCTCGCTTTCTTTCCTAAAGATCCTCATGGCCGAGCTACTGCACGATTTTGGGCAGATTTTATCAATAAGATGGTACTCTTTATTTCCCTCCTCAACAATATTTCGATATTGCTTTCATATTTGGTATTCTTACAAACCTGTCTATAATAATTTATAAGAGACCTCGGGTATCCAACTCTCAGGGATTCACTCATGTATAAGAGGGATATGCCATCCGCGTGCATGGGGTGGCAAAACCCCCTCAGATACAAATTTTTAAAAGCAAATTTTGACCCTTTTCAATAAAAATTACCTAGGATGGTGCAAAAAATACCAGAAAAAGCACCCCCTACCGACCGTATATGTACAAAAATGGGTCAAAAAACCCCCCACCTATGCATGCACATGGGTTATACGCCCAAAACTGTGAACCCCCCTTGATCCAACTCTATTTATTTCTCTCAAAAATTACGATGATCCGGATATCATCATGTGCTTAACTTTTTTTTCAGCTTGAAGGTGTAAACACAATCAAAACCATGAGGAAGAAGAGGAAAAAATGTAAAAGGAATTTATAGAAGGTGCAATAATATTGACGAAGCTCGGAAAGATGCGGGGGCCCTTCTTTGGAGGTAGTTTCCCATCAATAAGGTAAAATCTATTATGTCCGCTCTATTGTCTATGCATACTATGATTGCTCAATCTCTGCTTTTAATGTAGCCAAGAACTTTAACGAGGTAATAAAAAAAACTTCACCGGATCATGGATTACCAAGTCCTATTATTGCAAGAGCTCTTATTGGGATTGTTTCTCAATAGCCGTGGTGGCAGATTGGCTAGGGACGGCTTCTAATGGGTAGGTAAGTGGCCTTCAAAGATGATCCAATCGTTTGATCCCAAAGGTCACACATTCCTCTCCCCATTATGCTCAACCTATTTTTGTTTCCAAAATCGTCATCAGTTGCTTCCTAAATCATGGTCGGAATTCGTGGTGCCAAATTGGGAGCTAGAGTTGGACCTACTGAACCTTCCATAGCTCGGATTATTGTTAAAACAAATAAATCACCGAGATCCGCAGAATGTAGTTTCGGGGAGTATCTCCGTCGCCGCTTTTCGGGATAATCGCCCAATATTTGGTGTCGAAGTGCACATTTGAAGCCGAAAAAATCCCCTCGACTAATCTGGCCCAAGAAAGACTAATCTGGCCCAAGAAAGAGAGAAGATAGATTATGAGATCCCTGTGGAAAGAGAGAAGATAGATTATGAGATCCCTGTGGAAGGGAAGATGCTATCTATGGAGGTTTGGGGTGACGGAAGTGAGAGGAAGTATTTGTGGAATCATGGGCTAGATGGGAAGGGTAGATTCGATTGTCAATTCCAAAGCCAATCCTAACCATTTTTCTGTAAGACTAAGAACCCTATTCTGAGATTGTTGTTGACATGTTTTTTGGCTTTAACATGCAACAATATCTCTATACATTGAATTATTAGTTATGCCTTTGCCCTAAATGGTTTTAGTTCACCATTGTTAGGCTCCTCTCTTTGATTTGTTGTTTGCGAAAGCATTTTTGTTCCTATTTGGTATAATGTCTCACGACAGAGTGTTAGCAAATTTTCGGTTCTAATTTAATATTTGACGCCATTTGTTTCAGAATGTCTTATCATTTATTCATGCACATGTAGTGCCAGAAGGATATCCCAATAGCATTGCATAATCATACACACCATACATGCAATGGAGCCCACTTCAGGTCGGATATCCGTTTTGCAATGTTAGTTTGTTGTATTGTTATTGACGCGTTTTAGATTTACAAATGTCTCAATCTTAAATCTGTATTTCTATGGCAAAGAGTTCATTAAGATGTTGATCTATTCATTTGTGCATGTTCTTAAATTCTTTTTTGGACTTCTTTAGAACTCAACTGGCATGTTCATACAAATCTGCACATGAAGCTACATCTCATTCTAAACACTTTAATTGTAATCGTCTTCCTTAGATGACGATTTATCTTGAAATAGGGATGCTTATGTCTGTTGCAACCTTTGCGAAAAAGTAGGCATCTAGCAAACCGTGTGATTCCTTACCATATGTGAACCATCTAACATTTATCCTGTGCATTTTTCATGGAGCCTAAGATGCTGATAGAAGATAAAAAAAATCCAAGATATCTTGGAATCTTTTAGAGTAGAGGGGGACAAGTTGGTCTGTTACATCCCACGTTAGCTTGAACTGCATATAGACTAGAACTTACAATAACACGATAATAAGATGAAGCCATGATGCATCTTTATTTTTGGATTTCATCTATTCTTTCAGTACTCCTTTGTGTTGACGGGAAGGAAGGAACTGCATCAGAGGTTTCTGACGGCCAGCATCATGTTAACAAATTTGCAGTCACCATTTTTTGTTAGGCATGTTTCCACACTCACTTCTATCACTTCTATTAACATAAGGTTGCAAAATTGTGTATTATTATACGGAGCATCAGTGTGATAGAGAACTTTAGATAATTTTGTCATATGTTATCAATGCTCATTCAATCCTCCTTACTATCTGAATATATGCAGTTCAAGTGATACATGATATCAAATACTGATCCTGCGAAGTCATGACAGATATGTCTTAATTTCTCTTACCTAATTCCTTTTTTGTTGCTTTTCTTATAGCTATGAGATAGTACATATCCAGTATAGATTATGATTATAGATATGATTATGATTATACCTATATCTTATAGCTATGATTATAGCACATGTCTAGCACATGGTTTAGGAAATATGCCAGACAAGAACAAGAGCGTCAAGAGTCAGACTGCCATCCTCAATATAGCAGAGAAAACGTGTAGAACTATATTTCAAGAAACTGCCTTTTTTAGCACATTCAAGAAATATGCCAGATAAACAACAGAGTTAAGAGTCTAACTGTCAAACAACAGAGTAGAGCTGCAATTATTACTTTCAATTTATTGCTCTTACTATTTCTACTAGGCATTGCCTGGAGATCAAAGTCTCAAAGCCTCTTAAAGCTTGGAACAATTGAAGCTTGATAATATGTGTTGCTACATGTAAAGATTCTTTGCCCGTAGTTGTGGATTATTTTGAACATACTGGATGTTTATGAACACCTAGACTATAAAGGTTTGGAAGGTTTGGAGGTTTTGTTTTCCCTGCAAATAGAATTTGTATAGCAAGTGGAGCTCTTTGCCGCCTTTGCTACAAAATGATGTCTAATGATGCACTATAAAATTCCAGTTTCAGTTTTCAAACATGTACATTATGGTTTGTCTCCCCAAAAATGCCTTTCTTTGCTGCACCTTCCAACCATTTTAACAAGTCATAAATGCTCCATGTTTCATACATGCTCGATTTCTTAACTTGATTATGATGATTTGCATAAGACAAAAATTTTCATTCATAACTCTGTTGCAGGAATCTTTGTATGCACCAAATGGGAACCAAGTAAAGTCTCTCCCTTTTCTTCCCCTCATTAGCATTGATGGGTTGACCACATCAACATGTGCATGGCCTTTCAAGGTGATTTTTGGAATGGCTTGCAATCTTTGTTATATCTTTTTCTTCCGAGTCTACATATCCGCATGTTGCATTATTTGTTGTATAATTTTGCAATTTCCATTGATGTATGCATATGTGTGCCATCTCTAAGAAATCCACGAAGATCTTATTTTCATGTTGATTGTTGGCATGGTATACAACATGTTCCAACATTGATTTCTGCCAGATTTGGAGGAAAAAATAGGATTGGAAAAACTTATTTAAAGGAAACAACAATATGACGCCAAGCCTACATCCGCAGAATCGTTATTGCAATCTTGCATTTGCAACTATCATTTTCAAGTCTCTCTCATACTTGTTTAAAGTGAGGTTCAACTGTTGTAATAAAAGAAACAAAGTGGTTTGTATGTAGTTACATGTACAACAGTCTCTTTGTTTGAGGCTTAAAACAAACAGAGCTATATGCATCAAGCCTCTCAATACTTTTCCAAAGGTGTAGTTTAAATGATGTAATTGTATGTGCATGTCTTTCCATTTCACTTAAAAGAAAACATGGATATCATCGGGAATACTAGGAGGAGCTGTATGTGTCAAATCTCTCAATACTTATGCAAAGATGAGAAGTTTAATGTTATAGTTATATGCTAATATTCCTACTCTTTGACTTAAAAAATAGACCTATATGCAATTTTCAAAATCAATGGTATAGACTCAACATTTATAAATTGGTCACAAGAACCTTTTCTTTATCCATATAATCCACATTCTAAGATCTCATACATTTGCAAAGGTGGTGATGCTTTAGCTATTCTACTCTCAAAGATGCAGGATCGCCCTTAAATTTTTCAAACACTGCATTATGCATAACGCTTTGCATGAATTGTCTTCCCATGAGCTCAAACCACTTATAGTTGCAAACCCAAAGTTCAAATGAACCTTCATTTGGACTTATTGTCTACAAAGCAAAAATAGATAGGGTTGTACAACCGCTTAGCATATGTTGATTTTGGACATTTTATTATTGTGAAGAGAGAGGTTGATACAATAGATGAAGCATTAGATGAGTTTTATCATTAGATCCACATTGTCACCATGCAATTGTCAACGACAGCACATGGTGCCATACTTCAGAGTGTCCGCAATATTGGCTTACGTGCCTAGAGCATCCTTGGCGTGCGATGATCTTTTTATATGATGGGAATTCCCACAGTTATTGCATCAATGTGCAAAGTGGAAGATGAAGCCACAACTACTATAGCGGATTATAGTTTACTAGAAACTTGCCAAGATTTGAGGTAAAACACTAGACGTCATTTATTTATCCGTAGAAGAATATACGATCAAATGGACCCCACTATATGTCGGGCTTCAATTAGCCAAAGTTAATTTAAATGTACATTAGAGGAGGACAAGTAGTTAAACTGTTAAAGACTTCTCAATTAACTCAAAACTACAGATCAATTTTATTTGTCAAGTTCCAAGTCAAAAAGAGATAATTTAAACCTCTTTTAGCTACCTACATCTCCAATAACCTTTACAGTGGTTCAAATTCAAACCCAATAAGCTTGAGTCCCACTTTACCACACACACAAAATCCATATAATGAACTCTATGTAAATGAACCTTAAAAGTTCCTTTTTCAAGCCACATTGTCTATTCTAGCCAACAAGGAAACAACCACCACTTCAAATTGTTATTTAAGCGTTCCAAGAAATGCCGCACCATAACTAGTTACTATAATACGATAAGTGCAATGATATACACTATTAGGATATAGAATAAGCATGTGAATAAAGCACAAGAAGTTTGTGGAAGAGTGGGTTTGGCTAATAGAACATTTTCATGCATAGGATATCACAATACGTGTATGAAGTGTCCTGGACCTATGTCATGGCCTTATAGATTTAATAAACGAAGAGGTGTAAAAGATTGACAGAATTGTGTGCATACATTATTGGACAGAACTGTTGACACGAGTTCTAGCCATCTATGTTGAACAAGTCTAGGTCAAACTTGCCTAACAAATGTGAAACACGCCAACAAGTCTAAGGAAGATCTTTGGGAGATTATTTCCACAGTCCACATTTCGAGAACGATTTAACCGGAATGGCAGGGATATAAAGGCGCCCCAGTGCGCGCTTTTGCCACACAGCAGCTTAGACTCAAGCAATCCTCAATTTAGGGCTCGCCCACAAGAATCTCATCCATTTCCATACTGCCCTAAATCTCAAATTTTTTGACAGAGCTCCGTCACAAGCAATGGCAGCTCCTGTGGCTTTCTCCACCGTCAGTATCATCAGAGCTATGAGAGTGCTTGGATTTTTCACTGCAACCTTTACCATGCTCTGGAACATGAATCTTAGGGGCGGAGTTTCATGGCATGGTGAAGCCAGTTTTAATGTAACTATTCAAATCTTTTTTTCTCTCATATGTTCTTATGAAATCATTTTTCTAGTCCTAATTTTCTTACTATCAATGCAAAAACATGGGTACAGTTACATCCAATTCTGATGGTGCTGGGATTCCTCCTGCCTGCTGGGGAAGGTAGTTATTTTCTACAGCTATGAGATGAATATATGAGCATAGTATCTTTCTTGGGAATTTTGTTTTAAGCTGTTGGTACCAATTTATAGGTGTCCTGGCATACAAAGGAGGGTTGAATGGTTCTAAGCGTTATGTAAGGACTGGACATCTCATTTTGAACACTGTGGCTCTTATTTTGGGAACCCTAGGTGTGGCAGCAGCATTCAAATACCAGTTTGAGAAAAAAGGCAGATCACATGTACAGCATCCACTCATGGTTGGGATTAGCAACCATTTTCCTGTTTGCATTTCAGGTATTAACATACTTATCTTTTCCCTTCTTTTCCTTTTTCTTTCTTCATCCACTCATGGTTGGGATTAGCAACCATTTTCCTGTTTGCATTTCAGGTATTAACATACTTATCTTTTCTATTCTTTCCTTTTTTTCTTTCTTCCTCTTGAAAATACTGTAAAGTTTGAAGAAGTAGACTGAAGTGGATTATGTTTGTGATTGGCAGTGGTTGGTGGGATATGTGACCTTCTGGTATCCAGGTGCTTCAGAGGCCAAGAAGGCCGTTGTGCGCCATGGCTAGGATTTTTGTCAAGATTTGTGTGCCTTTTGGGTCTGGCAACAGCTGAAACAGGATTGATTGAGAGAGCAAATTACCTGGTGAATGCAAATGAATTGGAGCATTATTCATTGGAAGCAACATTGATTAATGTGGTAGGAGCTTTGATGCCACTGCTTGGCGCAGTCATTATCTATGGATCAGTGCAGCCCAAGAAAATGGATGATGTGATTGAGGAGGATGGTGTGTATGCCCCTCTCAAAGCCAATGACACCCTTGCTTAAGACAAACCTCCAACAATTCTGTCATGTGTGAATACCAATATTCTTTAGGGCAATTCCCTCAAATCAATAAATGCACATTCCTTTTCTGATTGTCTGTCTGTTTGGACATAATAGTAAATCTTCTCCTCGTTAATTAAATATTATGGTCGCTTAGCTGGAATGATGTTGTAAAGCACTAAATTAAGATAGTAAATACTGTTTCATTTAGGACTACGTAATCGTTGCCCACGTAGGGGCCGCTAGCCCTCGGCGGCAGCCCGACCCCTTCTTCGCCGAGCAACCCTTTGAGATGGATTATATTCTTATTTGCTCTTGGATTCTCATGTCTTCTACTTTCGGTTTTCAGCTTCTGCTTGCTTCTAATCCGGTTCATAAATCTGTTCCAGTTCTAATCCATAATGATAAGCCCATCTGTGAGTCTTTGATAATTTTGGAGTACATAGATTCAACTTGGCCTGAAGATGAATCGCGGCCTGCTTTCTTTCCTAAAGATCCTCATGGCCGAGCTACTGCACGATTTTGGGCAGATTTTATCAATAAGATGGTACTCTTTATTTCCCTCCTCAACAATATTTCGATATTGCTTTCATATTTGGTATTACTACAAAACTGTCTATAATAATTTATAAGACTTCTGGGTATCCAACTCAAGGGGGATTCACTCATGTATAAGAGGGATATGCCATCTGCGTGCATGGGGTGGCAAAAAACCCCTCTGTATACAAATTTTTAAAAGCAAATTTTGACCCCTTTCGAATAAAAATTACCTAGGATAGTGCAAAAAATACCAGAAAAAGCACCCCCTACCGACCGTATATGTACAAAAATGGGTCAAAAAAACCCCCTACCTGTGCATGCACATGGGTTATACGCCCAAAACTGTGAACCCCCCTTGATCCAACTCTATTTATTTCTCTCAAAAATTACGATGATCTGGATATCATGTGCTTAACGTGCTTTTTTCAGCTTGAAGCAGGTAGAAACACACTGAAAACTACAGAGGAAGAAGAGGAAAAATGTAAACAGGAATTTATAGAAGGTGCAATAATATTGGACGAAGCTCTGGGAAAGATGCAGGGGCCCTTCTTTGGAGGTAGTTTCCCATCAATAAGGTAAAATCTATTATGTCTGTCTATTGTCTATGCATACTATGATTGCTCAATCTCTGCGTTTTAATGTAGCGAAGAACTTTAACGAGGTAATAAAAAAAAACTTCACCAGATCATGGATTACTCAAGTCCTATTATTGCAGGAGCTCTTATTGGGATTGTTTCTCAGTAGCTGTGGTGGCAGATTGGCTAGGGACGAAGCCAGAATGGGTAGGTAAGTGGCCTTCAGCATGATCCAATCATTGATCCCAAAGGTCACACTTTCCTCTCCCCATTATGCTCAACCTATTTTTGTTTCCAAAAATCGGTCATCAGTTGCTTCCTAAATCATGGTCGAAATTCGTGGTGCCAAATTGGGAGCTAGAGTTGGACCAGCTGAACCTTCAATAGCTCGGATTGTTGTTAAAACAGCTAAATCAGTCGAGATCTGCAATGTAGTTTCAGGAGTATCTCGTCAGTTTTTCGGGATAATCTGGCCCAATATTTGGTGTCGAGTGCACATTTGGAAGCCAAAAAAATCCCCTCGACTAATCTGGCCCAAGAAAGAGAGAAGATAGATTATGAGATCCCTGTGGAAAGAGAGAAGATAGATGATGAGATCCCTGTGGAAGGGAAGATGCTATCTATGGAGGTTTGGGGTGGCGGAAGTGAGAGGAAGTATTTGTGGAATCATGGGCCAGATGGGAAGGGTAGATTCGATTGTCAATTCCAAAGCCAATCCCTAACCATTTTTTCTCAGAAGACTAAGAACCCTATTCTCGAGATTGTTGTTGACATGTTTTTGGCTTTAACATGCAACAATATCTCTATACATTGAATTACATTAGTTATGCCATCGTCCCTAAATGGTTTTAGTTCACCATTGTTAGGCTCCTCTCTTTGATTTGTTGTTTTGCAGCATTTTTGTTCCTGGCCGGTATAATGTCTCACGATAGAGTGTTAGCAAATTTTCGGTTCTAATTTAATATTTGACGTCATTTGTTTCAGAATGTCTTATCATTTATTCATGCACATGTAGTGCCAGAAGGATATCCCAATAGCATTGCATAATCATACACACCATACATGCAATGGAGCCCACTTCAGGTCAGATATCTGTTTGCAATGTTAGTTTGTTGTATTGTTATTGACGTTTTAGATTTACAAATGTCTCAATCTTAAATCTGTATTTCTATGGCAAAGAGTTCATTAAGATGTTGATCTATTCATTTGTGCATGTTCTTAAATTCTTTTTTGGACTTCTTTAGAACTCAACTGGCATGTTCATACAAATCTGCGATGAAGCTACATCTCTGTTCTAAACACTCAGAATTGTAACTGTCTTCCTTAGATGACGATTTATCTTGAAATAGGGATGCTTATGTCCTGTTGCAACACTGTAAAAAAAGTAGGCATCTAGCAAACCGTGTGATTCCTTACCATATGTGAACCATCTAACATTTATCCTGTGCATTTTTCATGGAGCCTAAGATGCTGATAGAAGATAAAAAAAATCCAAGATATCTTGGAATCTTTTAGAGTAGAGGGGGACAAGTTGGTCTGTTACATCCCACGTTAGCTTGAACTGCATATAGACTAGAACTTACAATAACACGATAATAAGATGAAGCCATGATGCATCTTTTTTTTGATTTCATCTATTCTTTCAAGATCCTTTGTGTTGACGGAAGGAAGGAATCAAAGATCGTGAGGTTTTCGACGGCCAAAGATCATGTTAACAAATTTTGTACCACCATTTTTGTTAGGCATGTTTCCACACTCACTTCTATCACTTCTATTAACATAAGGTTGCAAAATTGTGTATTATTATACCTGAGCATCGCAGGATAGAGAACTTTAGATAATTTTGTCATATGTTATCAATGCTCATTCAATCCTCCTTACTATCCAATATATGCGTTCAAGTGATACATGATATCAAACACGATCCCGCTAAGTCATGACAGATATGTCTTAATTTCTCTTACCTAATTCCTTTTTTGTTGCTTTTCTTATAGCTATGAGATAGTACATATCCAGTATAGATTATGATTATAGATATGATTATGATTATACCTATATCTTATAGCTATGATTATAGCACATGTCTAGCACATGGTTTAGGAAATATGCCAGACAAGAACAAGAGCGTCAAGAGTCAGACTGCCATCCTCAATATAGCAGAGAAAACGTGTAGAACTATATTTCAAGAAACTGCCTTTTTTAGCACATTCAAGAAATATGCCAGATAAACAACAGAGTTAAGAGTCTAACTGTCAAACAACAGAGTAGAGCTGCAATTATTACTTTCAATTTATTGCTCTTACTATTTCTACTAGGCATTGCCTGGAGATCAAAGTCTCAAAGCCTCTTAAAGCTTGGAACAATTGAAGCTTGATAATATGTGTTGCTACATGTAAAGATTCTTTGCCCGTAGTTGTGGATTATTTTGAACATACTGGATGTTTATGAACACCTAGACTATAAAGGTTTGGAAGGTTTGGAGGTTTTGTTTTCCCTGCAAATAGAATTTGTATAGCAAGTGGAGCTCTTTGCCGCCTTTGCTACAAAATGATGTCTAATGATGCACTATAAAATTCCAGTTTCAGTTTTCAAACATGTACATTATGGTTTGTCTCCCCAAAAATGCCTTTCTTTGCTGCACCTTCCAACCATTTTAACAAGTCATAAATGCTCCATGTTTCATACATGCTCGATTTCTTAACTTGATTATGATGATTTGCATAAGACAAAAATTTTCATTCATAACTCTGTTGCAGGAATCTTTGTATGCACCAAATGGGAACCAAGTAAAGTCTCTCCCTTTTCTTCCCCTCATTAGCATTGATGGGTTGACCACATCAACATGTGCATGGCCTTTCAAGGTGATTTTTGGAATGGCTTGCAATCTTTGTTATATCTTTTTTCTTCCGAGTCTACATATCTGGCATGTTGCATTATTTGTTGTATAATTTTGCAATTTCCATTGATGTATGCATATGTGTGCCATCTCTAAGAAATCCACGAAGATCTTATTTTCATGTTGATTGTTGGCATGGTATACAACATGTTCCAACATTGATTTACGCATTTGGAAAAAAAAATAGGATTGGAAAAACTTATTTAAAGGAAACAACAATATGACGTAAGCCTACATCTCAGAATCGTTATTGCAATCTTGCATTTGCAACTATCATTTCAAGTCTCTCTCATACTTGCTGCAAAGTGAGGTTCAACTGTTGTAATAAAAGAAACAAAGTGGTTTGTATGTAGTTACATGTACAACAGTCTCTTTGTTTGAGGCTTAAAACAAACAGAGCTATATGCATCAAGCCTCTCAATACTTTTCCAAAGGTGTAGTTTAAATGATGTAATTGTATGTGCATGTCTTTCCATTTCACTTAAAAGAAAACATGGATATCATCGGGAATACTAGGAGGAGCTGTATGTGTCAAATCTCTCAATACTTATGCAAAGATGAGAAGTTTAATGTTATAGTTATATGCGCAATATTCCTACTCTTTGACTTAAAAAAATAGACCTATATGCAATTTTCAAAATCAATGGTATAGACTCAACATTTATAAATTGGTCACAAGAACCTTTTCTTTATCCATATAATCCACATTCTAAGATCTCATACATTTGCAAAGGTGGTGATGCTTTAGCTATTCTACTCTCAAAGATGCAGGATCGCCCTTAAATTTTTCAAACACTGCATTATGCATAACGCTTTGCATGAATTGTCTTCCCATGAGCTCAAACCACTTATAGTTGCAAACCCAAAGTTCAAATGAACCTTCATTTGGACTTATTGTCTACAAAGCAAAAATAGATAGGGTTGTACAACTGCTTAGCATATGTTGATTTTGGACATTTTATTATTGTGAAGAGAGAGGTTGATACAATAGATGAAGCATTAGATGAGTTTTTATCATTAGATCCACATTGTCAGCCATGCAATTGTCAACGATTAGCACATGGTGCCATACTTCTGTAGTGTCTGCAATATTGGCTTACGTGCCTAGAGCATCCTTGGCGTATGCAGTCTTTTTATATGATGGGAATTCCCACAGTTATTGCATCAATGTGCAAAGTGGAAGATGAAGCCACAACTACTATAGCGGATTATAGTTTACTAGAAACTTGCCAAGATTTGAGGTAAAACACTAGACGTCATTTATTTATCCGTAGAAGAATATACGATCAAATGGACCCCACTATATGCTGGCTTCAATTAGCCAGGTTAATTTAAATGTACATTAGGAGGAGGACAAGTAGTTAAACTGTTAAAGACTTCTCAATTAACTCAAAACTACAGATCAATTTTATTTGTCAAGTTCCAAGTCAAAAAGAGATAATTTAAACCTCTTTTAGCTACCTACATCTCCAATAACCTTTACAGTGGTTCAAATTCAAACCCAATAAGCTTGAGTCCGACTTTACCACACACACAAAATCCATATAATGAACTCTATGTAAATGAACCTTAAAAAGTTCCTTTTTCAAGCCACATTGTCTATTCTAGCCAACAAGGAAACAACCACCACTTCAAATTGTTACTAAGCCCGCCGGCAATGCCGGGCACCATAACTAGTTACTATAATACGATAAGTGCAATGATATACACTATTAGGATATAGAATAAGCATGTGAATAAAGCACAAGAAGTTTGTGGAAGAGTGGGTTTGGCTAATAGAACATTTTCATGCATAGGATATCACAATACGTGTATGAAGTGTCCTGGACCTATGTCATGGCCTTATAGATTTAATAAACGAAGAGGTGTAAAAGATTGACAGAATTGTGTGCATACATTATTGGACAGAACTGTTGACACGAGTTCTAGCCATCTATGTTGAACAAGTCTAGGTCAAACTTGCCTAACAAATGTGAAACACGCCAACAAGTCTAAGGAAGATCTTTGGGAGATTATTTCCACAGTCCACATTTCGAGAACGATTTAACCGGAATGGCGGGATATAAGGCGCCCCAGTGCGCGCTTTTTTGCCACACAGCAGCTTAGACTCAAGCAATCCTCAATTTAGGGCTCGCCCACAAGAATCTCATCCATTTCCATACTGCCCTAAATCTCAAATTTTTTGGACAGAGCTCCGTCACAAGCAATGGCAGCTCCTGTGGCTTTCTCCACCGTCAGTATCATCAGAGCTATGAGAGTGCTTTGATTTTTCACTGCAACCTTTACCATGCTCTGGAACATGAATCTTAGGGGCGGAGTTTCATGGCATGGTGAAGCCAGTTTTAATGTAACTATTCAAATCTTTTTCTCTCATATGTTCTTATGAAATCATTTTTCTAGTCCTAATTTTCTTACTATCAATGCAAAAACATGGGTACAGTTACATCCAATTCTGATGGTGCTGGGATTCCTCCTGCCTGCTGGGAAGGTAGTTATTTTCTACAGCTATGAGATGAATATATGAGCATAGTATCTTTCTTGGGAATTTTGTTTTAAGCTGTTGGTACCAATTTATAGGTGTCCTGGCATACAAAGGAGGGTTGAATGGTTCTAAGCGTTATGTAAGGACTGGACATCTCATTTTGAACACTGTGGCTCTTATTTTGGGAACCCTAGGTGTGGCAGCAGCATTCAAATACCAGTTTGAGAAAAAGGCAGATCACATGTACAGCATCCACTCATGGTTGGGATTAGCAACCATTTTCCTGTTTGCATTTCAGGTATTAACATACTTATCTTTTTCCCTTCTTTCCTTTTTCTTTCTTCATCCACTCATGGTTGGGATTAGCAACCATTTTCCTGTTTGCATTTCAGGTATTAACATACTTATCTTTTCTATTCTTTCTTTTTCTTTCTTCCTCTTGAAAATACTGTAAAAGTTTGAAGAAGTAGACTGAAGTGGATTATGTTTGTGATTGGCAGTGGTTGGTGGGATATGTGACCTTCTGGTATCCAGGTGCTTCAGAGGCCAAGAAGGCCGTTGTGCGCCCATGGCTAGGATTTTTGTCAAGATTTGTGTGCCTTTTGGGTCTGGCAACAGCTGAAACAGGATTGATTGAGAGAGCAAATTACCTGGTGAATGCAAATGAATTGGAGCATTATTCATTGGAAGCAACATTGATTAATGTGGTAGGAGCTTTGATGCCACTGCTTGGCACAGTCATTATCTATGGATCAGTGCAGCCCAAGAAAATGGATGATGTGATTGAGGAGGATGGTGTGTATGCCCTCTCAAAGCCAATGACACCCTTGCTTAAGACAAACCTCCAACAATTCTGTCATGTGTGAATACCAATATTCTTTAGGGCAATTCCCTCAAATCAATAAATGCACATTCCTTTTCTGATTGTCTGTCTGTTTGGACATAATAGTAAATCTTCTCCTCGTTAATTAAATATTATGGTCGCTTAGCTGGAATGATGTTGTAAAGCACTAAATTAAGATAGTAAATACTGTTTCATTTAGGACTACGTAATGGGGGCGTTACGTCCACGTAGGGGCTCTCGGCGCCGCTAGCCTCGGCTAAGACGCCCCGCCCCGTGGGATTGCGGGGCGTAATCCACACTTTGCCCTTGATTACGAACTTGGAGGCGGAGGAGCTTCTCGGCAAAGGCGCTTGGGCGCCTTGTATGGGTGGTTACATTGCGTGCATGCTACTCGGGGCCGGCGTGTGAAAGGATTTGAAGGAATTTTTCCGAAATCTTGTAAATATTTTTTTATGCGTTTCCTTTATTCTTGTAAATATGCCATGTTTTTGGCCTTTCGATGTTTGCGAGAATTAAATGCCTTGAAGATCCTCGGCCTTTTGTTGTTTCTACATCAAATATTTACGTTGTTGGGATGTATTCCATGCAAAGGCGCTTGTAGGCGCCCGACTTGTAGGTGGTTACGTTTGTGCGGATAATACTTTCGGGGCGGGCTCGAAAGCGATTTGAAGGAATTTTTCATAGATCTTGTAAATATCTTCGTCGGTTCTTGTATTTTTTTGTAAATATGGGAAGTTTTTGATACTATCATGTTTGCGGTGGTCGTGCCTTCAAGATCCATGGCTTTTTGTTCTTTTCGCATCAAATATTTCGTTGTTGGGATATTGTCGTGTTCTTAGTCATTACGGGTTTAAAGATCGTGAGCTTTTTCATTATCCGCTTCAAATATTGGAAGGTAATGAAAATTTTCGATATCCTTCTTGTTTTTCCCAAAAGCGATCTTATAAATCTAATTTATTTTTTTAATCGCCTACGGGGTCCTTTTGCCTCGAAGTTCTTAGGTTAAGATCTTCAACATTCTCTGTTCTTATTGTGTAAGATTTACAATAAGCTAAAAAATGTCGTGTTTGGTGCTTGCATGCGGTTGTAGACCGAAAAAATCCTGCGTAGCAAACATTCCTTGGGTCGCTTTTTGTGGTTTTGTGTTGCATACTGGTTGTAGACCAAAAACATTCACCGCTTTAAACATTCCTTGGGTTGTTGTTCGGGATGATGGCGAACCTTCTTTCACCTTATTATCTCAAGATGTCGACCTCCTATCTAGTGTTCCCGATGGAGGGGTTCTCGTGATCTCGATAATGATGAGGCAAAACACCAAGCTAGCGAGGAGAGAGCGACTATCCTTGTTGAGATGGACTAATGGAAGCGATGATGAAGAAATGGAAGATTGGTTGCCATTAGATGAGGACTTGTTGAGTGCAGCTATGAATGGAGGCGTTGAGCGTTCACGAAGCGTTAATGCTTGGGCTCGTAGGCGATTTGATGAGTGGAGAAGAGCTTTCAACTGTGATACAAGTATTCCTATTGAAAGAATACCTCATAGGGAGTTGAACGAGATGCTGGCAAAGTTTATTATCCAGGTAATTTGATTTCATGTTTGATTTTTTTTAGTTAGTGTTTTATATTTAGGTTCAGCTCTGTAATATATTTAGGTCTGTAATAAGTTACGTCAAGGTTTTAGATTTTTAATTTAGGTTTTAATTTAGGTTTTAATGTTAGGTTTTACATGATGTTTATGCTTTTGTCAGGTCAAGAAGAAGAAGGATAAGAAGTTATATCCGCCATCAACGTAAGTAATATTAATTATTTTTTATACTTTTTATGCTTGTTAATGTTTATTTGCTAACTATTAGTTTCTTTTGGTAGGTTAAGTGCTCTTTATAGAGCTTACGGCAGAATTTTGAGAAGGGATCAAGAGAAAAGGATAGGGCAAACTGGGATTCGTGAGCCTCCCTTTGATATTCTTACAGATCCTGTTTTTGCTCAGAGTAAAGAAGCATTTATTGGAATGATAAAGAAGACAAGGGTGAGTGGAAACTATGACAGGCCAAAGAAGAAGGCGCCTCCGTTTTCTTTTGGTGTTGAGAGCGAGATTCTGGCTGATATCGATCACCAGATAACCCATCCAATGGGTTGCATAAAAAGACTTGTCTATTTTATGCTTATGAGGTTTGGCATTAGAGGTGTTAGGGAATTGCATTGATTAGGATTGTTGTGGCGTTCAGCCACGATATCACGGTCCCGGGACGTATCTTTGTCATTGTCTCGTCACGCAGCGTACACGCCACTCCAACCGGCGTAATGCGGCGTGTAGCCAGGTGAGTAGCCCTAGGGGGCAACTTGCTAGGTATGTGCATTTCTTATTAATGTGCACATGCACATTTATTAAGGTGCACACATTTCCATGTGGGCACATTTAGGTGCACACATTTCCATGTAGGCACATTTGGCCACCTAGCCATTAAAGGCAAGTGGGCCCATTTCCAATTATCCCACATGCCTAAAGGGATAATTGGAAACCCTAAGCCCCAACCCTTGCCTATTTAAGTAGAAGAACCCTAACTTGCCCATTTTTCGTTCCTAGGGTTTTAGAGCTCATTTTGGGTTTGCTCTATGAGTCAAAACAGCCTCCGGACTCAAATGCGAGAATGGCACCATTAGTTTCCCTTGATTCGAAAGCGGTTCGGTGGGATGGTCGAACTCGGGTCGAGGAGCAACTCATGGATCGGTATGTAGTCGATTTAATGGTCTAAACCGTTTTCCGGTCATTGTATCGAGTGGGTTTAGCCTATTAAATCGCCTTTAAGCGACTATCTAGATCTCTAGATGAGTAGATACGGACTCTAACTAAAGAACCTAACTCTATGATATAGATTAGATCTATGTTCTTTAGTTCTTACGTGATGTATATGGATGATGTATCTCTGTGAACTCCTTGTATTGGGAAGGGGGTAGAGACTTCAAGCTTGGTAGTAGATGCTCCTAGATTAGCCTCTCTAGCACACCATAGATTCGACTGTGTACAAGAGCCACACCGGTTGTGGGTGAAGGGGCGAGGCCCTGGGGTGAGAAGGAGGTTAGTGTTCGACTCTTGAGCGATCCCTGCGGGTGTGTAAGGCCTCTGGGGGATCATTGTGACTAGGTCTAATGGCTTACCAGGTGTGGGTAAGGCATGGGCTCGATTACCCGTGAAGTGGTGTTCATGACTTTCCGGTGGGTTAAGTCGAATCACGGGCGTTGGCCCTCTAGTCACCTTGAGTCGGCATGTAGATCTGGAGGGAGTGATCCCTACCACCCCCCATCGAATTTGGGATGATGACCGGGGAATAGCCCTTTCAGCTATGCATCCGTGCCGGCTCTGATCCAGTCCCGACACTTTTCAACCTACTACGCAAAAGTGTGCACGGGAGGGGCGGATGGAGTGGACAACCCTATGCCATGTTCTTATGCCCGACCAAATCCATTGCCATGAATTCATGCGCAATGAACTCACGGAGACCCAAGCCGTCAGTCATCCCTTTGAGTCGAGCCTTGGGTAGGATTCCCTATGTGATGTGCTGATCTTTGTCTATGCTTGATATGTGGAGGACCATCGCCGTGATGGTCATATGATGTTGATGTATGTACTACTTGACATGTATGTTTTACGCTTCAGCGACTAGGTAGGCCCCGAGGGAGGCAGGGGTAAAGGACCCCTTCATTCTTCCCACTGGAACTCTTCAAGGTTGCGGTGATCGTGGAGGGCCCTATATTAGCATGGAGCGGTATGGGGGATGAACTCTGTTTGTATACGGTGAGTGCAGTATATGAGTAAGGGGATCCGCGGTGGTATCGAGCAATGTTCTTGGAGACCAAGAGCAAAGCAAGCGGCCATGCTCGATAGTACTAACTTGATAGGATCCTCGAACCTCGGAAAGTGGGAAATTTTTTTCTCATTTTTGTAGTTTATGCTAAGCTAGTAACAGTTAAGTGGATTGGAATTTAATATTAGCACAGTTAGGTGAATTGGAACTTAATAAAACTAAAAGAATGAGGCAGTAAGGTGGTCTCACTGACTCAGTTATGGTTAGGTGAATTGGAACTTAATAAAACTAAAAAGAATGAGCCAGGTAAGGTGGTCTCACAGCTCGCGCCTGGTTCAATAACTAAACTTTAGTTTTGCGACGAGGCGCAAGCTGTGAGACATTGATGAAAACAGCTTGAAAAGTTATAGAATTTAAAAAAGTAACTTGGTAATTCGAATCTTAGCCTAGGATCTAGCTAGATTAGTCTAGTTTTTCAATCTCTTTGAACCTCATCTTAAAAGGATTCATGGTGGCGAATTGAACCTCCCACCCACGAGGTTGAACCCCCAAACCCCGTGCCAACCCGAAGGCGGGCATCGTTTTGCGTTTGAATTATAATTCTTAATTAGATTTAAGCTTTAATAATGTTAGATAATATTAATGGCTAAGCCTTAGATTTAGAACCAAGGCCCTTAAGCTAGATATAGAAACTGACATCTCGATAGACACGGGACTCCGATCGACATGATCGCGCACCAAAGCGAACCGCTCGACTTTTCGACAAAGGCGAAACAGCCCCGAGGCCAAGGAGGCTGAAGGAAACAAGAAGAGGAGAGGGGCGAGCGAGGCGGGAGGCCAAGGCTCAAGAAGCCAGGCCAGAGCGAAGCCGGTCCAACATTTTGAAGACTCAACAGCCTGCACTGTTCATGCGAAGCGAGTAACCCTCATGAGGGAAGGCATGTAATTAGCTAGTTTAATTAAGGGAGATCCCCAGTAGATATGTTGTAAATAATCAATAATTTTGTTAATACATGATAATTTTGAGTAGTTTATGTGTCAAATCTTGCGTAATTAGGACGAGTTAGCAAGTAGTAGTTTTTATTTTAGTAAAATAGGATACTCTCGGACCAAAAGTGTGATGTCTCATTTCGCGCCGGGTCGCAAAACAAAAAGTTAGTTTTGAAGCGGCGCAAAGGCAAGTGTGAGACCTCGCCCAAACTTGACCAAAACGACTCCAAATTGACCCAATAAAGGGGTCGATTACGCCTAATTTGATGAGCCCATCACCCTTACACCATTAGTTTACCCAAATTAGACACCTTTGATCGAAATGAGACTGATGTCTCACATTTCAAGTAAAGGGGTCCAAATTGCCCGGTCGCAAAACAAAAAGTTAGTTTTTGAAGCGAGGCGCAACCTGGTCAAAGAACCTCCAAACTTTGAACCTCCATAACTTGAGCTCTGAGCTCCAAATCGCCTGAAAAATTGTTGCAATAGGACCATTAGATAGCCTAGAATCCATTTATGACCTCAAATTAGGCTAGAAATGTCAAACCCTAGCCCAAATTGACCAAAATTGCCCAAACCTTTGAATTGTTTTTCCAAACTGTAGTTTGTTTGTAGATAGAAGCCTACCCCATTAGTAGCTCGCAAGTATTGCTCTCGGCTCGAAGCTGATACCTTACTCCTAGATAGAAGTGCCCAAGAACACCCCTTTGTTATAGTCATCTAGACCTCAACATAGCAACCCAAGTCCAACTGTCGGTACATCACCTCTGCTCATGCAAGAAGGCATAAACCTTGACCTAATTCATTGTCCTTCTAATAGAGTTTGACTTATATAGCCGCCACATTAACATTCCCTATTGCGGGGGTACCTAGAAAGGAGCTAGAGTCTAGAAGCTGCCCAAGGCTCCCATGTGTAGAGATTGGACTCCCCCAAACCAACTTTGTTAGGACCTTAGGGTATGCCTCAAACATCATGGAGGTCTTGCAAAACAATCCTCATGTCATGCCATACCACACGTCCTAATATCCATAGACTTGTAGATTATAGATATGTCTCCAGTAATGCTGCTCGAGCCACCTTGCTTGCTTATAGAGCCCAGAATGTTGTAGGAGAGCTCTTCAAGTAGACCTTAGACTCTAGGAAATCTGGCGTTGCTTTTTGAAGGCACGGGGCGAGCCACGGAAGAGCTAGGCGCAACTTCTTGAAGACATCAAGGTCCCGGCCGATGTCTGAGATAGATAAGGAGAGGAGACCGAAAAAACGAGACCCAAGAGAGGGAAGCACAACGACAAACACCTCAACCGACAAGCAAGCGGTAGAAACGGACACCACCGGCCTATCATCAATCTTCATCAAATGGGAAGAATAATTGGTAACCAACGGCATCAAGAATTTTCTAGATGTCAACTAGATGTCAACCTCCGGCTACCCGTCCACGAGGTCACATCGGAAAGAGGATCTCGACGCCTTCACCACTCAAGCACATGAGTTTCAAATGGAGGAATGCAAAGGCGGCAAAATATAGGTGCGGGGAAGGCGTTAGACGCCGATGCAGCGTTAGCATCATCGAGCTAGGGCGAGGGCATAACCTTCCGTCGAGGAGAGAAGTCATGGCGACCACAGGGCATATAGGAACAGGGAGAAGACCACCTCGACTTGCAGCCCAGCAGCTCAAGCGAATGTCGAACAGCGCCAACAAAAAGGCGACCAAGCTAGGCAACCTACAAAGCACCTAAGGTGACCAAGATGAGCTTCTAGCTCCCTTGCACCCGGCCCGAGGGAGACCACGAGGGGAGGAGCGCATATCGGGGAACATCTCCAACTTGAAGACCCTATATCAGCATTAAGGGGCAAGATCAAGGAGGAGAATATTCCGCTCGAACAAAATTAGGACCGGGAACACCTAGAAACCAAAGGAAGATCGGCTTTAATCGTCACCAAGGAGTGCGAGACTCGAATGGATAGGACCCAAAAGGGCCGGAGGGAGGCGACCTAGCCGGCCAGATACAAATCACGCAAAGGCGAGGAAAGGAGCCTGGTAAAGGGCAATGGAGATGACCACACTTCTAGGCACGGAGGCACCTCGAGAATGAAGCAAAGCCTAAGCAAGCGAGTCGCACTTTCGGAAATTCAACTGCGGAGGAATGACATTGCACGCCCCTACCGACCCACGATCTCGAGCTTGAAGACATCCAGAATGCCCAATTTGCAATAGCTAGGTGATCCTACTTAGCGATCAAAGGCACCACATCGGCAACCTTGCAAACGACACACGCATGTAGGGGCGTTGGCGATCACCGCATTCCTCACGGACGAATATACACATTAAGGAGGAGCACCTTTCTCAAGGGATCACATCGGCGAACACTCTTCATGGCTCGGGCGTGGCGAGCTCGGATCAGACATGAAGCTCAACAATGGTAGCGACATCTCAAAGGAATCACGGAGTCAACTAGAGCGAAGAAGATGCAAGCCAAAACCAAAAGGGTCAAATGCGATAGGAGGGGGAAACCCTAAAGGAGTATAAACAATTAAGTAGATCTTCGTAGTTGTTTTGCAAAAAGTGGATGAATTAAAATCCCAATGTAAATGCGTATATGTCTATTGTATATCTAGGATGTCCACATATATAGTGGAGAAAGCGGGGGGTTTAGAGTCATGTTTTCTGATTTAAGCGCTTAGATCGGGAAGCTCCTTCGCCCGACTACCAAAAAGAGGAAGCATAGAAGCACAATTATAGCCCAAAATCAAAATGGAAGAGCAAGTCTGAGGGGAGAAGCTTGGGAGGCCAAGCAAACCTTCGACTCAAACACTTAGGAAGTGGCACGAGTAGAAGACAACTTCGTCCACCCAATGTCGAGAATAAAGAGATAATACGGTCATGTCAAGATCATCATGGCACAAGACGGGACATCGTCGGGGCCTTAACACTACATCTTGTGGCAGCAGCAACACTTGACGAACTTATGACACGCAGTGGCCTCAACAATAGAAGAAGCCCGCATCAATGAGCCAACTAAGAAGGCAACATCTCGACAACCATAATTCCACCTTGTGGTAATATAGGGTGATGCTTATGACACGTGTATTAGATGGAGATGCACTTACGAAGGCGCTGCGATGAGGAGATATGCCTTCAAGAACTAGGTGATGGCTTCGCCGGTACTCCTACCAAGTAATTAGAAGAGAAGAAGCCGATCATATCTCCGACATGTGGCACGTCAAATGCCCAAGGTAGAAGCATTCGACACCTTAACGACAAGGATAGCAACTAAAGCACCTTCGGCAAAAAGAGTTCAAGATAATAGCCGGGCTATTCAACGACAAGAGCATATCTAAGGCGGTACTTCTTCAACTCAAGGATCAAAGCTGCGCAGAGATATAAGGATCCATCATCCCGACAACATCGCCAGCGGGGGAGAAGAGCCATGAAGCTTTACTTGCTAGAGAGGCCGACATGCATAGAGAGACAAAGGTCGAACCGAAAGCGGAGAAGTGCTAGCAACCGAGCTTCTTCCACGAGCTCCCTAGAGGCAGGAGGAGGATCAAAACCGACGAGCACAATCAAAGTCACGGAGGGTACCTCAAGACAAGAAGAGCGGCATAGCATGGCGGGAACGTGACAATGTCCAAGCCATGGATGGGGAGCAAACAAGGAAGATTAGAAGCTCGATGGAGAAGCATCTAGAAGGCGAGCCGATGACTTGCACACGGACTTGCATGCAACTTGGTGAAACAAGGATGGGCGATTCAAAGAACAAGCTGCAGAAGAGAACAACTCGAGAGGAGTATATCCAAAGGAATCAAGACGACCTCAAGAGACGCCTCAAATAGCTCAAGTATCATGAAGGAAGAACAATTACGCTTGAGAACGAGGATCGGGAAGCGGTGAAATGTCGAAGCATCAACGACAAGCACACCTTTAGTTGGAATGTGATGCAAAGCGTGTTGTGCCATAGCCGACAAACATCGGAGGGCCCAAGCATATCAACAAGTTACCCCGGAGTATGAGCTGACGTACAAATAGAAGGATATAGATCATCAACACCATTCTTGTAGGGAGGAACTGCGATGACATTGCCAAGGAGTAGGTGTGCAACTTGAAGGGAGGCACAAGGGAGACCTAATAGCTCTAGTAGTAATTCTAACTATGTAAGCTATATGTTTTGCATGTATAGTTCCATAGCGTAACAGATCAAAGGAAGAGAGGTCATGCAAGTTGCAGGGGTGAAGCAATCAACACGATAACGACAAGAGGACTCGACATATGAGACATCGATGGAGTCGAAGACATCGACAGAGTCGTCTTTTAGCTGCCAAGACAAAAAGTTCAAGATGAAAGATCTTTTTCAACGGCGCCACCTTCAGGCTTTTGAAAAGCGGCATGGAAGATTTCAAGTGATCAACTACACCATCAAGCAATGCGAGGCTTCTAACGAACAAAGTCAACCTCTACATCAAAGAGGAGCCACCGTCAAGGAGACTGAAGTATCGAGCGACTCGGAAGAACGTTACCTTGCTACTTCAAGCAGGCAATGAGTGGATGAGCTTCTAGCAAGCTCAAGGGATCTAAGGCCATGGAGCCTAGTAGGTTAATGTATGGACGGTAACATCCATATTGGGATTAGAAGGCATTCGGATATTACGGCTAAAAGGATTGCCCCAATATTGAGCTAAGCATCAAGGATTGGGAAGGAAATGCATAGGAGTAACTATAATTATACCACGATTGTTACGGACATCCAGCGTATTGAAACCACTTGGTGAGATTGATCTCCTCGCTAAGAAGGAATCATTACTAGGATAATTGTTAACCATGTATAAATCTAGTACCTCCAAAGAATAATCCAACCGAAAGAAAAAAGTAATCTAACAAGTCCAGGCCAACTTGTTACGATGACATCAATTGATTGGTAGGAATATTCCAAGAGCTAAATAACTAAGAAAGGGGAATCTCTAGAATATAAAAGAATAATACATGTAAGGTACATCTAAAATAAGAATTATAGTAATCAAATAGTCTTTTGGGACAAAAGGAATTGTCATGATGACAAAACCTTGTGGTTTAAGAATTGTTCTAACTAAGTAGGTAACCCATAGCTATATTGAAATAAATAATAACATAATATGTGTATCCATCTTAGATGGTTATATATGTTAGCTAAGGCTAGTAAATTAATGTGCTAAGTAAGAAGCATATAACCTCTTAAGGGGAGAGAATAGATATGATGTTGTGTACAACGTCATTGAAGGTCTTGAGGACCATTTTCTTTTTTTTGAAGAAAGTGGGAGGGCTCAATCTTATGATTGAGCGTACTTGCATCGAATTGATTGACCCGTAGAATAGAGTTCACTCGGCAATGGCCAAGCGAATAGAGCGCAAGATAGATAGATAGATAGCTCGGGGAGGTCTTCAACGCGTCTTAAACCGCCAGCGCAGTAGCTATCTACACCAATGAAGTGGAGCAAAACTATGGGAGCAATGCAGCGACCAAGTCATCTCAAATTACTCGGCGACCCGGCTCAATGGGTGGATGCATTCTAGCCTAGGTAAAGGCGTCGCATGCGTTATAAGCTTTAATGTGTCTTATAGATAAGTTAAATATAGATCCTAGTAATTGCATGGAATTACTGTACGTATATGTATCATGCGGAAATAAGTTAAATAACAACGATAATGTGAGGTAGCATGTTAATTAATCCTTCGCAAGGATGCGGGGTCCTTATAAATATAAATAGAAAATAGAATTCGGATATACTTAAGTGCATCTTAGGGATATACTTCCAAGGGTAATGTAGGACCCAAGAAAGAGAATAAGAAGCACATCTAATTCTTGTGTATGATAATTAAAACCCTGTCTATAATACAATAGGTCTAAATCAGGGTTATTGTTTAAGTAATCGCGATCTAAAAGTCGTTAAATATTGCAAAGATTAGAGTAAATATAATTGTACTATCGGAAGTAATGTATCCGATACTATGATAATGTTAATTCATAAATATTACCGTAGGGTAATTATGTTAATCACATGCATTAAAGGAGCCAGCAAA
Source organism: Isoetes taiwanensis (assembly GCA_021234155.1). Taxonomy (NCBI): domain Eukaryota; kingdom Viridiplantae; phylum Streptophyta; class Lycopodiopsida; order Isoetales; family Isoetaceae; genus Isoetes; species Isoetes taiwanensis. Next base: position 1,629,781 of record JAJEKV010000129.1, read on the forward strand.
AATCGGCTCAGGCATGTCGTTTTGTGTGTAGATTAAATGCTTGTATAGTTAAGATTAATCTACGCATGCAACCTATGCTAGGTAGGGGTTGCATCGCGTTGTTACCGATGATGAGACCACTACGGTGATCTCTAGGGGTGGGTGTAATGTCAATGTAGGCATGGCCGGCGTTTTTTGGACAGTGGAAGGTAGATTAGAAAGTCTACTTACGTCCCGCGAAGTAGGCGACCTCGAGAGAAAGGAGGTCATTCAGGGAATGCATTGATAGGAAAGGCACCTTTAGCCCCATATATGCTTTGATAGGAGGAAGCTATCCTTTCACGCCCAGGGCGGAAGGATATCCTCCCGTTGGCAACTAGAGGTGTAGGCATGAGCGCATATAGGCATATAGGCTGTCTCCACGGCCATAATGGAAGATTCACCCTCTTCCCTGTAGGAGATTAGCCATGCATCCATGTAGATAGGTGGGGTGGTCACCATATAACCAAAATTTTATTAATAATTAAAATAGTAATAGCGTGGGGGCCCACCGCAGGCCAATAGCGCTCAGGAGGGCAAGGAGGTCGAGCTACGAAAACTTGCAACACAAATTTAGTCATAATGTGTTGCAAGGGATGAAGAGTACCTTAGAAGTGTAAATTTTGTATGAAATTGATAAACTTTGATAAACTTAAATGTTGTGTTAAGTAAGGTTAATAATTACCTTGCGTAGATTAAGTTATGAAGTGATAAGTTAATTGGGTAATGAAATAGTACAGTAATGTCTTAAACATTACCTTAGAGTAATTCTAATAATTAAGATAGTAAGTATGTAATTATAGATATTGTAAAATTAATCACGAGGATTTTTAAGGTCTTGAGGACTTGCAACACAAATTTTGTTGGAATGTGTTGCAAGGGAATGAAAAAGTACCTTAAATAATAATTGTATATGAAAGTGTTAAATTGTGATAAACTAAATGTTATAATAACGAGGACTAATAAGTACCCTGTTTAATAGAAGTTACGAATTGACAAGTTATTGGATAATGTAATGGCGTAATAATAATTTAAAAATATTACCTTAAGGTAATCTTAATAAATATTGTAAGTATAATAGTAGTATATCATTATGCATCGGGTTGATTGCGGGTTAGGAAGATTCCAAGGTGGGAGACCCACGATGCTGGACGACATCATTTCAAGGTGGGGAGAATGTGGCGTTCGGCCGACGATTATATACGGTCCCGGGGCGTATCGCATCTTGTCTAAATCAGCATTACCTGCGCCACTCAACCGGCGTGTCTGTAGCCGTGTGTAGCCGGTGAGTAGCCCTAGGGGGGCAACTTGCTAGGTATGTGCATTTCTTATTAATGTGCACATGCACATTTATTAAGGTGCACACATTTCCATGTGGGCACATTTAGGTGCACACATTTCCATGTAGGCACATTTGGCCACCTAGCCATTAAAGGCAAGTGGGCCCATTTCCAATTATCCCACATGCCTAAAGGGATAATTGGAAACCCTAAGCCCCAACCCTTGCCTATTTAAGTAGAAGAACCCTAACTTGCCCATTTTTCGTTTCCTAGGGTTTTAGAGCTACGTTTTTGGCTGCTCTCTATGAGTCAAAACCGCCTCCCAGACTCCGTCTGAGAGAATGGCACCATTAGTTTCCCTTGATTCGAGCAGTTCAGTAGGATGGTCGAACTCAGGTCAGGAGGAGCAACTCATGGATCAGGTATGTAGTCGATTTAATGGTCTAAACCGTTTTCCGGTCATTGTATCGATGGGTTTAGCCTATTAAATCGCCTTTAGCAACTATCTAGATCTCTAGATGAGTAGATACCGGACTCTAACTAAAGAACCTAACTCTATGATATAGATTAGATCTATGTTCTTTAGTTCTTACGTGATGTATATGGATGATGTATCTCTGTGAACTCCTTGTATTGGGAAGGGGGGGTAGAGACTTCAAGCTTGGTAGTAGATGCTCCTAGATTAGCCTCTCTAGCACACCATAGATTCGCCTTTGTGTACAAGAGCCACACCTGGTTGTGGGTGAAGGGGCCGGGCCGGAGAAGGAGGTTCGTGTTCGACTCTTGAAGCGATCCCTCGGTGTGTAAGGCCCACCGGGGATCATTGTGACTAGGTCTAATGGCTTACCACCGAAGTGTGGGTAAGGCATGGGCTCACACCGTGAAGTGGTGTTCATGACTTTCCGGTGGGTTAAGTGGAGAATGCAGGCAAAGTGGCCCTCTAGTCACCTTGAGTCGGCATGTAGATCTACGGAGGGAGTGATCCCTACCGCTTTGAAGGCTGGGATGATGACCCGCGGGAATAGCCCTTCGGCTATGCATCCGCTGGCTACTGGGGTCCCGACACTTTTCAGCCTACTACGCAAAGTGTGCAGGTGAGGGGCGGATGGAGTGGACAACCCTATGCCATGTTCTTATGCCGCCCAAATCCATTGCCATGAATTGCCATGCGCAATGAACTCTGAGACCCAAGCCGTGATCATCCCTTTGAGTCGAGCCTTGGGTAGGATTCCCTATGTGATGTCTTGATCTTTGTCTATGCAGATATGTGGAGGACCATCCGCCGTGATGGTCATATGATGTTGATGTATGTACTCATCGACATGTATGTTTACGCTTCGCTATTAGGTAGGCCACGAGGGAGGCAGGGTAAAGGACCCCTTCATTCTTCCCTTTGGAACTCTTCAAGGTTGCGTTGATACGTGGAGGGCCCTATATTAGCATGGAGCTGGTATGGGGGATGAACTCCTGTTTGTATACGGTGAGTGCACCGTATATGAGTAGGGGACGTCACAACTGTGATGTAGTATTAGAGAAAGATGATGGAGGTGAGCTTGTAAAGTATGGCGAGCGGATCAGCAAGAATTGCAATCCTACAGCAACAAAATTTGATGACCATCACTTCCGTCAGCCAATTTGGACCTATGAGAGTGATTTTGTCTTGACATTTAAACAATACGTGCGACATTTGCCTGCGAAGGAGAAAGATAGTGAGCCTCGTCCGTTTTTTCTTCAGCCTATCTCTAAGCCGCGTGGAATGGTAAGTGTCTGACTTCTGATTTTTCATTAAGTAAGATGTTTAATTAATTTAGTTCATTATATGTCGTATTAACTTCTTTTTGTTTGTTTATTAGGTTTGGTATTCTGTTACTCCAGTTGGTGTTAATAATCTTGGCAAGTGGTTAAATACGATGGCCTCTGTTGTGTCACCAGAAACATCGATTTGTAACAAAAGTGGCAGAGTGTCATTGATTTCTCGGCTTGCTGCTGCTGATACTCCTGCAGTCGATGGAATGAGGATTACAGGCCATAAATCTACATCATCATATGAAAAGTAAGTCATTTATTTTGTTATTAATGTTTGATTCTTGATTTACTGAATGTTGAAGTTTTTTGTAGGTATGATCGCACTCGGGAATCCAAGATTAAAGCATGTATGGATATCATTTCGCAGCCTGATTGTCGAGATTTTTCCAAAGTTTTATCTGGTAAGTTTGTTTGTTTTTTTTAATGTTTTTGTTTAATTGTTATTTATTTTCTGACATTATTTTTTCGCAGATCAAATTGCTAGGGATGAAGAGTCTAGGAAATGCCTTGGCGAGATTTCAGGGAATATTGCTTCAAAAGCTTTGCGTGTTTCTGATTTTTCTGATAGTAAGGCAAGTAGCAACATGAACGATAAAGAAAATGGTGCTGTGATTTCTCCTGTAGTCGTTCCTTCTGCGGTTGTTCCTCCTGTGCTTGTTTCTCCTGCGATTGTTAGTCCTGTGGTCATTCCTCCTGTGCTTGTTCCCTTTGCGGCTCGTCTTTGGTAATGATTCTCCTAGTAATGATTCTGAAGTGTTTGATCATCAACAGTTGGTCAAAAAGCAATCAGAAGTAGTAATACAGAATGAGGAGGATGATTATGATGAAGACTTCTATTCTGAGTTGAGCAAAACGTATCCAGATAGTGCTAGAGCGATTGGGAAGTATATTGCACCAACAATCAGCAATCAAGGTTCTTTTAGTAATTGCACATTCAGTTTTGGTGTCGATGGTGCAGCATTGTTTGGTGCGATAGTCTCTGCCCTGAAACGAGGTTCTGGTTCTTCATGAACTACATTGGTACAAAGTTTCTTCTGTTTGAAGTTTCTGCTTTTATCTGCAACCAAGTTTTCTGCTT